>JAXDDX010000076.1:0-600000 GCA_034670405.1 Hoplostethus atlanticus | reverse complement strand
GGAGAAAGAGGAAAAGGAGTGAGAGGGAGGAAGAGAAAGAAAAGGACAGAGAAACACAAACACAAATTCATCCAACTATTCGTAATGTCAAAGGGAAACAGCGGACAGCTTGACGGCGACACGCCCAGACCGGCTGCACATGAAAGCTCTGCTAATTAGCTGGTTGGCTAACACGGGCTGGGATGTTACCATTAGGTGCTGGATAACTAGCTAGCTTAGCGTTATCTCCGATGTAAACTGGCGACTTGAATGCCTTCGAAATGTACCGAGCTAATTAGCTGGCTAGTCATTGTTATTTAGCTGTCATTGTTCCACACTAGCTAGCTAGCCGTAGTCTAGTCTGGATAGCTGTATACACAACTCCATTCATAAAATCTGGCAGTTTAATAATGCCTTGCTTGTTGACAAAGGTATATCTCTGTTAGAATGTGACTCAAGACCTTTTACGAATCCCGAGGGTCTTCTGGTATATTCGGCACCCAAATGATACACGAAGCACCACCTTTATTTCAAGAAATTCCCACCTTTTAGAATTGGTTCCCACTGCTCGCCAACACCCACCACGGTGTCATTTTGATGGAAGAACATTGTGGGAGTAACTGACGACATTGTGAAACGTGAGATTTTATGGAAACAAGCGCTGTTTGGTCTATTATATCAATGCCGAACTGAAGAGGGGACCATGAACAGCCGTATAAGGGCTTAAGTCTTTTTGTACCAGGTACGCACATTTGCCGATGAGCAAGGCAGCATTAAATTGCCTTTAGTTTGACAAGGGTTCGGCGTTTGATACTCTCCATGAAAGGGAACGGCACCTATCGGGGCTAGCTATGACGGAACTTCAATAACAAACACTGCCAGACACGCCTAGGTAGCTGTTAAATGTCTAAATACACAGCTAATGTATCGATGCTGGTAGTTGCAGTATGCACTGTGTTGCAAGATGCATAGTAATTAGCTCTTTTTTTCTGAAAATGTAAATAGTTAATAAGCCTAACTAGCTTAAATGATATATAGTTCTGTTTTACCGTTTGAGATAGCGTGCGTCATCCTGCATCTTCCTCCGCTTTAATATGTTCCAGATCTGGAAATAACTTGATTAATTGTAATTAATCCCTCAAATCACGGCCAAATAAATAAATCAGTGTGCTGCTGTAATCTCTAGCACAACTATGAATCCACCAGCAGCCGATTGGACTACAAATATGGATTCGCCTCGTCCCGCTACTTCTTCTTCTTCATATAGATTTGCGGCAGACTAGACGTGGCAGAGGCGTATTGCTGCCATCCTGTGACAAAAGTAATTACCTTGGTTAGGAGAGATTCTCGATGTCGGCCTATAATGATATCAGATCTTGCTTTTGACTCTCCCATTTCAGTGCCATCAGTCTGAGCAAATCACCACCTCTTCATGTCCACAATCTTCTAGCCACTGATACAGGTGCCTTGCCTATATGTAACACTAAAGACATAATTGAATGTCTTTCTTTTTCATCGCCTGATTATGTTGAGTACCACACGGTTTCTTTTTGTCCCCAACCACAGTCAAAATAAGGACACCATAACAAGTAAACTCTTCATGGCACTGGAATTAATTGTATCATACTGTATTAAATAAAAAAATAAATCCAATTATATTGCATCATTGACCCACTTGAAGACACCTCTCCTGTATTGAATCGCTAGTGACGTACCAAGATTCATACTGAACCAGTTTAAGAGATTCACATCCCTATTGAACACAGAGAAACCACGTGGAATCAGTTTTTCCCCACAGCTGTGAGCCGATCCATGATGTTTTTTTCATATTAAATACAGAAACAGACAGAGATTTGTTTTGGTACAGACATTTATTGGAGAGCTGTGATTCTGGCCGACAAGCAGTATTTCAGTACAGACTTTCTCAAACCACATGGTTTATTCCTAATCGCTTTTGAATACAATGAGCGTTCTCTGTGTGTGTGTTGGTTGATAAGTTTACTAACGTATGAACGTCTATATTTATTTGTATATGTCTACACTTTATCATTTCTCTCTCTCTGTGTGTGTGCGTGACACATGACTGGCATGCTGTATTGTGAAGAGTATTAACTAACCAGCTCCATCAAACTCCTCCTTCTTCCTCTTGCTCATCGTACTCCTTTTCCTCTTTCACTCCATCTTCCTCTCCTTTCTTCTGTCCTCCTCTCTGCTTCTTCCCCTCTCACCTCTCCTCCATCCCCACCTATTCCGACTCTCCCCTTTTTCTCGACCTTTTCTTTTCCTCTCTCCTCATCTTCCTCCTCCTACTCCACCTCCACCACCTCCCCTCCATCCTCGTCTTCATCGGTGCACGCTGTGAAGTCCTTCTCAGGCAGGAGGCCGTACTCGTTGAGAAACGCCTCCACGTCCGTAGCGAAGAAATCTTTGCTGAGGTGTTGGGTGACAGACAGGAAGTTACCCAGCAACTCGCTGCCCTTGTACACCAGCAGGGCAGGAAGAACCTGAAAGAATTTCAAGAAGCTTTTTTTTTTTGGTAACACTTTAAGTGGTGCTCATAAGCCATCAAAATAAACACATTATGAGTGAATGATAATTATTATGATCATAGCACAATGTAATAACAATAAGCAAAAATGTAGGGGGTTGAATACTTTATGGGTCAACTATAACAGCATGTTATGTTTGTCTGATGTTTATATTGTAAGAAATGTATCTCTCTGTTTCTAATCTGTCAAAAGATTAGACATGAAAAAAACCAAACGTTTAATATAGCTGCTGGAAAATGACCATACACACATCTGCCATTTGAGACAATGTACTATGTAATGTAATTCTACTACTACTAATACCAATGCTACTTCTACTGCTACTACCACTACCCAGTTTCCCCACAGGGATCATTCAAATTGAATCTATCTTATTAACAACAACAACAACAACAACAATAATACCACTAATTATAACGCTAACATCTCCAACAGTTTACTAACCTCAGAGGCGAAGCGCTCGGCGGCGCCCGTGGCCACAGCATCGATACGACAGAACTTGACACCGGAATACTCTGCAGCCAGACAGTCCAGACACGAGTTCAACTCCTCACAGCCTGACAGAGGAGAGCATACACCACTTTACAAGATGCATTGTTGAAATAAGGGTTTTCAGAGGAGCGATCACTCAACATAGTGCTATGCTAAAGTGTACCAGCCCGACCTTTGACACCGTGCTCGTAGACGTGGACCACCACCAGAGTCAGCCGGTGTTCCTTCTCGATCACTTCCAGAAAGGCTTCGCCGTTCTCCAGCTCGTGCACCACGTCAAACGTGGGACCGAAACTCAGGTGCTCGTGCATTTCCTGCATACACTGCTTCCTGTAGCGCTTCAAGCAACGCTCATCCTCCTCTTGGATCATTTCATACTCCTGGATACTCATCTGGGGCAGAGGGAGACGTGTAAATAAAGTTTAAATAAAGTTCATTGGTGTGTTACTGTGTCTTTTTGCTGTGTATACGATTCTGCTTGAATGTGTGTTCTTCTTCTATTAGTGTGTTCTTGTGTGTCCGTCCATGTTTCTGTCACTATGTGTTGTGTGTGTATGTTTTTCTGTGTCAATGTATATGAATGTTTCAGTCTGCTTGTCAGTGTGTGTATCTGTGTGTGTGTGTGCGCACGTCCACCTTTCTGTTGAGCCTTTCCTTGTCGTCCTCTCGTGGACTGGACATTTGTCTGAGCAGCTCTTTCTTGCTCTGAGGGACACTCTCATCCGCACTGTCCAACTTAAACCTTCGCCAGTCATTAATTACACCTTTAGGACCTGCACACACACACATACACACGCAGCCACAGAAAAATGTGATATTGGTAGCAATACTATTTCCAGCTTCAAGGAATAGTTCACCCCCAAATGAAAATTCAGTCATTATCTACTCACCCTCATGTCTCTCGAAAACTGAGTGGAATGTGCTACACAAACTGTTGGAGAAATTTGATGGATATTTTATGTTTTGAGGAATTTTCATTTTGAGGTGAACTATTCCTTTAAACAGTTCTCCTGTTATTAATGAAGTCTTTAGGACCTACATAGATACACACACATACATGAGCAGACGTCCATCCATCCATCCATCCATCCATCCATTTTCGACCGCTTATCCGGATCCGGGTCGCGGTGGCAGCAGGCTCAGCAGAGTATCCCAGACATCCCTTTCCCCAGCCACAGTCACCAGCTCATGCTGGGAGATCCCAAGGCGTTCCCAGGCCAGGCAGGATATATAATCCCTCCACCGGGTCCTGGGTCTGCCCCGAGGCCTCCTCCCCACTGGACGTGCCCTGAATACCTCCACAGGGAGGCGTCCTGGAGGCATCCTAACCAGATGCCCGAACCACCTCAACTGGCTCCTCTCCACGCGAAGGAGCAGCGGCTCTACTCCGAGTCCCCCCCGGACATCCGAGCTCCTCACCCTATCCCTAAGGGTGAGTCCAGATATCCTACGAAGGAAACTCATTTCGGCCGCTTGTATTCGCGATCTTGTCCTTTCGGTCACTACCCAAAGCTCGTGGCCATAGGTGAGGGTTGGAACAAAGATTGCCTGGTAAATTGAGAGCTTCGCCTTCAGGCTCAGCTCCCTCTTCACCACGACAGTCCGGTACAACGACCGCAAAACTGCACTCGCTGCACCGATCCGCCTGTCAATCTCATGCTCCATTTTACCCTCACTCGTGAACAAGACCCCGAGATACTTGAACTCCTTCACTTGGGGCAAAGACTCACTCCCCACCCAGAGGGGACAATCCACCGCTGTCCTGCAGAGCACCATGGCCTCAGACTTGGAGGTGCTGACTCTCATCCCGGCCGCTTCACACTCAGCTCCAAACCGTCCCAGCGCGTGCTGAAGTTCACAGCTCGATGCAGCCATCAGGACTACATCATCTGCAAAAAGCAGAGATGCTATCCTGAGGTCACCGCACTGGACACCCTCCACACCCTGGCTGCGCCTTGAAATCCTGTCCATGAAAATCACAAACAGGATAGGTGACAAGGGACAGCCCTGGCGGAGGCCAACACGCACTGGGAACGAGCTTGACTTAGTGCTGAGAATGCGGACACAACTCTCGCTTTGGTTGTACAGAGATCGGATGGCTCGAATTAACGGCCCCGACACCCCATACTCCCGCAGCACCCCCCACAGGATATCTCGAGGGACACGATCGTAAGCCTTCTCCAAGTCCACAAAACACATGAAGACTGGATGAGCAAACTCCCATGCCCCCTCCAAAATCCTTGCAAGGGTAAAGAGTTGGTCCACTGTTCCACGGCCAGGACGGAATCTGCCTTGTTCCTCCTGAATCTGAGGTTCGACAATTGGTCGCACTCTCCTTTCCAGCACCCTGGAATAGGCTTTCCCAGGGAGGCTGAGCAGTGTGATACAGCCACCAGAGCAGACGTGTAGATCCAAAAGAGGTAACGCACACCCATACATGCACACAAACACACACGTTGGGGATTTAAGTGACAAACATTTCAGTTGAGCATTGCACTCCTCACTTTTCATCGTGGAAAGGCAATGATGTTCACTCTTTGGCTCGGAGATGGTCGCTTTTATCGCGTTTCCCTTCCTCTAAGCAGAGTTTCTTTTTTCTTGGAAACTGTTGATGTGGTTTCTGTAGGTGGCGCTCTTTTCTTTGTGTGTTCAGCCATGGTGGCTATCGCCGCTCATGCTAACTACCCAGTTCTTCTTCCATTAACTCAAAAAAAAAACCATCTGTTGCTGCTTCCAGAAACATAAATCACTTCCTATGTGGAAGGAAGGAAATGCCAACGGATGGGGAGTTTTTGTTTCAAAACAGTATGGACCAGAAAGTGAGTTCTGAAAGGCAGAAATCTCTGCACCTGGTGAAGTAATCGTTGAGTCACTGGCATTGATCAACATGATGAACTGTGTCTCTGACCTGTGTGATTGGCAGGTAGCTCCTCTTCTTCCTGGACGGGGCTAGACATCCTGCTGGGAGCCTGCAATGCACAGAGAACAAGTAGGTCTATATAGAAGGCTTTCAGGTGACATGGCATGCCCTCTGACACCCAACCACAGTATCTGGTCTCGTTCTTAACACATCTGATTTGCACAATAGCTCACATTACATGGCTAGTACCTAGTAGTGGCTAGTAGTCACATGTTAACATGAACTAAATTAGCCTGCTGGCTAGTTAGCTAGCTAGCTGTCTGTTCAGGTTAACTGAGATGACTCTTCTCCAGCTCCAACTCAGAGTGTTTTGGAGTAGAGACTAGGGCTAAAGACAAGACAGTTTACTGAGTCACAGTAACCTACATTTGGAGACAAATCTACCTGATCACACTGTTCACTTTTACTGAGAATGTTACTGAATGGAGCTACAGACACACCACAACAAGCCTTTTCAGCTAGCTGTCTCTTTCTAGCCTGGTTGTTTTATATTTGGACATCCAGTTCTCCACTCGACCTCCAAGATGACGGTAGCCGTGGCTGCTCAGAGATTTGTCATACAACTGCAAAACCTCTATTAACAGCAGCTTCCTGGTTTAACGTAATTACCGAACACTGTCAGCATCCAAACATGTGTATCTGCAACATCGTGTGTGCACATGTGCATGTGTCAATGCAGTGTACATGAGACAGGTTGTCCTAGCCACTTACTGTGAACCAGGCTGAAGTTGAATTATCAGATTATAGCAGGATTATCAGGAGTCTGACACACACACTTTCCTAGGACAGTTAGTTATGTGTATGGTGTGTGTGTGTGTGTGTGTTTGTGTTATCACAATGACATAATTTGCTAGCTAAGGCTGTCAAACTCTTTATTTGGAGTAATGTTATCAGTTCTGAACCAGAAAATGTACCCTTTTCCCCATTGGCTGTGTGATCAAGTGAAAGCAGCTCTTTAGTTGTCAGGGTTGAGTGGGGATAAAAGAAAGCAGAAATGATGGCATGCTTTCTTCATGTTAACTAGACATTTTAGTAATGCATTTCAAAGCAAATGATCCACTTAATGCTGACCTTATTAAACATGTCAGAATAAATGATGTGTTGGGACAGTACACTTGCTGCCAAATAAAGTTAATTTTAATAAAGATCAAGCTTTATTAAATGCATTTATTTTTTAATGGATGCAGCATAATATAAAATGCATGTGTGTTAATATGTTGAACAATATGTCTATTTAAATATTTAACGTGGATTTGATGCCAGATAAAACATTTAATAAATGCATTTTGGGTCATGAAATGGGTCATGGGAAGAAATGTCATCTAAATAAAAAAAATAATAAAAAAAAAGTTTGGAGATGTTTTCCTGCAGGAAACACGATAGAATATCTACATGCTACTAAACTAGAAAAGCAAAGAACTTCTTACCTTTGGGTCCTGAGTGAGATCAAAGTGTCTGACTGAACGGCAGGTCAGTTTCTTTCAGCCTATATGTCTTTTCTATCTTTATTTCTGTCTGCCTGTCAGTCCGTCTGTTTGTGTATTGAGCAGTGAGTGTCAACATATGAAGACATGAGTCTAGGGAAAAGAACATGAGTTTGGAAAAGGGAGGGGAGAGAGAAGGAGAAGAGGGAATTAAGACTTATCTTCATCATCATCATCATCATCTTTATCACCACCACCACCACTGTAATATGATCACGTCTAAGAGGATTAGGTGTACTGCCAGGCTCACTGTGGACAGGATGCAGATTAAAGCCCAAGTAGTTTTTCCCTGTTTGCAATTATCCCCGATCAATTATGACATACTAAAGAAATACCGTTGCAAAAGTGCCCGAGATCTTCTTTAAAACCTCATCGGACACACCCCTTCTCCCCTCTTCACCAATCAAACTCACATTTTTCAAAAGGCTGGGTGGCTACAGCTGTCTATTTCATAACTCTAAGCTTTAAACTTTAAGCTTTAAACTCTTTAAGTGTTTTTTTGACTGAGTAGCGATGCATCAAACAGTCAGTAGATGCGTTAAGCACCCTGTTGAGCTCTGAATGGAACACCATGTTGACAACAGTGAAATGTGAAGGTGCAACCTAGTGCTGGATGGTTGGATAGGTAGATAGATACTCTCTGTCAGTGTTTGTTGTCTCTAATCTTGTGTTGGTAGACAGAGACACAATGCTTTATTGGGACAGCAAGCAACATGGCGGCACTATCAGATTTCCGGGTCATGGAACAAAGGAGGAGTGATGTTTGGTGCTTTGGATTCAGCCCAGGTTTTCATTCCAACCAAACACTACAGCAGGCAATGTGACCCCAAACGTTCACCCTAAAAAATAAGCCTTTCAAAAAAACATTTATAATTAATAATCCCATGAAGAGTTGGAAAAATACTAATTTTATAGAGCCTATTAGATAAAACTAAAAAACGTATCAGTAGAATAATGAATGGATAACTATCCAAAATAGAACTATCAACTGTACAGAATGGGCTAACAAATGAGAGAATTGGTGGCATCATATGATAACAATATACAAGGAAAGATTATTAATAGGTGGCAAAAATATTTAGAGAGGGGCCCCATAAACAACTGAATGTCAGACAATGAGCAGAGACATAACAATTAATGAAAAATGTTGAATGACTTGGGTCTACTACTTGGGTCTACTACACCTGGGATGAAATTTTAAAAAAGTAATAGCAATTTTTCAGACAAATACATTAAAATAAAAAAACGTTTATATCATCCATACCTTTTCTTTTGGGAATGCATACAAATCAACCACCTATGGAAATTGGAAACCTCGCTCTCAGCAAATCTTACACTTAAAATTGACACCATTGCTCGTGTCTAGTTGCTTCTGCAAGACACTCAACGTCAGTGATTACGTCACCGATCGAAGTAGGTTGCAAAATGACCGGTGGGAATAATAGTAGAGACTGGCAAACACTCGAATCAACTTTGCTATTAGGGAACTTCATTTTTATAGACTACCGTCAGAAAAATACGGATTTTAATCAAACCGTAGACGCCTCTGTTGGCAAGCTATTAGAAGAACCGACTGGACACAGGACTTCATAGGAACGTCCCGTGCTTGCAGTGAACATTTTATATCAGGTACTGTCACTAATACAAGGTCATTTCTATATGCAGATAGACAATTAGGCAACAGGATATATGGCATTAAATTAAGACGTAAACTCAAATTCAGGAGTAAGTATTAACACAAGTCCAAAAGACTGTCGAAAAAGTTTCAAGGCTACTACGTTTAGCTATCTAGGCTTTAGATTAAATTGTAAGACCTAACTGACGTTTATATCGTATCTGCTTCAAGAAAACACCAGGCCATCAATTTACGCAGCCATGCGCGTGCAGTTCGCTGTCAATATGTAATTGTGTGCCTTGTTGTCCTGTTCAGTCACTCTTGTGCCCCTGGCGCTGGTTTGGCTTGGTACCTGTCCGTAGTACACACAAATCCCTGACCAACATCTAGAATACAGTACGTCTTGTACAAGACCACAAATCACATAATTATATGCATCTAATGTACGCCTTGTACGCCTTGAGGTTTCCTCAGCGTATACACTAGGTGTCTCAATAAGATACATATATATGTGTGGCCGCTGGCGCTTCGGCCATTTAGTTGGATCACTCACCCACTAACGAACGGAAGGGAGAAGAGTTCTGGCAGGTTAGTTTCATCAGAAAGGGTGAAAATATCTGCGTAAGATATTTTGTCTTGCAGAGAAATCATTGTAATATTTTTCCAATAAACTGCATAATCCTGTTATTCAAATAGCGGAAAGAAGCCTCCCTCACTAAATCATTGAGAAATACATGTACTACATATTGTGAAAATGGAAGAAAACTCTGCAACAGAAAAAATAAACATGGGGTGCAAGCTAACAACTCTCTTTCCTCTCCCTGGCTCGCGCACATGCACACGCATTACACGATCTTATGTTAAAACGCAAATAAACTACACAACAATCTATTTAATCTATTTTTAGGGGCGAAATGGGAGTGTGGACAGAGACAGGTGGATGGAGGAAGGGGTGGATGCTGGGGAAGGAACCCTTTGGCTGTGTGTGTGTGTGTGTGTGTGTGTGTGAGTGTGAGTGAGTGAGTGAGAGGGCTGGCAGCGATGTGTGCATGTGTGGATGTAAGTGAACTTGGGAACTTGGGATGGGAGTATGCAAAAAAGTGTGTGCTGTGACTATTGTCGATGTCTTGGTGATGTAATGGTTAGATTAGTTGGACTGTTTGGTACGTGTATTCATTCAACTAACTAACTAACTAACTAACTAACAATAGCTTCGCTCCCCTCCTCTAAAAGTTGCTTCTTAAAGAATATACAATTTAAGTTGGATGTATTACAGCTGTCTAGGCTATACAACACAAGACAGGCAGAGAAGGGGAAAAAAAAGAAAAACCTGTTTCCGCCCGGTTTCGAACCGGGGACCTTTCGCGTGTGAGGCGAACGTGATAACCACTACACTACGGAAACTCAACTGACCGAAAGTTTTGACGCAAGAGAATATATTGCCAGCAAGCATGACATATTTCTCAGTACTTAATATATTTGGCACGTGCTTTTTTATCAATTCCTCACGAAAGAAAAAAATGTTTTCCTGATTCCAGCTGTGGGTACTGCCACCATCCAAAAAGTAGATGCGTTGGCCGGGAATCGAACCCGGGTCAACTGCTTGGAAGGCAGCTATGCTAACCACTATACCACCAACGCTCGAAATTGCCCATAACTAGTGCAGTATTTCTCGCCCGGTGTACTATGTAACATTCA
Organism: Hoplostethus atlanticus; assembly: GCA_034670405.1. NCBI lineage: Eukaryota > Metazoa > Chordata > Actinopteri > Trachichthyiformes > Trachichthyidae > Hoplostethus > Hoplostethus atlanticus. Next base: position 589,263 of record JAXDDX010000076.1, on the reverse strand, counting down.
GCTCAGTAGAACATGTCAAAAATAATATTAACACAACAACATTAATTACATAACAAAATAACTACACTTACAATAAAACACTGGAACCACATCCTGCTTTCTCTCCATGAAGGGAACTTTGGAATATCCACTTCACTTTTGTATTTTTTGTATCTTAACCACTTATAAAGCACCCCCCCCCCCCACCCATTCTGACCACAAGGGTAAAATGATGTACCAAAATAAATGGTTACTGCTCTTGAATCCTTTTGACTACATGCATAATCATGGTCTCTCCTGAAAGGTAATACCTTGTAGTTTGTTCTCCAGGTGTCAGAAATACTGTAAGTATTACTGCAGAGTTAGAGTAGCTCAAACACAGTAGAAATGTAAGACTTATCCTCACCTAAAAAAAAACAACAACCTTGTTTTAGATTGGTTTTTAAATATGAACCTAGACATTCAATGGATCTCTAGCCATAAATCTAATCTAAATAAATACAATCTAATAAAATCTAATCTAAATCTTTTTGTGATTTTATTTCATGCTCTGTTAAATAAATGCATAATTATTTGAGTTTAAGGCTGTTAAAACATGATAATAATAATATTGGTTAAAAAATATGGGTCACATGATTAGAGTTCAGAGTTCATCTAGATCAGAGTTATTGGTCCTAATGCATTATGGGTCATTTTGGGTCAAAGAAGCAAGAAGGCATGTCTATTTTTGAGCAAAAGATATTGATTCTACACGTGTCCAGAGGCGCACACGGTAATTTCCTTTACTTGATTCTTTGTTTTCTATGTTGGTTGTTATGTATCTTTAGACAGAGCAATTGTATTTGAATGACATTTCTGTCGGACGCACATGTTTAGCTTTATTATGTCTATTTCTTTATAGTTTTCACGGTGTCTTATGAGAGAGCAAGAAAATAAACCGTCAAAGACATCAGTACGAAGCGTGGCCTGTGGTTAATTGGACCTGTGTAGCTACAGCGAGCATTGCTGGATGAAAATCCCACCCCCACTGGAACTTATAGAGAGAGTGGAATATGTCCTTCGGCCTTTCCACCTTGCCAAGGACCTCAACAACCTTACCCTCTTTAAGCCATCAACGTTAAAGTCCTGGAGGATTCAGTGGGTCCACATGCTGAGAGGCTGCCTCAGTGACCCAGAGTTGGAGGATGAAGTCCAGTACTGGTATGGGGGCACTCTGCAGCTCAATCATGTCCCAGGAGAAGAGGCTGCTGTGCCTATCTGTATTCCTGTTAGAGGCACATCTCAGCAGGAAGGATATCACTTCCACCAAGCTCAGTGGTGGCTGGTAACAAAGTCTCTCCTGAATTATTCCAAGCACAGGGGGTAACTGGTGTTGCACGGTGGAATTACCAGACTGGTGGACCTGAAACAACCAGATGTGGCCTTACCTGCAGTATTTGATCCAGTGCTAATAGTAGAGCTGAACGCTTCCTCTGAGAGGATTACTGGGCATCCCAAATATCCAGCACTGCAGGTCTCCAACAGAGACACTGGAGAGAGATTTGGTCTCCGGTACCATGAGCCTGATTGCCACCCTGTTCCCATTGACTGGGATAAGCACAGGTCTCTGAAACACAAAGACATGTTGGTGTTTATGACTCCTTTTCTCCCTGAGACTGCTCCAACCCAATCAGCCTCCACGACAGCCTCCTGCACCACAACAGTCAGTTGCGACTTTTCGGTGCCCTGTGATCTTGTCAAGTCAGAGAGTGCTCAGGATGAACACAGGTAACTCTATTCACACGGATATTTAGGCCATTTATTACTTATTGACAACTTAATATGTTATTTCCCTCCCGGACAAGCCCCCATAAAGGGACACTGACAAAAAAAAGTTGCAAAAGGAAGTGGTTTATTAAAGAAAGAAAAGAAAAGAAAGATGGTGGCCAAGAACACTGCTCCTGCTGGCTGCTGGAAAGAGACCTGCTGGTGGGGGGAGGAGTGCTTTTATGCAGGCTGGAACAGTTGTGGCAGATGGTCAATCATTCCATCGGCGTCAGACATCTTTTACTCCACCTACAGGGTGGGAGGACTAAAACAGCACTGTCATACATAACAATAAGTAATGTCAGTTAATGTAATGTGTTTGTTCTGGACCATAGCAGGTGGACATATCCAATGAAAGTGGCAATTGATGGCCTGCTCACAAAATAACGTGGCCACAAGGACATGTTAAGACTGGTGGATCATAACTATGCTACTATGGTGCACAATACAACCACAGACCCTAACAGCCTCCTGCATCCAACAACAAGGGTCCATATCTCACTATAACAATCAACTACTTCTCGAAGCCTAGTTACAATTAAAAGTTCGGGATCTATTGCAATTCACATTGCTAGGGCCTGGAATTAACTATGTGGAATGAAAGAGACAGAAAATACTTAGAGCCGTCTCACCCTCTTGAGATGAATGAGAAACAAATAAATGAGAAAACAACCCAAACTTAACCCCCTTCACCTGCCCAAAGCACTAGGTGACAACCCAAACCCCAGTCCACAAAATAGTCCCAATAGTCCAAAAAGAGTCCTAACAGTCCAAATTCAGTCCCAATAGTCTCAAATTAAATGTCACATCCAGCGATGGCGTTCCCCCTTCAAAATGCAAAAATATAACCCCCAAAACAGCAATGCATTGCCCCCAAAAAAAGACAAAAGTAGCTCCAACAGGATCAACATCACTGGTGGTTGGGTCGAGCAGCTCTAAATCCCGGCCTGGCGTTGACTCCTGTGGGCTAACGTTGATCCGTGCTCCTCTCTCCTGGTCTTCAATCTCTCATTCTCATTCAATTTCTTATTTACACCAAATTAAGAATAGATGAATTTACCCCAGAAAACAGAGCCATACTTTTTCCCTCTCAAACATACTTTTGCCCAACCCTAGATGCTCCCCGGCTTACCTTTCTTAAAGGCGCATAATCACCTGCGCCACCATGAGCCTGATTACTTCGGCCCTCGAACGCTGACCAGGTACAAATATGGCTTGTAGAGGTACATAATAAAGAATGATAAAGGAAAACATACGGTGAGGTTTAACCTTGCAAGGGTTTGTATTCTTAAACCTATCACATAACCCTGTGTTCCCTTTTCATTCTTGTGGCGATGTCACATCACGATGTCACGATGTGTGAAATATCTGGCAAAGCTGAAGAACACTAGTTCTTCTTTAAATACAAGCCCAGAGAAGCTGTTGGATACTCAGCAACTGTGGCAGTGACTGGCTGTTGAGAGCACAACAGTGAGTGTACCAGTCACACCTCTGCCCCCTGCCACCATCAATCCCCAAGCACCAGTGTTGGGGGTAACGCACTACAAAGTAACGCGTTACAGGTAATATATTACTTTTAGCAGTAACAAAGTAATATAATGCGTTACTAATAGGATTTCGGTAATATTATTACAGTTATTATGTCAAGTAACGCGTTACCAACCAAAACACACTGCCACCAGAAAGAAATATAATATCCCCCGAAGAAGACTGTTGCTGAAATCCGATGGCGATGGTTACAGATACTAGTGCAGTGCCCGTTCAAAACATGCCTGTTCGGAACATGCAGACATACAGAGAGTCCGTCCTTTATAGTTAGATTATAGTTAGATAGTTAGATAAACCCGACATAGCGGGGCAATTAAAGTAGCGGCTTTTAATGCAAAACAATGCAAAAGATTGCCAATTGTAACGAGTTACTCTACACAGACAGTAATATTGTAAAGTAACTTATTACTTTCAAATGAAAGTAACTAGTAATCCTAATATATTACATTTTGAAAGCAACTTTCCCAACAGTGCCAAGCACAGGCTGCTGCTCCTCTGACAGAAGCTGCCGTTGAGAAGATGGTCCACAGCATCTTGCAGAAGCAGCAGCAACAACAATCTCAGCCCCCTCAAAAGAAGAGAACCAAGACAAGCCTCTCATGTGGCCAACCAAAGTCTTGCTATCAATCTGATGGCCTCCATCCTCAATCCTCCATCCATTATTTTTATCAGAGTGGACAAGTCCAATATTTTTACTGCTCCACTAAAGTGTACATCATATACAGCACAGAGGGTCTCACAAATCCCAAAATGCCCGTTGAAAGAGTTCTTCTCAACACCCAGATTGAAGCAACAAAACAAAGAGTCAAGGAACAAAAGAGAAATTCAGTCTGAATGTGAGGAATAAGGAATTTCACATTACAACCTGATTTCTTCTGAAGATCGCTGATATGACATCAATATTGATCTTTAAAAATGTTCTTGATATTGAGTTTTAAAAAAGTACACATGCGTTCTGTTCCAGATGTGCACTGCAGAGTGCTGTCCATGGACTGTGTTCCGGTGGCTGGCAGGGTGAGGCATTGCTTTGATGAAGCAGGTGGTAGAATACCCTTCATCTTCTTTCTTCTATCTATCAGGGTCAGGCAGAAAACAAAACATTACCTTCTGGTATATTCACCAGTCTACTAATCTTTGTATGTAATGTTAACAATATTAATGTATAATCATTATTATCGGTTTCCTGTACAATCCTTTGTATCGGAGGGGTGGGGAATTCTACTTTGCAGTCCAGTTATAATAACTAATCATCCCACTACCATCTCCTGAGCTAGTAGCTGCTCCTAACCAACTCATACTCAGCTGCTTAGATAGGATAGAATACTTTTTAAACTCGGCCAGGTGGCTTGTTCTTTGAAAGAACAGTTCAATGAGATGTTGATGTTCTATAAATGTCAGATTTTCCTGTTAGTTGAGGTACCCTCCAAAAAGGGGAACCATCACCTCTAAAGGAATACAGGAAAAACAAGGACATTATTCCAGAGCCTCCACATCTACATATATCCTATGGAAACCATTGTGGCGGACTGGAGGGAGGGTGGGGGGAGGCTTAATTGGATCCAGGAGAGAGGTGAGTTAGTGGACTGCTTCTTTCCTGGATCCGGTTCCAGCTGCAGCCAGTTGGGACTGATTGCAGCTGGGGCCTTTTTAACGTGTGTGTGAATGTGAGTGTGAGAGGGACGCGCCAGTGTGAGAGGCTGGCGGCGTAACCAGAAAGCCGACGGGGATGGAGGATCCAGTCGGCTGTGTGTGAGCGGAGTGGAGAGACGGGCCCAGCACCAGCGGGAGAGACGGAGCGGGAGCGGGCCGTCTCCTGCCGCGGCGTCCGGCGGAGGTCCGCGGAGGACGCAGTCGGGAGCCACCTGCAAGGGCTGACCAGTCGGGGTTGGGGCAGGATGCCCCTGGAAGCCTGGCAGGCTGGGGCAGCCTTGGGGCTCCGCGGCTGGCCCACCGGGACCGAAGGAGGGCGCCGGCGGAGGGAGACGGCGCCGACGGCGCGCTGCCGTCAACCCGGGCCGTGGGTATTATTGTTGCCGGTATGGTGTGGACAATAAAACGGCCCTGCTGGCCCATTAACTCTCCCCTGCCTATGTCTCTGTCTGTCCGGACCCCGGTAATGTGGCACCTTGCCACAACCATATATTACTAATGAAGGATTACCATATCCCAGACTACCATGTCCATACAATAATGCATTCAGAAGGGTGCCAACACTGAACGTTAAAGCCAACTCAATATGTGTTTCCAGCCAATGCAATCTTTAGAGACATTTGGGACTGTGTGTTTGCAATAGATAGAGTTGCAGAGCTTTCTGTATCTAGGTACTGGAGAACTGGGCCCCAAATACGTAGGAATATTTGTATATTGGGGAAACCAAACTAGTGACTAAAAATAGTGACTGGGAGCGTGATATGTGAGATTGGGCCTCATGCAGGAAGCGGTATACGAACAAATTTGTTCTTATTTTGTTAGTACCCATTGATTTCTGGGATTCACCAATGTTGTCTTATTTTTGCTCTTCTCTTAGGTAAGAGAAAATGTTAATTTTTTAAATTTTACTCCTACCAAGATAAGAAAAGCACAATGTGTTGGGAAAATAAAAGTAGCCTCCCCGTCGGGGAATTGAACCCCGGTCTCCCGCGTGACAGGCGGGGATACTCACCACTATACTAACGAGGAGTGGCACAGAACAAACAGTGATATTATGGGATTTTAGAGCTGTGCAAGACCAAAGTGTTTGTATATTTCATTATAACACCAAATACTCGTAAAAATCTACATCACACATGCTCATTGCTTGCTTGTCTTGTATGCCTCCCAGGATAGTAAAAGTTGCTTGTCTGTAGTTATCCTGCTGATGCTTTGCGTCTTTATTACTCTGAGTAAAGCCTTGCTCTTTTCCTGAGAACCTCTGCCTCCGTCCTCTGTCTGCTTCTGGGTCCACCTACACAAGAGTCTTTTAGGTAGCAAAATGAGGAAGCAAAAATAAACTATACTGTGGTATAAAACTAAAAAGTGAATACAAAATATTTCAGTTTCAAAAGTATTTACAAAAAACTATGTACAAATTGGCATTGCTGTCTACAAGTTCACACCTTTGTCTGCCCTCCCCCAATTCTGAAACCAGTTCACTTCTTTGTCTGCACTCCCCCCAGCATGAAACCAGTTCACTTCTTTGTCTGCACTCCCCCCAGCCTGAAACCAGTTCACTCCTTTGTCTGCCAAAGCACCTTTTTTCTGCCAAATAGCATTCACAAATATAGTGTAATTTTTTTTATAAACATATTTTATTGCCATTTTAGGAATCATCACAAAACAGTACAGTGACATGAAATGCTCCTATAGTGAACCCGTCCAGCCCCCCCCCCCCCCCCCCCCCCCCCCTGACTTAGCCTTTTGAGCTCCTAATCCTAGGTTGAGGAATTGTGCTGACAGTAATGACAATAAAAACAAAAACACATTTGATCTTTTCCAACTCCAAAAAAGACATTGGGCCTCATTCACGAAACGTGCGTACGATCAGATTTGACCGTATAACGTTAGTACGAACGTTTCTACGAACAGTCGGATTCATCATTTTGTTCGTATCTGAATTTGTTTGTTTGGTACGATCAAATCCTACGTGTGCTTGGAAACATGCGGGAAGGCTCTTAGAACGGCTTATTCTTCAATCAATTTCAATTACAGTAGTTCAAAACCTCATTACCAACAAGATGTTTCAGTGGCCTTGTAGAAAATAAAGACCTTATATGCTGAAATGGCGTATTTGCTGAACTGTCCTCATTCATAACAATACAAGATTATCCAACTTGTAATGGGTTGATCACATGGACTGGACACCTTACAAATACTGATTTACTGTAGTGTGCCCTATGAACTATTTTGAATTGTATGAGTTGAAATTTTGCACAAGATGAACATGATAATGCCCAGTTCTGTTTCCCATTCTGTTTTAATCTTCACCAAAGCCGGAGGTGTATCTGGAGCTAGGAGGTCATATAAAAACGAAATATGCCGCCTTGTCATTTTTGTCACCAATAGAAGGTTATCAATTCCTGAAGAGGATGGGGCATCTGGAATGAAGGTGTGTTTGATTTGAAGAAGTGCCGAATTTCAAAGTACCTGAAGAGGTCAGATTGCTGTAGGTTGAAGGCAATACACAGCTGAGCGAAGCTGGAGAATGTGCCTTCACTGCAGAAATCACCAATTGTGCTAAGACTTTGTCTATCCCAGAGAGAGAATCTGGCATCAATCTTAGCAGGTTTGAATAGCTCATTATTACATATTGGGGTGTTAAGGGGGAGCGTGTTCCAGCCAAAGTGTTGCTTGATTTGTTGCCAGAGTGGATATGACTATCGGATTATCTGTGTACTGTTTGGGCTTAAGTCTGTTGGCATAGCATACCAAATCTTTTAAGGAGGAAGAGTAACATGAATGTGATTCCAGTTGGCACCACTGAGTTTCAGGATAGAAGGCATGTTGGCTGCCCAGTAGTAAAATTGCAAATTTGGTAACCCCAAACCTCCCTCCGATCTATTCCTCTGTAATAAGGATTTTTGAAGCCTTGGAGTTTTATTGCCCCATATAAAAGAGGAGAATACACTGTCAATGCTACAAAAGGAGGACCTGGGGAAGAAAAGAGGCAAACATTGAAATAGGTACAGATATCGTGGAACAATATTCATTTTAATACATTGTATTCTCCCTGCCAATGTGATCTGCAGGCTGTTTCACTTTTGAAGATCTTCTTTAACTTTTGTTGTTAGTGCAGAGAAATTGTTGTCAAATAGTAGTGATATATTTTGGGAAATGTTGATTCCTAAATATTTAAATGTTGCTGGGCAAAGAGTGAATGGCAAATAAGACTGTATAATATCCCCTGCCAGCTGATTGATGGGGAAAGAAATCACTTTTTCCTATGTTGAGCTTATACCCAGAGAACGTACCAAAGGTTTTGAGAGTGTCTAAGATATGAGGGATGGCTGTTTTGGGGTCCGATACATAAAGTAACAGGTTATCTACATACAGGGACACTTTATGCTCAACTCCCCCCCTTATGATGCCTGGGATGAGTCTGTTGGCTATAGACTCATCCCAGAAGGGGAAGAGGAGGTGGGGACAGCGAACAACCTCAGCGTGTCCCCCGCATTAAAGGGAAGAATTTGGACCTAATAGTATTAGTACATATGCATGCTTGTGGAGATGTGTATGGGGCAATAGAGGGGAAAGTTGTTTGGATTAGTGTAATGGCTTTGGTTATCTCAGCCATACTTAGTGGAGCTTCCAGGTCGTTTTTCTCTTCAGTTGATAGGTTTGTTTTGATTTGACAAGAAATGTAGTATTTCAGAATTGTCACTCGGTGACTCTGATTCATAGAGTTGGGAATAAAAGGACCTGAAGGTGTGATTGATCCCTGATGGGTCAGTTATTATTTGACCTGAGGTGTTTTCTAATTGAGTAATCAGTTGTGAGGCTGACCTACCCTTTAGCTGATGTACAAGGAGACGTCCTGCCTTTTCTCCGTGTTCATATAAGATGCCTTGTGTCTTAAGTAATAATTTCTCTGCCACCTTTGTTGATATGAAATTAAATTCTGTCTGCATTTCAACTCTTTCTTTGTACAGTTCTGCAGTTGGAGCCAATGCGTAACGTTTATCTAGATCAGCTATTGATTTTAGTATCTCTTATTTTCATTCTTTTCTTGTCTTGTTAATATGTGCAGAATATGAAATTATCTTGCCTCTAAGGACCGACTCTCAAAGTCTCCCTAAGTAAACTGGGGCTAATATCGTTAGTTCGGTTGGTTGCTAGGAGCAAATCTATAGATTGAGTGATACAGGTGTAAAAGTGAGAGTCTGAAGTGTAGGGTCAAATTTCCAAGGATGGAATTCTTTAAGTTGGGACTTAAAATCCAGGTCTAAAGTTAAAGGAGCCTGTGCTTTTGATGAGTGGAACCCTGCTCACATAGTTGTTCGTATGAGACATGCCTGTACTTGTGAGTGGAAACCTGCTCAGTTTGCACAGCCGCAAAACGAAAGTTAACCAGTACCAGGGACCAAACAAAGTACTGTGTCAATGCCATGCAAAAAAAGCAGCACTATTGACAGCTCTATTGAGTTCCCCAGCTAACTAACCAGTCCTACCAGGATTTCAGTTTTTTTTCATGATTATTGTGGCCCAAAATGATTGAATTTGCAGCGGCTTTTATCAAAAATATCAAAAACATACTGGAAGGACTGACTAACAAGCCCACTGTTAACACACTCCTGCTTATGAATGATCCATGAAACTATTTTCCTTGCCTGTGCCAATCCTCGTTAGTATAGTGGTGAGTATCCCCGCCTGTCACGCGGGAGACCGGGGTTCAATTCCCCGACGGGGAGGCTAACTCTTTTTCCAAAACGTACTTTTTCTTACTTCCACACCACAATCTGAGATTTCTCTATCATAAAGATTTCGTAGACCATACAATCTCACATATCACATTCCCAGTAATGCAAGTCACTCAGTGCCGAGACATGTCCAGTTGATAAAGACAGCAGGCTGTGGTTCCAGTGTTTTATAGTATATGGCAGGCTGCTTCGTCAATTATTCCCTAGACAGCGCTAGTCGCTAAAAATGACTATTTTTAGTCACTAGATTGATTCCCCAACAGGGAGGCCGATTATTTTTCCAACACGTTCCACTTTTTCATACTAACACACCATTGACTTCATGTTCTCCCCAGAGGCAAATTTTATGGACAGGCAAGGCAGGCGACTGCCTGGGGCATTGAGGGGGCCCCCAGGGCTCACTCACTTTAGTCCACAGCAATGTCTCAAAATGTGGGAACCCCCCTAAAACCACCGATGGGTAATTTACAATGACATCAAAAGGAAACCTCCCTAAAGGGGCCCCATCTCACTCGAGTCTCAGTGTCTGCTGCTGTGACTTGCGTTTTGAAGTGCATCAAAACAAACCTTCAAAAATGAACAGGAATTATCCATCCAGAGTGAAAAAAGAAAAAAAAGAGGAGGAAGAGAAAAGAAAGCAGGACAGTGGTAAGTGGAGCACATAATGAGGATGATAAGGATGATAGTAAATAGTAAGCCAAAAAGTTAGCAATGATGCTCTTGTTTTTACATGTAGCGTAGCTAACGTTTGTTTTACAAGTCGGCCACTTGACTAACACTACAAGCTACACAACAAGCTATATTCAGCTGTATTCAGACAGCGACAGTATTCAGCTTATACTCATTACATCCCAGCTTGCTCCCACACAATTTTACATTTCAAACACACAGACATTAGCAGCACATTAGCAGGACATTAAAAGTTCCGCCATGTTGGAAAGAATCTTATGTGAGCATTGGTGGTTCAGTGGTAGAATTCTCGCCTGCCACGCGGGAGGCCCGGGTTCGATTCCCGGCCAATGCAACTCTCCTTTTTCAAAATGCCATAACAAAGTTTAGGATTGAATTACACACGCACATTTGTTTTACTACAAACCAGCCAAGCCACACATGCATTTCTCGGCAGGAAAAAACACGCCCTGTCAAATGATGCATCCCACTTTCATTTTTTTGGCAGGGGTGCAAAACTCAACATAGCACCCGCCATGGAGCTGTAAAGCTAAACTTGCATTCAACGATCAGCAGGACAACCATCTATCATTTTACAGAACTCAAAATATTTTTTGTAACTACAGATATCAATTTACAGATGAATTACAGTGATTTTTTTTCCAGTGGATACAAAATCCAGACGAGTACAGATCAAATCAAGTGTTGAGAGTAAAGTCCTTATTTTACCTTCATATTTTCTGCCTTTTTTTGGGTGGATATTTCGTCCTTGTCATTTTGTCCAAAATTTCTGCCGTGTCAAAAGTTATTAGATGTGAGCATTGGTGGTTCAGTGGTAGAATTCTCGCCTGCCACGCGGGAGGCCCGGGTTCGATTCCCGGCCAATGCAACCATACTTTTTTTTTATTACAAACCAGTCATGCCATATGTATTTCTCGGCAGGTAAAAAATAGTTTATCTATGCAAATCGCCTTCGACAAGCACGCGCATCCAATTTACAAACGATTGGCATTCATCAAATCGCACAAATCGAGGTTTCCCGTATGTTTCATGAATCCCATGTTGGTATTTTCTTACACACATAAATACATCAAATTTTCAAATAATTTAAAAAGTTTTGTGAATAAGGCAAATTGTTCAGGCGCTACCCACACCATGAAATGATAAACTACAACTGCTCCAAGCAGAACTACAACTACAAAGAGATATTTTTAGCCCTTTAGGCCTCTCCCCCTGCCCCTCCCCCAGCCAGAGGCTCACACAGCTGCTAACACCTCTGCACTCCCCCCCCAGCCTGGCTATCACTATCAGCCTGATGAGAAGAGAGCTAAGGCCCGGGTGCACTGTGAGAATCATGTTTTGTGACTTCTCCAGTGCATTCAACACCATCCAGCCACTCCTGCTTGCATAGAAGCTTGCAGCCATGCAGGTAGACCATGCCATGGCACACTGGATTATGGACTACTTCATCGGCAGGCCAATTTGTTCGCCTACAAAGCGGCCTGTTGGATACGCTGGTGTGCAACACAGGTGTACCTGTACCACAGGAAGTGGAGATGGTGGAATCATAGAAGTTACTGGGGGTGCCCCCTACAATAAACTGGACTGGTTGGACAACACTTATGGCCTCTACAGGAAAATTCAGAGTAGACTGTACTTCCTGAGGGGCTCAGGTTATTCAATGTGTACAACAGGCTGCTCCGCATGTTTAACCAGACAGTGGTGGCTAGTGCACTCTTCATTGCTGTTGTATGTTGGGGAGGTGGCATCACAGCAAAGGATGCCAACAGGATTAACAAACTGGTCAAGAAAGCTGGATCAGTTGTGGAAGAGAGCATGGACAGTCTGGAGGAGGTGGCTGAGGGGAGGATGAAGTCTAAAATCAGATACATGCTAATTCTGCACTATCTATCTATCTATCTATCTATCTATCTACACAGAATGTACACAGAATCACACTCAAAGGTTAATCCAAGTTATAACAACTAGTGATGGCCGATTCGGGAACAAATCATTCAAAAGTACCGGTTAAGTGAGTCAGTTGATTCGACTCGCACACGCAACAACATATATCACTGTCTTTAGTAACTACCCTGATCCTGCCTGGCTATAATTCCAAAGCTGGAGCTATTATCCATAAACTAGTCATAATCACTCATATATTCTCAAACGTATTCATTGGGAAACACTCACCACGTTCCAGCATTCTGGGTGACTTGTGTGTCTGTCTGAGCCGGGTGCTGCTGAATGAACCGATGAGCTGACTGAACTGACTGAATCGTTCAGTGAGTGAACCCCTGAGCTGAAGGACCGACTGAGCCGTTCAATGAACCGTTGAGCCGAAGGACCAACTGAATTTAGTGTTGAGCTTGTCGCAACGATTTTGTATGATGGCAGACATGTTGCCTTCTTCTTCGGATACTCTCTCCAAACTGGGAGTCTTCCGAAGTAGGGGAAGGGTCACAGGAAGAATGTCCACGTTGGTCCGTGTTTGGAGACATCGAGTTGTTGTCAATAATGACTGTCAATGCCACTAGAAATGGTGGTTGTGGCTGGAGAGCTACCCCAAATTCGTTCACACAACTTGAAGAGAACCACTCTACCGTGACCGCTTTTTCTGAATTGACTCACGTTTTGTGGTAATAATAGCTCTGGTGATGTCCTCCTTATTGTGTGAGTAGTCCTTTCCTAGGGTAGGCGCACCCTCAGCCGATGGATACTGCTCTTTGAAACACTAAAAGATTTCACCATATTTGTTTTGGCAAGACTCCCATTCTGTACTCTCCGTGGCTTTAGCGACCTTGTAGTCATTTGCCACCTTCAACAGCAGTTCCACTTCGTCAACTGTCCGAACAAAGAAATGCGGTCAACCTTTGTTGTCACAGTTCTTGTTTTTGCTTTGTGATTTAGGCATCTTGCACGAGTCAACTTGCTAGCATTCTTCACGGTCGCACTGTTAACAGCCGGAAATTCGCTGCTCGGCGGAAATGCCATAAGCGGCTGGCCCGAGTGGTCTGTGCATGTTCATTGACGAAAGTATGCGTTTTCGGTGGTGTAGTGTGGACGGCAACCTTTCAAAAATGCTAGATCTGAAAATGCTGTTTCCAAATTTACCCAGCTTAGTATGGACGTAGCCTTAGAGCCGCTTAGTTTTGACACCCGGGGGGCTGGTTGAGAAAGCGAGTTGAAAATGAGACCGGTTAGTCAGGATTGCCAAAGTTTGGTTTGTGAAGGCAGCTATCACAAAGACTTGCTTCATGAGACAGACCCCTGTTCTTGGTTTTTGCATTAGAGAGCGACTTGCATACTGTGTACTCCAACATAAACACCATCCAGTGCACATGTGGAGAGACTGTTCAGCCTTGGGAATCTAGTCTTGATGCCTGACTTTTTAAAGTTTTCATTTTGCCACAGCAGGACTCAAACAAGTAACCTTCTGCTTAGGGACCCTGTTTTCTCCTTGTAAAAACCAACAGCAGAAGGAACCATCTCTGTTAGCTTTGTTGTGGCATTTTAAAAAAGTAGAGTTGCATTGGCCGGGAATCGAACCCGGGCCTCCCGCGTGGCAGGCGAGAATTCTACCACTGAACCACCAATGCTCACATATTAGGGTTTCCAACATGGCGGAAAATCTAATTCTGCTGACAGGCGAAAGACCAACATAGAGAAAGATCAGGTTTAAAACTGGTCATAACACATAGCAACATTTTCATTCTCAACAAATCAGACCATAATGTTGTATCTCCTATCTCCTGTATCACTCCTATGCTAGAAGTAGAAACTTCAGGGAGTTTTTGTTTTTGTTGCAGCTCCTGAGAGGACTGAGCGAAAAAACACTTTAACTTAGAGCATTAACTCAATATCTCCCAACTGCCCTTCAGTCTGTGCAAAACTGTTTCCTTCAGTCTGTACAAAACTGTTTCCTTCAGTCTGTACTGTATCCCATTGTGGAACTTCAGTATAAAAGTGAGTAAATGTGGGAAAAGATATCTCCCCGTCGGGGAATTGAACCCCGGTCTCCCGCGTGACAGGCGGGGATACTCACCACTATACTAACGAGGACTGATATAGCTTTAAAAACTGGTGCTTTTCAACCTCACCAGGACTGTTCCTGTGTGTGGAAACTGCAGGCATGTCCACATATTTGGAGAGGAAGTGTTGTGTGTTGTGGCTAGGAGCCAGCCTTGGGCATCGGCCAACTACCATCATTCCCCCTGTACTGCCTTGAAGCAGGTTTCTGCCCCCTCCCCCCTCTTCTCTTCACCTTTTCATAAAACTACTTTTTGTTGCACTGCAAAACCTATCTCTGGAATTTTATTGTGAATCCCACCTCAATTGTGGCTGCCACAATGCACATTATAAATGACTCTCATTTATATGCTGTACTTTTGAGCATAGTTGTCATGAGTAACCTGCCTAATGCTAGCTAGCAGCATGTCATTCTCAAAGTTTGCAAAAAAAAGGAAAGTTGATCAAGAGAACAGAATTCAAAGAGCAATGGACAGAGAAATATGCATTCATTCTGCCAGTGCAGCACCAAAGCAATGTGCTTTATTTGCACAGAAACCGTGGCCATCATAAAGAGTGGTAATGTGAAACACCAGCACAGTCATTTTGAGCAGCAGTATCCCCAGAACACAAAGGTGGTGGGGGGGGGGGGGGGGGGAGGAGACGGGCTAGTGTGTGGGAAAATGAGTCCAGTACTAAAAGAAAGAGAGATGAAACGGTACAGGTAGAGCATCCACACACCTGTGAGAAGGAGAAGGATACAGGTAAATCAGTAAATCAGCATTAAGGCAGACAGAGACAGCAGAAGACCAAGTTAAGATTAAACCTACAAAAAAGACAGAAGAAGGGAAGAAGAGAAGCAGGAGTAATGGGGGAAAAGGGGAGGGGAATCCAGGTCGTAAGCAGATAAGCGCTCCAGAAAGAAGCTAAGATTAGATGGGGAAGGAGAGAATAATGAGGAGGATGATGAGTGAAGAATGAAATATTGTGGCTGATTTGATTAAAGAGGAAGTGCTATTTGCTCAAGCTGTGCTTTTGAATGAAATATTTTGGTAAGAGTAATCATAATATGAGATTATATTAGAGGAAAGTTACTTGATTCAGTTGTGGTTATGAATTAAATATTTTGCTAAGAGTAATAACAATATAACTTTTTAAATAAAGTGTTAAAATGTAAGGTTCTGAAAATGGTTGTCTTGTGGGGAAGGAAGTAACAGTTGTATTGCCTTTTTTGGTCACAGCGACTCAGCTGTCCTGACATCAGTGGGGAGTTCATTCCACCACTGCGGGGCCAGAACAGAGAAAAGCCGTGACCGTGTAGATCGGCCGCAGGGCCCTCTGAGCGACGGGGCAACCAGTCACCTCGAGGCAGCAGAGCGAAGTGGTCGGGCGGGGGTGTAAGGCTTGACCATAGCCTGGAGGTAAGAAGGAGCTGTTCCTTTCACTGCCCTATAGGCTAGCACCAGGGTCTTGAACTGGATGCGAGCCGCTACAGGGAGCCAGTGTAGAGAACGGAGAAGGGTAGTTGTGTGGGAGAACTTGGGGCGGTTGAACACCAGACGAGCTGCAGCTTTCTGAACAAGCTCCAGAGGTCTGATGGCAGACGCCGGGGCACCAGCAAGGAGGGAGTTGCAGTAGTCCAGGCGGGAGATGACAAGAGCCTGGATGAGCACCTGCGCTGCCTTGTCAGTGAGGAAGGGGCGAATCCTCCTGATGTTGTAGAGGAGGAATCTGCAGGAGCGTGTCACTGATGCAATGTTTGCCGTGAACGACAGTTGGTCGTCCAGGGTCACACCCAGATTCCTCGCAGTCCGAGTTGACGTCACCACAGCATTATCAATGGTGATGGCCAGGTCTCGGTGCGGACAGCCCTTCCCCGGGAGGAACACCAGCTCAGTCTTGTCCAGGTTGAGCTTCAGGTGGTGCATCGACATCCACTCGGAGATGTCAGCCAGGCACGCAGCAATGCGTGCCTCCACTTGTGTGTCAGAGGGGGGAAATGACAGGATCAGCTGGGTGTCATCTGCATAGCAGTGGTAGGAAAAGTCGTGGGAGTGGATAACAGAACCAAGAGATGTTGTGTAGAGGGAAAAAAGAAGAGGACCCAGAACCGAGTGTTGACACGGACACTGACACGGACTCTCTCAGCGTCACCTGGTAGGAGCGATCCGTCAGGTAGGATGCAAACATGGAGAGTGCAGAGCCTGAGACACCCATCCCCTCAAGGGTGGAGAGGAGGATCTGGTGGTTCACCGTGTCTAACGCTGCAGACAGGTCCAGGAGTATCAGGACGGAGGAGAGAGAGTTCGCTCTAGCGGCATGGAGCGACTCCGTCACTGCCAGGAGGGCAGTCTTGGTCGAGTGACCCACTTTGAACCCAGACTGGTGGGGATCCAAGAGGTTGTTCTGGTGGAGGTACAAGGACAGTTGATTGAAGACAGCACATTCAAGAGTTTTTGATAGGAAGGGTAGAAGGGAAACCAGTCTGTAGTTCTTGACCTCAGAGGGGTCAAGTGTTGGTTTCTTCAGAAGGGGGGTGACTCTGGCAGTCTTGAAAGCAGAGGGAAAGCATCCAGACACCAGAGACGTGTTGATGAGGTGGGTCAGGAAGGGAAGGAGTTCATGTGCAGTAGACTGCAGCAGAGTGGATGGGACCGGGTCAAGGGAGCATGTGGTGGGGCGGCTAGATGTAACAAGGTGAAGGACCTCGTTTGGGGAGAGGGGAGAAAAATGGGATGGGGAGGGAAAAGGTGGAGAGGGTGGTAGAGAGGGATGGGTGGAAGGCAGACAGGTGTGGTTGGTGCGCAGGGCACCAGCCGGGGGGTGAGGGAAGGAGGATCGGATATCGTTAATCTTCTTGTCAAAGAAGTTGGTGAAATCGTCAGTTGTGAGTTGTGTTGTTGAGTTGTTGTGAGTGAGTTGACTCAAGAGTGAATTGGTTTGGTCTGATTCTCTGAGATCTTGATGCTGTTTTTGGTCTTATCCTCTGAGATCTTGATGCTGTTTTTGGTCAGATCCTCTGAGATCTTGATGCTGTTTTTTCATCCGCAAAGAGAAAAAAAAAGGTTAAGACAGAGGTATCTGAGTGAGCTGATTTGATCAGACTGTTTGAGATTTTGAATGCTGTTTTTTCATCCGATGGAGAAAGGAATCAAGGGAATCGTCAGGTCCCCTGAGAGCCAAACGCTGCCCATCCAGCCGAACCAAGGAAAGAGGAAGAAAATAACCCAGAGTGGGTCAGTGCCATCAGGTCCACAGAGAAACTCACCACTGTCCCTCCACCTGAAATGTTGTCATCAATTGACAAGAAGCACCCCCCCCCCAATCCCCCTGCCCAATTGTCAGGCGACAAAGAGTTGTTTCTTGTCCGCCTCATCTCACACACCACTGGTCAGAAGATCTCAGCAGATCAGGATTGATAGGGAGGATGGTACAGACTATATACTTATATTATCCTCCCTCTAAGTGATTTTATATTTCATCATAATTTCATAATGAATTTGATTATTTGTATTCATTAGTTTGCTTTGAATAAATTATTTGTAGGTAGGTAGATAGGTATTTTATTTTATTTTTTAAGAAAAAATATATAAAGCTGTACAAAAAAAACTTTCGGGTGCAATTGTATAAAATGTGTTTGACAACACTAACTCTTCTGTTTGTTTCCTTATTGCTCCATAGGTATATAAATGCTTTCAAAAGGATTCCATTTTGAGTGACAGTAATGTGACATGTTAGATAAGTATTCTGTAATGTTTGTGCATGACTGAAATATGTTACAGTACAGGTTTGTAGTTCAAGTGTTAGCATACAGCTAACAAACCTCCATTTTCTACTGCTGAAACCTGTAACAGACCAAATCAGCTGGTAACATGGCAGTTCCACTATGCTGTCTGGGATAGCATTTGATTTTCAAAGAAGTTGTTAGTCATTTTATTGCTCAGGGATCAAAAGTTGCCAGGTTTCCTGAGAGGAACCCACATTGACATACAGGTGCCTCTTACCCCACCAACAGAGTCTCTGTGGCGCAATTGGTTAGCGCGTTCGGCTGTTAACCGAAAGGTTGGTGGTTCAAGCCCACCCAGGGACGTTGCTTTTATAAATTACTCTTTTAGATTGAAACTAAACTTTATATCTCGTTTACAGCCACGCTCCCAAACAAACCAGGCAAGGTTTAACAGAGAGCGTGGAGAAACAGTTCAGAAGTTTCCTGTTAGGGCTGCACAATTAATCATTACATTACAGGCATTTGGCAGACGCTTTTATCCAAGGCAAGAGAACTACTAGTCACCAGAAATTGTAAGTGCATTTTCTTCCTAAACAAGCATCTAAGAGCATAACCAGTGCTAAGGAAAAAGTGCAATAAGTTAGCTACCTACTTTTTATTTAAACAAATGTAAATACATCAAATAAACAAGAGCTAAGACAAATAAGTGAAGCAAATAAAGAGCTAACAAACAAGAGCTAATAAACAAGAGCTCAGACAAATAAGTGCTAAGAGGAAGGGTCAGGGTAGTGTTTCTTGAAGTGGTGGGTTTTCAGTCTGCGGCGAAAGATGGGCAGCGACTCAGCTGTCCTGTGGGGAGTTCATTCCACCACTGTGGGGCCAGGACAGAGAAAAGCTGTGACCGTGTAGATCAGCCGCAGGGGCCTCTGAGCGACGGGGCAACCAGTCGCCTTGACGCAGCAGAGCGAAGTGATCGGGCCGGGGTGTAAGGCTTGACCATAGCCTGGAGGTAAGAAGGAGCTGTTCCTTTCACTGCCCTATAGGCTAGCACCAGGGTCTTGAACTGGATGCGAGCTGCTACAGGGAGCCAGTGTAGAGAACGGAGAAGGGTAGTTGTGTGGGAGAACTTGGGGCGGTTGAACACCAGACGAGCTGCAGCTTTCTGAACAAGCTCCAGAGGTCTGATGGCAGACGCCGGGGCACCAGCAAGGAGGGAGTTGCAGTAGTCCAGGTGGGAGATGACAAGAGCCTGGATGAGCACCTGCGCTGTCTCGTCAGTGAGGAATCCTCCTGGTGTTGTAGAGGAGGAATCTGCAGGAGCGTGTCACTGATGCGATGTTTGCCGAGAACGACAATCTAAGGTCACACCCAGATTCCTCGCAGTCCGAGTTGACGTCACCACAGCATTATCAATGGTGATGACCAGGTCACGGTGCGGACAACCCTTCCCTGGGAGGAACATCAGCTCAGTCTTGTCCAGGTTGAGCTTCAGGTGGTGCATCGACATCTGAGATGTCTGCCAGGCACGCAGCAATGCGTGCCTCCACTTGTGTGTCAGAGGGGGAAATGACAGGATCAGCTAGGTGTCATTGGCATAGCAGTGGTATATAGCCTACAATGTCATGCAGTTTTGAAAATCACAGCATTAATTTATTGGGGCACCATGAACCAGCTGATTAATTAACCAAAAAGGCAATGAAAATTCTATTGCAATAATAAATACACACTTTGCTCTGTTTGGTAATCTCCCTCAATTTTATAGAAAAACTACCACGAAGAGCTTTTTGACATTCGCCGTGTTTAGTGAGCCGGAGTGAATTTACGAGCGCGCGCATTGGATGATTAACATAATTAACGTGATTGATTTGAAAGACGCTTGGTATTTAGTAGGTAAGTAGTTTATTTCCCCATTTATGACGATTTTAAGTTAGGCTACAGTTTATGAATGTTTTTTTTGTGTAAAAAAATAAATAAATTATCAATAATAATAATACTAATAATACGTTTTTTAGATAGGAATTTTTTCTAAACGTTTATGATTCAAACTTCATGTACACGTTCACATCCCTACTTTTATCACATTTCAGAATGTTGAGTGTTATGCCCGGCCTAGGAGTTACCTGAGCATAACATAAAGGGACTCCCCTTTTCCCCACTCCCAAGGATGACCAGTGCCACAGCAGAATGCAGTCCAAACAATATGGTTTTATTGGATAGATTATCATCATTATATTTGAAATTGTTTGGGACTCCTACAACGTTACATTTTTTTCCTGTTCTTAGGACCCGCTAGTGTCTTACACTGAACTACACTGAACCGAACGCGGGTAAACTTGCATGTATTAAAAATGCGGTACCACCGCATCCCGCGGCGATGAGCCACATACACAACCGCGGTGGGAAAATTTCAAAACGCGACAGCCCTAGTGGTTCACCATGTCAAACGCTGCAGACAGGTCCAGCATTATCAGGACAGAGGAGAGAGTTTGCTCTAGCGGCATGGAGCGGCTCTGTCATTGCCAGTCTCGGTCGAGTGACACACCTTGAACCCGGACTGGTGGGGGTCCAAAAGGTTGTTCTGGTGGAGGTACAAGGACAGTTGATTAAAAACAGCATATTCAAGAGTTTTGGATAGGAAGGGTAGAAGGGAAACCGGTCTGTAGATTTTGACCTCAGAGGGGTCAAGTGTTTCTTCAGAAGGGGGGTGACTCTGGCAGTCTTGAAAGCAGAGGGAAAGCATCCAGACATCAGAGACGTGTTGATGAAGTGGGTCAGGAAGGGAAAGAGTTCAGGTGCAGTAGACTGAAGGAGAGGGGAGAGGACCGGATCAAGGGAGCATGTGGTAGGGTGGCTAGATGTAACAAGGTGAAGGACCTTGTTTGGGGAGAGGGGAGAAAAATGGGGTAGGGAGGGAAAAGGTGGAGAGGGTGGTAGAGAGGGAGGGGTGGAAGGCAGACAGTGTGGTTGGTGCACATAGCACCAGCCAGGGGGTGAGGGAGGGAGGATCAGATATCGTTAACCTTCTTGTAAAAGAAGTTGGCAAAATCGTCAGGGAGGTGGGAAGGGGTTGGAGGAGGGAAGAGAAAGTTTCAAGAGTTTTTTAGGGTTTTTTAGTTTGAATTTTAGTGCAGAAGAAAACAGCTTTAGTAGCAGATAGAGAGGAGGAAAAAGTGGAAAGGAGAGATTGGAAGGTAAGAAGGTCCTCCGGGAGGTTGCCATTTCTCCATTTGCGCTCAGCCACTCTCAGGCTCCATCTCTCAGTACACACTGAGTCCCACAACCAAGGGGCAGGTAGAGTTGGGCGTGCAGGCCTGGAGGTGAGGGGACAGAGATGGTCCAGAGAAGAGGACAGGGTAGAGAGAAGATCAGTGGCAGTATCAGGGGATAGAAGAGAGTAACGCCGGGGACACACTGGACGCGGAACGGCGACGAATGCCGACGAAAATTCTTTCGGCGCCCATGTTAACCAATGTGGCCGTGCACACAGGACGCGGAATGGCGCCGAATGGCCGCGGCCTGCAGCGACCGTTTCGGCGTTAGGTCTAAGATTTTCTCGATTCGTGAGCGAATGTGTCAAGCTGGGCAGGAAGTCAGATACAGGAACGGCATAGAGCATCTGGTCAATTTCCAAAATATAACAAATTTCAAAATAAAACACCCTGATTGATGGTATTTCTGAGTTGTGTCTAAACTTTTACCGTCTGTATCTAAACAGAGAGCGAGAGAGACGAGCAGGCACACGCAGAGAGAGAGAGAGAGAGAGAGAGAGAGAGAGAGAGAGAGAGAGAGAGAGAGAGAGAGAGAGAGAGAGAGAGAGAGGAGCAGGCACACGCAGAGAGAGAGAGAGACGAGCAGGCACACGCACAAGCAGAGAGAGAGAAAGAGAGAGACCAAACCCCTACATTGAGAAAACCAGCGGAGAACATTCGGTGCCGGTGTGAACAACCAAACTCCTTCTTGCTCGATCGGCGCCGATCGCGGCGCTTCCTTTTCTTTCCGCGTCCAGTGTGCCCCCGGCGTAAGATTCGGGGGCAGGGAGGGCAGAGAGAACAGAAGAGGAAAGATCAGTGGGGGAGAGCGAGCGGAGATTGCGACGGGAAGAAACCATGTGGGTAGGGGGAGGATGTGAGGGGGGAGAGGAGAGAGAGAGGGTGTAGGACATGAAGTAGTGGTCAGAGAGATGAAGAGGAGTGACGGAGAGGTTGGCAGTAGAACAGTGTCTGGTGAAGATTAGGTCCAGTTGGTTGCCAGCCTTGTGGGTAGGAGGAGATGGGGAGAGGGCTAGGTCAAAGGAGGAGAGGAAATAAAGAAGAGGGTCAAGCTTCTCAGTCTGGATGTTGAAGTCACCGAGAAGGATGAGTCCAGAGCCATCGTCAGGGAAGTGGGAGACTAGTGTGTCAAGCTCCTCCAGGAACTCACCAGAAGTGCCTGGTGTATTTATATGTATTTATTGTGATACTGTTATGCTGCTGCAACCCCAGAATTTTGGGATCAAAAAGTATCTATCTATCTAAAATTTGGTGGTTCCAGCATCTCAGAAACAGCTGCCCCCCTGGGATTTTCATGCACTACAGTCTCTATAGTTTACAGAGAATGGTGCAATAAACAAAAAACATCCAGTGAGCCAAAAACACCTTATTAATGAGAGGTCAGAGGAGAATGGGCAGACTTGTTCAAGCTAACAGAAAGGCCACAAATGCTCTTTACCACAGTGGTGTGCAGAAGGCCACTTTGTTGAATCCATGCCGCCAAGAATTCAGGCTGTTCTAAAGGCAAAAGGGCCCTACCCGGTACTAGATGGGTGTACTTAATAAAGTTGCCATTGAATGTAAATTTGACAAGTGCAAGACAAGCTGTTAATAGACATAAGACTGCCCAAAAGCTGTACCTGCATTGGCCGGGAATCGAACCCGGGCTTCCCGCGTGGCAGGCGAGAATTCTACCACTGAACCACCAATGCATAAGTAGTAAACAAATTCAATGTTTTTTAGCATTTTTTTGCCTTTGTTCAACAATTGACACTTAGGCGCTAAAGGTCACGAGCTGAATTGGAACCCAGGACGTTGTAAGTTACGCAACATCAGTAACAGGACTCAGTTGTGTGATTTTGCCTTATGGATAAAAGCATAGACCTTGGTAGATTGCAAGAGAGTAAATTACAAACTGAAGGGAAGGAAACAAAGGGAAATTCCCCCCCTACAGCTCAACTGAGGACTGTTGCTCCTCACCACTTATCACCTACCACCCTGCACTTTACCCATTCACTTTTACATGTATTAATTGTCATTTATTAACTCTGTATATATGTACCATTCATTCAGAAGCTGCTCTTCTCAGTCCTTATATATGTATACATACCCCTTTCACACCGGAGCAACAACCCAGGTTATTCCCGGGGCAGGCGTTGGTGTGAATGGGTCTATATGGGTTATCAGACCCGGGTCCCCGACCTTGCTCACGGAACCGGGAATAACTGGTCGGAGGCGGCTCAGCTGTGTGAACGGGGCGACCTGGGTCACGCAATTGGCGGGATCCTCATTGGTAAAGATCAGAAGTAATCAATAAAATCACCTTGTGCTTGGAATGAAAAACCTGCAGACTCTCTGCCCTCCATGGACCATGGTTGCCCAATCCTGTACTAGACAGAGACAGACAGAGGCCGGGCTCTTCTGTTGTTTCAAGCAATTCCTTTTCATTTAGTGTTTACTCACTATTGTCTTTTTATTTCACTGCATTGCCTAAAATTAAACCTATTCAAAAGCAGCAGATGCTACCAAGATGGCAGCAGGCAACTCAAGTCATTTTATGCTGAGGAAACATGTGAAGAGGAGCCTGCCAGAAAGAGAGCAAAGTCACTCCAGTTTTTTCATGACCAACAACCCCCACACCGACACCCACTCCCCCACCACAGGGCCATTCAACCCCTCCCTCCACTGCACCAATAGCTCCAGCAGCCCTTCCCACTCCATCAGCTACACATACTCAGGACCCACAAAGGGAAGAAAAACAGTCCCAGCTCAAACTCATTCCTGGTTGTGCTGCGAGCTATGTCCTCCACTGGACGTGGAAGGATTAGATTAGATGGCTCTTTATTGTCCCCAAGAGGACATTGCAGTTTTGCAGCAGTGGATGTACAAGTAACAGCAATATACAAACTACAAAATGACAAACATTTAACATGGTTCCTGTGACGCAGCCTAATCCCAAACCCTTCAGCGTATTCCCACCGACAGGCTGCTTGTAGCTCTGTAGTTAATTTTGGCCTTAAACCTGGATTTTCAGTCTCATGAAGGTGGCTAGGGTAGACTGCCCAAAAGCTGGGCCTGCATTGGCCGGGAATCGAACCCGGGCCTCCCGCGTGGCAGGCGAGAATTCTACCACTGAACCACCAATGCACATGTACTAAACTGATGAATTGTTTGGGAGCATTGTTTTGCCTTTGTTCAACAATTGACACATTATGTGGCAATGGTCATGGGAAGGATTAGATTAGATGGCTCTTTATTGCGCAGATGTAAATCTTTCATTTCATTGCTCATGGATCAAGGGTTAGAAAAGCACATACCAGGGAGAGTAGCTCAACAGGTGCCTCTCACCTTGGGGGCACAAAGTCTCTGTGGCGCAATTGGTTAGTGCGTTCGGCTGTATCGTTGTATATTCCATCGTTGCATTATGATCATGCAACGATGGAATTACCCTTATTCATGAATAGGCCTAAATGTAATTTGTCTTCTTCATCGTATGATCGATGACTACTATGGAACAGTGGATATTAGGCATAACATGCCCAATAATCACATAATCACTTAGTGACACTAATCATTTAGTGTTTCAAGATTCAAGATTCAAGAACTTTATTTGTCACATACACACACGGGGTGTGTAGTGAAATGAAAAGTGGCAATGCTCACGGGAATGCAAAAGGGCAACAGTACACAGTATTTACAATAAAAAAACAA
Organism: Hoplostethus atlanticus; assembly: GCA_034670405.1. Classification (NCBI taxonomy): domain Eukaryota; kingdom Metazoa; phylum Chordata; class Actinopteri; order Trachichthyiformes; family Trachichthyidae; genus Hoplostethus; species Hoplostethus atlanticus. Next base: position 564,175 of record JAXDDX010000076.1, on the reverse strand, counting down.
CACAATATTTACAGTATTACAGTAATTACAGTAAGAGCTCTTATATAAAAAAAAACCCCACAATATATACATTAAGAGCACTTTTGGAAATGAAAATATAGTAGGAAGGGAAATCGTGTGAATGTAATATACTATAAATTATGTGTAGTCATTACCTAAGTGTGTGTGTGTGAGTGTGTGTGTGCATAAGAGGGGCAGTGTGTGTGTCTTGGTGGGGGCCCTGGTGAGGTCAGAGTTCACAGTCCTGATGGCCTGAGGAAAGAAACTCCGTCTCAGTCTCTCTGTTTTGGCAGCGTGACTACGGAGGCGCTTGCCTGACCGCAGCAGCTGAAACAGTCCGTTGTTGGGGTGGTGAGGATCCTTCATGATCCTGCAGGCTCTGGTTCTGCACCTCCTGGTGTACAAGTCCTGCAGGGTGGGGAGTGTAGTTCCAATAGTGCGTTCAACCGAACGCACTACTCTCTGCAGAGCCTTCCTGTCCTGAGCGGAGCTGTTGCCAAACCAGGCAGTGATGCTTCCTGTCAGGATGCTCTCTACAGCTCCAGAGTAGAAGGACTGAAGGATCCTCCAGGAGACTTTAAATTTCCTCAGCTGCCTGAGGTGGTAAAGGCGCTGCCTCGCCTTTCTCACCAGTGTCAGTGTGTGTTGTCCATGTCAGATCTTCGGTGATGTGGACTCCCAGGTATTTATACCTGCTCACCCTCTCCACAGTATTCCCATTTATCCCCAATGGTGAGTACGTCCTCTGTTGTTGTGTCCTCCTAAAGTCCACACTCAGCTCCTTAGTTTTGGTGACATTCAGGAGGAGGCTGTTGTCCTGGCACCAGAGTGACAGATCAGCAACTTCCTCCAGGTAGGCCTTCTCGTCGTTGTCGGAGATCAGGCCCACCACCACTGTGTCATCCGCAAACTTGATGATGGAGTTGGAGCTGAACCTGGCCACACAGTCATGTGTGTACAGGGAGTACAGTAGGGGGCTGAGGACGCAACCCTGGGGGGATCCTGTGTTCAGGGTGAGGGGGTTGGAGGTGTGTCTGAGGTGTGTTTACTCACTAGTGTCTTTTTATTTCACTGCATTGCCTCTAAAAGTAAATCTATTCAAAAGCAGCAGATGCTACCATGAAGGCAGCAGGCAACTGAAGTCATTTTATGCTGAGGAAACATGTGAAGAGGAGCCTGCCAGAAAGAGAGGAAAGTCACTCCAGTTTTTTCATAACCAACCCCCACTCCTACACCCACTCCCCCACCACAGGGCCATTCAACCCCTCCCTCCACTGCACCAATTGCTCTAGCAGCCCTTCCCACTCCATCAGCTACACCCCCTACCTCAGGACCCACAAAGGGAAGAAAAACAGTCCCAGCTCAAACCCATTCCTGGTTGTGCCGCCAGCTATGTCCTCCACTGGACGTGGAAGGATTAGATTAGATGGTTCTTTATTGAGCAGATGTAAATCTTTCATTTCATTGCTCGGGGATCAAGGGTTAGAAAAGCACATCAGGGAGAGTAGGTTGGAACCCACATTGATCGACAGGTGCCTCTCACCTCGCAGGCACGAAGTCTCTGTGGCGCAATCGGTTAGCGCGTTCGGCTGTTAACCGAAAGGTTGGTGGTTCGAGCCCACCCAGGGACGGTGCTTTTACTTACAAACGACTCAATTTTAGATTGTCAACATTAGGTTGTGCAGCTCTTTATTGAAGGTGCGCAATCTGCGATTAACTTGAATTGGTTGGTATGCTAGGCACTGTGTAACTTAAACACGGCCGTGGGTGCTAATAAGGTAATGTGTTGCATTTGCATACCTTGGCCCACGTGAGTCCACATTTATGTCATTGTAATCAGAATCAAATTTAGAATCAGAATCAAATTTATTGGCCAAGTACATTCGCACAGACAAGGAATTTGACTTGGTGACGTTGGTACATTAATAAACAGACAGGCACAGCAATCAAATAAAAGAAACTCAAACAGTGAAACAATATATACATATTTACAATGAAAGAAAGAAATAATTAAGTGGGTGTGCGTGCCTGGGGGGTGTTGTGCGTCTGCGGGGGGGGGCTTTGTTTATGAGCCCCACTGCCACTGTTCAAGTGCCGGGAGGTAGGTGCCGCAGCCTCCTGCCAGAGGGGAGAAGTTCAAAAAGGGAGTGTCCAGGGAGAGAAGGGTCAGCCATGATCCTTCCAGCCCACTTCCTGATCCTAGATAAGCTTGGTCCAATAATGATCCACAGAAAATGTGGTAGCAATCGGACCTAGGAGGAGATGTCAAAAATGTGTTTTTTTTAAAATTCAAAATGGCGGAAAATCTAGTCAGGCGGACTTTAGTGGTTCTTGAGGCTTTTTTGTAGAGCACATTGAGCTGGACTTGTCTGTCAAATTTCAAGTCAATCGGAGTCACTGTGTGAGAGGCGTGGCCTTTCCAAAATTGCGCTTTTGGGCCTTAATTACAGCGCCACCATCTGGCCGATTGGGCTCATGTTTCTTGGGAAGCATTTGCACATCATTTCCAGTTATTGGGCCAAGTTTCATGGTTTTAGCTCATTCCAGCTCACGGGAATTTGTGAAACGGCATAAGACAAGAAAGAATAATAAACCGATAGGATTCTACCCCTCCGGGGTTTGAACCCTTATGATGACCAATGAGTCCGGGTTCCCTCTCTCCACACCCAGTATTTGGTCGGCGACTCGCCACTGAGCCTCCTGCACGTTGGCTTGCAGGGGGGTGTAAACACCGACCAGAATAAAGAATGTGAATTCCCGAGGGGAATAGAACGTCTTGCAGCAAATGAATAAAGTTTATAGATCCGGGGAAATCGATTGAAGAACCACTGTTGCACCAGCTGTTGTTGATATAGAAGCAGATCCCTCCACCTCTAGTTTTGCGTGAGAGCTCCTTGTCGCGGTCCACTTGTAAGAGTTGGAAGCCGGGCAGCTGTAGGGCTGAGTCCAGCTTAGATCCGCACAACCAAGTCTCCGTGAAGCACAAAACCGAAGGGAGAGAAAAGCCTCTATTATTCCTTCATGAGAGACAGTTTGTCCATTTTGTTGCACAGTGAACGGACATTGGAGAGGAATATTGCCGATAACACTGTGCGCGTTTACCTCTCCGTCTCACTGCGTGACCAAGAGCCAGAGCACCTTTCACTATGTCCAATAAATCCACGGACAGGGCGAGAAAAGTGGGATATAAATCCGATGGAGTAGAATCCCCTATGTTTAGGATCTCCTGTCTTGTAAAAGTGATGCGTATGGGTTCGCAGAAAACAACATTAAAACACAAAAATGTAGAAAACAGTGCGCACCAACACACTGTCGGCGCCATCACTAAGAGAGAGCAATGATCAAGCAAAACATGCCAGAAATGTATTTGGATGCCTCTAAATCCCCTCAATTCACATTAGGGAAGCATTCTGGTTTTGGGTCTGCATCTCCTCCAGTATGGGCTTTCTCTCTCTGTGTGTGTGTGTGTGTGTGTGTGTGTGTGTGTGTGTGTGTGTGTGTGTGTGTGTGTGTGTGTGCGTGCGCATTCTGGTGAGGTTATGTGGGTGCGTGCAGTTTGCGCCGTTAAGAGCCCCTGTTGCCATGACCAGTAGGTAGGTTGTGTTGAATTAAATATTGCCTTATAAAAGTTAACAAAAGTCATAACAGATGATATTAATATATCGATTGATTCTTGTTCAGTATATTATCCAGTTCCTGCTGTGTAAATTTTGTTGTGATTTTACATCATTAATTTAAGTTATTGGCAGTTATTAATTTGGAAGAAAATATTAGCAAATTTTAACAGTGCTGCTAGCATAACAAAAACCCGTATTCACAGACTCGCCATCTCAGTTGTTTTTTTCTATTCTTTTTACCAGGAGAGCTGGGGCCTCATTTATAAAGGTTGCTACGCACAAAAAAAGTGGCATTAACGGGGGTGAAATGTGCGTACTCATATTTTACCGCAAACGTCGGCGATTTATAGAAAAATTCTATGCGGTAAAAGGTGCGCAGTTCTACGCATCCTTTCACCCATGCGTAGAGCTCACCGCAAAGTTTTTCAGACACGGGAATCAGCGACGCCCGATGGGGAGATCACAAAATAAAGCTCAGTCCTCTTAAAAACATAGTTTTATAAGTGTGCTTTCACAGGGATTGTGGTCTGTTGTATCTGTTAAGCCACTACTTAAAACCTATTTTTATACAAAGCCATTCTCTTAACTCTTATTTTATTGATTATTTTACCGGGCCGGCGCCAGGATGAAGTGACTGAAGGGGCAATTTTTCATAAAATAAAACTCAGTGATTTAACCATGCAACAACCTCAGAAAGGCTAAATAACAACAACATGAGGCTACTGTTCAAAATCAAAGAATACATTTATTAATCAGAGACTCACATAAGAACGGAGCACTGCAGAGAATTTATGAACGATAACGATTCTCTGTCAAAATCAGCAGGGGGAGGCGCGTAGAAACAGCAGTTTGCGGCTTGCATCTCTCTCTCTCTCTCTCTCTCTCTCTACCTCTCTCTCTCTCTACCTCTCTCCACAATGGGGGGAATGTATTTACCACCACGAAAAGCAAGCAGGCTGAGAAACCGAACTAAGTGACGTGTCTGTCTGTCTATCGATCTCCTCAGCTCCGTTTCAGTGGGCTACTATGGACGCCCTAGCATACACCTATGGAAATATTTTTCTATAGATACATAAAGATTAAACAGAGGGGGCAAAAATACAACTGAGGGGCTAAGCATAGTTTACTCTCTCATATGTAGCTCCTTATGCTCAATGTTGTATAACTTAATAACTTAACTTAACTTAATAATTTTTAAATTGTTTTTATCATTTTGTTCATCGTCAGTTTGTCTACTATTTTTATTTTGTCTTCTAAAGCACTTTGTAACTTAAACTAAAGTTTATTTTTATTATTATTAAGGTGTGCCGGATTATTAGGGCTTGTGTTGTTCTCCACAATGTGGTACAGATGCCTCTACTGAGCCCCCAAACAGTACACCTTTACGGCGCTCAACCTCAGTGATAAGGACCTCGATCTCGCACTCTGCAAATTTCGCCTTTCTTGCAGTTGCCGTCTCTCCGTCTTTCCCTCATTGATAGTCCAACAAAGCCTCCATAACAACGTCAGCATATTCATGACCTATTTAGCATTGACCATTTATGGATGATTGTGGGACGACAGTGGGAGGAGTAGTGGGAGGACACTGGGAGGAGTAGTGGGAGGACACTGGGAGGAGTACACGAGCGCACAATTCTCCGCAGGTGGGTATTTATAAAGAGAAGACTGCATACAGATGTGCGCCGCACGGTTTTATAGATCTGAATATTTTCTTGCGTTAGAAGATTCTGAGGTTTGTGCGTACGCAATGTTTTAGGATGGAATCTACGCAAAGTTTTATAAATGAGGCCCCTGGCCTGTTGTGACACACACAATGTTTTACATACCGCATGTGTTACCAGGTATGGAGATGCTTTCCTGTGGCTAATCTTTTTATTGTAAACATTTGTTTGTTTTAATGTTCTACGGAAAGACTTATACTGAAAACCTTGTAGTTCATCCCTGCCAGTCTAGCTATATAAACTGAGTCTAGCCTGTACAGTTAAAGGGGCACTACAGTCCTGCTTGTTATGCTGTTTTTAGTTCATCCAACAGTGACATTGTTTGAAATTATAATTTTCTATTTTGTAATATTACGCCTGTAAAAGCCTTCTGGCCAATCTAACAAAAGGTGTTTTATGGTAAGATATGGATAGTAGTGACAACAGGAAGAATGCTGGCTGCAGGTATGGTGTTTCATGCAGAGTTCATCAGACTGGGGTAGGCCAGCCCAAGCTTTGGCTTCACCCGGAGCGACCAGCTGTTGCGTCTCCTCTGGTTTCTTCCAGTCAGTTTATTATAGTTGGATTATTAAAAAGATGTCAGAAAAAACAGTCAGAAAACAAAACAATCCGGACAGGGCTGAAGGTCATAGCAGTCACTCAAATTGGTAGGCCTTTGTCTACCTCTAGATGAGCACCATGTGCTTGGCTCACCATGGCCTAACAAAAGAGGAAGAGGCGGAGCCCCAGTTCAAACCTCCCTCTTATACTCAGTCCAATCACATGAACACACAATGAGACTCTGCTACCATCCTCAGCCAGCATAATGGAAGAGAGAAAGCTGTGTGCCTAACACTATTCCTACTGACTCTAACAGTAACTTTACAATATTATATAAAAAAACAGGTTATCTGGTTAGCTATTTGTTAGTGTGACTTATTCTGGCTGATATGCTGTTTAGAATGGAATTACATTTCTCTATTCTGTGACATTAAGTGCTATTGAATTCACTGTCGATTTGATCTTTATATAGTATTATTAAATATATATTTAGTATATATAAATATAATATTTATATAGTATGTATTTACAAATATACACAATATATATACACTACCGGTCAAAAGTTTGGGGTCGCCCAGAAAATTTCATGTTTTCCATGGAAACTCATTCATCAAATGAGTTGCAAAATGAATAGAAAATATAGTCAGTGTTGGGCAGTAGCGTCGCTACAAGTAGCGGCGTTACTAGTTTAACTACATTTCCCAGTAGCGTGGTGGTAGCGTTGCTGTTTTCTGAATCAAATAACTTTTCAGTAGCGAAGCTCTTTTATTGATCAAGTAGTGCGGTAGCGTCCACACAAGCTACATTTTCCCAAGCATTTCTGAAGCTCAAGCGCAGCGGAGCTTTCTGCTGCGGTCTGAAATAAAACTGACGCCGCTGCCATACACGGACCTGTATGTGTAGCCGACAGAAGCACTTCCGTATGACGGTGACATCACGTACCAATCCTTGGGCTGATGCCAGCGATTTGTCTGCTGCAGGGGATACAGACCCGCAAGCTTGAGTTTACTTGATGGAAAGATGGCAGAGGGTGAGGACACAGAGGAATTGATCCCGAGGGAGTCGCCGAGCTAATACATGAGTTTAAGTGAAACAACAGAGAAAAATGAGGCGTTCAGGTGCTTACTGTGCAAGCCCAAGAAGAAGCTGCTCTCAACTTCCAAGACCTCAAACACTAATTTAATAAACAATTGAACTCAACATGTTTTGCCTGCCTATCTGTTTGACTGATCAGCATTGACTTGGAATGAAGTTGGTTCAATTTAAAAAAAAAAAACATAGCTTCGATGTAGTAAACTACTTTTGCCATGTTGCTGTAGCTTAGCTTACTACATTTCTCTGGGGGGTAGCTTCAGTGTAGTGAAGCTTCATTTAATGTAGAGTAACTGGTAGCTTAGCTCACTACACTTTCCAAGTAGCTTGCCCAACACTGAATATAGTCAAGACATTGACAAGGTTAGAAATCATGATTTTTACTTGAAATAATAATTTTGTCCTTCAAACTTTGCTTTCGTCAAAGAATCCTCCATTTGCAGCAATTACAGTCTTGCAGACCTTTGGCATTCTAGCTGTCAATTTGTTGAGGTAATCTGAAGAAATTTCACCCCATGCTTCCCGAAGCACCTCCCACAAGTTGGATTGGCTTGATGGGCACTTCTTACGTACCATACGGTCAAGCTGCTCCCACAACTGCCCAATAGGGTTGAGATCTGGTGACTGCACTGGCCACTCCATTATAGACAGAATACCAGCTGACTGCTTCTTCCCTAAATAGTTCTTTGCCCATGTTAATCTTTTCCTTTTATTGGCCAGTCTTAGATATGGCTTTTTCTTTGCTACTCTGCCTAGAAGGCCAGCATGGAATAGCCTTCATTCCTCAGAACAAGAATAGACTGACGAGTTTCAGAAGAAAGTTATTTTTTTCTGGCCATTTTGAGACTATAATCAAACCCACAAATGCTGATGCCCGAAATACTCAACTAGCCTAAGGAAGGCCAATTTTATTGCTTCTTTAATCAGAATTTAATTTAATCAGCAGTTCATAATAGCACACACACAGCATTCCCTTTTCCAAAATCTCATCCATCCCTGCGTGGGCTCGAACCTCCAACCTTGCGGTTAACAGCCGAATGCAGTAACTGATTGCGCAACAGAGACAGGCCTGCTAAGCAAGGTTTTTTTTGACACACCACAACTAAGATGGATGACTGAGGAGGGGCCAGTAGTGGCACAAGGGGCTGACTGACGGCTCAGTAGTAAGTTCTGACATCCCAGAGCCATTACTGACACAAAAACCAGTGAGTTCAAATTCATGTTGTATTTAATAGGCAGGATTCTAACCAACCAGACGTAAAGATTACACAACTCTCCCTTTCACAAAAGCACACCGTCCCCTAGGTGGGCTTGAACCACCAACCTTTCGGTTAACAGCCGAACGCGCTAACCGATTGCGCCACAGAGACAGGATGTCTCATGTTTCCAGGGCGTCTCATGTTTCCAGGGCAAATGTTTTTCTTTTTGTCCTAGAAGCGGTTACAAAGGCAGGTAGACTGGGCGGGATGACTGGGGGAGGGAGGGACTGAATGAAAAAAAAAAAGTGTGATTGGGGGAAGGGAAGCTCTCAAGGAACAAAAGATACGGTGCTTCACTATCACCCACAGCCTGGCTAGCTCAGTCGGTAGAGCATGAGACTCTTAATCTCAGGGTCGTGGGTTCGAGCCCCACGTTGGGCGCACACTTTTGATTCATTATCCTGTTGGTTGTGCAGAGGAATGTCACAGACACTGCTGATGATGCACACATTAAAATTGTAATATTCAGTAACATGCAATGATCCCTGCTCTTCGTTGTGTGTGCATGGCTGTGCAATATCTGCACATACACCACCACCGAGCCTCTCCAGCACTTCTGTCCATCCCAGCAATTCTTCACCAAGGGAGGAATAATGACTTGCAGTGGCAGCCCATTCATCTGCAAAATCTCCTTAGCAGTGTCCAACAAATTGTGGCTGAAAAACCAGTGGCACTGTGTGTCAACATATCTAGCTCACTTTGTAACAACATGACACCAAGCGTTGGTGGTATAGTGGTTAGCATAGCTGCCTTCCAAGCAGTTGACCCGGGTTCGATTCCCGGCCAACGCATACAATATTGGAGGTTTCACCAGTACCCAAAACATTATTTTTTTTTTTAAAGAATTATTTCTGTTACAGTCCATTCCTTCATTTTTTGTTCCCACATGTTCATTCAAGTTTACTGGTTCATTGGGCTTCTTCTCCATCTACTAGTTACCAGTAGCCTTCTGCAGTTACCCAATTTAGCTTGTGACCGGGCTAAATAACACTAGCACAGATAAAAGAAGCTGGCCAGAAGTTACCTACCTAGCTAGCTAATCTATTAGGTTGTGGTCTGCAACTAGCACTGTTAGAGGCCAAATGTTGTCCAACTTGTGGCCTATTATTCTGGAGTGCTTTATATTCTACATTTTTAAGTAAGCTTTTCTAATTAACAGGTTGGAAAGAAAGGAACATGTGTGAGTATGTGTGACTACACCAGTACCTTCTGTCCTTATTGACAGAAGGTACTAATTGCAAAATCAATTGCTATTAATGAATGCCATTACAGTTTTTTAGTCGCTAACACCCGTTTGTCCAATCTGTAGTCACAAAACTCTAAACACAATTAGCGCAACATCCGTCAGTTGTGGACCATACCATTAACACAATTCATGTTGTTTTCACACAATAAGCAGTCAATTAACATGTTTCTAAAATGCTTAGATTTTCTTTACATATAAGCTCACCCAATACCAAAATTATGGATCTTTCTTGTCTTATTTACAAATGCTTGCACACAGCATGCCAGAAATGAAAACCTAATGTTCAAAACCTTAAATACAGTATAAAGCCTCTACGTCTGCAACAACAGCAGCTCAAAAGCTTTATTGAAACAGCTGATAAGCATTTCTGAATGAACAGATCACTGAAACATTGAGAAATAGCTGATTTAAGTTGTGTAAAATAGACCAAACACAGAGTTTGAATGAAACAGTTGTACACAGTTCCTTTTGAAAGGAACAGTGAGCGGGTCACCAGCACCGGCACCAATACGTCCAGGTATGGTGTCTATCCAATATGTCTTGTTCTATAGTGAGTTTTACACTATGCTACTCTACATGTAGACATGGGTTACAGGACATACAGTAGGACATACTGAAAAGCATTTACACATACTGTGTTTACACATATTGTGCATGCCAAGTGTTTCTATCCAAGGTGCATAGCAAGAGATGACATAGATGTGATGTGGACGAGAACATGTGGCCAGATGCTGAAGATCGTATAGATTACAGTTTGGTCCACAACAGGTGGATGTTGTGCTAATTGTGTTTAGAGTTTTGAAAATGTGACTACAGATTGGACAAAAGGATGTTAGCGGCTGTAAAAAACTGTAGAACAGGACTGTGCATTTTGGTGTTTTTTCCCTTCTGTGCCTTTTTTACTGTATTTGTGTATTTTATTTTTACACATTTGGAACCAAAGGCCATGTATGTTGGATTTTTTGTTCATCACTGGCAGCAATTTCATGTTGCTACTAAAGCTTTTACTGCAGCAATTCTGTCACTTACTATTTTTTTCTACTGTACATTCAATAAAGTAAAGATGACGCATTCACTTTTAGATAGTATGTTGCCAAAAATGCACATTCAACACTCAACCAAAACAGTGGTTTACAGTAAAAGGAAACTGAATTATAAAAAACAATGGATTTCATATTGTCTATTGTATGCAGGTAGAACTAAACATGAAAAGTAATGCAGTTTTTGTAATGCCATCAACTGTTAGTATTTTGAAAGTCGTGCTATGATTGACTGTATGTTCCTCTTGGATAGAAAACATGTGCTAGTGTTTTGAAAGAATGATTTGATTTTGAGTTGGGTTTGCCGTGTTTTGATAGAGTTAGTGTATGTAGACAACGTTTTTTAGCATTTTGAAATGTAGAGTTAGTGTTTAATTAACAAAATGTGGTTTTGAGCAGAAAATTAACTATTTGGCTAATTGTGTGATGTAGGTGTATTGCTGTGTTAGGAGTTTAGAAAAAGTATCTTAAGTATAGCTAAATGCTTGTTAGTGATCATAAAAAAACTGTAAATGAGATATAGACATTTAATATACAGGTTTATGTTTGATGATGTTTTAGTACATTGCTATTGGTTTTGTAACATTCACATTGATATTAGTTTTGTAACATTCAGGTTACAGCCTCTATTCCACCAGGGTCCATGCAAAGAGAGACAGAGATAGAGATAGAGGAACCAGTTTCCCTCTTCCACGTCAATATGCAATGGGTCACCTTAGACCTGATGCAGCTTAATCAGGGTTATGCTACTACATTACTAAACCACTAATTACTGTATAATTTGGTTCCAGATTAAACATTTTAATAACCGAACCAAGGGTAATCAGTGCCACACTAAACCCTCAAAACAGGAGGGTTCACACTAATAAATGACTAAACCTTCATTAAGCTAAAACCTAGCCTCCTCTCCATCAGTATCCAAAGGGTCACCTTACACCTGATGCAATAGTCTGATCAGGGTTATCAGTGCCACATTGGGACAACAGGGGAGAGAAAACAGTACTTTGTTTATTTTTGATATAACCTCTAAGTATAAGGGGGTGTATTTGAAAAGAACAGGTAACATAGTGGTGTCAGTTTAAAGAAAAGTAATATTCATCTTACAGCCTCTGCTCTGTCAGTATCCAATGGGTCACCTTACACCTGGTTAAGTCTAATCAGGTTCATTAGTGCAATGTTGAATAAACAGAGGGGATTGTCAGCATTAGATTAGTAAACCATTATTTATAGCCATATAACATTTGTGTAGTGATATTGAGTATACAGTACCCTTTCCATCAAAATCCAGTGGATCACCTTACACCTGACGAACAGGGTTATCAGTGCCACACTGAACCAGTAGAGGAGGGAAATGTAAATATTAACTTACTAAACCATGATTTATAATCATATAACAATAGTTAAAGTGATATTCAGCTCACAGTACCCTCTCTATCACTATCCAGTGGATCACCTTACACCTGACGAACAGGGTTATCAGTGCCACACTGAACCAGTAGAGGAGGGAAATGTAAACATTAACTTACTAAACCATGATTTATAATCATATAACAATAGTTAAGTGATATTCAGCTCACAGTACCCTCTCTATCACTATCCAGTGGGTCACCTTACACCTGACGAACAGGGTTATCAGTGCCACACTGAACCAACAGAGGAGGGAAATGTAAACATTAACTTACTAAACAATGATTTATAATCATATAACAATAGTTAAGTGATATTCAGCTCACAGTACCCTCCCTATCACTATCCAGTGGGTCACCTTACACCTGACGAACAGGGTTATCAGTGCCACACTGAACCAACAGAGGAGGGAAATGTAAACATTAACTTACTAAACAATGATTTATAATCATATAACAATAGTTAAGTGATATTCAGCTCACAGTACCCTCCCTATCACTATCCAGTGGGTCACCTTACACCTGACAAACAGGGTTATCAGTGCCACACTGAACCAGCAGAGGGAAATGTCAAAACTGGCAGTTTTTCTAAACTGAGATTCTAATAATTCAGATTGCAATTTGAATTTGGTAATCAAATCCTACTTATCTCCTTATCTTCTTAAATGTTATTTCTGTGTTTAGGAGATTAGGACAGTCTTGATGTCAAAATATACTTTGTTATTTCATAAGTTTAAAAGTATTCACAACATAATATCCATCTTGCATCTTCCTTTCCATCAGTATCCAATAGGTCACCTTACACTTGATGAAATAAAGTCTAATCAGAACTATCAGTGGCACACTGGGACAACAGGAGGGGGGCAAAACTAGTATGTTTGTGTGTGCAAGCGCATGCACGTGTCTGTGTGTCAGTCAAGAATTAAATTATCCATTCATCTTTGTTAATCACTCATTCATTTTTATGAATCTAATGACTCTAGAATATCCATATGGCATTCAGTGATTCATCCCTTGATTAGCTATTTATGTTTCTCTGCCTAATGCCTATCCATCTATCAGGAGTGGTCCCAGTACCAGTCCCAGAGTATCCATGTTCTTCCAACTTACCTATCTTAACACAGCTTTAAAGTGTACTTTAAACGCCCTTACCTCATTGTTTCCCTGTAGATTTACCCAGGCTTTCCGTTCAGTTTAGTTGTGGTGAACGATGCCCTCTGCCGACTGCATGACGCAACAATATTGAAAAAGCTGAAAAAGCACAAATAACCATTATTTCACCTACCAGCTTCCTTCTTACAAGGCTAATACTAGGGCCTTTAAAGGGAACACAACTACACATACGTTTTACAGCTTAGGCTGTTAATGTTTGAACAATATGTTCACTAAACATGTAAAAATATGTTTTTGGTGTTTCAATTGCTAAATCACATTGTTTGTTAATTGTAGCTAAGATCAAAAATGTTGAGATTTGAGAGTCTCAAGTTGCACCATGAAGTCAAGCCGCTCAAAAGTTAAAACTATTTTAATTCCTCACTGTTGGCAATCAAAAGCTGACCTCCAGGGGCCTAGTCACCCATCAAATGTTATGCCTCACTGATGTTTAGACCGCGTTTTCCGTCCCTTAGGCTAACGGAGAGAGGCTATTCTCAATTAAATTAATTGAGCGGCTTTTCAATCTAAATTCAAGATACCTATACTTTTACCCTAAGATTATTTATTTTTCAGAATCAAACAATCATAGAAAGCGTGTTAAGAACTAGCTACGTTAGTTAGCCAACAAGAGGAAGGTAAAGATAACGTTTAGTATAATTTAACCGAGTGAACTCAATCGTTAATTAGGATGAATTCTCATGGAGCGAGTTTAATTTATGTAAGAAGGGATAATTATTTGAGTTCTGCTCCTCTTCGTGAAATTAATTAGTTAATTGGCCAAGCCAGTAAAAGATAATGTAAAAGACCACTGTCCATTTTTAATTATTGCATTTGCTGAGCTAACTTTAGCTAGGCTGTGTACTTAACGGCACGGTCATCAAGGTTAACTAACGTTGCCTGTGTTCTCTCCATCCCAAAATGTAAAATGTCTCAAACTCCGTCAAAACTGGTGAAAAAAGTTCTTGTCGAAGCTTCCGTCGACTCAACACTCGACATTACCGCCGGTATAAATAAGTTAGACGACATTTATCCACTTCTTTACACTTTATGATGTTTTTCTTGACACGCATCTTGGTTTTTCTCTCTCCCTCCCTGCACCACCTGACCTGACCTGTTGCCCGTATGGTGCGTTCAAATGCTGTCGAAGCAAAGCAGATTCCGGTTCATTTGAAAGACCCAGGCATATAATTTGACTCATAAAAGGAAAGTTCCAGTCCTGTCCCGTTTTAATCCCGCACATATTACTGTTGGCAAATCCTCACTTTTTTTTCACTCAACTGAAAATCAGGTATGCTGCTAATTTCACTTGCTTGCAACAGCTGTTATTCGCTACCCATCAGGCGCTACCCCTCAACATGGTAACTCCAGTGTATTACCATTTTATAGCATGTTAGCAAGAGTTAGGTCAAGGTCCTAACGTCTAACAAGACAGGCCAGCTATAACGCCTCTACAAAAGGTTAACATGTAAAAAATGTAAAAAGGGATGGGTGGGGAAAAGGCAAACTAAAAAATAAAACTACTAAAATAAGAATCTCAATTGTTTGGTGGATATTGTGAAGATGCTTCTTAATCACGATTATTTTGCTGCAGTATCAACAGCTTGATTATTTTCATCCACCGCAGGCATTTTAAATTAAGTGTCATGTTCCAGTGTTGCCCATATGCCAATATTGTAATTGTGGAAATTAAAATCATGATATCCAACTATACACAATTGATTGTGGAGCTGGGGATTAGAAATGTACTTTCCCCTAGCAATTTTCTGAGATGCACTTATCTTTCAGCATTGCATGACCGTAAATGTATCAAAACAAATGGTTAAACATAGAAATTCTAAATGTAAAGTTGCACTTAGTTGCTAATATTTTAATGTTTTCATTGTTTTCACACAAATTATGAAATGGCGTGTGCCATTTTTCCAATAACCACAAACAATACTCAAAATTCATGTAATTTTGTCAGTTGATTTGGCACATTTCTCTGAAGTACATTCGCTGCAACACAGTACCCCAAACTCTTCATAATCTTGCATAACTAATTGTACATTTTCATTGTTTTCACACATATTATAAATTACATAAAGACAAAAGTTCAAAATTTCACCTGAGTTTACATTTCACACTCACATAGCATGTGCTCAATTACCATCATATTGACCTCACCTGGGTTAGTAAAGCGCACAGCACACAGGTGCTACTTATTGATTATTTGTTCACACGCTAATCAGAGCAATGTATAAAAGATGCCAGCTGAAGTACTGTAACATAATGGTGAAAGCTATGTGGAAGAGGAAGTTACTTGAGGAAGAGGAGTTTGGGAGAGGAAGAGGAGTTGGAGGAGATAGGGGAGATGGAAGGCTGGTTTCCAAATCTCCAAAAATGACTCCTCCTTTCCTCCACTACCTCCTCCTTTCCTCCACTACCTCCTCCTTTCCTCTGTGACCCGGAAACTGATAGTGCTGCCATGTTGCTTGCTGAGGAGGAGACAAGACAACAGCGGAGGAGACGAGAAAAGCTTCCATGGAGGAAGAAGTCTTTACATTTTTGGGGGAGACATCACAGACATCACAGACAAAACTGGCAGGGGAATTACCTTTTCCAATTGTGTCCTGGCTCTAATCATGTTTCCTCTTTTTATATTCTTGCACCCTCTGAAAGATCACAGGGTCACAGGATACTGGAGCCCATCCCAGCATGCATTGGGCAAAAGGCAGGGAGACAGACTGGAGAGGTCGCTTGTTCATCACAGAGCTACTGGAATAAAACATTTTAAAATATATAGAGATGACAGGAAATGCTTTCAAAAGGAAATAGGTTATAAGGGGAATGTATTAATGTGTTATATGTTATCACTCTACATAGGAGATAAGAGTGGTGAGCGTGAACCTAGAATTCAAAGATCCCTGGAAGCAAACCACGTGCGTTAAATGTCCCGTTATCACGTGACAGGCGCTGCAGTGTGGTTGTCATGGAGACGAGCTCCTCATCCAACAGCGCTCGTGCTTGTCTACAGCAGTAGGCAATACAGCATTAGTCGAAGAGATATTCGACGGTATTGTACCCGTGGTGAGTACAAGTCGTTCACGGTGTGGCTGTTTTGAATTACAATGTATGTAGATTGTATGATTATGAAAAATATGTTGCCGACAGTTGTGACTGTGACATTAGTTAGCAGGTAACGCAGTAACAGCCGGACGCCAGCAGTGTCATGGCAGCGCGAATAATAATATGTTTTTCCGGTTACAACCTTCAAAATAAAACTATTACTGACGAACAGGCGTTAACCACCTCAAGTGTGAGGGGATGTATGCCGTTTGTTTGCATAGTTATCGTGTAATTGATTAGTACTACAGTGGTTGTTTATGGAAATCGCTTAATCTGAATTGCTTCAAATGCTAAATTTTGATTGGATACTCATGTTGCATACATATGTATGTATGTATGTATGTATGTATGTATGTATGCATTATTATAACAATTATTAGTTGTAGTAATTAGTAGTTCTAAACACAGTTTCAGAGGCCTCTCCAACCTGTCAAGAATACAATTTTGTTGGGAAACACTGAAAACACTGAATAGTTTGTTTGGTTTTTTTGGTATGAAAATGGTCAAATCTGAGTGTCGATGCCGTTCCGAACACCTCGATATTTACCCGCGTGAGCGATTTCCCGCTTTTATTTGGAAGGGAAATTAACCATACCTCCAGTCTTATCCTGGCTATCTCTGGCTAGCTTGACGTTGCTGTAGCCGCCGAGCACGATACAGAAGCACATTCACTAGCACTTCCTGTTCAGAACATTACTATAACCTTACGATGGACGATGTTTTGGATAGTATTCAGAAACATTTTCAACGTTTACACAATAGTGAATGGTTTCTTCAAGCACATTTCACTTGACTACATATCTCTCTCTCTCATTATGTTTGCATTATGTTTGATGAACTAAGCTAATTGCTGCTATAATTTATTCCCTCACAGACTGAAACTGTCCTAAATCGTCATGCAAGACAGCAGGAATGGGATGATGCACTTCCCACCACCCATCAGCAAAGACAGAATCATCTGGGAATTCCCAAAGGTATATTCTTGGCTGTCAGTCTCAAATATCCTGATTTTGCCAATAAGGTGATGATACAGACAGTTAGTTAGTTTCAATTTGCTAAAAAAAATTTGCTTAGGAAAAAGCAGCATAGACATTGGTGTTGCATTTTTACTGTGAAGTTATTCTGGTTTGGTGGGTGGAGGGAGAGTGTAGTGGCTGTTACACTTATTGAAAGTGTGTGACATCCACCTAGACCTAGCTTTCTCAAATGGTTAAATCAGTGTCAGATCACAGGACTCAGACAAATTATGGGCTGTTGCACAATATATCTGTTTACCTCAGCTGCCCAATGAGTTCCTCTGTTGAGCTGGTTCAGATAGGTTCTCATCGTATTTTTGTGAGCGCAGCTCTCAAACCTTTGATTCTGGTGAGGCTGCATTTAAAGTTCCCAGGCCAGAAGATATCAAGAGAGCTAGTCTATGGTGGAAGTTCGAACTCCTGCAATGATGCTATCATTTTTGTGGAAATCCTGTTCTATGGGAAATGTTTTGGACTAACCCAGTCTCGGGCAGTTAGCTCACGTGAGCCGTCATGAGTTTCCTCTAACCTGTTATCATCCCATGTTTATCTCCGCTCGACTGCTTCCTGGATCCTCTCCAAATACGAAATTAAGACAAATTATTTGGACGGGAGTCGTTGGAAGTTCACTGCATGTTCAGTGACATCAGTTCTCAGTGAGGTCCTCTCAGAGGTTCTCGTGCCGGGACAGCACGATTCTCATGGCGCTCATGTTGTAGTCACCTCAGCACGGTAGTTGTTTATTATGGTTCCTGTAATATTGCATTATGTTCACATTTTCATAAGAGGTATCATTCATAGGATGTAACGATACGTTCAGCTCACGGTTCAGTTTGATACATGATGCTGGGTTCAACATTTTATTAATATGACAACTATGACTTTTTATTTCTGGGGGAAAACACAAACCAAAGTTCAAACCATAAAAAGGGTGACTATAAGTTTCTGTAAGTTAAATTTAAAACTTTTAAAGACATTTTTAATGCCAGTTCAGTTCAAATACAATTGAACACCAATTTGGTCCTCAAAAAGGCTAAAATTCAACAAAACAATAAAACAGAAATGTAATGCAAAGTGAATCAGCTATGTTACTGAGACCTCTGAAACCATATTTAAGACTCAAACACAACATTTAACCGCATAACTGCCACTGGAGACTGTCGTGGAAATTGCCTGGAAGCACTCAGAACTCTTGAAATAATACACAAAACACTGACAGGTTGAAGTATAAAAATATATTGTATACAGATATATTGGATAGAAATACCTTGAAACAGGCCATACAGAGTCAAAATCTCTGTATGCTCTCTCTCTCTGAAAATCAGCTAACTACAATCTTTATAGCTTCTTTGGGAACAAAAAAGTCTCTCATGATTGGTTCTCCATGCTAAGACAACATGGTTCATCCTATGGACTATCTCCACATAGCAGTGGTCTGGTCAAGGTCAGATTTATGACTCCCTTGTAGGGCCTCACTGGCTCACTGTGCAATACACAGACACATGTTCATGGCACACAACACAGTATCAGACACAAAATAATAACTAATAAATGATAAATTCTAGCATTCTGTGCGAATTTACTTTCACAAGACCACTCTGAATGTCATTTCTTAGATATTATGCCGCAGCTGAAATCACACAAAAAAGTTCAACTCCACAATGCTGTCAAATCTTTCTAACTGTTGTTCTCTCCAGTGCTACACTCCTCTGGCTTGTCTACAGCTGAAGGATGACTGGCACGTTCAGGCTAAAGCTGCTGGTAAAGACAGAGCTGCCAGGCACCAGCCGTGAGTTTCCCAGTCCGGGTTAATATGTCCCACTTAGCATTAGTTGGATCATTGGGTTTAAAAGATGCTAACCTCTCTGCACTTGAAGCTAGCATTATTACGCCACTACTTGGTGCTGTACAGTAATCTTTAGTGATTCACCACCATACGTCACTGGTGACAAAAACAGTTGCCGTTTTCTTTAAAGGTGGGACCGACAGAAGATGTCAAAAGCAGTGGTTGTTGGAAACCTCAGTGTGGGAAAGACCTGCCTCATTAATAGGTATTTTATCAATCAGTATCCTAAAAAAATACTAAACAAAAACATATACAGATCATGCAGAATATTGCACTGGATTCTGAGTGTTTTTAGCATCACAGGTAAAAAAAACCAATTTGCTTGTGGGGTTTTCAGGTTCTGTAAAGACGTATTCGACAGAGACTACAAGGCCACTATAGGAGTCGACTTTGAGATTGAGAGGTTTGAGATAGCTGGAGTTCCTTTCTCCCTTCAGATGTGAGTAGCTTGATTTTTGAAAGAATGTAACGATGCCCGAGTTTAGACAACTCTGGGCTTTTTGTCATTCTTATTCAATCGCTTCATTGCTCTTTGTAACGTAGCTGGGACACTGCCGGGCAGGAAAAATTCAAATGCATCGCTTCAGCATACTACAGAGGAGCTCAGGGTAAGACCATTCAAGCTGTAGAATTTCTTTTGAAAGTGTTTAATATTCTGATGAGTTAACATTTTAGCTGGACTAATAATACTGAAACTGAAAGTCCTTATTTGTGTTTTCCAGTGATTATCACGGTCTTCGACATGGCAGACATTAAGTCCCTGGATCATACGCAGTAGGTCTGACAAATTAGAATCACAGGTGTGGGAAGTCTAGACAGATATGGAAAATGCAAAGTATGGAGAAATAGAAATGGAGAAATAAAGAAATAGAAATAAACCTTCAGTTAGTTCCATTACATTTGTGACCACACAGTTTATTTCATATATTGTGATATTTGTTGTTGTGAAGAATTAATTTAAACAGATATTGGGTGATATGGCCACTATCAGCTCACATCACATTTGACACCAAGGGGCATTGAGTAATCTGTGACTTTTATTGCCCTCTACTGGCGACCAGCAGGAATTGCAACAACATCAGCAGTCTCTGGCAATTAGTGTCATTGACAAAAAGAAACCCTGATACATAAAATACAAACCTTCTTATATGGTTATATGCTGCATTGTAAGATTGTTTTAAATGTTTCTTTTTCACAGGCAGTGGTTGGAGGAGGCCATGAGAGAAAATGAGCCCGAATCCTGTTTCATCTTCTTGGTTGGCACTAAGAGTGACCTGCTGGTGAGTGTGGCCTCATGTACGGATTCTGTGTGATAACTCGAATGGAACCAGATTTAATATTTCTGATGATTTCACATACTGTACAGTGCATTAAAAGGAGCATTATATTAGCATGCCTTTATTCTCTTTAAGTCCCCAGAAGAACGGCATAGGACCGAAAAAGATGCCATCAGGATGGCAGTGGAAATGCGAGCAGAGTTTTGGGCTGTTTCGGCCAAATCGGGTAAAACCAGGAGCTCACACTCTTTCATTGTTATAATGAAATAAATACAGCGCAACAGGGCGATGCTGTAAAGGCACGTTAAGAACAGTTCATTTTATGTTTCCTAGGGGAGAATGTACAAGAGTTTTTCTTCAGGGTGGCAGCTTTGGCATTTGAGGACTCCATACTAAAGGACGCGGAGAGAGGGGTCACCGCCACTAGCATCGGACAAGGAGGCAGCATCAGTAAGGGATGACTTTAATCTCATAACAGAGTCACGGGGGAGTGTTACGACCCTTGGTCATATTATGGTATGTATTTGTGAATATCCTTATTTTAGTATGTGTCTGAATATCCTTGTCAGTAGTGTGTGTGGGTGTGTGTGTGTGTGTATATGTCCACATAAGAACTAGGTACGCGCCAGGAGAAGGTGGCCGTTCCTGATTGGCCAAACTCGAGGACAGAATGCCTGCAGCTGATTGGCTCCAACACAATAGATCGCCCTTCAAATATGGAGTCAACCCGCCTGCACTTTGACAGCATCTCTATTTCCATCCCTCAACCCGACCTTAGACTGTCTCAGCTCTGTGCCTGTGTAGCTCTGTGTAGCTCTGTGTAGCTCTGTGCCTGTGTGTTTTCGGTATACGTTTGATAACCATTAAGTTTTCTTTAGATTTAGAAGCAGTAGGAGTGGACTGCCATTTACTTTGTAAGTTGTTTCACCTGTGTTTTGATTTAGGAAAGGAGGTAGACATAGCCCTCTGTATTTAAGTTATGTTATGCCCCGTCTAGGAGAGTCGCTAAAGGCATGACATAAGTTGAACCCTCCGTTTCCACCTCCCAAAACCAACCACAACAACGAGATATAAATCAAAAGGCGATTATTTAATGTGAACACAAAACTGGAAGCACAGGCTTCAGTGTAGACCAAGGCCAAAACAATAAACTAAACAAAGCTGCTTCAGGTAAATCCTATCTACAATCTAAAAATAAAAAGAACTTAAATACAGAGGGTTACGTCTACCTCCTTTCCTAAATCAAAACACAGGTGAAACAACTTACAAAGTAAATGGCAGTCCACTCCTACTGCTTCTAAATCTAAAGAAAACTTAATGGTTATCAAACGTATACCGAAAGCACACAGGCACAGAGCTACACAGAGCTACACAGAGCTACACAGGCACAGAGCTGAGACAGTCTAAGGTCGGGTTGAGGGATGGAAATGGAGATGCTGTCAAAGTGCAGGCGGGTTGACTCCATATTTGAAGGGCGATCTATTGTGTTGGAGCCAATCAGCTGCAGGCATTCTGTCCTCGAGTTTGGCCAATCAGGAACGGCCACCTTCTCCTGGCGCGTACCTAGTTCTCATGTGGACATATACACACACACACACACCCACACACACTACTGACAAGGATATTCAGACACATACTAAAATAAGGATATTCACAAATACATACCATAATACGATCAAGGGTCGTAACAGGAGTGAAGATGTAGAAAAATGCTTATTTGTCACACTAGTGTGTTGTATGAAATTATCGTAGGACTGACATGCGTGCGAATGGTCACAGTCTTTATGGGCAGTTGTGTTTGTCGTCAGGATCGGATCGAGCCAACCTGGAGGAGGTCAGGACTAAAGACCCGAAGAGAAACTGCTGCTGATGAGGAGACATTTTGAGCTGAGGGACCAAAGCAAGAGGAATTGTCGGGGAGGGGAGAGCAAGGCCTGTAGAGGGAAAGAACTTTACTATGAGCCTCAGCAGTGGAAATCCAAGTGACTGACGGTCCTGTCATGTGCCTTAGGACGTGTCCCATCAGATTAAATGACTCAGAAAAACTGCCACGTATTCTGGATGTGTGCATTAGGGTTCAACCAATACTTAGCTGATACCAACAATGATATTTTTGGATTGAAGCTGCTGATAGCCGATATTTTGTTAAAATGTGACCATTTTCATACAAAAATAAATACATTACGGGTATTCAGTGTTTCCTCCCAGACTTCTATTCTTGGCAGGGTGCAAAAGCCTCTGAAACAGCATTCAGTTACCACGGAAAACCCAAGATAAAGATGATATGAATCATAATAACTCATATTGGTGCATACTTTTGGGGAATCCAATCAAAATGCCACATTAGAATCAGTTCAGGTTAAAGGCTTCCCCTGGTCAACCAGTGTAGTATTGATCAATTCTATAATAAATATGTAATCAAACAAACTGCATCATATCGGAAGTGGATGACACTGACAGGCCAATATCCTATTTTTAATAAAAGGCCAATATCAGTCCCATATATCGGTAACCTGATATATTGGTCTAACCCTAATATGCCCTAAGATTTTAACCATTCATTTATTACTTTCGTGATATATAGTATTTGTTTCTTTATACAGTATTGTTGTATTTCTGGGTCACCCATTCATGTGGGTTCATTGTAATTTTGATAAAGTTGTGATAAAGGTTTATGGATTGGGGTTTGGGGGGCAGAGAAAAAATGTTTGTCTTCAAGGAACTAAAGTTTGAGTGAGGCTGCATGCTTAACAAACTATCAACTCAACGAATAAACTTGTCATGGAATTA
The DNA here is from genome assembly GCA_034670405.1 of Hoplostethus atlanticus. Lineage (NCBI taxonomy): Eukaryota > Metazoa > Chordata > Actinopteri > Trachichthyiformes > Trachichthyidae > Hoplostethus > Hoplostethus atlanticus. Next base: position 541,062 of record JAXDDX010000076.1, on the reverse strand, counting down.
TAACGTAATTTAGTTATTTTTATGAATTAATAACATTATATCATTGAGCTATATCTGATTATAGTTTATGTACATTAATGAGATCAGTATTTTTTGTCAATAAAGCCTTTTATCATTTAATTAAGTGTTTTTTTTCTTCATGTGATGTAAAGCTATCTGAGCTATTCTATTATGATAGTACTCAATATTTCAGAGGTATGGCTATGCAAGACTATACCCATCACAATTAATACATCCATTATGGATAAGGACCCCCTTTTCGACTGCAAAATACTGTAAGTGAGCACAGTGCAGTTTTGGCTTCATCTATGCCATTTTCTATGAGTTGTTGATGCCATCAACCTGTGGAATCACCACCTGCCTCATCCCATGTGAGTGTGTGCTGGCCACCTCTGAAATTATGGCAACCACACAGCTCAGCCCCGCGGACTCAAAAAATAATGTCTACCTCTCTATTACATTGGCTTCATCCTCAGTAGCAGCGAGGAAGCTGCCTAGGTCACATGCCACACACGCCAAAGTAGAAAGAAAAAAGAAAGAGGAGTTTAAGTGTGTGCTGGCCACCTCTGAAATGATGGCAACCACAAATAGACTGCTCAGCCCCGCCGCCGTGCTTTACGGAGTAAGCCATGTATAAAGAGCCTTTCTGTGGCAGGAACCTTCCCTTACGGCCATACCACCCTGAACACGCCCGATCTCGTCCGATCTCGGAAGCTAAGCAGGCTCGGGCCGGGTTAGTACTTGGATGGGAGACCGCCTGGGAATACCCGGTGCTGTAAGCGTTTTGCTCCGGCAGGCGGCGCTGCTTATTCTTTAATGGGAGACGGGGCTTCTCTGTCTTGGGATAGAGGAATGCTTTCATGTCACGTTTCATCTGCTCACCACTTTTTTCACTCGACTCAAAAAAACATGTCTACCTCTCTATTACATTGGCTTCATCCTACCATACACTGGCAGCAATGCCACACACGCCAAAGTAGAAAGAAAAAAGAAAGAAAGAGGAGTTTAAGTGTGTGCTGGCCACCTCTGAAATGATGGCAACCACAAATAGACTGCTCAGCCCCGCCGCCGTGCTTTACGGAGTAAGCATCAGTGTTGGGCAAGCTACTCGGAAAGTGTAGTGAGCTAAGCTACCAGTTACTCTACATTAAATGAAGCTTCACTACACTGAAGCTACCCCCCAGAGAAATGTAGTAAGCTAAGCTACAGCAACATGGCAAAAGTAATTTACTACATCAAAGCTATTTTTTTTTTTTTTTTTTTTACATTGAACCAACTTCATTCCAAGTCAGTGCTGATCAGTCAAACAGATAGGCAGGCAAAAAATGTTCAGTTCAATTGTTTATTAAATTAGTGTTTGAGGTCTTAGAAGTTGAGAGCAGCTTCTTCTTGGGGTTGCACAGTGAGCACCTGAACACATCATTTGTCTCTGTTGTTTCACTTAATCTCATGTATTAGCTCGAGGTACGGCCACGGCGACTCCCTCGGGGTCAATTCCTCTATGTCCTCTGCCATCTTTTTATCAAGTAAACTCGCAGCTCTGTATTCACCTGCAGCAGACAAGTCGCTGGCATCAGCCCAAGGACTGGTACGTGATGTCACCGTCATACGGAAGTGCTTCTGTCGGCTACACATACAGGTCCGTGTATGGCGGTGGCGTCACTTACTGATCCTTAGCAGTTTTATTTCAGACCAGCAGAAAGCTCCGCTGCGCTTGAGCTTCAGAAATGCTTGGGAAAATGTAGCTTGTGTGGACGCTACCGCACTACTTGATCAATAAAAGAGCTTCGCTACTGAAAAGTTATTTGATTCAGAAAACAGCGACGCTACCACCACGCTACTGGGAAATGTAGTTAAACTAGTAGCGACGCTACTGCCCAACACTGCCGTGTATATCTGTTTCCTGTCCTACTTTTATTGTGTATATCTGTTTCCTCTCCTACTTTTATTGTCTTAGTTCTGCCTTTTTAAGCTGATATGATACTTTAGGACATACATTTTTTTAAAAGTACACATCATAGTAAGTATTGTCAAACTCGTGTGTAAATAATAAGAGTCTTTTAAGGGAAAAACATGTATACATGCAATGTAACATGTAATGCTTTTCATGAAACTATAATCAATGTATTTTTATAAAGGTAGTGCCTACCATCACCGTCGAGTGAAGACCTTGCATCTCTAAAATGTCAACTTTTCACTAACTGAAAACTGAAAAAAAACAGCCTTGTTTTCAGCATGACCACCATGTATTTTGGACTTGATCCAGCGGGTTTTACAAGGGTATCTTAAGACTAAGGGTGGTAGCATTTTCTCAACCCATCGAAATCTACTCATTTCAAAAGTAATACCTTTACTTCTTACTCCTTGTGAGAAGTAATTTGCCACACTAAAATTGAATTAGTAATATGTCACACTACTCTAAGGTTACTAAGGAAAGCAGACTAATAAAATGACTGTAACATGGTACTGACTAACGCTTTCCCTTACCATGGAAACACACAGAACAGACAACACTATGGGTGACAGTCGGTAGCATATAGTTCAACATAGACTAATCAGGGATATAGTGGAGGGTAAACCCACCTTTTTAGACTGACATAAATCTGTATGAGGTAAATTCACAGTAAACATCACAGTAACTAGTATCAAACTGACTGAAGTTGTGAACATAGGGGCTTATAAGGGATTGTTTGCCTTATGTTAATCACTGACTGGAGGTCAGAGTTTACCCACCTTTTTACCACTACATCATTGATACTGACACAAGTGGGAATATTTTGTCCCACTTGATTTGTGACTTAAAATAATTGCATTGTTCTCAGTTACACATTACCTACAAATCTGTCAAAAAAATGACAAACCCTACATGCTTGTCTTGGTTGAATAGGTGAAAGGGAATGGGAAAGCTGCTGTTGGGATGAGACAGTTGTTGTATCATAAAATACTAAGTTATAGTAAGTTACAGTATATATTAATAGTAAGTTACAGTAAGCCTACCATTTTAGAAAGATATTATACAAATATCACAGCAAAGCTACAAGTGCCTATAGGAATATTAGATACCATAGGAGATACCATAAACTCACTATAGAGGAAAACCTAAATATTCTTGTTCTAGTGTGTTTTCCAGGTTTGTTTAGAATAAATAGAAGAACTATGTAGTTAGCATGAGCACCAATAGCCACCATGGCTGAACAGACAAAGAAAAGAGCGCCACCTACAGAAACTGAAACTCCATCAACAGAAAATCCAAGGAGAAAGAGAAAGACACACTGTTTGACAGGTGATCTCTGGGAAGAGCAGTGAGAAACACTACAGCGATGAGGCTGAGCACCAAAGAGCGAGGCTACGTTTACAAATTAGAAACTCGAGTATTACCACTCTGATGATACAACACAGGTCATACACACTGACATACTGAGGATGGTTTAATATTCTGTGGCACTATTTTATTATAGGTCAGGGACACTAGCCTTATATGGGATTTGTTGATGAGATTATGGAAACCAGTGCATGAGTACCAGGATTGGTGTCCCCTGGGGCACACTATGTTTTCAGAGCTGTTTGAAGTTGACCATGACCCAGCAGCCAGTTAGTATCTTATCATCTTGAACCCCTCCAATCACAAACAACCTCACTTCATAAAACGTTCTATAGCATCAGCGGTTTTGTGTTTTTATCAGCAGTCACGCGCATGTGTGTTTGTGTGTGTTAGCATGTAGAGATACAAACACAGATAGAGAGATAACAGTTATTCAAGACCCTGGTGCTAGTTTAGTTGTGTCCTGTCCTGTCCCTTTGTCCTGCTCTGTTTTGTCCTGTCTTGTCCTGTCCTTTCATTTCCTGTCTTGTCCTTTCCTGTCTTTCATTGTCCTGCCCTTTCCTTTTATGTCCTGTACTGTCCTGTCGTTACATTACATTACTGTGGCAAGGTGCCACATTACCAGGCGGGAGATGACAAGAACCTGAGCACCTGCGCTGTCTCGTCAGTGTGGAAGGAGCGTGTTACTGATGCGATGTTTGCTGAGAATAACAGCTGGTCAGTTGGCCAGGTCTCGTTGCGGTGTCAAACGTTGCAGAGAGGGCCAGGAGTATCAGGTCAGAGGAGAGAGAGTTCGATCTAGCGGCATGGAGCAACTCTATCACTGCAAGGACCCACTTTGAACTCGGACTGGTGGGGGTCCAAGAGGTTGTTCTGGTGGAGGTACAAGGACAGTTGATTAAAGACAGCACATTCTCGCAACTCTGGGAGTGTGAGAGAAAGAGTACACATCTGACAGAGCTGCGGGCGTGGCAGTGTTTTCTGGGGTGATCCAAGTCTCAGTTAGAGCAAGAAAGTTGAGGGAGAGCAAGGATGCGTAGCCTGAGATGAACTGTCAATGACCACACGCACGCACGTGTGCGTGCGCCTTATTTTTTGCAGCTGGCTCTCGTCAAGTCAGGTCATTCATTCCCTCTTCATTACCATCTCACTATCATCTCTACCCCCCCTCCCCTTTTTAATGTACGCCTCATTACTGCTCCTCTTCCTCTTCTTCCTCCTTCTCCTCCCTCCTCTCTCTCTCTCTCTCTCGCTCTCTCTCAGTCTTGTGTGAAGTTGGAGAAATACTTTGACGACATCAAACACACAACGCTGAGCGAGCGAGGTGCGCTACGGGAAGCACAGAGAGAGAATGAACGGTTCATGGTGTTGTAGCATTTTTTTGTCATTATGTTGCCCTCTAGTGGAGAAAAGGGGCATTAAAGCGCAAAATATGGCATCACACTGTCATATGAAAAAAAATCTTTACTGGTTGTAGTTACATATGGGCTTCTGAAGACAAAATTGACTTTTATTACTTATTTTATTACAACTTGTTTTTGTTTATGTAATAGTCTGTATCCTGTATCCTTATCCTATTAAAAAAGCTGTTGTGTTACAGTTCATGCAGTTAATTATTCATTTGAAATGATTGTGCTCTTTTAGCTTTTTTAGTGCCTAGGTGTCTAAAATGTGCTGATGCTCCCTGTCAGAAGAGCTGCCCTACAAACCTGGATATCAAGAGATTTATTACTAGTATCTCCAGTAAGGTAATGTTAAACACACACACACACACACACACACACACACACACACACACACACACACACACACACACACACATTTTAGAGTACTCCAATAAATCACACATCACAAACTAATGACATGATCCCATCATGTGTGCGTGTGTGTGTGTGTATGTGTGTGTTAACCAGAACTACTATGGGGCAGCGAGGTCCATCCTATCCGACAACCCCTTGGGTCTGACTTGTGGAATGGTTTGTCCCACCTCTGAGCTGTGCATGGGCAGCTGCAACCTGTATGCCTCTGAGGAAGGACCAATTAATATAGGGGGGTTGCAACAGTTCGCAACCGAGGTACAGTATTTAGTCTGCCAGACACACATACACATTAAACTGTCAATGACCTAGTGTGTGTGTCTGTGTGTGTGCGTGTGCATGTGTGTGTTGGTATGTACAGTATGTGTTCATTCTTGTACTGTGATCCAAATGTCCTCAAAATGATAGAAAAATTAGGAAAATCCTTCAAAGTGAGGTCATTTTGGCAGGTCTTCATTTCTAAAAGGGGCTCTCTGTTTTTAGGGTGTGTGTGTGGTATGTTGTTTTCTTTCTCAGGTGTTCAATAAGATGGGCATCCCTCAGGTCAGGAACCCTGAGCTCCCACCAGCCAATGAGATGCCAGAGTCTTACCACGCCCCCATTGCTCTGATTGGCTGCAGCCCTGCGTCAATCAGTTGTGCTTCCTTCCTGGCCCGCCTCGGCTATGATGACATCACCATTTTCAAGAAGCAGAAGTACATAGGAGGGCTGAGGTAATATTTGTAAAAAGTAAAGTCATCATTGGGTTATCATATATCGCTGAGCTGATTCTAATAGTGGAAGAAAAAGAGTCAGGGAATGCAGTAGATTGTGATTTTCATCCCACCTGCAGTGGAAAGGAGACTGAAAAAACTAAATGAACAAACCGGGAAGGAAGAGTACTTTTAGGTCATGGAAGCCTTCCAGCTTCGTTATGGAAAGTCGTGGAAAAGTCATGGTATTTTACCTTGCTGCCACAGTGGGAACTCCTTGTTGATGGCCTAATTTAGAAACCTACATCTGATGTAAACCTGTCTGCTTCCCTGCAGCACATCAGAAATCCCTCAGTTCCGGCTGCCCCACAAGGCCGTCCAGTTCGAGCTCGAGCTCATGAAGGACCTGGGAGTCAAGGTAAGGGCCGTAGCAACTCATAATGTATGTAATAACCGCACATATATGTCATATGTCACATTTAAAAAAGGTAATGAAGTGCTCATAATTGTTTATATTTATTACTCATAATTTCTCATAATTTTAATGGGTACCTGTACAAGATAATAGACTGATGTTACACCAAAACTTGAACAGTAGATCAAACATTTTCCATCAAGACAGGTAAACAAGTACCTGTTCTTCAACATTTAAATAGATATACTAAACAGCCTTGACTTTTATTTAGAAATTCACTTATGGCTTTTTTCCGATACTGATTTAATTTGATTTGCATTACCTTAAGAATTATGAATACCTTATATTGTGATCAAGAATTCAAGAAAGAAAATAATAAAAATCATAATACTGTGGTGTTATTTCATCATATTCTGAATATTTTAGAATCAAAATATTCTAGTATTGTACTGGTGATTCACACCCCTACACAGTCCCGTAACATGCAGTGTTTGTGTGTGTGTGTGTGTGATATACAGGTGGTGTGTGAGAAGGGTCTAGGTGTTAACGGCATGACTCTGACATCACTGAAAGAGAAAGGTCTTCGTCTGCCCAGGAAGGAATTCACCAACATCAGGGCTGTTCCTGAGGAGGTATGGAGGGAGGGACGGATGAGGTATGGAGAGAGGAATGGAGGGAGGCAGGGATGGGTGGAGGGATAGATGATCAATGGGCAAATGGATGGATAAATAGATGGATGGAGATATAGCTAGACAATGGATGTATGTATGTATAGAAATATAGAGATGGATAGATGGATGAATCCCTGCCTTCTGTCAGATGGAGCTGGCTAAGGAGGACCAGTGTAAGTTCCTGCCCTTCCTGTCTCCTCGTGAGGTCATCATGAAGAATGGCCAGGTTGCCGGGTTACAGTTGTGTCGCACCGAGCAGACGGATGAAGGCGACTGGGTGGAAGATGAAGAACAAATCGTTAGGCTGAGGGCCGATTATGTCATCAGCGCTTTTGGGTCCATGCTTAACGAACTGCAAGGTACTTAACTAATTACGTGACAAGTTGGCTAACCGACCAACCATCTACCTATCTGTAGCTGTCCATTAGTGTTGACTGATATGGGTTTTTGAAGGCTGATACACAGTATCTTTAAATTTTTACATTTTCATGCCAAAATAATACATAATAATACAATTTCTAGGTGTCCCCTACAAAGTTACAAAAAATTCACTTTCATTCAATTCATTAAACAGTTTTATTATTATTGTTTATTGTTGCAACTGAAGCAATGGCCTTTATAAGTTTCTACCAGATGCTAAATTTGGTGGGGACTATGGATCATTCCTTGTTCATTTGGTTGTCTTTCCGTCATGTGATATCTCAGACAACACTGATCAAATTTTAATGAAATGGGAATGATGCATCTCACCACTGCATTCCTGCATTTTCAGCATTACACTGATTGGCCCAAGGGAGGTGCTACAATTGCAGGTCAAAATTCTAAAATGTATATTGACAGACTTTTTGAGTGACAGCTCACTGCCCCGGACGTTGTTCAGTGCAGCAAGCACAGACAACATATATGATCAATACTTACACTTTACTGATCCAGTACATCCAAAGTTAGCTGCTGCTGTTTAGGGCGTCAGTCCGCCAAAACCGCTTGCTGCACTGAACAACGGCCGGGGCAGTGAGCTGTCACTCAAAAACTCATTAGCCAATGGGGACGCACCCCTGAAAAAAAACCCACCCACGCGAGAGGTTTATGTCAGAACTGCAAACAAAAAGTCAGGTAACGCAAAGGAGAGAGCTGGCAGAGCAACCGCAAAGCTGACAGAGAGGACAAAAGTCTGATCAGTGAGAAAGAAGCAGAGGGAACTGTAAACAAAAAAGTATCATATCAAAAAAGTAAAAGACCAATAGTTTACACGATTATACAGATAATTTGTTTGCAAGTTATAAGTTTTACTTTTGAGATGACATTTTTTCTTTTGCTTCAGTGAGTTTTATTCTTTCTCAAATTCTTATTTTTGTTTGATTTTTAAGAAGTTTTGTTTGATTATATTGGCAGAAACCTGATTCCATACAATCGCCAGAAGTAAAAAGCTAGGCTATAAACAAACTACACCACGGTCACATGACTTCAACGTCACCACCACTAAAAATACTATAAATTGATAAATCTACAAGTTGGAAAGTTTGAGTCAGAATAGTTTGGAAGAGCGCGAGTATAAACCCAACTAGAGGCTGTAAAGGCGGACTAGTGACTAGTGAGTAGATGAGGTACAGTGTTCAGCGTGATGGCGTTTAATGTCCCCGACAACCTCTGTAATCTCATTTAGTCACTTGTTAGCAACCGCCTTTTTTAAGACACGTAAAAGCTTCAAAATTCACGAATGGGTTTGTGAAAGTAAATTAGCACAGAATGCTAGAATTTCTCATTTATTTGTTATTATTTTGTGTCTGATACTGTGTTGTGTGTCATGAACATGTGTATTGCACAGTGAGCAAGTGAGGCCCTACAAGGAAGTCATAAATCTGACCTTGACTAGACCACTGCTATGTGGAGATAGTCCATAGGATGAACCATATGGTCTTAGTTTGGAGAACCAATCATGAGAGAAACTATAAAGATTGTAGTGAGCTGACTTTCAGAGAGAGAGAGGGCATACAGAGATTTTGACTTTTTGTAGGGCCTGTATCAAGGTATTTCTCTCCAATATATCTGTATCAGTGGCGGCTGGTGACTCAAAAAATTGGGGAGGACAGGAGGAAAACCAACCCATGGCGTCATGTTATTTTACACTAGTTGGCTACTTATCTCTACTTTCTTATGTTCAAATTATGTTATGTTCTTATGTTCAAATGTAGCAATAATCCAACTAGCAACCTAATAATAACCTAATAATCAGGGGTTAAAGTTGGATTTGGCAGGTGGGGGAACCCTAAGATCCGGTGTAGCGGTGCAGCGGGGAAAATGACTCACCTCATAATAATTATTGTTTATTTATTATTTATTTAAGACATTTTACAATGAACCAGATAACTTCAACAACACATAGTGTATACAGTGTTTCCCACAGAGTTAGATTCTATTTGTGGTGGTAGCTGACCGGTTGGGGGGGCACCCACACACTTTCTTAAATTAATTATTAAATAATACTATATATAAGGTGCTCCACTGTAAATATTTAATTGCCAAGTACTTTGTGACAAATAATATATACAGCTCAATTGCTTCACGTTGTGTCAAACACAGAACAAAATATATACAGGCACAGAAGAATAGAAATGAGAACCTACTGACAGCCTTCCTGGAGCCACACAAGCATTATCTTGAGCTTTCAATGCGACGCCTCGGAAGTGTTCACGTGTTCGGGCTCGTTTCACGGCACCGAGACGCCACTATTGAGGTTTCCTGTAGTACTTTGGTTGTGCTTAATCAGCAAACAAAATATTGCAATGTCAGCTACAAATGAAAAATACAGCACCTAGTTGTGTCCTGCCACGGCGTTTTGAGAAAATGACTTATGTGATGAAAATTGTTGGTAATCTGGAAGTCGAAGAAATGGGGGTGTTCCCAGGAAGTATTTACCACCTGAACGCTGAGGTAAATGGTATTTTCTAGTAGGAAGGTCGTATATCCTGTCTTTCCCGGACTTGAACGCAGCCTGCCTGTCTGGTTCCGCCGACTGATCCAGACCAGTCAGAGCGTTCTGCGCTTGTAGTTGCTGTTCCCCCCTCTTGCCAGCATGTGGTGCTAAACCTCCAAAAACAACAAAGCTTTTTCCTCCTACCCTCCTCTCCTACCAGGAAGTAACTCGGGGGGAGGCAGGGGAGGAGAGGAGGGAGTGAAGGAAAGTGGAGGCCATTTGGGACAGTTATTTGCTTCTCCGGCTGCAAAAATGGACATCTGCTACTGATGAAGTGGCCCTATTGTAACTGGCCCCAAGTCCACAATACGCCTCAGAGCCAGTCAGTTTTGATGCACACCCAACGCAAAGTATCAATGTCATATTGATATTATCCTGCCAATGTTCATTTGATGATTAACAGGGTATGCAAGAGGTCTATGAAGTCTTTATTGTTGATAGGCCGTGTTAACGCAATTAAATTGGTTACCCTACCCAGATTTCTGTATTTATTTCAAAACCTTCCTATTTTTTTAACCAGATCCTTTTAGAATTTGGACCCTGTTATTTAACCCTTTATCTGGGCCCAGTTGTTCAGAAGTAATCCGATTGGATTTCGGCTATCGGATTGGATCAAATCTTGAAAATGGGTTGTTAAAAAGAAAAAAAGGATTCTGAAATGGATAGCAAAACATGGGATTTCCAAATCCGGATCATTCTGATCCAGATTAAAACAATTGGGGATACAAAATACATCGTATAGCGAAGAAGCACATTTACTTGCATTACCGGCAGAGTGCATACCCTGGAATGGCGTCTGCCTCTACCCCTGCCTCTATCTCATATAAACCATGATTTCCTCCCAGCGCAAACGTATAATGCATTCTTAATGTGGAAAAGAAAGGGGGTTGTAACTCAAATTTGGATTACCATCCTCTCATTTATTTCGGTATTTACAAATTATGTTAAGACCAATATTGCCAACTTTGAAACACATGAATCCTCCAGGAAACTTTACCCTAATCTGACCATAGAGCCAGATATTAAGGGTCTCGTATCTAGGTTTGTAGACCTGTTTCCAAAGATCCTCTATCCCGTCCACGCAGCACCTGAAAGAGTCCTTCATATAGAGATCTCGGAGGACACTTGGGCAGAGGCCCAATTCAATCATGTTCCATGAATTCATCAGTTAATTCAATTGATACACAGACTACACTCCTCATAGACAAAGTTGCATTTACTTCATCCATCTTTATCATCCCCTCTGTGCCAAGTGTAAAGTCTTTCAAGGGATCTCCACCTGAAGAGACTCGGTCCGAGGTGTAAAGGTGTTATTCAGAAGTACACAAAGTTGATCTCACTCCAGACCCTGAAATTGCCAAAATCGCCAGAATTAGAAACTCATAGCCACTTTCAGATCCTGGCAGTTGTATATGGCATGGTGGGGAAAAAAAACACCAATTATTTTAATGGTCTGGAATAAAGAAAATCAGTTTAAGACCTGGCTGAGTGACCTTATGCTGCACATGGAGAAAATCAGATATGAGATTGCTGGGAAACCCAATAGATTCCTATGTACGTGTGTATGCATATAACACGTATTCATGGATGCACCTTTTTCCTCTGCCTACATTGGTGAATTGATTTTCCTAGTGGTCCAATTCCAACAAATTTGAATTTGACGCTTTCCCAGAAGGGGTAGAGGAAGCCTGGACACATGGGTAAGTTGTGGCAATTGATAGCAGGGGCAGAGATTCTTTCTTTTCCTACCACCAGAGAGCAGGATCTGCAGACATGGGAACGAGAGGGCAAGCCGTTGTAAATATTGGATTTCTTGGTGAACCCTCTCATTTTTCTGTAGCTCTTTGACCTCTGAAAGCAACACCGAACAGGGTTTCTTGAGCGGAGTCTTCAAGGAAAAAGACAGATAGTTTATCGTAATCATACTGCAATCATCACAAGGAGCTAATCTTACATTATCGTCTGTCTCCGCTACTTCCTCCTCGTCCTTCCTCCCTTCCTGCAGTTTCAGGAAGGACTGGATGTCGTCATCCTTTAGCGCAAAACAGATGACATTTAACACACAATTGGGAAAAAGAAATGTCATATTTTTAGTTATCTAGTGACTATTATCTAAAGAAAATATTGAAATGTATTTTTACTGAGGAGATGCTGCTTTTTTTTTAACATATATTTTTTTTTTACATATGGTTCAAATTGTTCACAACAATCAGTGTCATTCCAGTACACGCAGCTACCACAAAAATCCAACCCCTATCAATTTACCTAGTTGCTCGTCCTCGACAGACAAAATCCTGAAAAAGAAAAAAGAAATATCAAAATTTATAGAACCTGTATAGAACCCTACAGGCAATAGACACTGCTGTGGACGTCCTGTGTGAGAAATGGGCCCGTAGACACCTCTCCAGAAATATTTTGGACCTCCATGTGCCTCAACACTTTTTCAAATGCTCTTCCAACTCCATACAAAATGCTAACTATATGAACTAAATATTAACTGCAACTTTTCACATTTTTCAGTCTGGGAGGAACCGATGCCTGATCATGCCCCCCAAAACATCATTTCCGTAGCTGCCTTGAACGCCCCCGCACAAACTCACACACACGTAATCTAGTTACATCTCTTGTTACACATGTATTATGTATGTGTATTTGTTTGCAATTTATATGATTCTCTGTTTTGTGTATATTTTGTGTTGATAAAATAAAATTTAATAAAATAACATTGTTCAAACTTTACCAGCTTGTATTGTAAAAAGTATGTGAACCATGAGATTTAGTACCTAGTGAACCTCCTTTAGCAGCAAGAACCTCAACCACATGTAGTTGCTGATCAGTCCTGCACAACGGTTAGGAGGCATTTTGGACAATTCCTCCTTAAGAAACTGTTTCAGTTTATTGATATTATGGGATGTCTTGCATGAACGGCTTGCTTCAGGTCATACCACAACATTTCAACAGGGTTAAGGTCAGGAGTCTGTTTAAGCCATTCCACATAGACTACTGATACTCATTGTGTGGTGGAGGGTGTTAATACACAGCATTCTCCACTGTCCAGGCACTGACACACACAGACACAGACACACACACACACACACACACACACACACTGATACAAGTGAGGAAAGGGATTTAACATTAAAAAGAATGTTGAGCTCTATCTTGATGCTTTGGCAATATTTTTCTTTCATCCCAATAAAGCACGTTGAAATCAATTGCATTGAATAAGACATCGTTCAGACATCATTCATATTGTTAAAGAGTATTGGTAGGGATATAATATTGCAATTTTTCATAATATATCACCTTTGTTAATGCAAGTTTAACTGAGTGGACGCTCCATCTGTGACATCACCAGGAGTTTATGAAGTCATATGATGGAATGTGGTACAGAGGGTCCTGAGTGCAGCTTTTCTCCAGTTCCAGCAGCCAACAGAGGAGGAAGAGAAAACTATAGGTGACTGGCCAACAGTAGAAGACTAGCTGTACTGGCAGCTGACAGTAAGTTAGTAGACTGGTTTTAATGGGCAGCTGCTGGTGGCTGATAGTAGTAGACTGGTTTTACTGAGCAGCTCTGCAAGTGTGAAACTGTCTGAATGTCTGAATGTGAAGTTCTCCAACAAGCTAACAAACACAGCTATCAGTCTTTCTTGCGCTGTCAATTTATGTATTTATATAATAATTATATACTATATACTGTGTACGTTCACCTGCTGGGTGGCTACAGAGGCCAGTCCGAGCTTGATGATGTGGATGGAGGTAAGCTAGGGGCTGTGGAGCTCTCCTCTGAAAAAGCCTGTTTAGACTATTTTTTATCAGACATTTCTGCTTAAAAATGGAAGATAAACGCAGATGAAAAGTCATGCAGTGAAAGTAGTTACGATATTTATTTTAAATATTATCAAAAGTTAAAATGATAACGATGAAACAACGTCGGTTAAGTTATCTGGGCGTGCTGCTCCCCTCTACTTGCAGTGTTTGGCCTGCAGATGTCGCTGATAACCGCGGTATTTACCCAGAACTCAGTTTACAGTTTGGAATGAATCAATACAATGAAATATTGATTTTGCAGGAATTTCTCAGCCACGGCGGCAGACATTTCTTGCTAAGTGACCTATAAAGCTACTAAAAGCCTAAAAGGTTCCATATGCTATATGTAACCCAAAAGTCAAATCTGATTACAAAAAGTTAATCTGCATATGAAGTAGTCTCAGTGCAAAATACATCTAAATGATCTAAATGTAATCTACTAGTAATGTAACTGATTCTGCGATTACTACTACTCTTAATACTACTACTATTACTGCTACTACTACTACTACTGCTACTACTACTACTGCTACTGCTACTGCTACTCACCTGGAGATGCCTGTGTGCACTGTGAGAATCATGTTTTTTCTCCAGTGCATTTAACACCATCCAGCCTCTCCTGCTTGCAGAGAAGCTTGCAGCCATGCAGGTAGACCACACCATGGCACATTGGATTATGGACTACCTCACCAGCAGGCCGCAGTTTGTTCGTCTACAGAGCTACTACTACAACTACTATTAATACTGCTACTACTACTGCTACTACTACTACTGCTACTACTACTATTACTACTATGTTAGTACTAATGCTGGTACTACTACTACTGCTACTACTACTATTACTACTACTGATACAACTACTAGTGCTTTTGCTTCTACTCCTACTACTACTACTACTGCTTCTACTGCTACTACTACAACTACATCTACTTTGTTTGATCTATTTTTCTGTGCTAGAATGTTTTATATTTATTTTTTGTTTGTATTTTTAGGTGTTATATTAATAATGATATTATTATTATTATTATTATTATTATAATAATAATAATAATATTAGTAGACGAAGAAATAACAGTAGCATTAGAACTGCTCCAACAAGGTGGAATTACACATCTGGCTTGATCAAAACAGCTAAAGAGCATAGTAAAGCAATCTTATTATGGGACTGTGATGAAAAAACAATTCTTTAAGCTGTTTTTTTTTTTTTTGTATCATTTTGAGGGCCTGTTATCCAGTCCACTATCTCCACACCCATGGTCATTAATCGTACAGACACTGCCGATGGACCGCCGAGGAGCAGCATCGCCACCTCCAGTCCAGTTGGTCCCGAACTTAACACCGAAGTGGAGAAGGCTGATCCTGGGCCAGTTACGAATGGATTTTTCATCACCCGGTCAGGACGTAAGGTGTCACATCTCATCAGACTCACTTATTAGTTTAGCTGGAATGCAGAACATCATGGGGCAGAATAATCCTCTTCTCATTCTGTCAGGGTGTGGTAGTCTACCCACTACCCTGTAGGTAGAACGCTCACTTCACCTTGATGTCATCATGTGTTTAGTTGTACGTTTGTGTGATCTGGCCCACCGAGGCTATCATGTGTTTGGTTGTATTTTTGTATGTTTTGGGCCGCCAAGGCTATCATGTGTTTGGTTGTATGTTTGTGTGATCTGGCCCGCCGAGGTTACCATGTATTTGGTTATATGTTTTTATTTTCTGGCCTGAAGAGGCTATCATGTGTTTGATTGTATGTTTGTGTGTTGTGGCCCGCCGAGGCCAATATGTTTGACCTGTCGAGGCAAGCATATGTTTTTTTTGTATTTCCTGTAAAAATCAACCAATGGAAGAATAAGCCAAATGGAGGTACAGCTAGCCATGACGCCAGACAATCTTTGACATCGAAACAGGGAAGGCTGATCCTGGGCCAGTTCCGAATGGATTTTTCATCACCCGGTCAGGACGTAAGGTGTCACATCTCATCAGACTCACTTATTAGTGAGGTAGGTAAAACGCTCACTTCACCTGGATATTGTGTGTAAAAACGGAGTAAGAGATAAAGCCTCCAAAACGCAACAGCCATCATGTGTGTGGTTGTATGCTCATGTGTTAGGTTGTTTTTGTGTTCTGGCCCAAACTCACAGAGCACATGATTACTATTCAATTGTTCTTTTCCTCTGAAAAAGAGAATCTAAAATCCTTGTTTTCTTGTTTTTAGACACAACCCAGATGACACGTGAACCTGCACCTTCACTCCACCTCCACCTCTGGCAACAGTGACAACCCACCCTTCCCTTGTTTTGGTCTTCACTCTACAGAGCACTATTGTCTTTGAAAACTAAATGTTAGGCTAATTGTATTGCATGTAACATGTAGGCCAACGATTTGCACTTGATTTCATTTAATAAACTGGACACTATTTGCTCCTCATTTGTCTGCCTATTGCTTCATTTTTGAATTTAGACTATGTGGCAAGGTGCCCCATTACCGGGGTCCGTGACAGACAGAGACACAAGGCATGAGGAGGGTTAGTTGGCCAGCAGGGCCGTTTATTTGCAAACCCGCAATCATAAACCCGGCCCGGTGTTGACGGCAGTTGTTGGTGCCGTCTCCCTCCGCCAGTCCTCAGTCCTCCCCGGCGGGTCAGCCGCGGAACCCCAAAGCCGGCCAGCCTGCCAGGCTTCCAGGGGCATCCCGCCCCAACCCCGACTGTCACCAGCTCTTCCAGGCGGCTCCCGACTGCACCCCCGGAGACCTCCGTCAGTTGTCGCCGCGGAGGGAGACGCGCACTCTCCCACTCCGTCCTCCAGCTCGCGCCCTCGCCTCCGTCCCAGCACTCCAGCCGCGGACCCCGCTCAGACGCGGCTGCTGCTGGCTCGCTGTCCGCTCCTCCAGTCCGCCGGCCCTCGATCCTCCCGATCGCCGCCGGCTCCCGCATCCCCGCCGCCAGCCTCTCACACTGGCGCGTCCCTCTCGCTCACACATCCACCCACAGGTTAAAAAGGCCCGGCTGCAATCAGCTTTAATTGGCCGCAGCCGCTGAGTCCAGCCGAACCTACCACTCTCCCTCCCCCCAGTCCGCCACAGACTACTATCTGATTCCTTATGTATCTATCCTGGTCCAAAAACATTGCTTCTACCTTGGCTTGTGTTGACATGACACCACTGGATGAGGTCCACTTTGCCAGACTATAATAGGGATCAAGATTGGAGAGTAAGGGAGGGAGGGTGGTCTACAAACTATGACTATCAGCAGGAGCACAGTGAGCCAATAGGGGGCAGCAGAGAGAGCGCAGTGAGATATACTGTGTAGTGTATGCAGGAGACATCGGCGCCCCCCCCCCCCTCTTCGGACCATACACAGCAACACCCAAAGACTAACACATTCCTCTCCCAGGGTCTTCCTATGAGGTCAAGACCCCTGCTGTGCTCCCAGGAACCCAAGGAACCCCCTTTGCAGCAAAAAGTGGATTTCCCCCATAAAGCTGCCAAAAAGTAACACTTTGCAGGTTCGACTAGCCCGCTCTGGTGCCATTAGGAGATGGGACCGATGATAAGGGCCGGGGAATGTACCTAATCTACCTTCCAAGGGAGACACAGAATAAGAGAACAAAGAAACTCTGGAATGTATTGCAAAAATGTGCTTTCTGCATATGTTTATTAGATTTAAACTTCACACCCTGTGGCAGATGATGTACCCTACTCCCCAATGTAGTATCTTGGTTATTCAAGGCACACAGAATGTGTTATCAGGACTTTTGGTTTACTCGCCAGTATTTTGTGGTAAGACAGTGATGTTTGGTGTCATTCAAACCCATTTGTTTTTAGGTGATTAAATATGTCACTTGCATCCCCAAAGGATCAAGAAAAATGATGTTTTCCAAACCTGAGCTGGAAATGCAGTTTTAGGGGATGGTGATCACCGGTCATCAAGTTGTAAATCTGATGCATGCAAATGAGGGAAACACCTACCACTTCTGACATACCATAAAAGCCTCTCAGCCCTTGACCCTTGGGCTCAGCTCAGAACACACACGAAATGTCACGAACTCGAACGAACAAAGGAGGACAACTCCTGCAACGGGCGGACGGGCAAAAACTCAGGCGGAAAGACATCAAGAAACATCAAGGAACATCAAGGAACATCAAGAAACTCAACTCAACCGTCCTGCAGCCCGTCCTGTAACTAAGTTTGAACCTGGCTCAAAGCTCTTCTCTCAGCTCAAGTACCAGACCAGCTCCAGAGTGAATCTTGCCGAGACGACCGATTGAGTTCACTCCACCTGATCCAGAAGACTACGAAACCACGTCAGAAGCCAGCCGCTACTCTACTCTGCTTCCTGAACGACGTGAGTCAACACATCGCCCTATCCCTCTATATCCACTGAGGTGAACTGTTGGCATGATGACTCCGACGAACAACGGCCCCCGGACCGCACTCCACAACCATAGACATATATACATAGACGCCGCATTGGCCTGTGGATCGTACGTAAACGTCGCCGCCATATTGGTCTGGGCAAGACTGGCCTGTAAACAAATACAAGTAAACGGGGGAGCTGCGGTTTTTCTGGATGAAAAGCACTATAACGTTTACATTTCTCAACCGATTTCAGTGAGTCGTTTTATATTCAAGGGTTTATGATCTACGTGGAGTAGGGAAAAAAGTTTTGTCTACAGTTACGTAGAATCTCGATCGTTAGGCTATAATCGCTGTGTATCAACTCTTTCTCTTTGGGAAACCTTCAAAGTGTGAGAAAAGTTAGCTAGCCAGCTAACTACAGTCAGATTCATAATATGTCAGCCGCTTAGCCGAAACGAGTAGCTTGTCATAAAAATCGGTTTGGAGAAATATAGTTATATACTATATAGATGAAAATCTCGATAGGCCATTTGAATTTTCCCTCTTTATTTGCCCTCTGGGGATCAATAAAGGCGTATCTTATCTTATAATAGTCTTTGTCTGTAATTGTCTGTCTTGGAGTTTATCTGTATCCTTTCACTGCTATAAAAATATAGAAAGAAGACTGACTGCCAGTGTCTCACTATTGTAATTTGTATTTGCCAATTTTGTTCCATTTTTCTCAATGATGGTCAATTATTAGTACTTAAAAATGCACTATTTAGATTTTTTCCCCCCCAGTATTTCAAAGTGAATGGGCTGTGTTCTGACCTGGAGCACAAGAAAAGCTAAAATGATCGGGACATGGACAGAAAAAGAACTTTCTGCACATTTCATGTACATTAAATTATATTATATATGGACGTCTCCACAAGTATTAACCAAGGAAAATAAGCCAAATCCATGCTTGACAAACCTGAGTTTTTACAATGCCTTATGACAATGAATTATTTTCCACCACGTAAGTAATTCAGTTCATGTGAGCCTAACGTTGACACTGCTCTCTTGAGGGTCTAGCAGCGATTATAGCCTAACTAAGTAAGTAGATCATAAACCCTTGACGACGGTTACCACGGAGACGAGGACGCCGCTGACACCCTGCAAACCAGACGGTAACCAACTTTCTTGTTGATGCACGGGTGATGCAAAGGCAGTGTTGAACTGTGAAAGTGAAGTTAGAATATTCTCTCTCTCTCCACTATTTTCTGTCCTTCTGTCCCAAGTCTCCCGGAAACTGTCAGCTGTCCTCCAAGCCATCTTTCGCTGTTGCCACATTGCCGCAATTAGACGCATTACAGCTCAGGTCGTTTTGTCGGTGCAAACTTCCTTGCCATCTTTGATCCCAATATCATTTGCCACTCTTATTTGATATATCCTCTGCCACTGTTTAACTTTCTACCTTATTTGATATATGCTCTGCCACTGTTTTATCTTGCTATCTTGTTTGCCAGTTTTATTACCATTATCTGTTTTAGTTTAGTATACATTTATTCATTTTATTGGTGTTTTATTTACATAGTTAATAAAAGCTTTGCATTTATAAAGAACTGGCTTTTGTGTGTCATTGATATTATGCTGTCCTCACTAAAAGTTGTTGCAGGCAACGCATTTTCAGCTATACAGCTAGCTTAAACATTATATCCTCCAGCATGCATCCTCCAAGGAACAGACAGGTTGTTGTGGTTGGCAGGATTTTATCTTGGAACATATTCAATTTGTAAAACTGAACAGATCACAAATAATGCAAATAAGTAAGTAACTTGCAATATAACTAGTACATCAGTACAGTAATCAAAATCAAGAAATAATAACATACACATGTTAATATAACTGCAAATAATACATAACTTACAGATGAAGCCGTTTTGTGGACTTTAAAGCGAAGGATTTAACTGGATGGTTAAGCTGTGTTGCTCTGTGATGCTCACTCTATGAGCCCCAGGGAGAAAGAAAGTTACAGGGCACTACTTCCTGTTATACAGCTATTTGCAATTGCCACTAGGAGGCACCAAAGAACATACAAAATAAAGTATATACCTATACAATACAACACAGATATATCCTGGACATGAAGGTGGAAAATCACTGAAATCTAGAGCTCACTTCTTCTGATTATTAGACTGATATCATTATAAAGAGACTATTCCAGTGTAAACTGGTGGTGCCCCGCAAGTGTTAATTAATAAGATATTAATTACTAAGAATAATTTCAATAATTGTCAATTTTCAGAATTGACCAAATAGTTTCATCGTTCATAACGAAGCACAACACGCTACAACTGGATGGAGGAGACAGGGAATGAGATGCAAATTGTAATATGACAATTTCAAGTCAATAACCAATGGTATAATCAAATACCAGAAAACCTCCCGCTGTCCCTCCACCCGAGGGGTTTTTCATCATTTGGCAGAACATCCTACCAATCCTCCTGCCTGATTGGCAGTAGAAAGTTGCTTCTTGGCTGCCTTACCAATGAGACTAGATTAGTCGAGACGAGATTACCAGAGAGATTAGCTACCTATGTTATTCTACCTCTACATGATTTTTATATTTTATCTCCTTTTTGGTTTTTATTAATGTTAATTAAGAAGAGCCAGCTTCACACCAATAGTTTGAAACACAGTAACATGGGCTTGTGCAATAGGCTGGAGGTAAGGCAACAGGTCATTTCTGTTGACATTGAATAGTATATGAGGCGTGACACTAGTAACAACTGGAATATGGTAAGAAATCACATTAATAGGACCGTAACGGGGTGGAGGTGAAGCGCTATAGATGTTTCCTACCTTACATGGATGTCAGGCTAAAAGATGTTTTTCCTGCTTAGCAGGAATGCAGGTGATCCCGAGCAAAACAAGCTTGGGCCTTTGTTCCTCTGTTCCGCTGTGAAGATGTAGAACAGTAAGATATCTATTTAGAGCAGAGATCCAACAGAAACTAGTGTGTAGTGAAGAGGTAATATATATCACTGAAAATTGTGTGTTTATTAACAGGGAAAGTGAGATAGATAAATGGTATTTGTCAGTCAAAAGACTGTGTGTGTGTGTGCTGCTGCATGTGATCTTACGCAACTGGCCTTGAGTCACACACACGTGCATTTCATTTCCTTCCCATTAGTGGTTTTCCTTATGATGACTGGAGGTCATAATTTACCCATCTTTAAGATGCACCACTACATCACAGCAGGAGGCATGCTGTGACTGTTTCCAACAGGGAAAAACACCCACTAAAATACATTAATCTCCACTGTGGGGATTGATTTTATCATCATAATGGAGAGCAAAAGTCACCAGAAATGTATTTGGATGCCAAATTGAAAAAATCCTATCAGGGAGCATTCAGGACCAAACCTGATAGTTTGCTGACCTAATCACTAATAATTTATCATATTGACCAAATTACAATATTGTCAGTCCCTATGTCTAATAATTCAAGTTCAAGTTCAAGTTCAAGTTCTTTTATTGTCACTTTACAGTTTACACAAGTGTAATCGGAGAGTGAAAAACTTTACGTGCAAAACGCCCGACAATGGACAGCAGTTTTTTATCAAGAAAAATAAGAATAAAAATAGAAATAAGAATAAAAATAAAAATAAAAATAGAATAGAGTAAAAAAAATAACATAAAAAAATAACGTAAAGTATCAAATATCACTGTACAACTATACAAAAAAAGAAAAAGTGCAGTGTATATATATAAATCAATGTAATAGAATGTACATTGTTATACAGTATACAGTCCAGTGCAAAATGGTGTGCAAAGTACAAGTTATTGAGTTATTATTGTTATTTCAACAGCTCGTTCAGCAGCCTGATGGCCTGGCTGTAGAAGCTGTCTCTCAGCCTACTCGTTCGGCTCTTGATACTGCAGTATCGCCTGCCTGACGGTAGGAGTTTGAACAGTTTGTGGCTGGGGTGGGTATTGTCTTTGGTGATCCGTGTCGCCTTGGCCACGCACCGCCTGGTGTATATGTCCTGGAGGGAGGGAAGCTCACCTCCAATGATGTACTGGGCCGTCCGCACCACCCTCTGTAGCGCTCTGCGCTCGAGTGCGGTGCAGTTCCCGTACCAGACGGTGATGCATCCAGTAAGAACACTCTCGATGGTGCAGGTGTAGAATGTTCTTAGGATGCGGGGGCTCATGCTGAATTTCCTCAGTCGCCTGAGGAAATAGAGGCGTTGTTGGGCCCTTTTCACAACCTGAGTGGTGTGTGTGGACCATGTGAGGTCCTCGGAGATGTGCACACCGAGGAACTTGAAGTTGCTGACCCTCTCTACTGCAACACCGTCTATGGAGATGGGGGCGTGCTCTCCTCTCCGCTTCCTGTAGTCCACGATCAGCTCCTTCGTCTTCTTGACGTTGAGGGCGAGGTGGTTCTCCTGGCACCACCGTGCCAGTGATCCAACCTCCTCCCTGTAGGCTGTCTCGTCGTCATCGCCGATCAGGCCCAACACTGTCGTGTCGTCAGCGAATTTGATGAGGACGTTGGAGCTGTGCATGGCTATGCAGTCGTGGGTGTACAGGGAGTAGAGGGCAGGGCTCAACACGCATCCCTGAGGGGCGCCCGTGTTGAGGGTCAGTGCTTCTGAGGTGGTGCTACCCATCCTCACCACCTGGCGCCGGCCCGACAGGAAGTCCAGTATCCAACTGCACATGGTAGAGTGCAGGCCTAGATCCCTGAGCTTGGTGTCGAGCTTAGCAGGAACTATCGTGTTGAACGCTGAGCTGAAGTCCACAAACAGCATCCGTACATAACAGTTCCTGCCCTCCAGGTGAGAAAGGGCGGTATAATGTGCCATGGCAATTGCGTCGTCGGTGGATCTGTTCTGACGGTACGCAAATTGCCATGGGTCCAGCGTGGCAGGCAACATGGAACAAATGAAGTCCTTAACCAACCTCTCGAAGCATTTGCTGACAATCGAGGTGAGGGCTACGGGTCTCCAGTCGTTCAGGCAGGTTACCTTGGGGTGTTTAGGGACAGGCACAATGATGGACATCTTAAAGCATGCGGGTACAACAGCCTGGGACAAGGAGCGGTTGAAGATGTCAGCAAAGACTCCTCCAAGCTGACCTGCGCATGCTCTAAGGACGCGCCCGGGGATGCCGTCGGGGCCTGCCGCCTTCCGGATGTCCACCCGCTTGAAGGCTCTACGCACGTCGGCCTCCGAGATGTGCAGCAGGCTGGGCTCCTCAGGCAGCGTTGGCTTCGGCGGGCTGGCGTTCATGTCAAAGCGAGCAAAGAACGTATTTAGCTCGCCTGGGAGGGAGGTAGAGGCAAGCGCGGATTTGCGGGGTGGCAAGGGGTGGCCGTGGCCACCGTGGACTGAAGCCTGGCCACCCTATTGGCCACCCCAGTCGTAATTGCCTTTTGGGGGCATTTTTCTTGGGCAGAATAATGTTTTTTTTAGAGGCGGAACCATTTCTGTACAGCCGCAACACACCTGGGATGCATCTTAGTGCGCACCCACGAGTGCCTCTGGAGACTTGACTTTACAACTGGCAAGACCAGTAAACCAACCAATGATAAGTGTTGGGCAGTAGCGTCGCTATGGCGTTACTAGTTTAACTACATTTCTCAGTAGCGCTGTTTTCTGAATCAAATAGCTTTTCAGTAGCGAAGCTCTTTTATTGATCAAGTAGTGCGGTAGCGTCCACACAAGCTACATTTCCCCAGGCATTCCTGAAGCTCAAGCGCAGCGGAGCTTTCTGCTGCGGTCTGAAATAAAACTGCTAAGGATCAGTAAGTGACGCCACCGCCATACACGGACCTGTATGTGTAGCCGACAGAAGCACTTCCGTATGACGGTGACATCACTTACCAATCCTTGGGCTGATGCCTGCGACTTGTCTGCTGCAGGCGAATATAGACCCGCGAGTGTGAGTTTACTTGATGGAAAGATGGCAGAGGGTGAGGACATAGAGGAATTGATCCCGAGGGAGTCGCCTGTGGCCGTACCTCGAGCTAATACACGAGTTTAAGTGAAACAACAGAAAATGATGTGTTCAGGTGCTTACTGTGCAACCCCAAGAAGAAGCTGTTCTCAACTTCCAAGACCTCAAACACTAATTTAATAAACAATTGAACTGAACATTTTTTGCCTGCCTATCTGTTTGATTGACAGTTTTATTGATCACTGAGATAGTATTGACTTGGAATGAAGTTGGTTCAATGTAAAAAAAAAATAGCTTTGATGAACTTTTGCCATGTTGCTGTAGCTTAGCTTGCTACATTTCTCTGGGGGGTAGCTTCAGTGTAGTGAAGCTTAATTTAATGTAGAGTAACTGGTAGTTTAGCTCACTACACTTTCCAAGTAGCTTGCCCAACACTGCAAATGATTACATGTAAGCTAATAATATCAGAAGGAAGATTGCTTTTCGACGCTTTCAATTATTCCGTCCGTGACTGTATCTATTTAGCAAAGTTTAAGTGTGGAGTCTAGACGAGCACAGTCCCTGGCCTTAGATGATTTTGTGAATCGCTTTGCTACAAACCACAATAATAATAACAATAATAATTGCAGAATACAGCTGTTGTAAGCTGAATGCGTGACACAGTCATGTCATATGTATATGTTGCAGACAGGGGGAATATTATTGCCTTTGAGCATTAGTTTGAGACAGGTGGATCAAAAAGAAAATACATTATTGCCTTTGTAATAAGTATAATGTTGGCATTATAGAGTTTTTGCAATTATATAATTTGTGTTTTGACAATGAATAATAAGTGAAGTTTACTTTTTTAGTGCTAGCTCAGAGGGCCAGTTTGTGAAACAGACCTCAAATGTAAAAGATGATGAACATCTGCTCTCAGAACAGTAGTAATACTCTGTAGCTTGGGACACTTGTACTTTGTCCCTATAGTGTAAGCTTCTTTGTTACTTTACCTGCAGGAATAAGAAAACAATGTTGGATACACTGAATATTATTTGATCTATTCCACTATTGCCTGAATTCCAAATAATGTAGAGTTATGTGTTGTAGGTGCCTAAAATAGCCCTTTATTTTCTAGTTAGACGCATTTTTATGTTCATATAATAGTGATTTCTGTGCCACCCCAAAATGACCACTGGTCCCATCCTGGCCACCCCATTGAAAATTGCCTGGCTCCGCCACTGGGTAGAGGAGTTCTCTACACAGCTGGTTCTCCCTCTGAAGTCCGTAATTGTTTCAAGTCCCTTCCACAAACCCCTCACGTCGTGGTTCTTGAATTTGTCCTCCACTCTGGATTTATACTCCCACTTGGCAGTGCCGATGGTTTTACGGAGGTCGTAGCGGGCTCTCGTATAATCCGCCGTATTCCCGGAGATAAAGGCGGAGTTACGCGTGTGGAGTGCAGCGCGAACATCGCCATTAATCCACGGTTTCTGGTTGGGATATATCCGAACCGACTTGGTAGGAACAACGTCGTCTATACACTTCTTGATGAACCCCGTGACTGAGGACGCGTACTCGCTGACGTTGTTATCCGAAGCAGCGCGGAACATGTCCCAGTCAGCGTGATCAAAACAATCCTGTAGTATAGACTCCGATTGGTCAGACCAGCATTGAACCTCCTTCACAGCGATTGGTTGCTGCTTCAGTCTCTGCCTATAGGTGGGGAGTAGTTGTACAGAGCAGTGGTCCGATTTGCCGAACGGCGGACGGAGGAGGGCCTTGTAGCCATCCCGTAAGGGGGTGTAGCAGTGGTCCAGGATTCGCTCGCCCCGAGTATTGCCTTTTATGTGTTGATAGAACTTCGGGAGAACTTTCTTTAAATTCATCACACTGGCTAAATAATACTGACTGACTGTTAGTCATCAGTCAGAAATGTAGTGGATATCAGCGGGTTTGGTAGTTTGATGCTTTGAGATGAGTTTAGTGGATTAACTCCACATTCTTGATGTATAGGCTCTCTTCGTTATAATCTGTCCAGGGCTCCACTGTTCAGTCTCTCTGAGAGAAGTGGAGTTTGACCCTGAAAGTTAGCTATGGTCAGTGTGAGTTTGTGTGCCCGGGGGCCTGCCCTCTCTCCTACTACAGCTAACTTTGACCCTCAAACAGAGTTATCAGCTTACAACACCCCATGGAAAGAAGTTGTAGTGGCTTCTGCTGCCTAACTTTCCTGTAGGTGAATGGATCGGGTCCCATAAGGTCAGTCAGCAGTCTGCGTGATACTTCCACTTTGGAGCAGAGCCATCCCAAACAGTGCTTCGGACCTCTAATACAGAAAACCTCCTTTTAAGCTGCAGAAAAGACCTTCCCAAATCAGCTGAAACCATTTACCCCCAAAGCAGACAGAATCATCATGTTGAGTAAAGATCTTCCTGACATTGAGGTAACTTTTTGCCATTTTTGTATTTACTGTCTACTTTTATTGTGTATATCCGTGTATATCTGTTTCCTCTCCTACTTTTATTGTCTTAGTTCTGCCTTTTTAAGATGATATGATACTTTAGGACATACATTTTAAAAAAAGTACACATAGTAAGTATTGTCAAACTCGTGTGTAAATAAGTCTTTTAAGGGAAAAACATGTATAAATGCTTTTCATGAAACTATAATGAATGTATTTTTATAAAGGTAGTGCCTACCATCACCGTCGAGTGAAGACCTTGTATCTCTAAAATGTCAACTTTTCAGGAACTGAAAACTGAAAAAAACAGCCTTGTTTTCAGCATGACCACCATGTATTTTGGACTTTATCCAGCGGGTTTTACAAGGGTATCTTAAGACTAAGGGTGGTAGCATTTTCTCAACCCATCGAAATCTACTCATTTCAAAAGTTTTGAAATGATTATTACTCCTTGTGAGAAGTAATTTGCCACACTAAAATTGAACTAGTAATATGTCACACTACTCTAAGGTTACTAAGGAAAGCAGACTAATAAAATGACTGTAACATGGTACTGACTAACGCTTTCCCTTACCATGGAAACACACAGAACAGACAACACTATGGGTGACAGTCGGTAGCATATAGTTCAACATAGACTAATCAGGGATATAGTGAGGGTAAACCCACCTTTTTAGACTGACATAAATCTGTATGAGGTAAATTCACAGTAAACATCACAGTAACTAGTATCAAACTGACTGAAGTTGTGAACATAGGGGCTTATAAGGGATTGTTTGCCTTATGTTAATCACTGACTGGAGGTCAGAGTTTACCCACCTTTTTACCACTACATCATTGATACTGACACAAGTGGGAATATTTTGTCCCACTTGATTTGTGACTTAAAATAATTGCATTGTTCTCAGTTACACATTACCTACAAATCTGTCAAAAAAAATGACAAACCCTACATGCTTGTCTTGGTTGAATAGGTGAAAGGGAATGGGAAAGCTGCTGTTGGGATGAGACAGTTGTTGTATCATAAAATACTAAGTTATAGTAAGTTACAGTATATATTAATAGTAAGTTACAGTAAGCCTACCATTTTAGAAAGATATTATACAAATATCACAGCAAAGCTACAAGTGCCTATAGGAATATTAGATACCATAGGAGATACCATAAACTCACTATAGAGGAAAACCTAAATATACTTGTTCTAGTGTGTTTTCCAGGTTTGTTTAGAATTGGGTAGTTAGCATGAGCACCAATAGCCACCATGGCTGAACAGACAAAGAAAAGAGCGCCACCTACAGAAACTGAAACTCCATCAACAGAAAATCCAAGGAGAAAGAGAAAGACACACTGTTTGATTGCCAGGTGATCTCTGGGAAGAGCAGTGAGTACCAGGACCACTATGTTTTCAGAGCTGTTTGAAGTTGACCATGACCCAGCAGCCAGTTAGTATCTAATCATCTTGAACCCTTCGAATAACAAACAACCTCACTTCGTAAAGCGTTCTATAGCTTCAGCGGTTTTGTGTTTTTATCAGCAGTCACGCGCATGTGTGTTTGTGTGTGTTAGCATGTAGAGATACTAACACAGATAGAGAGATAACAGTTATTCAACTGGCAGTGGGTGAAAAGCAACAGTATTAGTTTAGTTGTGTCCTGTCCTGTCCCTTTGTCCTGCTCTGTTTTGTCCTGTCTTGTCCTGTCCTTTCATTTCCTGTCTTGTCCTTTCCTGTCTTTCATTGTCCTGCCCTTTCCTTTTATGTCCTGTACTGTCCTGTCGTTACATTACATTACATTACATTACATTACATTACAGGCATTTAGCAGATGCTTTTATCCAAAGCGACTTACAATAAGTGCATTCAACATAGGTAGGCAAGAGAACTACTAGTCACCAGAAATCGTAAGTGCATTTCCTTCCTAAACAAGCATCTAAGAGCAGAACCAGTGCTAAAGTAAAAGTGCAATAAGTTAGCTACCTACTTTTTATTTAAACAAATGAGACAAATAAGTGAAGCAAATAAACAAGAGCTAAGACAAATTAGTGAAGAAAAATAAGCAAGTGCTAAGAGGAAGGGTCAGGGTAGTGTTTCTTGAAGAGGTGGGTTTTTAGTCGGCGAAAAATGGGCAGCGACTCTGCTGTCCTGACATCAGTGGGGAGTTCATTCCACCACTGTGGGGCCAGAACAGAGAAAAGCCGTGACCGTGTAGATCGGCCTGCTGGGGCCTCTGAGCGACGGGGCAACCAGTCGCCTCGACGCAGCAGAGAGAAGTGGTCGGGCGGGGGTGTAAGGCTTGACCATAGCCTGGAGGTAGGAAGGAGCTGTTCCTTTCACTGCCCTGTAGGCTAGCACCAGGGTCTTAAACTGGATGTGAGCCAGTGGAGAGAACGGAGAAGGGTAGTTGTGTGGGAGAACTTGGGCCGGTTGAACACCAGACGAGCTGCAGCTTTCTGAACAAGCTCCAGAGGTCTGATGGCAGACGCCGGGGCACCAGCAAGGAGGGAGTTGCAGTAGTCCAGGCGGGAGATGACAAGAACCTGAGCACCTGCGCTGTCTCGTCAGTGTGGAAGGAGCGTGTTACTGATGCGATGTTTGCTGAGAACGACAGTTGTTCAGTTGGCCAGGTCTCAGTGCAGTGTCAAACGCTGCAGACAGGACCAGGAGTATCAGGACAGAGGAGAGAGAGTTCGATCTAGCGGCATGGAGCAACTCTATCACTGCAAGGAGGGCCGTCTCGGTCGAGTGACCCACCTTGAACCTGGACTGGTGGGGGTCCAAGAGGTTGTTCTGGTGGAGGTACAAGGACAGTTGATTAAAGACAGCACATTCTCGCAACTCTGGGAGTGTGAGAGAAAAAGTACACATCTGACAGAGCTGCGGGTGTGGCAGTGTTTTCTGGGGTGATCCAAGTCTCAGTTAGAGCAAGAAAGTTGAGGGAGAGCAAGGATGCGTAGCCTGAGATGAACTCAGCTTTCGGCACAGCCGACTGGCAATTCCAAGGCCCACCTGTCCTGTGCTGTACTGTCCTTTCCTGTCCTGTCCTGTCCTGCCCTGTCCTGTACTGTCCTGTCCTGTCCTGTCCTGGCCCCCTGTCATGTCCTATACTGTCCTGTTCTGTTTAGTTCTCTTATTATTGATCTGTTTATCTATTTCACTTTATTTTTATATAGAACATCCTGGCTCTGAATCCCAGGGTGAAGGCTCATGCCCAGATCATCTCTACGGCAACCAAGAAGAAAGAAAAAAAACACTGGAAGAGGAACCCCAAGAGCAGCTGTGATGTAAGACACGTAACACACACACACACACACACACACACACACACACACACGCCTTATTTTTTGCAGCTGGCTCTCGTCAAGTCCAGTCATTCATTCCCTCTTCATTACCATCTTACTATCATCTCCACCCCACCTCCCCTTTTTAATGTATGCCTCATTACTGCTCCTCTTCCTCTTCTTCCTCTTTCTCCCCCCTCCTCTCTCTCTCTCTCTCTCGCTCTCTCTCAGTCTTGTGTGAAGTTGGAGAACAACTTTGACGACATCAAACACACAACGCTGAGCGAGCGAGGTGCGCTACAGGAAGCACTGAGGTGAGAGAGAGAATAAACGGTACATGGTGTTGTGGCATTTGTTTTGTCATTATGTTGCCCTCTAGTGGAGAAAAGGGGCACTAAAGGGCATAAAATGAAAAATATGGCATCACACTGTCCATATGAAAAAAAATCTTTATTGGTTGTAGTTATATATCGGCTTCTGAAGACAAAATTGACTTCTTATGTTAAGTTTTATTACAACTTTTGTTTATGTAATAGTCTGTATCCCGTATCCTTATCCTATTAAAAAACTGTTGTGTTACAGTTCATGCAGTTAATTATTCATTTGAAATGATTCACACACACAGAAAATGTTAATTTTACATTAAAATCTGTGCCTAGGTGTCTAAAATGTGCTGATGCTCCCTGTCAGAAGAGCTGCCCTACGAACCTGGATATCAAGACATTTATTACTAGTATCTCCAGTAAGGTAATGTTAAACACACACACACACACACATTTTAGAGTACTCCCAATAAATCACACATCACAAACTAATGACATGATTCCATCATTCATGTGTGCGTGTGTATGTGTGTGTTAACCAGAACTACTATGGGGCAGCGAGGTCCATCCTATCCGACAACCCCTTGGGTCTGACTTGTGGAATGGTTTGTCCCACCTCTGAGCTGTGCGTCGGCGGCTGCAACCTGTACGCCTCTGAGGAAGGACCAATTAATATAGGGGGGTTGCAACAGTTCGCAACTGAGGTACAGTATTTAGTCTGCCAGACACACATACACATTAAACTGTCAATGACCTAGTGTTTGTGTGTGTGCGTGTGTGTCTGTGTGCGTGTGCATGTGTGTGTGTGCGTGTGTGTGTTGGTATGTACAGTATGTGTTTGTTCTTGTACTGTGATCCAAATGTCCTCAAAATGATAGAAAAATGAGGAAAATCCTTCAAAGTGAGGTCATTTTGGCAGGTCCTCATTTCTAAAAGGGACTAATTTAGGATTTGGGTTTAGAGTTAAGGTTAGAATTAGGAATAGGTTTAGGTTAGAATAAGGGATGCTCAAACATAACCTTAATTCTAATTATTAACATTAAACACAAATTCTAATGCTAAACTAGCCTTAAAGGCATACACCACGTTTTTGGGAGATTGTCCCGTTGGTGAGAACCAAAATTATCCATAGGTCCCCGGTAGATCATTGGGCATGGCGCTCCATGCTAACACTTCAGAATACATCATGTTGAGTGATAGTAGGCAACTAGCATTATCCAAACTAACAAGACTGACTTTTAGAAATAAAAATGTTTAGTGTTTGTTTTATTTTATCACCTGTTCATTCATGAATTTTAGAGCTGCTACAAATTCTCATTGTCTCACTTTTGAGATAATGCTAATGGCTACTATCGCTCAACATAGTGTACGCTGAAGTGTTAGCATGGAGCCTACTATCACTCAACATTGTGTATGCTAAAGTGTTGGCATGGAGTCTACTGTCACTCAGCGTAGTGCAGTGGTTCTCAATCCAGTCCTCAAGGACCCCCTGTCCTGGAGGTTTTAGTTCCAGCTCTACTCAAGCACACCTGAACCAAATAGAGGCTTCACATTTTCATGATACCTTAATTGGGTCAGGTGTGCTTGAGTAGAGCTGGAACTAAAACCTCCAGGACAGGGGTCCTTGAGGACTGGATTGAGAACCACTGGCGTAGTGTATGCTAAAGTGTTAGCATGGAGCCTACTATCACTCAACACAATGTATGCTAAAGTGTTAGCACTGAGTCTACTGTCACTCAACACAGTGTATGCTATGCTGTGCTGCTATGCTGTAAGTGTATGTGCTTTGGAGCACTGGAGCCAAAGATCTACTCGGGGACATATGGGTGGTTTTGGTGTCTATGTTCTCATCACTTAAAGGCTAACCAATGGGACAGTCTACCAAAAACTGGGTAAGGGTGAATGTTAAGAACGTAGTGCTGAATGTTAAGGTTAGGGTGTGTTTTTTTCTGCTTTTAGGGTGTGTGTGTGATATTTTGTTTTCTTTTTCAGGTGTTCAGTAAGATGGGCATCCCTCAGGTCAGGAACCCTGAGCTCCCACCAGCCAATGAGATGCCAGAGTCTTACCACGCCCCCATCGCTCTGATTGGCTGCGGCCCCGCATCAATCAGCTGTGCTTCCTTCCTGGCCCGCCTCGGCTATGATGACATCACCATTTTCGAGAAGCAGAAGTACATAGGAGGGCTGAGGTAATATTTAGTAAAGTCATCATTGGGTTATCATATATATCGCTGAGCTTTTACATTCTAATAGTGAAAAAAAACTTTTCAATGGCCTCTCTGGGTTGATGCAGTCAACCTCTGACATTCAGGCTGGAATATCATTGAATTCAGAGAGCTGTATTCCAGCCAGGAAAACCTAAATTGATAAATTCTCTGGGAAAGTCAAGGAATGCAGTAGGTTGTGATTTTCAGCCCACCTGCAGTGGAAAGGAGACTGAAAAAACTAAATGAACAAACCGGGAAGGAAGAGTACTTTTAGGTCATGGAAGCCTTCCAGCTTCGTTAGGGAAAGTCATGGAAAAGTCATAGTATTTTACCTCGCTGCCACAGTGCACGCTGCAACTCCTTGTTGATGGCCTAATTTAGAAACCTACATCTGATGTAAACCTGTCTGCTTCCCTGCAGCACATCAGAAATCCCTCAGTTCCGGCTGCCCCACAAGGCCGTCCAGTTCGAGATTGAGCTCATGAAGGACCTGGGAGTCAAGGTAAGGGCCGTAGCAACTCATAATGTATGTAATAACCGCACATATATGTCATATGTCACATTTAAAAAAGGTAATGAAGTGCTCATAATTGTTTACTTATATTGTTTACATATTTTTAATGGGTACCTGTACCAGATAATAGACTGATGTTACACTAAAACTTGAACAGTAGATCAAATGTTTTCCATCAAGACAGGTAAACAAGTACCTGTTCTTCAACATTTAAATAGATATACTAAACATGACTTTTATGTTGAAATTCAGTTATGGCTTTTTTCCGAAACTGATTTAATTTGATTTGCATTTTTATTACGTAAAGAATTATTAATACCTTTTATATTGTGATAATAGTTATAAGTTGATTCTTGCTGGTCAGTAGGGGGTCAAATACTTATTTCCCTCGATGAAATGCAAATCAACTTATAACTATTATTTAATGCGTTTTTCTGGATTTTTTTGTTGATATTCTATCTCTCACTGTTCAAATAAACCTACCATTAAAATTATAGACCACTCATTTCTTTGTAAGTGGGCAAAATTGTGAAATCGGCAGGGGATCAAATACTTATTTCCCCCACTGTATATCACACACACACACAAACACTGCATGTTTAAACGGGACTGTGTAGGGGTGTGAATCACCAGTACAATACTAGAAT
This sequence comes from Hoplostethus atlanticus, assembly GCA_034670405.1. Classification (NCBI taxonomy): domain Eukaryota; kingdom Metazoa; phylum Chordata; class Actinopteri; order Trachichthyiformes; family Trachichthyidae; genus Hoplostethus; species Hoplostethus atlanticus. Next base: position 507,663 of record JAXDDX010000076.1, on the reverse strand, counting down.
ATTTTTATTTTTAAATATTTTTAAAATAGACCTACTATTAAAATTATAGACAGCTCATTTCTTTGTAAGTGGGTAAAATTGCGAAATCAGCAGGGGATCAAATAATTATTTCCTCCACTGTACAGGTGGTGTGTGAGAAGGGTCTAGGTGTTAACGGCATGACTCTGACATCACTGAAAGAGGAAGGATTCAAGGCTGTCTTCATCGGGATTGGTCAGTGCCACTTGTCCAAAATGTCAACTTTTCAGGAACAACAACCTTTTTATATCATTTGAATACTGCGCGTTGTTAAGTTTTTCCAATGGTGTTTTATCAGCACCAAGCATCACTGAATTTTCTCAAACCATAGAGGAACAATTTAAGTTAAATAAACTAAACTAAAGTAAGATAGTTAACCCTCCACTACATCCTGCCTGGAGTTGCAATGCAAAAAGGACTTGACATTAAAATATCAATAATCTAATGACCTTTATGAATTTTCTATACTATAATCATAATCTGTCTGTGTGTGTGTGTGTGTGTGTGTGTGTGTGTGTGTGTGTGTGTTTGTGTGTGCAGGTCTCCCTCAGGCCAACAGAGCTAAAATCTTCCAGGGTTTAACCATGGAACAAGGCTTCTTCACGTCCAAAGACTTTCTGCCCATGGTGGCGGCTGCCAGCAAGCCAGGTAACACACACACACACAAATACACACAGATGGTGGGTTAATGGTGTATTTGCACAATTTCTCCCTAGTCAGAGGTGGAAAACCACAGGGTGAGAAAATAACCCAACTTGACCTCCTAAACCCCTCTCGCTCTCTCTCCCTCTCCCTCCCCAGGTATGTGTCAGTGTCGTTCAGCCCTGCCGGAGCTGAGTGGAGTGGTGATAGTGTTGGGGGCGGGTGATACTGCATTTGACTGCGCGACCTCGGCTCTTCGCTGTGGAGCCAAGAGGGTCTTCGTCTGCTTCAGGAAGGGATTCAACAACATCAGGGCTGTTCCTGAGGAGGTATGGAGGGAGGGAGAGAGGAATTGAGGTATGGAGGGAGGGACGGGCGAGGTATGAAGGGATGGAGGTATGGAGAGAGGAATGGAGGGAGGCAGGGATGGGTGGAAGGATAGATGATCAATGGGCAAATGGATAGATGGATGCATGGATGGATGTATGTATAGAAAGATATATAGATAGATTGATAAATGGATGGATAGATGGATGAATCCCTGCCTTCTGTCAGATGGAGCTGGCTAAGGAGGAGCAGTGTGAGTTCCTGCCCTTCCTGTCTCCTTGTGAGGTCATCATGAAGAACGGCCGGGTTGCCGGGTTACAGTTGTGTCGCACTGAGCAGACGGATGAAGGCGACTGGGTGGAAGACGAGGAACAAATAGTTAGGCTGAAGGCCGATTATGTCATCAGCGCTTTTGGGTCCATGCTTAACGAGCCGCAAGGTACTTAACTAATTACGTGACAAATTGGTTAACCGACCAACCATCTACCTATCTGTAGCTGTCTATTAGTGTTGACCGATATGGGTTTTTGAAGGCTGATACAGATATTTTTTAATTACATTTTTTAATAGATGCTGCAAATAACCGATATTCAGTGTCTTTAAATTTTTCTAGGTGTCCCCTACAAAGTTAAAATTCACTTTCATTCAATTCATTAAACAGTTTTATTGTTATTGTTTATTGTTGCAACTGAAGCAATGGCTTATACCATTTTATACCAGATGCTAAATTAAATTCCTTGTTCATTTGGTCGTCTTTCTGTCGATACGATATCCCCGACAACACTGATCAAATTTTAATGAAATGGGGATGATGCATCTCACCACTGCATTCCTGCATTTTCAGCATTACACTGATTGGCACAAGGGAGGTGCTACAATTGCAGGTCAAAATTCTAAAATTTATATTGAGTCATATCTCCCCACACCAAGTTTGAAAGGCATGAAATGTGTTTCACATATCCAGCTATCTTTGCTCTACAAATGTATCTCCATTACCAGTTAATGTACACCATATTGGATTTTCTACCATTTTGAGTTTCTGGAAAACCAGTTTTCCCCCTGAGGCTTTTTCCATGTATTCACTGATTAACTCAAGGGGCAACTGCATTAATACAATCAACAAACAGGGGTCGCCACAAACACCAAAAAGAAAAGACTAGCATACAATGCAAATGGCCTTACAAGGTTTATTTGCATTGTTCTGTAACAGACTTGAAACGACCTTTTTCACATTTGTATTACTGATTGGCCCAAAGGGGGACTGAATCATTGGTAGATTTACTGTTGCCTTGTATTTCTACATGAACTACAACCTGATCAATGTATCATTTGTTTCTAGTGACTGAGTCAATGAGTCCTTTAAAGCTGACCCGCTGGGGTACTCCAGAGCTGAACCACCACACCATGCAGACCAGTGAACCCTGGGTGTTTGCAGGCGGAGACATCGCTAGTCTAGCTAACACCACTGTGGAATCAGTTAATGATGGCAAACAGGCCTCATGGCATGTTCACAGATACATACAGGTAAATATTGACAGTGACAGTTTTGGGAAATATTGAACAAAAGCTGGAAGAGGGTTCTGTTCTTCCAAGGTTACAGGAAGCAACAGGGTTTATGGGAAATGTGGTTTTAATTTCGAGAAACAGTAACAAAGTACAATACCACTGGTGTGAGATAGAGGCTACCAATCATCTCGATCATGGTCTCATTTGTTTATGGTCATTATAACAAGGTAGCACTATTCATTTGGCAATGATATATTTCTGTTTAAAAATGCTAAATGTAGCACCTTCAAGTTGGCTTTTTTACACTGAAACCTTTGGGGAATTTAACATCCAAAAAAACATCCAAAGATGATTGAAAGAAAAACGTTTATTGAAGTTTTGGGACATAAAAGTTGAATATCTGTCCATTCTCCTCGTTCTTCTTGTAGTCCCTGCATGGACAGACAGTGGACTCAGTCCCCAAGCTGCCATTGTTCTACAGTGCTATAGATCAGGTAGACATCAGTGTTGAAGTTTGTGGGATAAAGTTTCCCAATCCCTTTGGCCTGGCGTCCGCCCCTCCGACCACCACGACGGCTATGATCAGAAGAGCGTTTGAGCAGGGATGGGGCTTCGCTCTGACCAAGACATTTGGATTGGACAAGGTACACACACGTCCATAAAAAGCTTAATCAACCACAGTCACAAGAAACTCTCAAATTCTCAAACATCCTTCATTCTTTCATTCATTGCATAATACAACAGTGTTGAAAAATACGGTTAGCTTTTGGAAGCTCTCACCCGTCTGAACGGTTAGCTGATGTAGCCCTCACCCGTTATTTATAACTATAGCTGATTACAGGATTCAAACACGCTGCCGGATGTCCAGTAAGAGACAGAGAGACGAAGTTAAGAAAGTTGTTGAAGTTGAAGTTAAGAAATTTATATTCAAACTTCTTCACCACATACATTACATCCACACCCACTAGGATGTTCCAAAGTGCAACACTGTGTGGTTCTGAAACAAAATAATAAACATTGTTGAATATGCATATATTGTATACGCACATATAAACGCATACCTACACCTGTATGCATGAACATGGATATGCACATAATTACAGCTTCACCCCTATATGCATATCTAAGCGAAGGCACTGTTAACACAAAGAGAGAACATACAAATTAAGTAATCTCAATCTCCCTAAAATCAAATATCAACTGCGCATGCGTGGATGCGTTGCGGTGCAAAAATTTAGAAGCTTCCACGCTGTGTCAATATTGTAAACAGTGTGACATGCTACAGTAACGTCACAGGGATGAACTAGGCAGTAGTAGTGAACAAACACTCCACTTTACACAACATACAGCTGCAATCATGTTACACAAAGATGACAAGAATTGAACACTCACGGTTTTTATGCACGCACAACACTTTGGGATATTACCGGCACCCGAACGAATAACGTCTCCGTCATCGGTAGTTTTCCACTTTTCCGTAATCTGGATGAGAAATTACGGCAGTGGGCGGGGACAAAACTGCTATGTATTATGTATTATGTATGTGATTGGACAACCATGGTAGTTGACTGACAGTTGTGATAACCAATAGGAAACTGATAAACGTAAATGAAAGGTAGAATGGGAAAAGGTTGGCCTTTTTAACAAGCGTAATACTTCATGGCAAGCACGACAATATACAATTCATTCAGTTTGTTCAGCAGTTCAGTTGCTACTGTATGGGTTAATAGCTCAGTTGTATCGGGGAAAACAAACCTAGGTAAGCAGACACAATAAAAATGTGAGTGTTTGCTCAGAGAGTTAGCACAGTAATTATGCATGTGGTCAAAGGGGTTCGAGAGCAATAACCATTTTATTTTGGGTATGTAATTGAAGGCCGTGTTCAGTATTGAGGGGTTTGAATCAGTTCTGTATATGAGTGTTTAAACTGGCTCCAGTTTATACATGAGGCAATTTGGACACAATAGCTAGCAAGCTAGAAATGCCTGGGCTGTGTAGCCCAAAGTGCTGTTGGCTACGAAACTGACATTTTTACAAAAATGGATCATATGAACTGGTCCTGAATCGATTCACTTTCACTGCCTGAAAGAATTGAGTTAGTTAAGAGAATTGGTCTTCCCACCATTAATACCTTAGCCTAAGTTAATGCCGGTTTTATCATTATAATGGAGAGCAATGTGCAAGCAAGAATCACCAGAAATTTATTTTGGAAGCTAATATAGTCACATCAGGGGAGCATTCAGGACCAATGTTCCCTCCAAGGTGATTTTTAGTTTGGTCTAGTTTGCTGACCTACATTGAATAATTTATCTCATTGACCAAATAATAATATCTTGTCATTGCTCCGCCTTTTCCCCAGTCAGTGGATTTATAAACTGGTTTGGAAGTTTTGTTGGCAAATGCTATGAGATGCAGCCACACCTTTGTCATACCTCAGGGTTTATTGGATTGACTCCACTGATTGGACAAGAGATACATTGCCAGACCAAAAGCACATATTGACACCCAGATGACCAGATACTATGGTTAGCTAGCTAACAAGTTGACATTATCAAAATACAAAATTGATCAGATGTATCAGTGATCAAATGAAATAGCCCAGAAATTAACCATATTGATTCCATAGTGTTCAAACGGTAGAGTCGTATGGTAAGAAAAGCAATGAGCTGTTCACAGCCAGAAGACGTGTGGACCTCCAATATGGCCGCCAGAGAACACGTCACCTAAAAGTTCTCTATTACATCTCTCTCTCTCTGCAGGACCTGGTGACCAATGTGTCTCCTCGTATAGTGCGTGGTACCACCTCGGGTCATGTGTTTGGACCAGGCCAGGGCTCGTTCCTCAACATCGAACTCATCAGTGAGAAGACAGCAGCCTACTGGTGCCAGTCAGTCGTCGAGCTGAAGAAGGACTTCCCCAACAACGTAGGTTCTGGTCTGGTCTGTTCTCATCCGGTCTTTTCTATTCGGGTCTGTTTTTTTCTGGTATGGTGGGTATATAATAACTGCATAATTGTATAAATTATGCAGTTGCCCCTTGGGCCAATCAGTAAATAAATGAAAAGGGACGGGAAACTGGTTTTCCAGAAACTATGAATGGCTGAAAATCCAATATGGCCCTTGAGGTAAATTTGTAGCTCGGTATGTGAGCCAAATTTCAAGCAATTCCAATTTACAGTGTGGGAGATATGACTGGTATTTATATTTTTTGTTTTGCGCCCCCCATGGGCCAGTCAGTGTATTTTGAAAATGCTGGAGCACAGTGGTGTGATGCATTTTGTTCAAATCAAATTTTGTCTTTCTATCAGGTGGTGATTTCCAGTATAATGTGTGCTTATAGCAAGGCTGACTGGACAGAACTAGCCAAGATGGCTGAGGTGAGAATACGTTAAGCAGCTTTTACATGCCACCAGTATAACCATATATAACTCACATATAGAGAGGTTATAATTCTGCAGTTTGGGGAGTAAAAAATAAAACAAGTGTGTGTGTCTAGGCTTCAGGAGCAGATGCATTGGAGCTGAATTTGTCTTGTCCTCATGGGATGGGAGAGAGGGGCATGGGACTGGCCTGTGGACAGGTATATACACAATACACCCAGTAACAAGCTATAGAAATTGAATATCTGGGAAAACCACTCTCGTTTGGAAACACGCAACATGCTAAATGTCTCGTGTGTGTCATTAGGACCCAGAGTTGGTGCGTAACATCTGTCGCTGGGTGCGTGCCGCCATTTCCATCCCGTTCTTCGCCAAACTGACACCAAACGTCACCAACATTGTCGACATCGCCACAGCCGCCCATGAAGGTAAACACAACTTCATGTTTTCTGGCTACTATTTCTTTATACCATAGAATCCCAGACTAAGTTGTGCCACGTGCCATGTCTCAGATACCAGAGTTGAATCAGACTCAGTTTACATTATTAAACATGGGAATAGTAGCAATGCTGAGCCTTATTTAAAACCCTTATTTATGACAAAAAGATTAAGGAAAAGTGAAGATCAAAACTAATTTGCTGCAGATTTCTGAATATTATTGGGGGAGGAGGATAGGATTGGCATAGATGTGGTATATATTGTATGGTATATGATATATATGTATGAGTGTGTGTGTGATTTGTTTAATATATTGGTTTAAAAAAAGTTGTTATAAAGTTATCCATCAACTGCACTAGTCTAAAGTTAAAGTGGCTAAATTTACACCAAATATGGACCCAATGTGTGATCGAACCTTGTGCTACAGTGGCAGTTTTTGGAGTGGCCGTAAAGGACCCTCTTATCACTCGACATGGCAGAAATATGATAGCCTTTGCAACTCTATTAGCTAGTGTGGTGGATTTTTTACGCAATCTGAGACCACACATATAAAACACATTATAAAATTTAGACTAACTTGAGGTTGATACCTTAAGTAAATGAAGAGAGGAGAGTGAAGTCTTCAGTCCACATCATCAGATTTATTGCATCAATCAAGGAATACAACAAACCGCGTTGTCCCGGGCAACAACTAACACACAAAACATACACACATTTTTATACATTCCGAACCTCAGTGTGTGCCAGTGGGTGTTGTCCATCTCCTTTTACAGTTAGGGCTGGCCGGTATTTGTTAATCTTAAATCCCAATTGGTTCATCCCTCATTATCTTATCTCATATTATAATTTTCTTAATTACCATGCATAATCAGCCCCCCTATTATATGACCATTCTTTCCATGTACTCTACAAGTTATCGTGACCAGGTTTTAGGACAAGGGTTTCCCGGGCCGCACACTGAGCCTCCCTCCCTGTCTCCGTAGTCTGCTGCACAGTATCACTCACACATACACACACACACCAACCGTTCTTCATTCCCGGCACAGCTGCACCGATAAGGTATGTTATGTCCTCCCATAGTGGTGATCCTCAACTTTAGGTTACGTGAAACAGCATCGTTCAGCATATCCTAGCTTCTTCTCAGAACCAGTGTTCTACAACATTCTCCCAGAAACAGGGCTGTTTATCTTAGTATGGTCTTACAACGCTGGCCTCTCCCTCCATTTCAACTCTGCCGGGGTCAGCTTACAGGCTAGATCCGGCCTGTCTAGCTGTGATGTCCTCATGATGGGAGTTTAGCTTATTCACCTGGACGTAGGTGACACGTGACACTCCCATCGGGACCATCTCAATGTCATGGGATACGGATGCCACTTGCTTCTCAATTCTCTGGGATGCGGGGTGCTGGTTTGATGGGACTCTGGGAACATAAGGTCGGAGTACTTCATACTCCTCACACGACTGTGGTTTTTCGAGTCCAGGTGATGCCATTCTCCTGGTTCTGCTCTGGTTGTCTTTGTAGGTTGTCAGGAGCCTTGGCACGGCAGCAGTGGTTCAGATGGTACCAGTAGGTTTATCCTCGACCTTCCCAGCTGTGGCTAGGATGACTTTGTAGGGTCCGATCCTCCTTGGTTGGTCCCACTTTCGTCTGAAGTTCCTGATGTACACCCAATCGCCTCGAACCACTTCGCAAGCGGCTGGGTCGATCTTGGCTGTATTGTCCTCAATGGCTCCTTTCACCTGTTCAAACAGAACTCGATATACAGCAGTTAATGGTTTGACATAGCTGCGCATTTCAGTTTCCAGCTGTTCTAGCTGTCCCTTATAGGGTCCTCTAATATAGGGTACTGGCATGGGTCGAACCGTGAGCATTTCATGTGGGGACAGGTGTGTTATTCTGTTGGTCTGCATGCGCATACTCATTAGTGCCAGAGGCAAAGCAGTTAGCCAGTCGAGTTCGGTCTCCATGCATATCTTTGCTAACTTGGTCTTTAAGGTGCCGTTAGCTCTTTCTACCATCCCTTGTGATTGTGGGTGGTATACACATCCTAGTCTGTTTCTGATTCTTAATGTTTGAGCTATTTTTCAACAATGACATTGTCAAAATGTGGTCCTTTGTCTGAGCTGATGGTTTCTGGTATGCCAAATCTTGGTATTACTTCCATGCATCTGGAGGTAGCTACCGCCATTGCATCTGCCTTGACTGTTGGGTAGGCTTCAAACCATCGACTGTATTTATCTACAACAACTAGCACATAGCGTTTCCTGTTTACTGGCTTACCCATATCAATGAAGTCTATTACTATGTGTTTGAATGGGTGGTGGGATGTGGCTTATGGGTGCTGTATGACTTTTTCAATTGTTATGCTGTCTACAATTTTCACAGTTATCCAACAAATAATTTATAGTGGGTACTAGAAACGGTGACCACCAGCTCTGTTTGATTATTTTCAATACCTCCCCTCTTGCAACATGAGCAACGCCATGCGCATCTAAGAACAACAAGGGAATGTAAAAGTCCTGTAATAGAGCGATAGACACCCGATAGTGGGTCCCTTAGGGCCCCTCTACGGAGCCATTCGGATTTTTCTTCTGCTGGTGCTACGTTTTGGGCAGCTATTAGATCTGTCTAAAGTAGTAATCGGATCTGACTGAGGGGAGTCAATGAGCTTTGGCTGTGTTATGACAGGCAAAACCCGTGCTTCAGGTCCTAATGCGGCGGCCTTAGCCGCAGTGTCTGCGGCATTATTGCCATGGGTTACAAAGCTAGAGTCTGTGCATTTAACAGTTGCAAGTGTCGCAGGTAGTGTAATGGCGTGGATGAGGTCTGCAATAGCCTGGCCATGAGACACTGGTTTGCCATCTGCTCTCATGTAACCTCGTTAGGCCCATATAGCCCCACTAGTGTGACATACACTATATGCATAAGCTGAGTGTGTGTATACTGTGCATGATCGTCCTGTGGCTAATTTACAGGCTGCTGTTAGGGCCTTGAGTTCTGCCAATTGGGCGGAGGCTGGTGATGGCAATGATGACTGAAAAACTGTCTCAAAGTCAGAATTGTCTGAGATAGGCTCTATAACTGCGTATCCTGCGGCATTGCCATGATCTGTGCGGTAGCATGACCCATCTACAAAAAAGTGTGTTCAGAGTGTGGTAGCGGATCAGGGGACAGGCACGCAAATATGCAGCGGATCGGGTTACACATTCGTGTGGTTCGCCATCTACAGGGGTGACCAACCGGTCAGCAGGATTGACTGTATTACATCGTTGAATGATCAATTCGGGGGCAGACAGGATTACATCATATGCGGTGGGGTGCGCGTTTGTTATGACAAAGGAGGATGCTGTGAGAAGTGCATACAGTCCATGAGATGTGTAGAGTGTAACAGGGTGGCCCACAGTTAGGGTGGACGCTTTTTGGTATGCAAAGGCTGCTGCAGCCAGTCCCCTATAGCAGGGAGGCATTCCTTGTTCCACAGTGTCAAGTGCTGTAATAGGCTATAGGTTGTTTACCAGTGCCATATTGCTGGGTGAGAACTGCTTTGGCATATCGTGTTTTTTTCTGAAACATACAAATGAAATGGTTTGGAGTAGTCTGGATTAGCTAGAGCTGGGGCAGAACACAAATCTACCTTGAGAGATTCGAAAGCCTCTCTGGCTTGGTCAATCCAATGTAATGAGGTGCGGTCGTGTGCTGTTGCATCAGTAATTAAGGCTCTGAGTGGGCCAACTTTAAGTGCAAAATCTGTAAGCCACTGGCGACTGTAACCCACCATACCTAGAAATGGCAGCATTTGTTTGATTGTTTGAGGTTTGTTTGCGCAACGAACCACAGCTAAGTGGTCGTCGGGAAATGTGGCGCTCGGCGCCCTTTAACGTGCGGCTGAGGTATTTGACTGTTTCTTGACAAAATTACAGTTTTTTGACCATTGTTGGCCAGGGCAGTGAGTACAGCCAAGGTGTCTTTGTTCCTGAGAGGAGCTGCATATTAGCAGGTCGTCTACACACTGTATCAGTGTGGAATCAATATCAATGTTGGCAATATCCTGTGAAATCAATCAGTTGAAAATTTAGGGGGATTCACAATATCCTTGTGGAAGTCTAGTGTATGTGTATTGTTTACCATAAAGGTGAAGGCGAACAGATGACGCGATGACGGATGCAGGGGCACACTAAAAAAAGGCAGAACACAAGTCAATCACCGAGTACCAGCATGCGCCAGGTGGGATAGCTGAGAGTAGAGTATGGGGATCTGGCACGATGGGAGTCTCTGCTTCAACTACTTAATTTATGGCCCGGAGATCGTGTACGAGATGCCATTCAGATGAGTTTGCTTTTTGCACAGGAAAAATAGGAGTGTTACATGGGCTTGAGGTCTCGACTAGGACTCCTGCTTCTTTTGGGCCGTAAATGGTGTCTCGAATGCCATTTGTCTTTGCTTTTGTCAATTTCTTCTTCCAGTTGGTCTCTGGGGTTAGTGGCCAGTCTGGAAACATGGTGAGGGGTGCTGGGCTTATGGCCATTGCTCTGGTTGGTTCTTGTCTGTAGTTTATTCAAGATCTTATCACACTGAATCCCACTGTGTGCCCTGTGATGGTCCGTGCCGGCAGGGGATGAGAGTAAACTCTTCCTCTTTTTCTTTCCTTTCTCTCATCTCCTCCTTCAGCTTCCTTAGCTCAGCCACTGCCCTCACTCCCTTCTGTTTTTCTTCTTCGGCTGCTAGTATTTCCAAACTTTTAGCCTTATTTGCCACACTCTTTGCCTTTTTGCTGTTTCTGGACCCAATATACTCTTGCACAACAAAGTATGGCATGGGGTCAAATGTGCCTTGGGATGTGGCCCTCCTGTCTTTCGGTGCCATTTCTTATTCAGCTCTTGTATGCGGATGCTGTCACCTGGGTGTTCTTCCTGTATTATTTGTAAGGGTGTTTTTGCCTCCGATGCATCTGCCATGGCGCACTCCGGTCTGAATCCTATATGTTGTGTTTTCCAATTTAACGTGGTCTCAATCCGTCTTACAGTGTGACTTGGGTGAGTGTTTCCTGTTAATGTGTGTGCTCTTTGTTTGCCCACAGTGTCTGTTTTCTGAATCCATTTAACTTTACGTCGCACAATTGTTAAGTGGGCTCTGAAGTCTAGACAGTCTGTTATAGGGGAATCAGAATGTTCTATCAAGGTTTCACTACGGCTGGTATCAATCAGAGCCACTACTGGCAGAACAGCAGCACTGAAATATGATGTCTCTAAAAGTGAGTGTAAGACAGGTCCAATTATAGCAGTTGTCCAGATAGAACGCAGCTTCTCCTCCCAGTGTTCGTGTGGAAAGTCTTTTCTCAATTTATCTTTATTGTGCCACCGTGTTATCCTCCACAGGAGGGCATGTATGTCTGACGTGGATTGTTTACTAAGAATGCCACCTGGGCCTTGACAATACTGGTCGTCCCAAAAGTGTGTGTGTGTGCCGCGAGTCAGAATTTCAAGCTCGTCACCGTCCATGCAGCCAATGCCCAAATACCAGAATCAACATTACTGACACCAAAACACCAAAACTGGGAAACAATGCTCAACAAATATACTCAGACTCAGTGTATTATGTCTGCCCAGCATCCTTCTTGCTAACGTCCAGTCTCTGGAAAATAAGTTGTTAGGGCGAGGGTTACATTCCAACGGGGCATGAGAGATTGTAACATCTTTTGTCTGACGGAAACATGGCTGACTCCGCTGGTGCCGGATCGAGCCATATGCCCAACCGAGTCCTTCTCTGTTTTCCGTGCGGATAGAACGGAAGAGTCTGGCAAATCTAAGGGTGGAGGGGTTTGCTTCATGACCAACAACAAGTGGTGCAACCCCAAGGACATTAAGACTCTTTCTCGTTCCTGCTCGTCGAACCTGGAACATCTGACGATCTCATGCCGTCCATTCTACCTTCCCCGGGAGTTCAGCTCGGTCATCACCACAGCCGTCTACATACCACCACAAGCGGACACCGATGTAGCACTATCGGACCTACATGATGTGTTATGTCGGCATCAGAACAAGCATCCCGACACGGCTATGGTGGTGGCTGGGGACTTTAATAGGGCGAACCTAAAAAAAGTCATGCCGAACTGTCATCAGCACATTACGTGTGCTACCAGAGGGGAAAGAACGTTGGACCACTGCTATACGCCGTTCAAGAGAGGCTACAAGGTTGTCTCTCTCCCTCCGTTCGGCAAATCAGACCATGCCGCCATTTTCCTGCTACCGGAGTATAAACAAAGGATAGCACGGGAAGCGGTAGTGACGAGGGACGTAAAGCGGTGGTCTGACCAATCAGAGGCCGAGCTACAGGACGCTCTGTGTGACGTCGACTGGGACATGTTCCAATCCAGTTCCAGGGACGTCAGCGAGTTTACAGAAGTAGTAACGAGCTTCATAGCAACGCTGGCGGACACCATCGTCCCCACGGTAAAAGTTAGGTCCTTTCCTAACCAAAAACCGTGGGTTGATAGATCCATCCGCGATGCTTTGAACGCCCGCACTGCTGCCTATAACTCCGGTCTTGTATCCGGCAACATGGACGAGCACAAGGCAGCGTCCTATAGACTGAGAAGGGCGGTGAAGGAGGCCAAGAGGAGGTACAAAGACAGAGTGGAGTCGCAGATGGAGCAGCGCGACACCAGACGCCTATGGCAGGGGCTACGGACTATAACCGACTACCAGGGCAGACCCCCCGCAATTGTGAGTGCCGACGCATCCCTAGCGGATGACCTGAACTCATTTTATGCACGGTTTGAGGCTAGCAATAACAGCGCTAGCTCGCCGGCTAACAACAACACTGTTAGCGCAGCCGAAGTGAGTTCTACCGCTAGGGATGAACACACGCTCTCTGTGACCGAGCACAGTGTGAGGAGGGCTCTGACGAGGGTGAACACCAGGAAAGCTGCAGGTCCAGATGGCATATCTGGGCGAGTACTGAAGACCTGTGCTAATCAGCTAGCTCCAGTGTTCACCACTATATTCAACATCTCCCTGGCTGAGTCTGTGGTCCCCGCCTGCTTCAAGAGATCCACTATTGTCCCTGTGCCCAAGAATGCTTCTCCAGCATGCTTGAATGACTACCGACCGGTGGCCCTCACCTCGGTGGTCATGAAATGCTTTGAGAGGCTGATAAAGGACTACATCTGCACCTTCCTCCCTTGCTCCATGGACCCGCTGCAGTTTGCTTATCGTCCAAACAGATCCACGGATGATGCTGTCTCCCAGGTACTGCATACCACACTCTCTCATCTGGACAGCCGGAAGGGGGGCTATGTGAGACTGCTGTTCATTGATTATAGTTCAGCTTTCAATACCATAGTCCCCACCAGACTGGCTGACAAGCTGATTGAGCTGGGACTGAACACCCCCCTGTGTGCCTGGATCCTGGACTTCCTGACTGCCAGGCCCCAGGTGGTCAGGGTGGGTAGACACACCTCCAACCCCCTCACCCTGAACACAGGATCCCCCCAAGGTTGCGTCCTCAGCCCCCTACTGTACTCCCTGTACACACATGACTGTGTGGCCAGGTTCAGCTCCAACTCCATCATCAAGTTTGCGGATGACACAGTGGTGGTGGGCCTGATCTCCGACAACGACGAGAAGGCCTACCTGGAGGAAGTTGCTGATCTGTCACTCTGGTGCCAGGACAACAGCCTCCTCTTGAATGTCACCAAAACTAAGGAGCTGATTGTGGACTTTAGGAGGACACAACAACAGAGGACGTACTCACCATTGGGGATTAATGGGACTACTGTGGAGAGGGTGAGCAGGTATAAATACCTGGGAGTCCACATCACCGAAGATCTCACATGGTCCACACACACTGACACTCTGGTGAGAAAGGCGAGGCAGCGCCTTTACCACCTCAGGCAACTGAGGAAATTTAAAGTCTCCCGGAGGATCCTTCAGTCCTTCTACTCTGGAGCTGTAGAGAGCATCCTGACAGGAAGCATCACTGCCTGGTTTGGCAACAGCTCCGCTCAGGACAGGAAGGCTCTGCAGAGAGTAGTGCGTTCAGCTGAACGCACTATTGGAACTACACTCCCCACCCTGCAGGACTTATACACCAGGAGGTGCAGAACCAGAGCCTGCAGGATCATGAAGGATCCTCACCACCCCAACAACGGACTGTTTCAGCTGCTGCGGTCAGGCAAGCGCCTCCGTAGTCACGCTGCCAAAACAGAGAGACTGAGACGGAGTTTCTTTCCTCAGGCCATCAGGGGCCTGTTCCAAGAAGCGGGTTTAGTGAAAACTCTGAGTTTGTTAACCCTGAGATGAGGGAAACTCTGGGTTTTCCGTTCCAGAAAGAGAGGTAACTTTTCTTGAACAAACCCTGACTTTCTCCCTGTCTCCTCCCTCTGCTGAACCTGAAGCAGCTGTCGGACATGGCGTGTCCTTTCCTCGGTAACCCGATAGATATTCAAGCGGAAGTAATTCGCATAGCCTCACGTCGGGAGAGGATTTTGAGACCCCGATTAGATGTTCTATGTCCAGGATGGAAGAGCTGTCCGAGATATAATATGCCGTTTACAGTTCACGGATTAAGCTACCACCACCCCGAGCAGTCAAATAAAGACACCTTTCATTTGGTCTTCTTTATTTCCTACAAATACAAAAGCAACAGTTAGTATTTTTATATTGTTCCAACAACACATTTCACCTGTGACCATGCACCCACCTCTAACTTATGTTTGAGTAATTACATTTCTAGATCTGCCTTTCTAATTTGTCACCCCAAGTACACCATTTGAAGTATGTCTGGCCCAGACAGCTCAGTTAGTAGAGCATTAGACTCTCAGTCTCAGGGTTGTGGGTTCGATTCTCACATAGTGTTAACTATCACCTTTGTAAGTCGCTTTGGATAAAAGCCTCTGCTAAATGAATGTAATGTTTTTATATTTCATTTTCAGCTGCTGCCAAGTGCGCTTTGCGCCCGTGGGATTGCACCTAAATGAAAATATTTTTTTTCCAATACCATTCCACCACTTTCTCACATGTAGGTAATATTATAAGAAAGTGTGGTTAAATGTTAAATGAATACACTACTGCATTCAAACGTACGCATTGACTCGGGCAGCGATTCTCTCCCACGCCAATTCCCTCTCCTTTACGACCCTTCTGCTTGCTGGCTGCCATGGTGAATCGTAGTATCGGACCTCCATTGATGATGGCTTTTTATTGTCGTCGCGCACGCGCTTAACTCAAGGTGAACATACTCAAAGTTGATTGAACTAACTCAAATCAGCCGTTCTGGAACCGAAAACTCAGAATTGGCCATCTCGGAATTAATCAACTCAGAGTGCAGGGTTAGACTCAGAGTTTGCTGAACCTGCTTCTTGGAACAGGCCCCAGGACTGTGAACTCTGACCTCACCAGGGCCCCCACCAAGACCCACACACTGCCCCTCTTATGCACACACACACTCACACACTTAGGTAACGACTACACATAATTTATATTATATTACATACACACGATTTCCCTTTCTTACTATATTTTTATTTTCAAAGTGCTCTTACTGTAAATATTGTGTTGTTGTTTTTTATTGTAAATAGTGTGAACCTGTTATTTTGCCCTTTGCACATTTCTGTTGAGCATTGCCACTTTTTACATTTCACTGCACATCCCGTGTGTGTATGTGACAAATAAACTTCTTGAACTTGAACACTAATTTTCTCTCTTTTTTCTTATTCTACTAAATGGCCGTATGTATATTTTCTGAGGTCATCATTACAACATATATTTTTTCTTTTTCTTTTTCCCAACCAGATTCCAGCTGATGTCCCTGACTGCTTCAGTGCTTTTATTTTGCTTTTTATATCCTCAAGCTGCTCTTCCTGTTTCCATTCCCCCTACCTCTGCTTCAGTACTAGGGCTAAGGTTGTTAGTTGCCTGAAAGATTATGCAGGTGTGAAACGTTAAATAAAGCCAAAGTAGTCAGTCTCGTCTGGGAACCGGGTGTTATTACTTAGCCTTTTCTTTTTTCTTGAACAAAACAGAATTCTAACGTTGAAGTCCTGGCTTACAACGAGCACACTATTAATCTACAGTTTAGTCAGTAGTCAATTGTCGTGTTTGACAAAAACTGTGAGGTTTATATGACACATGCGTTCCGAGCAAGGCTCACAGAGGTCTTCAGCCAGGATATTGCTATCCCCAGACACTGAAGTCCTAGCTTGCAATGAGCCTTTGTGTCACTACAGGTCTCCTAAATATTCAATAAGTAATTGTGGTGTTGACAAAAACTGTGAGGTTTATATGACACATGCGTTCCGAGCAACGCTCACAGAGGTCTTCAGCCAGGATATTGCTATCCCCAGACACTGAAGTCCTAGCTCGCACTGAGCCTTTTTGTCACTACAGGTTGGGTGGTCAGTCAGTTGGTCAGGAGATCTAGGTCAATGTTCCACTGTCGTGTTACCATGTACACTCCAATTAGCAAAGCACCATGAAAATAGCACACAAGCGTTTTTCCCTTTTTTTTCTTTTTTTTTTCATGCAGTTATATAATCACTGTTGTACATATTGCAGAGCACGGCGGCTGTTGCTGGGCAGGTTTATACAGTGTTTTCATACAGCACAGCGCCTGATTTTCACCACACAGCTTGCATACAGTGGCGCACGGCGGCTGCCACTGTGCAGGTTTTTACAGTTTTTTCTCATACAGCACAGCGGCTGCTTCTCACCACACAGCTTGCATTCAGTGGGGCACGGCGGCTACCATGGTTGATAACTTCACAAGATTTCTTTCAATACTTCAGCACGGAGACAGCTTATTAACACCCATCAGGCACAACAATTTAAGTTACACAGTGGCCATTTCCTGGTTATGTAAACTTTACTTTTACAATAACTTATAGAAATTTTCTTCCTCTGATGCACCTTTAAATTATCCTTCAATACCTCACAACAGCAGCAGCGCTGCAGGTGTTACGCAATACTCCTGTTGATACCTTCACGACGCTCCGACAGCACTTCAGCACGGAGACAGCATATTAACACCCATCAGGCACAACAATTTAAGTTACACAGTGGCCACTTCCTGGTTATGTAAACTTTACTTTTACAATCACCACAGAAATTTTCTTCCTCTGATGCGCCTTTATATTATCCTTCAATACCTCACAGCAGCAGCGCTGCAGGTGTTTCTTTGCTAACGCGGATCTCCTTAGGATTTCACAACCCACCAACTGGTACCCTTACCAGGGTTTTCTTTCAAACCACTTCCACACGTTTCATTTATGTTGGATGCTTCGTGAAATATCACTTTTCTCTCATACTTTTTCCTTCAATGCTTTAAAATTTTGTTTTAACTGTTAATGATTTAATTACCTTTTTGATGGGTTCGAGGAGGGCGCTTTGAGACTGTCCACACTCCTGTTGGAGGAGGCCGCCGCCTTCTACAGACAAAATCACACTAATGCAGAATTTTCTTTGAAAGAGGTTTTCTGCTTACCCTTTTGTATTATGGCCAAGTGATTCGGTCTGCAGAGGCTGCGGCCTCCTCCAACAGGAGTGTGGACAGTCTCAAAGCGCCCTCCTCGAACCCATCAAAAAGGTAATTAAATCATTAACAGTTAAAACAAAATTTCTCCAACACTAGACGTCTCATTCTGCTCAGGTGGAAAGACAAGTCCCCCCCAACTTTTGGCCGCTGGATTAAAGACCTTTTGCATTATATAATGTTGGAGAAGATCGACATTCCATCCCTTACGCCAGAGGGGATGGCGTCGTGTATGTCGTCGTCTGCGGCGAACACAATAGGTAAATGCATATTCTTCAATTAGTTGTGGAAACGTGATTAACTAGTGATTAAGTTGAGTATGAATCTGAGTCAGAATCCGAATCGCAACACGCGTATGGTGGATTTGGTGTCCAGTCTACTGAAATCTGCACGTTGGCAGAGTCAGGGGCACGTACTTGGTACATAGCAAGATTGTCGGTCGCTTTAGTGACGCAAGATTTAATCAATGCTGATGTGCATACGCAAACTAGGAGGAAAACCACTACCACAGTGACTAGTCCTACCATAAATTTCGCAAAGGATGCTCCCCAGGTACCAAACAGGCCAGACAGTCTGGAAAAGGGATCAAACCCATGCTCCTCATGCAGTTGTTTGATACCCTCCACGGTCTCATGGGCCAGGTCTGCGACATGGGAAGTTGAGTCCGAGATGTAGGTGCAACATTCAGTGCCTATAACTTTACAAGTACCGCCCTGAGAGGCTAGGAGTATGTCAAGAGCCATCCTATTTTGGAGTGTCATAGTACGGATTTCAGATAGTTCAGTGGACATAGCAGTTATTGTGACGGTTGAAACATTCATGTATTTTTCCAAAACTTCCGAGAGGGCCGTGATTTCAGCATGGGAGGAATACACCCCATACCCCGGGATTAGTACGCCGATCACTCTCTGAAAAGTGGATAGAGTTCTTTTCCCGCGGTGTAAGGGAGTATACAAAGCAGCAATTTCAGTTGAGGTAGCTGGTCTAACCAAGGGAGCTAAATAGGCTAGATAACATGTGCCATAAGCTTGCTTCGGTACGCAACTATAGGCTTGTGGGCCGCAAACGAAATAGACTTGTTCAGGGAGGGGAGACGCGCTGGTAAAGTTAAATGTAAGAACCGAAGAGCAGTTACTTTGTCCGAGATTTACGCCTGTGGCATCGGAATGCTGCAAACAATTAGGCACATTGTACATTTCATACACGTGGATTGGGGGCCATGACAGAGAACAGTTGCGCACACTGGTAGGGACCCGTACCATCGGAGCGGAGCAGTTGTGCATATTTATGCTATGTGACACCAAACGCATCTCTCGAGCCCACGGGGTCACTGATACTAGCGCGGTGACTCTAAGAGTTGGGGCGTACGGAGACGGAGCACAGACGATGGAGGTGTCCTGGAGATGTGTCTCAGAGGAACAGTTCGTTTGAGTTAGAGTCATTTGAACACGATACATTAGGCCAGTGTCCATGAACTGGCGGAAATAGGTTAAATGTAAGAGAGATGTGGCATTTACGCCAGCTGGCAAGTAATTTCTGTTTAGTTGAGTTATCACATATGTCACTATGTGTCGGCGCGGTTCAGTCTGGTCGTAAATAACAGAGGTGGGGGTGTAACAGTCTGCATCTGTATCGGGAATAGTTGACACTAGTCCGCTCCAATTTAGTTGTTGCCAATCAGCGTAGGTGAACGGAATTGGTTTCACCATAGGTGCATGAGTGGATGGCGGCATATGTTGGCAAACCCAACATGAATTTAGCTTCTGATTTTGCGCGTAGTCATACATTATTTGTAAGGCCAAGTTACTCACCCCATGAGTTGATCGCCTGATTTAGGTGGCGACGACTGGGGATTCTTTTGCATGTAGAAACTACATGGTTTGGCACCTAAGGGAAAGTAATCTGGTGGATGCTTATTACAGTCAGGATTTGTCTCAAGCTGTGATTTGGTGAAACATCAGTAACTCGGAGCGAACAGATCAGTGGCATAGTGCTCTTTAATTGAAATCTCCTGGTGTGTGTCATTCCGACCTTTGAATTGTATACGTTTCTGGTTAAGTAATGACGGACCAATGAGTAATGACCGCATCCATATGCCTGCTGGTTCTATGGGATCATGAAACCCATTTAGGACTGCCTTACTATCCTCGCAATCCTCACTATTACATCTATCAATAGGACAAAACATGGTAATGTGTGTGGTGTATCTTTGCTGGCGGCGTCGAACATGCCGCGATGAGTCCTCGTCAGGGGCGTTGATCTCGTCCCTCGGTGGTGCCGTTGGCTGGGCACTGACATCTGTGTGCGTGCAATTATCAGTGTAAGTGTGTGCAGAGACAGTAAGTGAGCGTGTGTGCTCGTTGATGCGGCTGTTGTTTACGACTGCTCCTCCCTCTACAGCCCAGATGACGAGGGCTGTGCCGATCATGAAGAGGGAGGCGATGATGATGATGCCTTTGAGGATGCTGTCCTTGCACCCGTGTCGGTTGGCGCGCCCCCGTCGTGGGGCGCTAGTCGGCATCTGGTTGCGTGGATCCATTCGGATTTGCCTTCGACCTTTACTGCAGTTCTGGTTGTCAGCAACACCTGGAACGGGCCTTTCCACCTAGGAGAGAGAGAAACCTTTTCTAGTGATTTTATCAACACAAAATCTCCTGGTTTAAACTCATGGGTGGGGTCAGAACCGGGAACTGGTAGGCTACTGGCTACTCTGAGGTGGTTTTCTCTTAAAGTATGGCCTAAACCCAGTACAAAGTCTGTGAGGTGCTCACTAGTCCAAATTAGAGTAGCTCTGTGTGGTGGTAATGGCGGGCTGGCTCCTGTGGACATTGGTCTGCCCATTAGCACCTCATGTGGGCTGAGACCTGTTGTTCTGTTTGGGGATGATCTGATTGCATAGAGCACCAGAGGAAGAGCCTCTGGCCATTTCAGCCCTGTCTGTTGGACTGTCTTGGTCAGTTTTTCTTTGATCGTCCATTCATCCTTTCAACCTGACCTGAACTTTGGGGATGATAGGGCACGTGCAGTTTCCAGTCTAATCCTAAGACTTTACACATACTCTGAGTGACTTTTGAGGTGAAGGGTGTACCTCTGTCACTGTTGATCCCCTGTGGGATTCCAAACCTTGGAATCACTTCTTTTAGAAGGCACTTAACCACTGTGTTAGCGTCTTCTTTTCGTGTGGGAAATGCTTCAACCCACTTGGAGAACATATCTACAATTACCAGTAGGTGTTTGAATCCCTGGCAAGGTGGCATATGTACAAAATCTATCTGCATATTTACAAAGGGACCTGATGGGACGGGTAAATGGTCATGTTGGATGCCTGTTCGTCCTTTGTTGTTTTGCGCGCAAATGAGACATGTTTTGACAAGCGACTCTGCTGCGGCTGTGATTCCAGGGGCAAACCATTGTGTTCTTATCATGTGGGTTATCCCCCCTTTTCCTACATGTGCAGGACCGTGCGCGGCACGTGCCAACACATGGAGGAGAGATTTAGGACAAACCGGTCTCGTTCCATCAGGGTGGAGCCACAAGCCTGACTCCGATTTTAAACAGCCTTTGCGTGACCACAAAGCCTTCTCATTGGGCTCAGCGCAATCTTGAAGGACTGCGACATCATTAAGAGAAGGGTGTGGCTGCGTGGCAAGAGGCTGTTTCGCGAGGCCTTGGAGGACCATAGAGGAAGAGGTAAGTGCAGCTTGTTTGGCAGCGGTGTCTGCCATTGCATTACCTTTTGACACGGGATCAGTAGCACCAGTGTGAGCTGCACATTTGACAATGGCCAACTCAGAAGGGAGTAGAATAGCCTCAAGAAGATTGTTTATGAGCAAGTGATGTTGTATGGGTTTACCAGAGGACGTGACAAAACCACGGAGCTTCCACAACACTCCGAAATCATGTGTGACTCCGAATGCATATCTGGAATCTGTAAAGATTGTGGCAGTTTTACCTCTAGCAAGGATGCAGGCTCTGGTTAAAGCATACAACTCTGCGGCCTGAGCAGATGTGCCCGGTGGGAGGGCATGAGCCTCGATCACCTCAGAATCCGAAACTATAGCATAACCAGCACGGTAATCGCTGTCGGAAAGACGAAAAGAGGATCCATCTGTGTACAGAACAAAGTCAGAATTTGAGATCGGTGTTTGTTTGAGATCAGGGCGAGGTGATGTAGTTACATCTATCACCATTTCACAGTCATGCATGTCAGCGTCTGCAGATTCATCAGGGTGCAATCGGAAGAAGTGTGGCTGGGTTAAGGGGAGGCGCTCTTTTAACAGTTATGTGAGGTGCAGAAAGGATGATGGCTTCGTACCCAGAACGTCTGGAGGCAGTGAAATGCTGAGTGGCTGCAGATTGCAACAAATGTACCACCGAATGTGGGGCAAAGACAACACAGTCATGAGCCAGAACAATAGGGGCAGACTTTTCAATCATTTCAGCGACAGCAGCAATAGATCTGAGACACGCTGGCATACCACAGACTACCGGAGAGAGCTTTGAAGAATAATAGGCAACCGGCCTGTAATGAGAACCATGTTTTTGGACAAGGATGGCATTGACAAACCCTTTGGTTTCGTGCACGTAGAGATGGAACGGCTGGGTGTAGTCTGGTAACCCAAGGGTAGGTGCTGATAGCAAAGCCTGTTTGAGCTGTGTGAATGCGTCATGCATTTCAGGAGACCACACAATGTCTTTGGGGGCATCAGCCTTGGTCGAAGCACGTAGGACAACGTCCATTGTTCTGTAGTCATAGATCCAATGTCTACAGTAGTTAGTCATTCCCAGAAAAGACAACATCTCAGTCTTTTTGCGAGGAGGGGCGGCTGTACAGATAGCCTTGACTCTGTCTGGAGAGAGTAGTCTGGAGCCTTGGGATAAACGATATCCCAAGTAAGCAACAGTGGGAAGACAAAACTGCAACTTCGCCAAAGAGGCTTTGTGTCCCTTCTCTGCAAGATGATTAAGCAGAGCGATGGAGTCAGTCTCACAGGCTTCCTTTGAGGGTGAAGCAATCAACAAATCATCAGCGTATTGCAAGCAACGTGCTTCCGCCTGGGAGGGTCAATGCATCCAAGTCACGCTTAACAGCGATAGAATAGACTGTAGGGCTCTCTGTGTAGCCTTGGGGTAGGCGTGTCCAGGTGTATTGCTTACCGTTATATGTGAATGCAAAGAGGTATCTACTGTCTTCATCCAACAGGATGGAAAAGAATGCAGCACACAGATCAACAACAGTGTAATGCGTGGAGTCTGCAGGCAAACTAGCCAGAATAGAATTGGTATCTGCCACAAGAGGGGTCATAGGGACCACAATGTCATTCACTGCCCTCAGATCCTGAACAAAGCGCCATTCATCTGCACGACCTGGTTTAGGGACTGGGAGAATAGGAGTGTTGCATGGGCTATTGGTTTCAACCAGAACTCCTTGTTTCAGCAATGACTCAATGACAGGTTTGATACCTGCAATGGCAGCGGCAGATAATGAATATTGCCGAATGCATGGAAGCGCTGCTGACTTTTTAAGTGTCACCACGTGTGGTGGTGCTGAGGCAACAAAACCTACATGATTTTTGTGAAGCGCCCACAACTTGGGAGGAACCTTTGACAAGGCAAGAGGGGGTGAGTAATGGGGAATGGGGGAGGGGGTTTGGAAGGAAAAATAAGTTGGAATGGGAGGAAGTGTAGGAAGGGTTAACTTGAAACAGTCGCCGGGTAATAACCCAAGGATGCCCCAAGGGGTCGATATTTCTTGAAGAGGAGTCAACTGTGAAAGTGCAACACACATGGGGCCCAAATCTTGAGGCTGATAGCCAGAGGCGACAGCCAAGGACACATGGGGAAAAAATGCAAGTTGTTCTGTAGACAGTGGAAGTACAGCTGCACATCCCTCAACGCCTATGAAGATTGTAGATGGAGCGATTAAAGTGTCTGGTTGCGTCAAACGCGGGTCAGCCAATTCAGCATATGGTGGTGCTACAGGTACAGTGCCATACAATGCGGTACAATGCAATGAGGTGAGATGAGTCATTGATAGCAATTTAGTAGTTAGACTAGGTGAGTGTTTGGACATTGCAATGATGTTTGTTTCTGAAAGAAAATCAGAAAAGTATGGGTAGCTTCCCACAGACCAGGAATAGAGAAAATCAGGAGTTAACATGTTGGCAGCCTGAAAAACATTTTCCTCTGGTAAGTCCATAAACAGTCCATCAGGGGTGCAATAAATCACAGCATTCAATTTACACAAAGCATCTCTGCCCAATAAGGAAACTGGGGTTGTGTTAGACATTATAAACCTGTGCTGCAATTCATTCCCTTCTACTGTAACAATTGTAGGTTTAGACAGTGGTTCAGTCATAGGAATGCCCATGACCCCCACCGTCGTGACTGTCTGTCTACTCTGTTTCAAAATGTTTTCATCTGCTTGGGTTGATGACAGTGTGGCACCGCTATCGACTAGCATAGTTATCCTCTTTCCTGCTACACATACATTCACAGTGGGATCTTCTTTTGGGGTTTTGGAAAGCCGAATTCGTGTGAATTGGTGAAACTGATCGTGTTCTTCCTCTTGGCCTCCCTATTGCTGGGGGTGACTCATTGTGTGAGCGGGAGGGGCTGAAGGCGGTGGAGGAGGAGGGAACTGCCCACATCCACCACACTGTGCAAACTGTGTTTGCTGTTGAGCGCTATCATCATTTTTTTTTTTATTGTTCTTGTTTTTCTTTTTGCTTCTACACTCCCTGGCCCAATGTCCCTTTTTCTCACAGTTGTGACATTTATCATTAGATTTATCTCGTTTTTTTTTTCCTTCACCTTGAGCCATGTTTAGAGCATGTTTTCGGGATCTCCTGAAAACACCTTGTTGATCTTAATTGATCAACAATGTGGTGACTGTTGAAAACGGCTGTACTCCCCAAGTTGGTGTGGTCAGTCTGACCGCACCGGAGATGTGAGGCAGGAGGCCATTCATAAGGGTTTGTACGGCCAATTTGTCATTTTCTGAAAGTGGCATTCCTGCAGTGTCCCAAGTTAGGCGAAATCTGCTGATGTAATCTGTCAGGGACTCATCTTTGCCTTGCACACAGCTTGTTACTTCACTGAAATCTCCTACACTTCTTGCACTATTGAATATAGCTGTTTTACAGGCCCCATTTAACCATGTGACTCTGGTGGGATTTTGGTCTATGTCATTATTTGGAGCCCAGTCCCCATCCACACCAATTGGAACATGAAAATGAGTCTGTATAGTCGGCCATGTTGCGCCATAGGAATGCTTCAATAGCAACAACATGTCTGAGGGAAGCACATCATATATGTTAGAGTTTTGGTATAGCCAATTATGAAAAGCTACAGGCCTCTGCACTGGGGATGGGGCATCAGCTAACATTTGTTTAACCTCAACCGGTGTCCATGTCTTTCTTATGGCCACCTCTCCTACCATTATTTTTGGATTCATTGTTGGTTTGTGAACTTTAAGCTGTCTCCTTTCCCTTTCCTCATACCTCTTTTTCATCTCCTCCTCCTGTTTTTTCTTCTTATCAACCAGGAGAGCCTTCCTCCTGTCCGTGGCGGAAAGGTCCTCCTCCTTTTCTTCCCCTTCCTCTGGCATATCTACACCACCCATTGCCCCCTCCTCTGCCTGTGGATCAACATGTACTCTGCCCTTGGGGTGCTGGGTTGTCTGCCTGTCTTATCGCTGTTGCTATGGCCAACGTTTCTATCCAATTGTCTTCAGGCTCAGGCAGAGGGGGATACAATCTTTCTACCGTTTTCTTAGGAAACATTCTGACCCCCCCCCGTCATTTGCATTTGTTGTAAACAATCCTTCCATTTCCAAACCACCACGTCTCAACATTTCACATAGTTTGGGAACCGTTAACCCAGATTGTGTTTTAGCCCAAGCATATATCAGTGCTCAGGCCTGTGAGGACGGGGAGACAAGGTCATCCAACGCCAAACAGGCCACGGCCTTCTCTGTCAGGCCTACAGCTGCAATGACTTGGGGTATTGTACAGAATGAGCAGTTGTAGGCGATTTTTTCTATCGCCATAGGCACCTCAGGGGACCAGTGACGTATCCAATGTTTTACCTTTAGGAGGTTGGGTGGTCTCAGGGGTTTTAGCCTCTGATTCATCTCCCTGCTTTGGGGATTTATTGTGTTGCTTTGGGGGCGGGTGTCGTTTTGTGACATCTCGCCAAACTTCCAAACATTTTTTCATATAATCATAATCCCATTTCGGATCTCCCTGACCACCCTCGATATTGTCTGTCAGAATTTGCATTTTCTTTGGGGCAAATGATCCGCCAATTGACCACTTCCCCTCCGTCCAGTCATACATATCATGTGTGAATGGCACTGCATAAACAAGATATTTTTCTTTCATAATTATTTCGGCAGCGGAGCCGGCAGGCACAATGGTTTTGCTATAAACCTTTTGTAATTCTCGAATTCTGCCGCTCATGGCCTTACTATATTTAAATGGAGGTTTCTGGTCCCCAAGTTGAGTCTTTGACAAGGCGCTGCCCATTTTGCGAGATAGTGGCTTACACTTACACTTTTAGGAAATAGGAAAACAACTCCTTACCTTGGCGCTGCTGCGGTAGTCTTAAAAGTGTGTCTTATCTTTCATTCCTTTTGGCCTCCGCTGTCTGCTGTCTGCAGGGACCGGCCAGGCTCTGACCCTCGTCTCCGCAACTCACTCTCCGCTCACGGAGATGTCTCTGTTATCTGGAGGGATCGGTCAGGCCCTGGAAAAGACACTCACTACTTTTCACTTACCTTCGAGTTAGGTTAGACACTTATGCACTCATGTAACGCAGGCAAATATTTCGGACAATTTTACTTAAACAAATGTGCTCAATACATGACAATTTAGGATTTTGACTTCCAGCGGTGACACTGGGCGTGTGGTCACACCACACTTACACTACTATCATATAGTGCTTACTTGCGCCTAGAACTCATCCTGTCAAGGTATCTTGTTTACTAAACGGTAGCTGCTTAATAAGTTGGATCATCTTTTCACGACTGCCTAACGTCACTGAGTGCTATTTCAACTCCGATATCTTGTTAGGGCTTAACCAATGCACCGCTCTCAGTCCTAAGTTTTGTTTTACACCCGTTATGCTTTTGGAATGCTTTCGTTGTGATATCAGCCAGGTAGCGTGTATGAGCCGCGTACCCTTAGAGGCGGTTCACCACCTCAGACACTGATTATCACTCAGAAATGCATTTTGATTTGGTTTCTGTTCAAAATGAATTTTAATCAAATTTGTTCGTTTTGGATCTCGTCAAGACACACTTACGTGGGAGGTCACAATAAAAATTATGTACTCACCCCGTTAGTAGTCTGTATTGAGATCCTGTTCGTGACGCCAGTTTGTTGAATAAATTCAGATCTAGGCAGAAGTCTTTCAATCATGAATTACATGAGCAACATTTATTAGCACAGAATACAATACAATACAATACTATACTATACTGAGCTCAGGAGAGATACACACACATGGGTATGGTATGCGGATCTCTGCCAGAGAAGCCTCTGAACAGAGATTATAAAGCTAAGGAAAACAAAGAAAGGGGGGTAGCTTCTAACACACTAACACAGTAGTTTCTAAACAAGGGGGCTACTTCTACAAGGGGGGTTGCTTCTACACATCTACAAGGTCGTTCTAATAGTTTGGTCTGAACAATGTGTGCTGTGTCAGGACGTTCTGGGTAAAGGCTCTCCGGTGCCTTCTAGAGGGACCGGCCTTCTAGTATGGTTTATACGAATCCCAACCTTTGGCCTACAGGGCCCTAAGTCAGTTGACGTCAACCAGAACGCCCTCACACACGCACACCTAAAGCTCCTAGACGCTACACTACAGATGCAGAGTCAGCACAAAGATACAGAATTCACACATGATACATAAATTCTTCCACAGCTATTCTACGAGAGGCCAAGCCCTCAACTATGAAGTATGGCAGCCTGTTTTAACCTATGTTGAAAAAATGGATCCTGCTGATCTCTCAATGGCTTACAAATGTATCTCTTTTTTTTATTATTTTTATTCTCTCTGTTTATTCTACTTTACTATTTTCATTTTATTACGTCTTAGACCTTGTGCATAGGTACATCTTCTTTACCTGTTCTTTTACTGTTTGAATGGTGCAATAAGGGTGGGGCTCTGTTGGAGCTGGGGTATGGGGAAGGTTGAGGGAAGAGGAGAAAATGTTGGAGAATTGTGTCTGTAATATTATCCATGAAAATAAAAAAGACTTTGAACAAAAAAAAAAAAAGTTGTTATCCCTGATGGCTGTTGTTTCTGATGAGATGGTTGTTGTTGTTGTTACCTTGTACTGTAGGCGGGGCAGATGGAGTAACAGCCACCAACACGGTCTCAGGCATGATGGGGTTGAAGGCGGACGCCTCCCCCTGGCCGGGTGTCGGACAGGGCAAAAGCACCACATATGGAGGGGTGTCTGGTCAGTACACACACACACACACACACACACACACACACACACACACACAAACACACACACAAACACACAGACCTAGACGATGTGACGTAGACGTAGAGATATTTCCAGCACAGCTACAATGGAGTTTGATAGCAGAACATTTTCAGGTAGGTTGAGCGACAGCGCAATAAAAACATAAATTACAAAACTTCCTCACAAAATAACTCCTGGAATGCACCGAACATCGCAGATTAACGATATTCGACAATCTGAGGGTGGAATTTTCCTCTAATAGAAATGAAGCAGCATCAGCCATTAGTACTACTACTGCTGCTACTACTTCTCCTATACTACATATATTACAATTAACTCTCTATGCAGGTAATGCCATCAGACCCATAGCTCTTAGAGCAGTATCAGCCATCAGCAGAGCGCTTCCTGGTTTTCCTGTTCTGGCCACCGGGGGCATCGACTCAGCGGAGACCGGACTGCAGTTCCTCCACGCCGGAGCCTCAGTATTGCAGGTAACAACAACAACACTACTATTACTGCCACCAGGGTTGGACTGATATTTGGTTTGCCGATGTACGGGGCCTGATCTTGGCCTTTTACGTCATTTTATATTTGGGAAGTTTAAAGGTAATGAAGTTCTGCAAGACACAGAACCCCTGCCTGACAAATGTACAGCACATTAGTCATGTCTGCACAATAATGTCAGGATTTTGAGCAAGATCGATGTCCTTTGTCTGTCTGTCTGTAGGTGTGCAGTGCGGTTCAGAACCAGGACTTTACCGTGATTGAGGATTACTGTGTGGGTATGTAACTGCGTTTCTATATGTACCTTTTATTTCCTATATTTTGTGTATACTAAAATCTGCTGTTTGGTAGAAATTGCTGCACTCTGATGCTCTGATGTGGCAGATTGCAACTACTTACCTACTTAGCTAACCAAGCCTTTCTAACCCTAGTGTGTTTTTGCAACCCATTCTCTATGCCCTCCATAACTACCTAGCTAGAAATCTACCTTTGTTCTGTGTGAAGGCCTTGTAAGGGTAATATGATGGATAATACTGTGTGATAATACCATTATCAATAGTGTAATCATCGGTCTATCTGTCCAGGTCTGAAGGCCTTGTTGTATCTGAAGAGCCTGGAGGAGCTGGGGGACTGGGATGGCCAGTCTCCTCCAACAGAGAGACATCAGAAAGGCAAACCAGTTCCCAGACTGGAAGAACTAGTGGGAAAGGTAGTACTACTACTAGTACTACTACTATTTCTACTGCTACTATTACATTACAGTCATTTAGCAGACGCTTCTATCCAAAGCGACTTACAAAGGTGATAGTTGACACTATGTGGGGATCGAACCCACGACCCTGAGAGTCTCATGCTCTACCGACTGAGCTGTCTGGGACCACTATTACTACTGCTACTACTATTACTACTACTACTACACACACAACCAATCAGAAAACTGAATGTTTTAACTTTTGTGTGTGTGTGTGTGTGTTCATGTAGAGCCTCCCTAGCTTCGGTCCCTACCTCCAGCAGAAGACAGAGGCCCTCGCCGAGTACAAGAAACACCTGAGAAACACCAACAGAAATGTTGTCACTGAAACCAACGTCGCCAGGGTCAACACGCCCAAGAAACCTGTTCCTGCAGTCAAGGTGTGACACACACACGTGCACGGACACACAGACGCACGCAGATACATATGTTATTTTCCTGTACATTGCATTACTATTTGAAAATGTTTTTTCGTGCGTGTGCGTGTGTGTGTGTGTGTGTGTGTGTGTGTGTGTAGGATGTGATAGCCAGAGCATTGCGCTACATCGGAGCGTACCAAGACCTCGACAACCAGGATCAGGTACATGATTTTCCTTTTTTTTTTGTATTTTTGCTTTTTTGTAGGGTAAAGGTTAAAGAACCAGACAACTGCAGCCACGGTGGCTATCGCTGCTCATGCTAACTACCCAGTTCTTCTTCTGTTTATTCCAAACAAACCAGTAAAACACATCACTTCCTGTCTCCAGAGGATTTTTTTTCCCAGGAAAGACCAACCTGACACCGGGTGTTTTAGATCAGCTTTCATGAACTGAATATAGGTTGAATCACTATTGTGTTATAGCAATCAGTGTTTTTTTTTAAAATAGGAAAATGCCACAGATTATTACTTTAAAATGCAATTAGATTAAATCAATTCTAAACACCAACTTCCTCTGTGTTCTCAGGTCCAGGCTCTGATCGATGAAGAGATGTGTATCAACTGTGGTAAATGTTACATGGCCTGTAATGACTCTGGATACCAGGTACGTCTGTCTGTCTGTCTGTCTGTCTGTCTGTCTGTCTGTCTGCTTGCAGCTTCAGCTACAGCTTCATTCATATTGTTAGGGTTAGATCGATATATGGGGCTGAAATTGTGCTTTTATTAAAAATGGGATTTCGTCCACCTCTGATATGATGGATATGATGCAGTTTGTTTGATTACGTATTTATTGTAGATCAATACACTGGTTGTCAATGGGAAGCCCTCAACCTGAATCGATTGTAATTGGACATTTTAATCAGATTCCACACAAGTATGCATGTGTATGTCCACCTTGCCAAGAACAACAGTGCTTGTAATACGTTTTGCAATTTCTGCCGTGAACATTGTCAGATTTATGGGGTTACTGTCTCTCTCTGTCTCTCTAGGCTATAACATTCGATCCAGAGACCCACCTTCCTGCTGTGACTGACAGCTGCACTGGCTGCACCCTGTGCCTCAGCGTCTGCCCGATCATAGACTGCATCAAGATGGTTACGAGGACGACGCCCTACGCACCCAATAGGGGCGTGCCCATCAGTCCCGTCTGCTAGTCCAGATTAATGCAGCGTTCATGTCATATGGGAAAGATGGTAGATAAGAGCGTCCTGCCAGAAAATACTGTTCACCTCAGCTTTCATATGGTTAATACTACTAGAAAATAAAAGTAATAAAATAGAAAATAATAGACAAGCCATCTGAATTCAATGGGTGATTTTTATTCATATAATAAAGATGAGGATGAGGGCAGGTCAGTTCTTTTGTTAACATTTTACCTAAAATCTATGAAGATGCTGATGATGAAGGTACCACAAGTAGCGACAGCCTTTTTTGAAGGAAATCAACAGGGGTTTATGGGAAATGTGGTCTTAATTTTGAGAAACATAAAAAATTGTTAAACAAGTTTATATAATGGTGAAGGTTTGATTTGCTGAACTGTGATTAGTGTATTCCACGGTGTATTTATCACCTAATCAAAGCTCCATCACTTGAAGGTCACTCTTAAAAAAACAAAGGGTTGGTGATGTATTTGCTGCAAACAAAACAATTTACCTCTACATATTGCTCTGTTTGTTAGCAGGGGGCAAATCTACAGTAAATATGGTAGTAATTGCTGGAATGGGAAGCTCAATTGAAGATTAAGACAAAACTAAAGATGCACGCGAAGATGAATTACTGCAAACTTGTGACCACATTGCTACAAATTTGAGCCAAGACTGCAATGTTTGCCAGGAACTGACAAACTGTTTCTCTGAGGGCTGTAAGTGCAAGTTTAATTCAGATTGGGAATTGTAATTGTGGATTCTACTTTGTTGTTCTTGCTCTGGAGCCTAATGACATTTAATATAAGTAGTGAATACAACTGAAATGAAATATGCATTTTATGTTAACCTGATTATTGTGAAGGACAAAGCATCTCTGCTGTGGTCTATGGTTTAAATAAAGGGTTTCTGATGTAGCAAGTCTTGTGAGTCCTTTACACTGGAAGACAAACTGACTGACATGTGTTTCCTTTAAAAATCAGATGCAGTAAAAAGGTACAGTAAAAATGAAAAGGGAGTTGTTAACTCTAATGATGTTTGAGAGGATGGCCAATGTTGAATAAATAAGGTTAGAATATGAATATATAGTTAATTAAGTGTATAACGCTAGCAGGTTTTTATTTACGAGAAATTAATCTTGAGGGGGAAGGAGTGGAAAGAAAGACTTCAAGTGGTAATCCTCAAGTTCCTCATTTTTAAAAGTGTAGTCTCCATCCTTGTCTCAGTGTTCGTTGCTGTGTTGTTTCTGCACTGCTCTTCCCAGACATCACCTGTCAATCAAACAGTGTGTCCAGCACTGTGACGTGGAGTTTGACTTTCTGTAGGTGGCGCTCTTTTCTTTGTTTGTTCAGCCATGGTGGCAATCACTGCTCATACTAACTACCCAGTTCTTCTATTGAGTCCAAACCAGAAACATAAAACACACCACTTCCTGAGCTGACAAAAATAGGGTGAAGACTTGCTGCTACAACTTGGAAACATTCAGGTGTAACTTCTAACACCCTACTTCCAAGATGGCGATCGCAAAGTTTGTGCTGCTCCTACTTGTTATCTTAAGGTATTTTATCTTTATCAACTGGCTATCTTCTCAAAGGCCTTGAGGAGCAAAGGAAACCAACATTAGTGGATTTGCTGCCATGTTTGCTGTCTGTGTTGACACACCTACTCAATTTGCAATGTCAACTGGGAGATATTGGAGCCTGCAAAAGATTCCCACATCCTTCTTGTAATTACTACTAGAAGGCTACATTCTGTCGAAGGATCTGACCAGTACAACCAAAAGTAATTGAGCAATTGATGGTTATGTGCCAACTCCTCAGTCATATTTTATCTAATGTAATTTACAGGTTAATGTGAATGTCTTATTAAAAGATGAAAGAAGTGACAGAGAGGTATGATGAAAGCAGATGTTGGAATTTAAATTAACTACATTTTGGAATTTCATCAATAAATGTTGTAGGACTAAAAAAAACCTAGTTGTTGCAGTTAGTATAATCTCCGATCCCCACTCCGAAGCAGTAGGTGGCGCTAGTGTACCTTAACACTGGATTCCACCCTCAAGAAAACGACAACAAAAAACAGAAGGTCCACCCATTTTGCTCAGAGTGTCGAGGCCAACTGTGCAGAAATAACAACAGACAGAAGTGGACAAAGAGTTGCAATGGACGGGTAAATATTGTCTACTTATAATGCTGCTGTGTCCACTTGGGATAATTTGTTCCCGTAAAACTAATCAAACTGCTTTAGCTAGCATAGGCCTCGTTTTGACCAGCTGCCGTACTCACTGATTTATGATCAGTGACGCCGAACTTAAAACTCCATTCAGAAATGTAGCTTTTTAACGTCTCCTTGATTGTCGGTAAACGCACATACCTGGTAACGTTAGACAATGGCTTAAGAGCAGTTACGAATCGTTAGGGTCTTGCGGTAAATTCGGCATTAAGTGATCCACTCATTACTTAGTTTCCATAAAGATGTCAACGTCTGGAAGAGCTCACACTGCTTACTACTATTTTAGTGGGAGAAGATTGTGGGGATGACAAGCGGACCATCTCTCAAAGTTTAGCTCTTCTTGAATTAAATGCTTGTTTCATGGCATTATGCCGCATTGAAGAATCGTTCCTAACGATTCGCTAAAGGCTTTAAGTGATGTGTGTACGTTTGCAGAAAAGTACGACAACATTAAACAGATTTTGACACTGCTACTATCAGCTAGCGCTAACGTGAGCTAGCATATTCTTACCCGGCAGGCTTGAAATTGATTAATTTAGCAGAGCGTGAAACAGCAGCGTTTAATATTTTGTCTAATAAAATGACATAGTATATGTAACGTCAGTATCCTAAACCTGTTCTATGAGTTATTGAACGTTGTGGGAGCCAGACGGTTAACCTAACCCTCAGCCGTAGCGCATCTGTCAACTCTTTTGTTAATGCTAACTGCTGCAGGGTTCTTTTGTTTGAAGCTACATGCTACCTCTGCCATCCTGCAGTACATGTTAGTGTATATGCTGTCGCTAGCGCTGCTGCCAGCTGACCTGTCAAAGACGCGGAGTAGCGTGCGATGTACGAAAATGCGTTTACGGCGAGTAAACTGGTATTAACCGTATTGTTAAAAACGGACAATCCAGCGTCAGCTAAGCTAGTTAACGCGAGCAGAAATGCAGGTAAAACGTCAACCTCCTATTAAAAACAAGAATTTTAGTAGGACAGTTGCCTTGCTTATCGCCAAAGGTGCGTAACTATCCTATGAACTGAGACCTTTTCAATCATTTTGAGACATTCTTTAATTCGGCATGAATCCAGTGTACAAAGCAGCACGTATTTTAACCAAATTTCAATTTCTAAAAATGTGCTCAAGCTGCTTGCTACTGCCCACCGGGGTGTATTTTGGCTGGAGAAGGTTGTAGGAATGACAGAACTAATTGTAACAGTAAGAAGTTGAAATTGTAATGAAATTGTTTATTTATTGAAAATGAAAGCGTGTATCTTATCGATACAGAGAGTCTTAAATGGTATTTTATGGAGTATGTACCGTTGCCGTTACGCAAGGCCTCATAATCTGCCAGATTTTTGAACGGACGTTGTCCCACTGGACGACGTATTCTGACTAACGTTGTCGTTCTGGCCGTTGCTTGGGCCTGGTTTCATACTAAAACACAACAATCTCACTGAGCAAACACAAGGAGATATGATTCAAAACCACAATGCAAGGAAATGCCCTCTATTGAATGCATCCAGAAGGCATTTACAAAGAAACAATATTATCTCAGAGAAATTGGGGTACAGGATTTTCCTTGCTGTGGTCAGAAAAAACAAGAGTATGTACAGGAAAAATCTCTGGTTTTGCTGGATGATTGTAACCAAATAGTGTAAAACTTCCAATAATATCTGGGGCCTTTATGTACCTCAACAAAGAGACATTTTGTATTTTCGCAGGTCCATAGTACTTAATATGCCTAAAAGTGATACTTTACCGCTATTTTTTAAAGAATTGTGCTGCTCAAATTTATGCAGGTGCCCTTTTTTTGGCCTATAACCAAAAATATTAGTAGTGTATATACAATTGATGTCTATACTCTATAACTATTACTACTACTAATAATTAATCATGAGCATCTTGCTGAAATAATTCTGCAAAACAATTAACTTTTTTTTTTATTCTAAAATTGGGTTTATTATTGGTAGCATAACGGTAGGCTACCAGAACATACCGGCCATCAGTCTTGCATCAGTGCATCAAAGGGGAAGGAAACGCTGCTAAAGCCACAAATGCTATTGTCACATTTCTGAGCTGGTAATTCCCCTGCCATGTTTTCTTCATGTCATCTCGGCGTGGAGACAAAAAAAAAAAAAACACCACAGCAATGACCATTTAGCACCAAAGATGGAGACTAAATGGAAAAGAAAAAAAAAAGTAGGATCATACAAGACTAAATACTTAATTTTTTCTTTTTGTGCTGATGAGATGTTATTGCTTAGGATTGCGTAGTTTTGCTGTGATGTGGAACTTAATGTGTAGTGCCAGAATACCTTTCCAAAAATAGTAGTAGACAGTATTGCCATTAAGATTATTCTCACAAGTTTTAAATGCCCTGATTGTGAGTTGTTTTGGATGAGTGCATCATTGCCTCAAGTTGAACTGCAATTAACAACTCTGTCTTGTTTTCCTTCTCTTCCCTCTCTTTTCGCCACTCTCGCCATTGGCAGTGATGTTGCGGTCGGTGTGAAGGTAAGGTCTTCACTTCTCCACACATGAACTTAAATCTGCTATGTGTGGATGATATTGTTTCTGTAATGGTGGATAGGGTGGGTGGGTGGAATTAATATGCTGAAAAATGTATCCAGCAATGACATATCAGGCATGTTGTGTTGCTGTGTTTTCCAGAACTGCTCAGAAAAGCTATACAAGGGTTTCGAAGTATTATGACAATGTGATTGTAGTAATATTTTATTAGTTTGGTAAAAGTCAGATGAGAAGAATGAATTGTTAACATCCTTTCCTGCTACGTTTTGTTTTCCAGAGAGGCTCAGATGAGCTCAACATGTACAGTAGCAGCCCCAACTCTATGACTGGTGAGTTAAAACACTTGAATACTGTTAGAAATGCAAAGTACTCTCTCTTCCATTTTGTTTGGTGTATTTTTCTTATTCCAACAGATTGAGATCTTTCCAGTGCAGCTGTCTAAAACATCAACATTAAATATCTGCCCCTCAGACTCAAAGCACAAGAGCTTCTTTCTAGACTGACCATTTTGCACCAACATTCGGCAATCATACAGGGAGAAATCTATCATAGAAGCGGAAGAGACTGGAAAAACTCGTTATTGATCTGTAATAAATGGCAAAATTTGAATATATATAAAAACAGGATGTGCAATATGTGTTAAAGAAATCACCTTTTCAAACTTATCCAATTTGCAGATGCTGATAACATGTACATGAGTAATTTAATTTTGGGAGGCAAAAATTTCTGAGTCATAGCATAAAATGGTGAGATGCTGAGTCTGAGTTTGAAGCTCTGGTTTTAATGTTTAAATTTGTGTGTGTTCAGCGAACGGTAGCGACAGTAAGAAACAGCGTCTGGACGAGTCTCCCCCCTCCAGAGTCCTCCACATCAGGAAACTCCCCAACGAAGTGTCGGAAACGGAAGTCATCGCTCTCGGGCTGCCCTTCGGAAAGGTCACCAACATACTGATGCTGAAGGGGAAGAACCAGGTAAACGGCAAACACACACCCTGCTACTGGGACAGCCAATACGCTGCAACGTAGTTATGTAGTCATTATTTTGTGATTGTTTGACAATAAAGAAAAAACTGGAATATTACTGTGTTGTAGGCATTCCTGGAGTTGGGTACAGAGGAAGCAGCCATTACTATGGTGAACTACTACACAGCCGTCACACCCCAGGTTTGAAACGGCCCTGTCTTCCTTCATATTGGACATTAGCAAATATTTCTATCTATCTATTGATGTGTATTAAATATGAGATATCACACTTGCAGTATATTATATGGATCTCACCCCTCAGGTCAGAAACACACCTGTCTTCATCCAGTACTCAAACCATAAGGAATTGAAGACTGACTCTGCTCTGAACCAGGTACATTCACCGATATACATACATACACACACACCAAACTCTGTCCCGCACCCCGCTCTAGGGTTAAACCCGTGATCCATTTGGTGCTCTTGTTTTCCCCTACCCAGAGGGCCCAGGCAGTGCTGCAGGCGGTGTCGGCAGTCCAGGACGGAAGCTCCCCCTCCTCCGACCCTGGAGTTCTGGACTTGGCTCCACCCCCCAGCCCTGTCCTGCGCATTATAATCGACAACATGTTTTACCCCGTGACGCTGGACGTTCTCCAACAGGTAAAACTTCAATCATCATCAATGCGGTGTGACATTGTATGTACTAGAAGAGGTTTATACGCATCAAAAGTAGACATTTGCTGAATTTGTCATTGCGATCATCACTTTACTGTGTAGATATATGGTAGGATGTTAAAGTTGTGCTCAGTGAACAGTTTCCAAATAAAGCTTGACCAATGTGCTTGTACATCTTTTCTCTCACTACTCATCAAACCTTGCAGATCTTCAGTAAATTTGGGACTGTGATGAAGATCATAACCTTCACCAAGAACAACCAGTTTCAGGCCCTGCTACAGTTCAGCGACCCTGTCAATGCGCAGCAAGCTAAGCTGGTAGGAGCACATACATCCGTTAGTTATAACTGTCAAAAATGAAAGTGATCGATAACCCTATCAATCCCCATTTTGTGCTATGGATGGGTAAAAATCTTTTAACATTTTGCCCTCTCCCTGTTTCCCTCCTTCCACCCCAGTCTTTGGATGGGCAGAACATCTATAACTCGTGCTGTACCCTGCGGATAGACTTCAGTAAACTGGTTAGCCTCAACGTCAAGTACAACAATGATAAAAGCCGAGATTACACCCGACCCGACCTGCCAGCTGGAGACGGAGACTCAGGCAGCAAGGATCATTCTTCTTTACTGGGTAAATAATGCATCCATCTGTCTACCCAGCGTCCCAGACATTCCTCCCCCCAGGGTATCTGCAGGTCCTAAACAACCTTGCTGGTGTCTTTTTATTCTTATATTGCCCATTTATAGTTTCAGAACTTTCATTACCTATGTTCAATGGGGAAATAGTCTGGTTTTGCCAGATTTGCGTCTTTATTTCGTTTTTTTAACAGTCTGAAATGTAATTCCAGGTAGCATTAAAAAGTCTTAAGTTTGGCTTTCTGAAACCTGCAGATACCCTGTTCCTCCCCCCAGTGGGTCAGTAAGCAGTAAGGTAGCGCAGACCTCAGCAATGTTACCTTATGTGAGGGCTAATGGACAGCAAAATAAGGCCCGACGATGCAACGCAGAGGACCTACTCTGTTTACATTATCCCACTTATTACACGGCTACTTAACAAAGATTTTTATCATTTGACACGAAATATCGATTTAAAAGTATTTAATTACAAGCTAAAATGCTGCCAAAAACTAGACTGGCAGTACTGACTGCAGTAATCAAGGACTAATGTCTTTTGCCCACCAGGTGGTGCTAGTTAGTTTGATTAGAAATCAACAAAATCAACCAGACTTCTTGATGGCGGACTGATATGATTAGATGTGAAAAGATGGTCGGTCATTCAGAAATAACAGA
The DNA here is from genome assembly GCA_034670405.1 of Hoplostethus atlanticus. NCBI lineage: Eukaryota > Metazoa > Chordata > Actinopteri > Trachichthyiformes > Trachichthyidae > Hoplostethus > Hoplostethus atlanticus. Next base: position 468,862 of record JAXDDX010000076.1, on the reverse strand, counting down.
CCCCAGAATGCCTTTATCGGCCAATCAGAAGTATTCAACAAAGCTGTGTAATAAAACAATGCAGGCAGACATTACACCAAGCCAGATTAACCAGCTGGAGATGGTAGCCATTCTTCTTTATCAGGTAAATATAATCGTCTGTTCTTTTATCCCCTCCATCCCTCCCTCTCTTCCTCTCCCTCACCCTCTTCTCTCCTCCACTGGGTCAGTAAGTAGTAAGTTTCCCGTCTGCACATCTTTCAGACATCATGGCTTCCCATTACATTTCCAGCGGGTCAAAAACAACTATCAGAGACTGACTGCTAGACAATATTTTCAAACAAGCCACACGAGTAAGGCAAAGGAGTGACAGCTGATTTCTACCGATCCAAAAAAAAAAAAAAGACGCAGCTGAGTGCATATCAATATATTTTGAGACATTAGTATAGTTACCGTTAAGCCGGCAGACTCTACCGGCCTCTTCAATGCATTGTACATTGTGCGATTTTGTCGGGAAATGTGCTGGATCGCTTTATGGCACAAAACAGCAACATGGCGCTGTTCTTCCAGCAACCAAAGTTGTTCTTCAACGCCGCTGGGAATAGAATAGGAGGGAACGGCATCAGGTTGGAAACAAAGACTGTGTAAAGGTGAAAACCACCAGAGCAATTATACTGGTGCTGTCCTACAGTCATATTTTGAACCAACAACTTGCATCCCAAGCTTCCCAAGTTTCTGTATAGCTCTGCCCCAGTCCAGTCCAGGTCACTTCAGTCCAGTTTTATCTGGTTTAGGGTCAGCAGTGTGAACAGGTTCTGTGTTCTTCTTCACATTGAATACAGTGTTACATGCCTTACTCTACTTAAACTGTAATGTAATGGCTCCATTAGAATGGGTCCCATCTGTAAATTGGGCCTTAATATCCCATTGACATTGTTGTTTACTTAGCATTGTTACCTAGTTGTATCAAGTATTGAACCGAAATGAGTTTGCCAGAATCTTGTAGGCAACCAGTTAGTTAATAAGTTAGTTAGATGAACTGAGTTTTTATTTTGTCTCTAGGTACCCAGTCTAGAGCATCAGCTTTGTACCCAAGTATATTTTACATGGCTATTTGAGGTATTGACGGTACTTTAGTCATGGTAGTAGTAATATTTACATGTATTTCCCATCGTGATTGCAAGCATTATACTGTTTAAGTTTTAATATTGTCTTGACATAGTTTGGTTTCCTGTGATACTTGTGCTTTTCGGAGCTAGTTCAGGTTAGTTTTCTGTGGTATAAATCTAGCTGTCATATTGTCTTATAGGTACCCCATCCGGAGCGCTAGCTTCGTACTCTAGTGGAGGAGGTTACTCGTCTTCTCTCTCCCTCCCGCAGGGTGGAGGTACCTATCCTTTCCTTTTTTCTTTTTTCCTTCACTCTGTCTGCCTTATTCTGTCTTGCTGCTGTCCTGTTGTGGCTGTTACCTGAATGCACCAGGGTAGGAAACTGTTTTCATGCACCAGCCTCAGTGGTTGGTTGATACTACAGTTAGACTAATATATCAGTCTAATATTGGCACTTCATTAAAAAAAAAATCTGCTATTGAGGACCTTCAAAAACAGCTATTTTCACCATTTAACCAGCCAAAAGAAAAGCGCTTTTAAACAGTATCTTACTGGTTGACTGGATCCATTTACCAGCCAAACATTTCCCAGCATTTGGTTGGTGGCTGGTGGCAATTTCCCACCCTGTACATTCCCTCCAGGCTTGCTTTGGGAGTTTGGGATCGTTGTGTCTACAAACACTTGTTTGAGCTTTAACTTAAATACATATTACAAGACTGTTCACTTTCTGTGCCTTGTTCCATGAACAAGTAGCCTACAACAATCTTCTTGCAAGTAGAACGCCATCATCGTACAATTGCAAGTAGTAAACAGTTTTCTCCTGGTGCAATCCTTTGTAACACTCTGTTGCAAAATTGCAAGAATTTTAAAATTCTACAAATAATCTGGTTATTGCAAAAACTCATCTATCCAGGAGAAGAATATTCTGCAGTGGATGAGTGTATTCTATGTGAATGGGATGTGATTGTTGGTTGTGTTAATGTTGATTGCCTTGTTAGTATTTCTGTTTGAGCATGGCATGATGAAAGAGTCCAGCCACTCCCCTCACATCATGCTTAATCCTCCATGGGTTTCTGTTGACAGTATTACAATAATTTGGAAACTATTGCTGCGTTCATGCCTTATCCAATTTACTGTAAATATGAGCTGCCAACTCAACATATCAGAAACGGTTAAGGTCAGCCTCCTAGTGGTTATTACAAGTAGGACATTACAATCGCCATCTTGAAGGTGTTCAACATTCAAGATACAAGACTCATCAGTCCTCTGAGTTTATGGTTGTAAAGTCATCTAGGTTTTATGCTGCGGTATTGCATGTTCAATTCTGATCTATTTATTATGTTGTGCTTTCCTTACAGGAGCCATTAGTCCTCTGAGCGCTGCTGCAGCGGCGGCGGCGGCTGCTGGTCGTGTTGCTCTGTCTGGATCGGGAGTATCGGGAGTCCTGCTGGCATCCAACCTTAATGATGAGGTACACTAACCATATCCCTAACCAGAACGTAGCTGTGTGTGTGATTGTTTTGGGGTTTCGCTCAGCTTACTTAAATTCACTCACTTCGTGTGTGTGTGTGTGTGTGTGTGTGTGTGTGTGTGTGTGTGTGTGTGTGTGTGTGTGTGTGTGTGTGTGTGTGTGTGTGTGTGTGTGTGAGAATCTATTTTTCTACATCTTTCTATTATAGCACTTTATATTTCTCTAACTAATCAAAATTTCCAGACCTATATCTATTCTGTCACGTGTATTTGTAGTGGCATTTTTTTCTATCTAGTCATCTGTTTCTACACCTATATATCTTGGATGTCTCTATGTGTATATTCTCAACTTTCTGTGTAATCTATAATAGTAAGTCGGCATCTATTCTATCGTCTATTTCCAGACCTATCTGTAGTTTCTATTTCTGTGTTTAATCTCCATCTCTCTGTCAGCGCCTCTCCCTGTCTCTCTCTCTCTCTCTTTGAGATGAGTAGTGTAGTGGTGGTTTTCACGGCTCCGCCCCCTCGTGGTGATGTTTTGCTACTTGTAGCTGAATCCTGACCGCCGCATAACACACAGACACCTGACTGATCAGTTTGAGATCAGCGTTCCCCTGTATTTTCTTGGGAGGATGCTTAATGCCATCTACTATTTTATTTTATTTTGGGGTGGGGGTTATTATTGTCAGTCACTTTGGAACAAGTTGATCCATTCTATAATCACTGGAGGTTTAATGTAGGGTTACACTGACATTGATTTTGGCTGTGTACCTTGCATTACTAGGTCAAGTTTATAGTTTGGTGGTATATTTTTCTTATTCCTGTAGATACGTGGCCAAACATAGACAACGTGATTATATGGGGTTTTGAGTTTTAGTGTACCATGGTCTAAATTATATTTCAGAGGCTTTTCCACGCTGGGGGGGGACACTGAACTAAAAAGAAAATAACAAATTGGCATGAAAATTGATAAATTTAAAGTCCAGATCCCTCTATGGAGGCTCTTATTTAAATACAAGCCCCTGGTATGTGTTTCCATCATTCTGATTGGCCCGTTAGTGAGTGGTCGTTATGGCAATGGTTATCTCACCTGACCATAAACTCTCTCTAAGCCAGCGCCTGCTGCCATTGCCTCGGGGGCTGAATCTATTCTGATTGGCCATCTGCTGCATGGTACCGCCCCCTTCCTGGTTTGCTGTTGACTACCACTTGCTCTTTTATTCACTCATTGATTTCTTTCTTTCACTCTTCCATTCTTTAATTTTTCTTTTCTGCTTTCCTTCCATCTTTTCTTCCCTCATTGATAAATGCGTCCAGCAGGGAGTATGTGTGTTAACAGGACTGGAGGAGTTTGGTGTGTGTTTCTGTGTGTGTTTCTGTGTGTGTTTGGGGGATCGAACCAGTGATCATTCAGACTCCGTTAATGTTCCACTGATGCTCTGTTTACTGACCTCTGCTTTGGTTTTTGTCCTCCTTTCCTCCTTCCTTCCCTCCTCTGCTCCTCCCTTTCCCCCACTTGTTTCCTTTCTATCTGTTGATTATGTACATTACGCTCTCCTCCTCACTCCTTCCCTCTATACCATCCTTTAATGTCTGTACACCTTTCCTAATATCCTCCTCCCCTCCCTATTTCCTTCCTCTTTTCCTCTTCCTCCTCGCTTTCCTTCCTTTCTCTGTAATCTGATTGTTTTAACCTGACTTTGGCTTTGCCGTTTGACCCCCACCCCACGCCATCCATGTTTGCTCCACCCCTCCATCGTCATGGAAACCACCACCTCCCCTCGTGTCCGTCGCTGGGCGGTCTGATCTCTACCTCCGTCTCTCCTCTTCCTCCTCCTCCTCTTCCTGTCCTCTGCTCTGCGGTCTCTCTCTCTAAAGATGGTCACGCCTCAAAGTCTCTTTACCCTCTTCGGTATGTTCAACCTCTACTATTCTATCTATTTACCTCTCTATCTAACCATGTCTCTTCACTCTCTTCAGAGTGTTTGGCCTCTTTACCTCTCTTTTTTTTTTTCTATCAGTCTCTGTGCCTCTCTATCACAGTTTACACCTCTATCTGCCTGCCTCAGTAAATAAAGACGTTTTAGGTAGATTGTTCCATTGGTTATCTTACCCGTTAAATGATGAAGAACATAGACACCAAAATCATCCATGTGTCCCCAGTAGATCATTGGCTCATGCTACACTGTGTTGTGTGATAGTAGGCCACTAGCATTATCTAAAGTAAGAAGACTCACCCTTTAGTAATTTGTTACTGTTTTTTATCATATGTCCTGTACATGCATACATTTTAAAAATTAATGACTATCACTCAACATAGTGTATGCTAAAGTGTTAGCATGGCATACCAGAACACATGATCTACCGGGGTCACATGGATGGATTTTTGTGTCTATGTTCTCATCACTTAACCGGTAAGTTGAACAACGGGACAATCACCCCAAAACTTGGTGTATTCCTTTAAACACTCTCTCTAGCTCTCTATACCTCTCCCTACCTCTATATCTCTTCTCTTTTTCCCTCTGGCTTTCTCTCTAGACTTTGTAAATATACAGTGCAGCCAAAGTGCACATTTTCCTGACTAGTTCAAATGGTTAGACATTTGTGGTCAGTCCTTCAACAAACCAGTCACGTCAGCAAAAGAGATTCAAAACACCATCAGCTAGCCATTTAGTCAGTTTTAGGGTGTCACTTGGTGGACCAGTTTGTTAGCCAGTCCCGGGTATCCATGGGTCCTTCAAAAATCTTAAATAATCTAAATTCAAGGCCTTGAAATGTATTAACAGATCTTAAATCCAGTTACTAGAGGCCTTTTTTCACTATGTAATGGCAGGTTTCTTTGCACTGCATGTCCATGTAGTTTAATAGAGACCAGGATTCGTAGTACAATATGCATCCTATCTGCTTTACTTAACACAGTTGGACTTCATGTCCCTTAACAGTTCATTTCCTTTCGTCTTCTTTCTTATTCTGCCCATTTAGTTTCTGAACTTTCATTAGCAACATTCAATCAGGAATAGGCTGGTTTGTCAGCTTTGTTATATTTTTAGGTAGCATTTAAAAAGTCTGAAATTGGGCTTTCTGAAATCTGAAACCAGTCAACCAGAGAGTCTTTCAGTTTGTAAGTAGGTCAGCCAGTTGGCAAACCAGCTAGTGAGTTGATAACTGGTAAACCAGTCAGTTTGAGGTGTGTTTCTTAACTAAAGCTAGGGAGTCTTGACATGCCTCACTGGTAGTCCCAACAGAAGACTACTTGGCCGGTAGCTGCAACGTAGAAGAATCTGATGTAGCTTCTCGTAGACATCACGTGGGAAGGCTCCATCTTTTCTTTTTCGTTTGTCTCTCCAGCACTAACTTTGTTCCTTCCATCCTTCACACCTCTCCCCTTTTCTCCGTCGGCTCCATCTCTCCTGCTCTGTCTGTCCTGTCCTCCTCCTCCTCATCTCCCCCTCGCTTCTCTCTCTCTCTCTCTCTCTCTCTCTCTCTCTCTCTCTCTCTCTATCTCTCTCTCTCTCTCTCTATCTATCTATCTATCTATCTATCTATCTATCTATCTATCTATCTATCTATCTATCTATCTATCTATCTATCTATCTATCTATCTATCTATCTATCTTCAGGAGTCTACGGTGATGTCCAGAGGGTGAAAATCCTCTACAACAAGAAGGACAGCGCTCTGATCCAGTTATCTGACGGCAACCAGGCTCAGCTGGGTAGGTTATGGTGGTATCTGTCCTGCAAATACATTGCGATTTAATTTTTAATTCAGAATATATCCTCAAAATCCTGATATGGATATTTGTAACCCCAGCCATTTATAACATTGTTGTTGACATCTGACCTACCCTTGTCTTCCATGCTCTCTCTCTCCCCTGTCTCCAGCTATGAGCCACCTGAATGGTCAGAAGGTGTTTGGCAAAGTGATGAGAGTGACGCTGTCTAAACACCAAACTGTTGCTCTGCCCAGAGAAGGCCTGGACGACCAGCTTCTCACTAAAGGTAAGACAAGGATCCGCTATGACCCAATTACTATAAATAATACTCTAATATTGGACCAGTGGCACAGGAAAGGTGGTATCTATTAAATCACCTCATTCTGTAGCATCCCAAACACAAAGTAAAGTAAGCGTGTAAAGGTTTTCATGACATTTCATAAATGTAACGAGTCAGTATCTTTGAAATCACTTATGATGCATTAAATGGTGCCTGTTGGGCTATTTAGTTGATAATTAATAGTGATCAGGGTTTCCACAGGTCCTTGTCTTAAAATAAATGATCTAAATGTAATACCTTAAGAATAAATCCAGTGAAGAGTTTAAAATAGGTTTTGTTGGCTTTGTTTCTTTGTTTTGATTTTTAAAATTGCTCTAAAATTAAATTCCAGGTAGCATTAAAAAGCCTTGAAATTAGCTTTCTGTAATAGATACCCTGAAAATGGTACCTAATTATCTAGCACATATTTACTTTTCTTAGTTCAAATCGCTTCTTGGATCACTCTTACACACTTACGCTAATGCTGTGGTTTAAACATGCTATTATTTGCTATATTATTGTCATTATTTGTTGTTTTTGTATAGATTTCTCTGGCTCACCGCTCCACCGCTTTAAGAAACCTGGATCCAAGAACTTTCAGAACATCTTCCCTCCCTCAGCCACACTACATCTCTCTAATATACCGTAAGACACACACTACATATGATACAAATAAAGTTATTTTTCCATCAATAAAACATGTTGTTTTATTAGCATGGAGGTTTGTCCCGCTCCCTGCTCCCTTGCTTCAAGGCAATAATACTAGTTTGTCTTTGCGTGTCCAGGGAGGGAGTAACGGAGGAGGACCTGCGTCTTCTCTTCTCCAATAACGGAGGGACCGTCAAGGCCTTCAAGTTCTTCCAGTAAGAGACACTTTATTGTGAAGCTCTATATATTACTTAGTCAGTTCCATGTGACTCCAGGGTGTCTGCAGTCTTAAAAATGTTGGGATCTATTGGTGCATTGTTTTCCCAGGGAGAAATCAATCCAGTCATGCAGGCCTATATTCTGGTGGGGTCTACAGTTGTTTTCTTTTTCACAGTGAGGGGAAATCATAAATTCTCCATTTTCATTAGGGCCAACTAGAGCTTTGCTAAGATAACTCTTTGTTCTGATGAGTAATGCATGTTTGACACAGGACACATGGCTGTCCTGTTTGACACAGGACATGTCTGATATGTCTCTAGGTTCTCATACATGCCAGTTATGATGTAAGAAATGCCCTGTCAGTACCCAGATGCTTCACTCTTAACTTGCTGCATACAATGTGGTCCACAAATAGAAAATGGCTGCAAATTCGGTGCCTAAAAACAACTATTTCAAGAGACAGATCTTATAAAATACCAGAGGTTAGAAAATGAATCAGTTGGTCAAACGCCTCAAAGCAAATCACAGGAGATATTACAAAGAGCTAGAACACTAAACTGCTATATTTCTTGAGTCCTGAGTGTATTGTATTGATTTTTGGTTTTCTCTTCCCACCATCAGGGACCACAAGATGGCGTTGATCCAGATGTCGTCAGTAGAGGAAGCTATCCAGGGGCTGATGGATCTTCACAACTATGACATGGGAGGGAATCACCATCTTAAAGTTTCCTTTTCCAAGTCTACCATCTAACCCACACGCTTTACTCCTAGCCCTTCGAATCTTTGTCTCCTTTTCTAAATTTACCTCCATAACCTCCTAGTGCTGTATCTCCTAACCATAAATGAATTCCATGGTTTGCAAAACTACAGTATTTTACTATAGAATCTTGCTCCAATGCCCAAACATTTCAATTAAAAGGACAAAATTGAATTCGGTTACAAATATTACAAAAAGTCGTAGATTCGTATACCAAGGTAACACGGTAGAAGCAGTTTGCAAAGCTCACAATCTCCTTTGACCATTATCTTAAAGTGGTAATCCGTGAGATTGTTGTTGTTTTTTCATTTAGTCTGCCTCTTTGGTGCTCAGCGCTCATTGCTGTGGTGTTTCTCACTGCTCTTCCCAGAAATCACCTGTCAATCAAACAGTGTCCAGTACTGTGACGTCTTTTTCCTTGGATTTTCTGAGTTTGAGTTTCTATAGGTGGCTGTTCAGCCATGGTGGCTATCGCTGCTCATGCTAACTACCCAGTTCTTCTTCTGTTTATTCCAAACAAACCGGAAACGCAAAACGTATCACTTCCTGTGTGCCAGGACCTACCTGACACCGGGTGTTTAGAGCAGCAAATGGAAAAGCTTTCATGAACTGACTAGAGGTTGGATCAAAATTGTGTTATATTAATCAGTAACAGAGTAGCGAAAGTATTTATATGAAAATGTTGCAGATTTTTACTTTAGGTCCAAGGAAGAACTTTTAAACTCCAAAAACCCCTAAACTTTCTAAAATAACATCCTTAATCATTCACCCTGCCAAGTTTTTTAACGTGCAGCTGCACCTTGGCATAATGAAGAGTATTAACTGTGGCATGGGAGAAAACCAGCCTGTTAAATCCCTCTGCAGATCCATTCACAGCTCCATGTTTTGTGGGCAATGCAACATAGGCCCTGCCCCTAGGTCTCAGCTTGTCAATTTAATTTCCTACTCATCTCTTCCTGTTTAGTCATGCTCAAAAACCTTTAGCAAAAATTTTAGCAAAATAAAATGTCCAGCTTCTTTCTTAAATTTGCCAATTTAAAGCAATGCTAGGCATCTGTGCACAGTGGCGGCCTGAAATGGCACTGAGAGGTAACTCTGACTTTTAAGGACTCCAAGCTCCAGCTTTCTCTGCTGTTTAGGAAACACTTTTGGATTTCACTCTTCAATTTCAATTGATCATTTCTTGTGCGCCTCAATGTTCATGCGGTAGTTGACTAACTAGCTATATTTTGTGCCCTTGTTCATGCCTTTCTCTTGGCATTGTGGGAAATGTAGGAAATCATTAGGCCCCTTTGAGATGAGCAAGTTCTGCACAGTTTTGAGCAGCGCCTTGCTAGGCTCATTGCATGGTAGTTAAAAATGTTGTCTGACATATAATGTCTTTATGACAAAGCAGGTTGAGGGAAAGTAGTTCCACCAAGTAAATTACAACACTTACCACATCACAAAAATAAAATCACAGAGGTTTTTGACTTTGAAATGCACCAACTTTAATATATTCTCAATCTTCCTACAACCCAATTTTGCATCCAACCCAGTCTTTGAAAACCACTGCTCTCACAAACGTACACACACACAATGCATGCTAACGGTGTCTTATCGGACAAGGTTTGAACATGTGATTATGGTCTTGGTGTCTTATTGGCTTAGAGAAGAGACCTGTTGGGACCAAAGTACATGTGCCTTTAGTCTATAGTTTGACTTTACTGTGTAATTTTTTTTTCTTCAACGCAGATTATTTTACTGGTAACGTTTGTTAATCTCCTTGTGTAAATGAAGTGTTTAAACACCTTTTTAGAAACAGATTATTTTGCTATTTCTGAACTTCTGATGTGAACCGTTTCATGCTGCCTCATTTATCACGCAAAGATGCACAGAGAAGTGCATTGCTGTTTCAAACAAGCACATGTCATCTGCAAACAGCTTTTTATTTTTTACACACCTTGATTACGTACTGCAGCTACACAGTGAGTTTTTCTTCTGGGACATTGTTGTATATTTTTTACCTGATTTCAGTTTCTTTTGTTATAAGAATCCAGATTGGCACAAATTAAAACTGTTTTCTACCAACAAGTCCAAGTTTGATGGTTTGTGTGTGTGTATGTGTACGTACAGACCTCTGCTCTCATCTGTATGTCTTTTCCAATAAACTTCTCTATCACTCTGTTCACTCCTGTCTCTCTGCTCTTGCTTCTTTCTCTCCACCTCCCTCCTTTAGCTTTTCTGTTCTTTACTCTTCATTCCTACTGTCGTTCGGCTGAGACGTGAAAATTGACAGGATCGCAAGCCCAGTTTTTTGTAGCTTTGTCACAGATGCTCTTCTCATAGATGTGTAAACTGAAAAAAAATGTGAATCAAAGAATTTTTCACAGGTCTTTTGCTGCCTTCAACGACTCCTTGCGAGCTCCTACATCTGAGTTTGGAAGTCTCAAATACTGTTCATTCAAATGTGCTTCGTCCAAAATAAATGCCTGTACTTTTCCCTATCTGTATGCACCTTTTCTGTTTATACAACAGTGGTGTATCAAGGTACCTTTGGATGTATATCAAATTTGGTATATATCCAATATGGCTGGCATTGGGGGGTCCTTGACGCTAATCTTCAAGGATAGCTGGGTATGAGTACCAAATCTTCTTGTTTCTTTCTCAATAGGACTTAGCGCCCCCATCAGGCCTACTGGGGTCATATTTATTGGATAAGCATTTGCACACCATTATCTATCATTTACCATAAAAGAAGAAACCAGGACAAAGACAAAAGGGTTTCAGCCCTACGAGCTTGATCACCTAATAAAATCCATCCATTGGATAAGGCATCCATGCTTTCCTGCCCCCTGAATGTAAGTTTGTAATTTCCGATATTTCCGTTGGTGCTTGCAGGCAGCGCTCTTTACAGCAGCCTTGCCAGAGGGAGGCGATTGGTCAGTCTGCTTGCCCTGTTCTGCATTGTGATTGGATCAATCGCTGCACTTCATCTGTGTGTACCAGTGTGCTGAACTCTGTGCTGATGTGTGTAGTCTGGTGTAGTTGCCATGTTGAATTTCTAACCAGCCAATCAAAGCCATTCCTGCAGAGACAAATATACTGTACATACACCCATAACTACATATAGTACATAAAGACAGACAGATATTACATGTTTGCTCAAAAGCTGACACGATGAGGCACCACTCTTTCTGTCATCTACCACCCCCCCACACACACACACACACACCACTGGATATCTCTTTCGTCTCACAAAGTCCAGGCAAGCTCTCACTCTATTGTTGCCATGGAAACTCATCTGAGATTGCAAACTTGCAGCAGCACCCTTCGCGCGCACGCACGCACACACGCATTGCTGACAGTGACAATTAAGTAGGACACTAGAGTGACTGTGTTAGAGAACAGAGTGAAGCCCATATTGCAGATGAGAAAGAATGAAAGGAAATAGATGGAGGTAACCAGGGAGACAGACAGAGGATGTTAAATGGCGAATGTTGTTTTTGCCATTGCCTATTTTTGTTTCCTTTTCCACCGCCAAACCATGTCGTCGTTCCTACATCGCTCCATTACTCTTTCCTTTTGCTCTCCCTCCATCCATACACCAACTCCACCACTTTTCTTACCTTTCATTCTGTCATTCTTTCCTTATTTCTTTCTATTCAGGTCATCAGTTCTCTGACCTACTTGCTGATCAGAGGTCTCCCTCCCTTCCCTCTCTATTGCATATTTCTCTCTTCCTTTCTTCCTTCCCTAGATAACCCCTTTTCAGTGATGTAATGGTCAATAAAAGAGGGTATGCTATGATGGCCATTCATCATGAGGCAAACATTTATATTTATATAGTTATATATTTTTAAATCTACTTATATTATACTTCTTTCCTTTACATAACATGCATCAGTTTTAACCCACTTACACTGGATTTACCACATAAAGATTCATGTCAGGCCTCCCTCTTTGCCTAGTGATCAAGGATGATCGGTCTGAATCTGATTTATTATATCACATGATAAATAAGCCTGTTATCAGCATCCCCTGTTCTTCCCTACTCCCTTAAAGAGAGCTTTCTGCTGGTGATTTTCTGACGTGGCAACAAGTAACTTTAAAGCTGCTCTATAGCCAACTAGCACGTTGGCAGCTCCAAATGGCAGCGAGAGGTAACTGTATGAAATTGGAAAACTTCACTACCCAGGAATCCTGTGATGCGATGTCTGTAAACTAAATGTCTAAATGTCTTCTTAGTGGTGAGTGCGGAGAGGTTCAGCCGTCAAGTAATTGAAATGCAAGGGAAAATTGTGGAGTTAAAGACACTTTGAAATTAACTGGCAACCTGTCCTGCCCTTATCAGCAACTGAGTGTTTTTCCTTTTTCGCACCTGTATGGAGCTGATTGCATGACATGCCCTTTTAAACCTTTTAAAAGCCCATTGTAGGTAAAAATAAGCACTCTTCCCTGCTAAAAAAACATTTTGCAGATGTGTTTTTTTTATCCAATAACACTTAAAAGCAGAATTCAGACTGCTGATCATCCATCCAACATTATGAGGCGTCTTTTAATGAAACACCATGTATAATATGTATAATAATTTCCATTTTTTTATACATTCATATCATGCAACATATGGTGGTATGAAAGCTGAAAGTAGCCTGCATGCTGTAATGACACATTTACATCTGTATACACACCTTTTTCCTCTGTAACTGATCATTTCAGTGACGCATTACATGCAGCGTTGGTCTGTGTGAAACATTTTGTACTGGAAGGCCATGTTTTGTTTTTGTCTCTCCATCTTTTCCTTCACATCTCTCCCTCCCTTCCAAAACCTTTCTGGCTGTCATTCTCTCCAGAAATGCAGGCAAACAGACGTAGCAAGACAAACACAGAGAGATGACAGACATGCACGTTAACAAACAGAAACCAGGGTGATAAAAAAAAAGAGGCAGAGATACAGACGGGCAGTTTGATATCAAACCTTTATTTTGTTACAGACGCCACTGGAAAAACAGAAGTGTTAGGATGTCTGTCGCCATCGGTACACTGTTATATGTGTTCACTATGTCTGCTGAGATAGGCCACACAACAGTTCAGTCAATTTGTCACACAGTTCAGTAACCCACACTACAGTTAGTCAGCCGGTTTCTGAAAACATGACCGAGCTAAAAACAGTTCAGATTGCCGCCCAACAGTCCAGTCTGTGGAGAAGGATGAATGAAGGAGTGGACTGTGTTGTCACATGAAGCCAGGAGTGTTACAGTACAGCTGTGCTTTATACAGACTGACTGGATAGTAGTTACCTTTACATGCATACAGTATTCTGCATATTAGCTTGTACCCCCATTTAGGTCTTTGGCCATGATTAGATAGGACCATGACCGACTCTTGAACATTCCTGTATCAATGAACCCACCAATACCAAGAATTTCTGCATATCTGTGTTCCCTTACCAATGATCTAGCTAGCAAAGGAAGCAAGTTACAACTATAGTGAGCTTGTGCAGACCAAAAAACAACAACCGTAAATGGGATAACATGTTCCCACTACTGTATTATATCCAGCAGCAATTTATCCAGGTTTCTCATAGCTGGGTTAAGAGCTTCTCTGGATTATTGTAAATGGGATGTGGCGTTTATATGAGCCAACTCATGACCGGAATACTTATACTTATCCCAAATTTTAAGAGAATGTTAGTGTGCATGTAAACATAGCCCATTAGCGTGATGATGAATCTCACTATTACTCACTGAACACGAGTTATGCTATCAGTTCTGCCTCCCTATGACAACAACGTCCTCTCCACCTTTTGTCCTTTAAAGAGAAGAGGTTGTAGTTTTATTTTTTCTCTCTCACTCAGAAGAACATTGACATCCATGAGACCCATGGTTTGAAACGACCCATGGAGCTAACGAATGAAATCGGTGGTAAGCTAAGAGGAAAAGATCTCTTTCGTGTAAAGTTTACCATGGCCACCTATTCGTTTCATGGAGCCTGACACTGGGGATAGACAGTTTCAAACCACAGTTGTTACGCACGTCAATGTTTACTGCGTCCGTCAATATGATCGGTAATTGTGACAGGTTCATAATCAATAGGTTCCAAAATCCCAAAACCTTCCCATAAATTGTGTGAATATGGCACTTCGATCAGGTGAAAACCTCATACCATTCCAAAAAAAACAAATTTTTCAGGAAATCAGATTTTAAGATTGATAATTGTGCATTTTTACAATCAGTCAATGTTTTCAATTAGTTTTATGAACCCCAGGGTTATGAAACTTGGTCAGCACATATTCGACCAGGGGACCATGCACCAAAGGACCATGTCGACCTTCAGTTCAAGTAAAAAAAACAATTACACCAAATTGGATTGGAGCAGCTGTCTGTTACACACTTTCTGATAAAATGTCTTGTAGCGTACCAAGCATTAGATAGCAGGGTTTAATTCCTTTTCAATCCACTCAAGCCAAGAAGTGGTATTTTTTCAGAATTTAAATACAGAAATAATTTTGGCATGAGAGGGCTGCACTGATGGATTTGCAGGTGAATTGGCGCAAGGCCTGGTTGAAATGGTCTTTTAGTCTATGCTAAACATTAGCATTGGCCACATAGCTAACAACCCAAACCACCGGTCTGGGTTCACACACAAGATATACTGATGAGTGTAAAGATACAAATGTCTATTTACAGCAATAGAAATAGGTAACTGGTACTGTCATCATTCATTAAAAACAGCTAGTTCATGTCATAATAGTTCATGTCTTCAACTGATTATAAATCTGATAGAAAAACAACCCTAGTCAAAAAAGAATCCTACAGTAATCCAGTAAGAGAATCATGGTTCTTGGTTCTGTATACAATTTGGAAACCATCTATTTGGATCCTATCTGACAGTCCAATAGCATTGATAGAGTCTTACAAGACAGTCCAATAGTATCGTTAGAGTCTCACAGGACAGTCCAATAGCATTGATAAAGTCTTACAGGACAGTGAAATAGTATCGTTAGAGTCTCACAGGACAGTCCAATAGCATTGATAGAGTCTTACAAGACAGTCCAATAGTATCGTTAGAGTCTCACAGGACAGTCCAATAGCATTGATAAAGTCTTACAGGACAGTGAAATAGTATTGTTAGAGTCTCACAGGACAGTCAAATGGCAGTGACAGAGTCTTACAGGACAGTCTGATAGCATTGTTAGAGTCTTACAGGACAGTCCTATAGCATTGATAGAGTCTCACAGAACAGTCCTATAGCATTGTTAGAGTCTTACAGGACAGTCCTATAGCATTGATAGAGTCTCACAGAACAGTCCTATAGCATTGATAGAGTCTCACAGGACAGTCCAATAGCATTGATAGACCAGTAATGAAGTTAGAGTCCTACAACATTGGTTATACAGGGATTTAGAAAATATGAAGACCTTTTAAAACCTTTATATGAACATTATACCGATAAGATTAAGTCTCACAGCCACATCATAGTGCAGCTGTGCTTTGGCCAATTAGAATAAGCTACTTGCTAGCTGTAGCAAGACCTATAGCAATCTGTCACTGGCTGCTGAGCAGCAACATTGCCTAAAAGATCTACATAGTAACAATCACATTGGACTGCTTTATAGGATCCTCAAGGAGTGGGTGCACAGATTCCAACTTATGTATTCTTATAAGATTTCCCTCTTGGTTTCCTATAGGACTGTATTTTGACTGTAGGGCATACCGACCATGCACCGATATGAGCACAGATGGTTGCCATGGCAATTAGCGACACGTTTGACAAGCAGATAGAAAATTTTCTCTTTCACGTACAGTCATCAAAAAATATCTATATATCATATCAATAGAGATTCAATGAAAGAAAAAAGACAAAAATAACATTGATTGGTTATTATAAATATTAAATAATTATTAAATAAGCATCTGTGAATCATTCACATTCAGTCTATCTGACATTTTAATTATAAACTTTCACCAGTGTAAGCTGGATAAACCTATAAACATATCAGCTGTAACCAGTAGGCCATTAACTGTGCAACATTAGGTAGTATGGAGGCTAGCTAGCTAGACGCTAGCAGAACAAACACCTCTAAAAACCAACACTTTGTTTGCGAGTAGGCTAACTAACTGCTATCCCAACTTCACCAGTACCAGCACCAATCTGAAGTGTCTCCATTTCATATAAACATCCACAGGACATCAGGCGGCCATGATGAAACACTAATGGCACATTGAGGAGCTTTTCACACCACCGCTGGGTTATAATTAGCCTTAAGCTAAGAGATTGTCCAAGGCTAGTCCATTTTCATATACATATACATAAATTAGCGAAGGGCTGAATTCTGATTCAATTGTTATGCCTTCAAACTGGTCATGTCATGTTTAGCCTAATACCAGTGTGAAAAAGTAGCCAGTCCAGGGCTAAAAGCCAGGCTAACAAAATTGAAGAATACAGTTAGCCCTGGGCTAAAGCCATAGTGAGAAGGGCTACAGAGCATAGTCAAGTATTGGTTGTACATGTTATACTGATAGTTAGTTATTATAGTTATTTAGCTTGAAACCCAAACAGCACCAGTATAAAGGTATAACAGTAAGACTTCAGATAGTTTCCCAATGGCCCTGACACTCTCTAAATATCATCTAAATACAATAGAATGATATTTACTTCTATAATAGTAACCCATATTTACCTACTATATTTCTTTGTAAACTAAACATATACAGTCAAAAGCCTCAGTAATGAGATTGCATTGTTTCCCGTGGCTGAACCAAGGTCTGAAAAGGTTAGCCCCTTATTCTTATTTTGGTTTGATAGGGTTGGTGACAATGTCCAACCCCGGCCTGCCCCAAATAAACACTCGCATCTGTTTTCAAGACCACGACTTTTCAATCAATTACATTAAATTAAACAGGTGTCTTTACATCTGAAGTGGAAATGACAAGCTAGATAGAAAGGCTGTTGACTGTTCCAAACCTTATTCCATATTCCAACAATAAACAAATCAGTATTCCAAAATAAATCTCCTTCTAAGCCATTTACTACACTAATATCTCTTATAAAGCTCACCGTATTTTTTCTATTGTATTTATCTTTCATACCAAAACATACTCTTTTTAATGTTGCTAAAAAAGCTCACAAGACCATATTCCAGTAATATACTTATCTGTCAAACCAAGACATTTCACTAAAATATTTTCAATACAAAAAACATTCCTGTCTGTCTTCATTACCTAACTTACCATACTCCACTGACATGCCTTTTATATCAAACTAGATTTAAATGAATGCCTTTGACAATAAACCATATTCCACAACAATATCAAATAACAATGTCAAATCAAATACACATCTCTTCAAAGAATCTAAAACCTGTCTCCCATACCCAAGACGATACACAGGAGTGAACACTTATGTATATGGGTGATTGATTTGTATAGGAACAGATACAACCACAATAACATATTGCAACTAACTACCCGCTGCTTTGTGTCACAGTATTTAGTTCAACACAGTCTTACAAAATGTCACGAAATGAGCCCATGTTGTCCCCCCGAGCTTCAACCCATTACTTTCTTCTAATTCAAATGAGGTAAACCTGCTGTTCCGGTTCAAATGCTGTAAACTGGCCTGATTGGACAGATTTTGGGAAACCATCAGTGAGGTGAGTCAATCAGGACCAAATCCAGTTGGGATGCGTTGAGCGTGGTAAAGAATGACAAAAAATTTTTGTTAGGGGGTCTATTTTGTTGTTATTTCTGACCACAACAACTTGAATGCGTGAATTTGTATTTACAACTTCTGAAGTAGGAGCTTGCAAGGAGCACTTGAAGGCAGCATTAGTCCAAAACTGCCTGTAAAAAGGATGCATTTTTGAAAAAGCAATAACTTTAAATTTAACGACTCAGAATCAAGTTTTAACCATGTCTTTATTAAATGTATTTGATTGTATATGTATGTATATATAGGAATATTTTGTTAGAATTTCTATAACAGGGCTTTTTTAAGACTTTAAGACTAAAAACAATGTGAGCTCTGACTGTAATTTTAGCTATCTTTCAGTGCTGGTACTGCATTTAATTTTAGTAGCCTTCTAACACAAAATATTCCTCAGTCTCACAATAAGATCCTCACTATCCACATGCACTACGAAACCCTCATTGAATGAAGACCAGCAATGAGCAAAGGATAAAAAAATGAAGGTTTTGAAGCAATTTTTAAAAAAGATAAAAGATAAAACTATTAAGAGAAAGGCATGTTTTGAGACACCAATTTTTCACTGGCATCCAATTACAGACATGTCTCACTATGGTGTCTCAATGTTGGAAATTAAATAATTGTGTGCTTTTGAAGATGTTTTTTGACTGTTGAAGCTGCCCTGATGCATTGTGTTAGTGGCACAATGTACAAGGTTTTGGCAAGAATCACTCAGCATGATGGCTAATGATGGGTAAAGATAAGGCCCAGGTTAAAAATAACTGGAATTATCCTTTAACATCTCTATCGAAATATTGATTCCAAGGCTAAATAACCATTGTTCTGCACAACCTGCTTTGCAAGATATATTCACTTTCAGGTCCAGATCACTAAGATTCTGCTGTGAGGGCAATTTGTACATGTTTTTGTAACTAAGTTGCTTGAGCGCTAAGTCTTATTCACTATGCAATTTACACAAATCAAGTTGTGGTGCAAACAAGCCCTTGGAAAGGCGCAAGTTGCTTCAGCTTTAACACTGAAGAAATGTCCACAAAGGCTGGCACCCTTGTGCCCTAAAGCCCCTTCATAAGTGGAGCATTCTTTATATATTCATTGCTATTTTAGTTTGTCAAAATTAAGCAACATAATACAATAAACAAAAAATTCTGACCATTAGGCAGCTTTATACTCTTTTTCGTACACTTTGTGGATAGCATGGCTCTCTGATTTGGTCAATTTCAACGGCGATGTATTCATTTGTAGGTTATCTGTCAGACAAGTGATACTAGATACATAGCTCGCCTAATAGCAACCAAACAAACGTCAGCCCTGAATACCTTTGGTAATGAAAGCACCGTTAAGTAGTTCATGTCAATTTTGAGGGTGTGTTTGACAAGTCTGCATTTAGGTTCATCTTTCAGATCTAAATAAAAATTAAATGAAATTAAATGAAATGAAATTACATAATTAAAAAAATCTGTTGATAACTGTTTTATGATAGCAGTAATGAATATGAGAGAGTTGGTTATGGCCTAATAACACCTGTGGTAATTCACTTTATTCACATGGCGGACATATTGGATTTACGTAACACGACGTAAACCAGCTGACTGCTAATATTAGCTAGCATGAATAGATGAAGCGCTGGTGTGAGCAGGTATTCAACATCGTGGATGTTCCTTCAATCCAGTTGCTTTAGGATTTGATTTGGACCTTCTCTAGGTCTGCTCATCGCTTCAGTCTACATTTGACATTTTTTTGGCCAAAGCTCCGTTGCTTCACGGTCTTAAGCTGTTGTGTACATAAAAGGAATACTGCGTCATAACCACCTCAAGGTCATTATCGTTCAGGTGAATCTATCTGAGGGGGCATTGTTTGCTGTGTTTACTGGTACAATGGTGATGTGGCTGGGTACAATAGCAATACAATAGCTTTTATACAACCGTTACTAATGCAAATATTCATACCAACTCCTGCCAGTTCTCTCCAAACCCCCTCCTGAAATAAATATTAATAATGCAGACATGCTATAAGTAGTGCACAAACATAAGAACAAAACCAAAAACAGCAAAAAGCGAGAAAGATGGCAAACCAAACCAGTTCCAACTAGGTCTATTTTTCGTAAAACATGGTTGGTGGGCCTCTAGGTCCATCGAGCAACAAAACCCTAATGCTCCACTCAAATGCCATTAGCACCTCCCTCAAACCAAACCTTATTCCACTACTATACACGCCTTAAACATCCAACAATATTCTGTCTTTCAAACTAAAACACACGTCTTTAACGCTAGGTAAAACAGAAAACTTGTCTGACAGCATTTAACTAATTTCGTTTAAAATAGCAAAAACAATATTCTGAGATATTTATTCACCATAATCTCTTGATGTATGTGCCTTTTAAACTAAAACGCTCTTTATAATGTATATTAAAACATAAAAATATACATCTTCTATGTGTGCTTTCTTAATTTCTATATGATCCAAAACACCTTTGTGTACCCAGTGCCAAGAGCTGGTCCCTGGGCAGGTTTTCCATCAAAATACTGATCGGAGAAAAAAAAAGACATATCACTGCTTACAAATGACACATTGCCGCATCAACGTCCTACTTCTAACACAGTGTAGCTCTGTGACTAGCCCACAGCCACATGACATTTATTTTGATGGCACTTGAGCACAATGTTAAACAAGGGATGTGCGTGTTACACTCTGGATTGTGCTGCTGATCAAGAAACTCAATTAAAAATGGCAAATCAAATATTTTTTTTTTTCCTCCAACGCCAGGATATTTTGTACTTTTTCTGACATTCACTGACCAGACATGGGCGAAATGCTAACCCCAAAATGAGCCAAGTAAAAAGAAACAAATGAGTAGAAGAATAGTAGAAGAAGATTAGTAGATTTTGCAAAATGAATCATAAAAAACATACCGCTTGACTTGATCAGTCTTTGGGCTCCAGTGTGGTCTGAATGGCGAGCGGTGTCGGTGTACAGTACAGGTAGCATACAGGATGTTGTTGGTGTGCTGGACACAGCGTGTGAAAAAAACAGAGCTTGTGCCTTCTTTAAAAACAGTGTATGCCCATATTATTGTCCATATCCAGCAAAGACACGATGCCACCGAGAGCTAGGAGATTCTATTATTGCCCAAATGGGACTGCTTGTAGCCCAGATGCAATTTAAGACCACAGGTTTGATGGCTGCTATGGCCACCCGCATTCGTATGTACAAACACAGAACAGCTATGGGCTTTCCATCAAACGGCACAAGTCATTACACTATAAAGTTTATATACTGTATCTATACAGGGTACCTGTGCTTGTCAAAAGGATGAAAGCTGAGGATATATATATATATATATAAATGTCAATGGTATAAATGTTAATCCACTCACGGCTGATCAAAGGGTCAAAAGTTTAAGAGTTACACAATTTGTTGGATTTACAAAATGAGAGCAATTGGATTGGCATATCCAGGCGTCTGAGGTTAAAAAATATATAAGGAAAAAAAATGTCAATCAAACCTCACCTCTTATAAGTTAGGCTCAGACTACTGCCCTTCCTTATTGGTCAGTTGAGATAGGGTAGGGCTAAATGAGGCTCTGATCTATTTTCGTAAAGTATGTAACCCAGAACAGATCGCGGGCCTATTGCTGATGGGTCTCGACATGATAAAAATACCAGTTTAAATGAGCCTAGGTCCCAGGGGGAAGAGACTAAATTTATTCAGTTTGGGCACCAAACCAGTAGGGAGGCTGGAGGGTCATAATTGGCCATTTAAAGGTAAGCTGTGTGTGTGATTAAGCATCCCTATTAGCCAGTTGGGCAGGACTAGTGAGTCTATGGTCATCTCTTAACTAGCTGAATTACCTCTAAAAAATGAAGTTGTGAATTGTCGGCCCAAGCCATGCATCTCTACTACTGTTTTGCACTGGCCAGTCAGAGGACAGAGACTAGATTTAGGACTGAGCATCTCATTCTTTATAGGCCAACCCCAGAGTTGGAGGTGGAGTGTGAGTCAGGATGGGGCGGGGCAAGGTGGGGGGAGGAGTTGGGCTAGGCCGGCCGAAAAGCCCCTGCATCTGCCTGTGGGGGTGATTGGGGTTGTCTTGGAAACGGCCGCTGGGGTTGTCTTGGAAACGGCTGCTGGGGTTGTCGTGGAAACGGCTGTCATTGTCGAGGCGGTTCCCATTGTCGTAGAGGCGGTGGTTGCTGTGGAGATCGGGGCTGGGCCCCCGGTCTGGGATGTGGACAACGTTGGTGCCGCTCTTCCTCCTCAGGGTGGACTCGCGGCTGGACGAGGCCACCGACTGGCAGTCAGAGCCGCCATCGCTGCTAGCACCTGTCCCCTCCACCGGGGTAACCCTGATGGTGGTGATGGCCTGGGGGTGGGGGTGAAAGGGAGGGGCAAAGGTCGCACTTGGGGCATAGGGCATGATGGGGTTGTTAGAGTTGGGGTAGAAGTTAGGGTGAATGTTATTAAAATTGGGATTATTGTGATTGTTGGGGTTAAAATTGATGTGCTGGGGGTTATTGTGGTTGTTGGGGTGTAAAGGGTGTAAAGGGTGTACAACATGTGGATGGTTGGAGTATACACCTCCTCCTCCTTCTCCTCCTCCATTGCTGTCTGTTTCGGTCCCTGCCACGCTTCTCCGTCCATCCAGCGACCCTCCGTCCCTCAGCGAATCACAACTGTCTGTGTGTCTGTTCAGGTCGTTGAGGGCAAAAGCCGATTGGTGAAGGGATGCTCGCTGGTCTGGCGGTTTCCATCGCCAAGAGCCGCTGCCGTCGGTGCTCGGAGGTTTCACCACTGGTTTGGACGACCGCGACTCCGGGTGGGCTTCAACACGGACTATACTACCACTTCTCTCCAAACCTCCAGAAGAAAACAAACAAGACAAATAAATTACTTAATTATCACTACTACTACTATTAATTACTACTACTGCTGTTGTTGCTACTGCTACGACTACTACTACGAATAATAATAATTGTAACTTTAAAGCCCCAATCCAGAATGGATTTGTACATAGATTCTTGAAGTTGGATTTCAAAATATAGGCCTATTTAACTTTAAAGGTAAAACAGTTTTTTACCAAAATTTAAATTAAATTAAATTAAATGTATCAAAAGCTCAGATAATCTGTGACAGCAGTAATTGCTGGGTGTAGCAATTTTAACCATCAATATGTCATTGTCAAATTAATTGTGATACCTTGGTATAATTACCGTAAACAAATGAGACCAGGGTGGAGATGATTTGTAGCCTCTATCTCACACCAGTGGTACGGTTAGTGCTAGGGGTTAGCATCAGCCATCAACGGCTGATGCTAACTGGCGTTCCTTCCTTCATCATGGCATTAATAATGTGTTCTGTGTTCGAACTCCAGAACCTAAATCAATCTTCAACCACAATCCTTCCAGGCTGTCTTGATGCCATGAACTCATACGGACTTCTGGGTCGACCCCGCTATGTCCACAGAGGGTCCCAACGTGAGTTTGTTTACTCAGAGAATTCCATACCATCTCTGTGGTCCGGTAGTCTGGACATTATTGTTTCCTCCACCTCAACTGTCTCAGCCCCACAAAACAACACTGCCACGTTTTTGCTACTTAACACTCCCTCAACAATAAATCATGATATCATCACTGACAGGAAAATCGACTTCCTATGTCTCACTGAAACATGGCAAAACCAACAGGACTATATGATTCTCAACCAAGCTACTCCTCCAGGCTATGTTTATATACAGAAGCCTCACTCCATGGGCTGGCTGTCATCCATCGGGCTGACTTCCAGGTCAAAGAACTGCCAGTACAGAATGTGACATCATTTGAATATGTTGCTTTCAAAGTGGCTGGTTCTGCACCTCTCGTTGTCCCTATTTACCGACCCTCAAAGCCTCCTCTACCTTCCTTTATGAGCTTTCTGAGCTACTCACATCTGTCTGTCCCATGTCATCATCTGCTCTCCTGCTTGGTGATTTCAACATTCATGCGGACTCTCGTAGCTGCTCCTTTCGCAGCTGACTTTCTGTCGCTGCTGGACTGTTTCAGCTTCACAACATGTTCAAGGTCCGACGCAATGCCAGAGGTCACACCCTGGACTTGGTGTGCTCCACAGGCACAGCACCCTCACATCTGCAGAGCCTGAATTTGGCTGTCTCCGACCATCTTGCCATTTCCTTTACTGTTCCTGTTCCCCTCTCCAAACAACGGCAAATGCGTACCATCACATTTAGAAACACTAAACACACCCGCCCTGGGGAAATTGATCATGTCTCATGTGGCACCTGATCCCTGTTTGACCTCTGCCGACAACCTTGTCTCGTACTACAACCAAGCCCTATCCTCCAGTCTTGATTCCTTGGCCCCCATCAAAACCCGGACTGTCTCCTTCTCCCGTCCTGTATCTTGGTTTACCCCTAAACTCCGCACCATGAAGACCCGTGGCAGACAACTTGAGACATTTTAAGAAATCCTGTCTCGTTGTCCACCACAAGGCCTACAAAGAGCATGTCCAGTGCTACAAAGAAGCTCTTTCCCAGACCAAAACCTCATACTACTCCAACTGTCAAAACAACCCCAGATTGGTGTTCTCCACCCCCTGAATGCCTTCCCCGTGTCAGGTGCCCCTAACCCAGGGCTTGACATTCCCCAAAAAATGAACTTGCCCCCAGCTGTCAGGCACTTGCCCACCACTTTGCGCGTAGCGGACAAGTGGGGCGTGAAAAGCCCCACAGCGACGACGGAAAGGCGGCGCGGGGAGAGTGCGGGAGGGGATACCGGGAGGGCCTCCCCCCAAGAAAATTTTAGTTTTTCAGGTTACCTAGATGCTCTCTCGTGCATTTTGACACAAAAAATGCACCTTTCCCATTGTGGTAAGTTTTTGCTGCAATTGTTTTTGCATGGCTCTGTTTGTAGAAATTTTAAGTTTTGCATGCATTGTTTCATTTCTGTATTACTCACATGTTTCACGTTGGTCATGACACTGCTCCATCTGATGAGTGCTTTATAGCATTCCCAGATATATAGTTAAGACTTTGAAAATATCTGGGAGACCTCCAGTGTATGAGGACCTGCTTCATAACATTAGAATGATAAGATTGCCAGAGGTTGAAACCACCCTGAAATCCTTTGCACTATTTGTCGCCGCGGAGGGAGACGCGCGCTCTCCCACTCCGTCCTCTGCAGCTCGCGCCCTCGCCTCCGTCCCGGCACTCCGGCCGCGGACCCGCTCAGACGCGGCTGCTGGCTCACTGTCCGCTCTCCGCTCCTCTCTTCTCTTCTCCTCTCCTCTCCTCCGGCCGCGGACCCTCGCTCAGACACGGCTGCTGCTGGTTTGCTCTCCTCTCCTCCAGTCCGCCGGCCCTCGATCCTCCCGATCGCCGCCGGCTCCTGCATTCACGCCGCCAGCCTCTCACACTAGCGCGTCCCTCTCGCTCACACAGGTTAAAAAGGCCTGGCTGCAATCAGCTTTAATTGGCCGCAGCCGCTGAGACCAGCCGAACCTACCACCCTCCCTCCCCCCAGTCCGCCACAGGCGGCCTCCTTGGAGAAGTTGTTGCTTCGGTTTTCTCGTCTTTCTGCAGCGAATTAGGTTAGTTTTAAACATTATTTCGCATTAAAATCGACTTGCCCGAGCGGACAAGCCTTCAGAAATGGTAGCCAGCCCGATTTGATGAGTAGACAGCCTCGGGCAAGCGGGCTATAGGGAATGTCGAGCCCTGCTAACCTGTGCTCCAAGTTCCTGAATTTCTTTCAGGCCAAAGTGGACTCCATCTACAAGCAACTTCAGGCACACAGCCCCTCCTCCTCACCCCAGACATTGGTTGTCGTCCCCATGCCTGCCTGACTGCCTGAATGTTTCTTCTCCTCCTTCTCCCCTATTGACACTGCATGCGTCATCGAGTTGGTCACCAAATCCAAGGCTTCCACCTGCGCCCTGGACCCCATGCCCACAGCCTTGGTCAAGGCATGTCTACCTGCTCTGTGTCCTCTCATAACAAACAGTATAAACACCTCCCTACAATCTGGCACTGCCCCTCCAGTTTCAAAATGGCATCATTCTGAAAAAGCAAGGTCTGGACCCGGATGAACTCAACAACTACAGGCCAATCTCCAACCTTCCATTCCTCAGCAAAATCCTGGAAAGAGCAGTTGCTGCCCAACTCCACCTCTTCAATCTGGTTTTAGAGCCCACCACAGCACCTCCACCCAGCTCCCTCCCCAGTCCCTTGTCAACTGCCTGCACGATTTAAAAATCTGGATGTTATCCAACCTTCTGAAACTTAACACTAATAAAACAGAGCTCATGGTTGTGGCCTCCAAGGCACTGCTCCAGAAGGTTGGGGATCTTGTCCTGACCATCAACGGCTGCTCCAACTGCCCCTCCTCAGAAGTCCGCAACCTGGGTGTTATATTGGATTCCACTCTGTCATTTGAGGCACACATCAAATCTGTCACCAAATCTGCCTTCTACCACCTCAAAAACATATCTAGATTCTGGCCTTCACTCACCAACTCCGTAGCAGAGACCCTCATTCACACCTTCGTCACCTCCCATCTGGACTATCGCAATGGTGTCCTATCCGGGGTCCCTAGCAAAGCCCTGGATAGGCTCAGAACTCTGCCGTCCGGGTTCTCACCTGCACCAAAGCCTGGCAGCACATCACCCACACCCTCATCCACCTCCACTGGCTCCCAGTCAAGTACCATATCACCTTCAAAATCCTGCTCACCTACAAGTCCCTTCACGCCCTTGCTCCCCAGTACCTATCAGACCTCCTCCATACCTACACCCCTTCCCGAAATGTTTATGCAAATTAAGACTACATTTCCCACCCCTCTTTGGATTTCCTGAAAAGGATCAACATGTTGGAAGTAATTTTAAATTTTAACTAACTTCCCCTATCTGCCTTTGCCAGAAGAACAGCGCCATATTCCTGTTTTGTGTTTTGTTTGTTTCTGGGGAAACACATCTCCGACTCCCGGTCCACCAACACGGGTTCCCCTCAAGGCTGCGTTCTTTCCCCTCTACTCTTCTCCCTGTATACCAACAGCTGCACCTCCAGTCATCAGTCTGTCAAGCTCCTGAAGTTCGCGGACGACACCACTCTCATTGGGCTCATCTCTGGTGAGGATGAGTCCGCCTACAGGTGGGAGATTGACCATCTGGTGACCTGGTGCGATCAGAACAACTTGGAGCTCAATGCTCTAAAGACAGTGGAGATAGTTGCGGATTATAGGAAGAACCCAGCCCCACCCAGCCCCACCCAGCCCCATCACCCTGTGTGACTCCCCAGTCGAAACTGTGGAGTCCTTCCGCTTCCTGGGTACCATCATCACCCAGGACCTCAAGTGGGAACATCACCAAAAAAGCACAGCAGAGGATGTACTTCCTGCGGCAGCTGAAAAAGTTCAACCTGCCAAAGTCAATGATGGTGCACTTCTACACCGCCATCATTGAGTCCATCCTCACCTCCTCCATCACCATCTGCCACTGCCAAGGATAAGGGCAGACTGCAGCGTGTCATTCAGTGATTGGCTGCAATCTGCCATCTCTACAGGACCTGTACGCCTCCCGGACCCTGAGGCGTGCGGGTAAGATTGCAGCCGACCCCTCCCACCCCGGACACAAACTCTTTCAGTCACTCCCCTCTATTTTGGTCCATCAAGACCAAAACCTCACGCCACAAGAACAGTTTCTGCAACCGGCCTAATCAACAAGGCCCGGTCCCCCACTAACATGGACCCCCCCCCCATGGACACTACACATTATATTAACGTAAAGCATCCACATCTGTCTAAATGCGTTACATTAACGCACAAATTTGCACATACCCTTGCACATATATATGGCACATATTCTTTTTATTTTATTGTTCTTATTTTCTTATTTCTTATATCTTTTCATATATTTTTGTGTGAATTTTTCTATTTTATATTGTATTCTTGACCTTTGCCTTTTACAGTACTTGCTTTTATTCTTGTTTTGTTTTTATTCTTCTCTTGTTATGTTTATTGTTATGCACCGAACACCAAGTCAAATTCCTTGTATGTGAAAACATATTTGGCAATAAAACTGTTTCTGATTCTGATTCTAAAGCAATACAGCAGATTTTCTGCAAAATGTAAAATGCAGAGTAGAGGCTGCCAATCTTATTTGTTTACGGTAATTATGCTAATGTCTCAAAATGAATGTGGTAATGATTTATTGATAGCACAAATAAGAGAGTTATGATGTTTTTACCGCACAACAGTGATATATGACTCTTTCACCGGTACAGACCTCCTCCTCCCACTGCTCCGGTGGTGGAGGCAGGTGGTGAAGGGTCCTGGTCCGTCAGTGCTCGGTAGCGGATGGATCCAGTGCAGCTGACGGTGCTGCCACCGTCCTCTGACCGGGGAGAGTGGAGCAGACCCTGCTGTTTGGACAAGGCTATCACCTGGAATATGTAGCAGGGAGTGAAACATCAGCATCGACTTGAAATATATAATATAGCCTATATGTTACGGTAAATGTGGGAAAATGGTAAATACGCATTTCCCAAGGTAAATGTTAATGTGGGT
Organism: Hoplostethus atlanticus; assembly: GCA_034670405.1. NCBI lineage: Eukaryota > Metazoa > Chordata > Actinopteri > Trachichthyiformes > Trachichthyidae > Hoplostethus > Hoplostethus atlanticus. The sequence continues at coordinate 440,411 of JAXDDX010000076.1, read as the reverse complement.
GGCACAGCAACACGATGATTGCAAAATTGTGCTCACTGTCCTACAGTTCTGCATCTGAAGTTCTTCTGATGAATTTGATCAGCTTTGGATATTGACTGAAAAGTATTTATTGTAGTAGAGCCTAAAAGGTTATTGGCCTCATAGAGTTATGTTACACTAGATTCTTTAAAATCACATTTAAAGAATTTATTTGAGAGACAAGCATGTTTTAGCATCCACATCTTTTTACACATGGATGGAAATTAGTTAGTCCAAATCCATCCTCACTCCGTGATGCGGGCCAACTGGGAAAGGGGATGCATGAAGACTTACCCAATGCAGGGTCTGCCTTTGACAAATTTCTGATGTTGTGGTGTTACATGAATGAATCCTCTGCACCTCACAGATCTCAAATTACTACAGAAGCCAATCCAAAGAGGTAATTTGGCCAGGTGGCTGTACCTGCAACCAAATGTAGGAACAGCGTTTTCCACTCACATTCACTGGGAAATGTATACATTTCCTGGATTTACCCTGAGAAATGTGGACGTTTACCATTTTCCCATGTTTACCATGACATGTATATATAAAACAGGGAGGTAAGGCTATGACCTGGAACAGCCATGTCTATTTCTACTTCAGTTAGTCATTTCCTACATTTCCCAGAATGCCTTTTGACAACCCCCGGAGAAGGGGCGTGAACTGCTGCATTCATGTCAAGGTGGACGAAGCGGAAAGATGTTGGACAAAGCGCTAACACGTTCAACTCGTTGGGAAGCCCTTGACTGTTGCTAGCTAGCTCCATAGCAACAACTAGTTAACAAGTTTCAAATTTCTCCTATTAAACTCCACTGTAGCTGCAATGGAACTATCTCTATGTTTGGCCAATTAATCACGGGACTATGAAAAATACACCACCAAACAACAAAATGGACCCAGAAATACAAGGTGCATCGCCAATGCCAATCAGTGTTTTCGGGTGGCTTTTTCCTTTAATATAATATATATTCAAAATATGTCTGAGCTCATCACATAACAAATCTTTAAATAATCTTCAGTCTAGGTTACCTCTTGGGACACTTCACTACTAAAGATACTATCCAAAACGTTTTACACTTCCTGTTTGTTTACTTTATTTTGAATCAAGGATTGTAAACGCTGTTTAATCTATTTCGTGTAAAGCTACACCGTCCCTCTATTCCTAAAATAACAACTATTTGTAAAAAATGAAACAAATGTAAACAATCACCCACTCGGCGTCTTGTACATTCAGCTAACACTCATCTAACTGCTTACATCAAGGTATTCTATTCAAATTGGCCATTTTTCATCTCATATTGAAATGACCATGGGCTGGATTTTATTGTATCACGTTCTCCTCTGAGTTAACAACCCCTGACTACTAAATAAATTCATGTAAAACTGGGTTTTTTGGGAGATACTATGTTCCGTTGAACCATGCAAATGCTTTAATGGAACTATGGACTTAATCTGATGTTGAGTAAATGTGTGTGTGCAAACAAACCCAATGCTTTGGACTGCAGTTTTTAAGGGCATTTTTGTCTCTCCCTTCTGCATAGCCCTTCACCACTGCAGAAAACAAAAACACATCTAGCAGGCAGATTTTTACGTGACGTGCATAGTAAGCTGCAATCCTAACATTTTCCCACACTGCTAGTGCAGTCTACACCTTGTTTGTATTAGGCTACATCTACTTTACTGTTGTAAAGGTTATTCACCGCATTGAAAAGGGGCGATAAGTACGTTTTTACCATTGAATATCACAAAATGTCCATAATATATCTGCATGGGGCTGTTGATCGATACCAATGACTCAACAACTACTTGGCCAGGCGCTGAGATATCTGGCTTTCGAAACTCACTCTCTCACCAGTGCCAGAGACTTGTGTATGTTCTATCAATGCTGACGTAGAGGTCGATGAAATGTCATAGATTACTCGAAGCCCCTTTGAGCCTGCAATCGCAATGCGAGTCAGGGCATGGGCAGGGATTTCGACGAGACCAGCAAAGACAGGAGGACAAGGAGTCACCTCAGAGTTAAGCGTCCGGTGCCAGAGTCAAGACAGAAATGCAAAACTGCTTTGAGATCAAAACTATTTGAAATCAATCTATTCCTCTTAAGGCTATTTTGAGTATAGGGGGGAAACTTAGAAGCTCTCAAAAATTAAGATAGATAGATAGATAGATAGATAGATAGATAGATAGATAGATAGATAGATAGAAAGAAAGAAAATAAAAGAATTAAGCAGGGAGATAAAATGATTGAAAGAAGAATAGAATAGAATAGAATAGAATATTAACCTGCATGATGCGAGGCTGTCCCCCAGCACTGAGCGGCCTGCAGGGGATGGTGGTCTTCTCAGCCACTCTCAACCACTTCTCTCTTACTGACCCGCCCCCATCCACAATGCTGTCCTCTGATTCGCTTTCCTGGTCTTTGATGGCGGGGTTATCCTCCTCAGGAATGTGAACTAGTTGGGAGGAACCTGGCCGAGACTGGATAGACACTCTGGCCCCACTGGCCAATCCAGTGCTACCATTGTGGGAAAGGTGATTATGATTGGCCAGAGGAACAGAGCTAGCCGCTAGTTTCATGTAATGAGCTGGGATGTGGGCCCCAGCGCGGAGCTCCATTTCCAGACCAGTGACTGAAGGTAGGTGGGTCCCAGCACGGAGTTCTGCCTCCAGGCCCATGGCAGAAGGTTCAGAGGAACAGCGCAGCTCCATGGTCCTTTGAGGAGATGAGGAGGAGGCGGGTCTTACCCCGTCCATCACCTGGAGTGACAGCTTCCTGTTGTCATTCTTGTTCTTCCATTGACTGAGGAGCTGCTTTGATCGGGTCGAGTCCATTGAGGCATGGATGGAGGCATGGCGTCGAGGAACACGACCCTCCTCCAATGACGAGCCTCCATGGGACCTGGTGGGAAGGACCAAAAGAACTAAATTAACAAAAGACAGAAGACAGACAGCTGTGAAAGGACAAACTTGTTAAGAGACGACAACAATTTTACCCTTTTAGATTTTTAGAACCTTTTCGGTTATCTCTCACATATGATCACAACAAAAAGCCATTGTGATAAATGACATTTAAACAATTTTAAGGTTGCCATACATGTCTAGTGATGGCAGGGTGTCTCCAAAACGTGTTAAAAAATATATGTTTGTAACTGCAGTAATGTGCCCTTTGTTGAAACACTATTGTCCTACTTCTGGCTTTGTCTAAATAGCAGTTTACTGAACTGAAGACTGAATATTATTGTCTGAGCTTTTCATATCATTGCTGTCAATATGTGACAGCTAAACATGAGTTATGATGGGTTAAGAAAGTTCCAGAACCTTATTTTCTATCCACACACTGAACAGGTTGAGAGCAAAAATGTAGATGGTCAAGTAAATTGTGGATTATTTTTTTAAACTGTCTCACCAAATACAATGGGATGTTACCTTGGCAGCGTGCTGCTGCTGAAGGTCATCATGTTGTCATGGTTGCCCAGGGGACTGGACGGGGTTATCACTTCCACCTCAGCACTAGCTCTCTTTAGATTGGACATAGAGGGCTCTCGGTAGGAGGAGCTTCGTGTTAGGATTGGCTCTGATTGGTTGGGGGACAAGGTGTGGGAGGAGCTTCGTGTGAGGATGGGCTCTTGTTGGCTGGGAGCCAGCGTGTGGTGGCCTATAAGGGGAAAATAAGGAGGATGAAACTGCTAATGTCAAGCTGGAGGAGTTGATTTGAGGCCTAGTGAACTCATTGGAACTGGCTATTTTAAACAAAGTTGTGAACTAAAATGAAGGGGAAAAAATGGTTAGATTGCTTGGATCAGAAAGCAAGGAAGGGTCAAGCAGCGACATAATACTAGGATAAGGGTTATACAGTGTCGTAATACTAGGATCAGAAAACAAGGAAGGGTTATACAGTGTCGTAATACTAGGATCAGAAAACAAGGAAGGGTCAAGCAGCATTATATTCCAAAGGTGCTTCATAAGTTGCCAAGGTCTCTATTTTACTGGCTACAAGAACTGTAGATAATAAAGGAAAAGAAAGTTGCACACTCTTAACCTTCTTACTGTTTTTTAGCGAGAACCTCATTAAATGCAATTAGAAGAAGTGTCAAATCTTTTTTGATACAAGGATAACTGTAGGCTAGGATTCAAACTCTTAATTAGTGTTTTTATTACTACCTCTACAATATGGTTAGCTTGCTAAATTGGCTAATTTATTGTTGTAACAACAGACGGGGATGAAAAGAGCAGCAAACAGGAAATGGAAGGGGAGGAGCGTTCCACCCAAAATCTTATCACATTTACGGGGAGGAGTTCATGTGACACTATGCCGCGATCTAGTTCATCCAATAGTAGGCACCTTAGTCCACTGAGGTGATGCCCAAGCCTTTCAGGACTGAGCCAAGCAGAATCAATTCATTTTTGATCCTTATCGGTACATAAAAGTGTCATTCAGAGCCATTTCAGTGTTAAAATATTAAAAAGTGTAGATTTAATATTGGAAATTCATTCTAGCAGTTAATAAATTGAGGTCATTCATCATTAATAACAAATAAACACCTAGCAGCAATGCAGTTACCTTGGTGGCTGTTGCTGGCTGTTGACTGGCTGACGTTAGGGAGGGAGGAGAGGGGGGGCTGTCTCAGGGTCGGGGGCGGTGGCCGGCTTCTGGACCGATCTTCACTGGGCTGGAAATTCCCCACTGCATACACACCCTGCATCCACACACACACACACACACACACACACACAGATAAACACACACACACACACACACACACACACACACACACACAAACACAGTCAGACACAGAAGAGCGTACAGCATTAACATGAGCATAAAAAAAGGGTTTGGCCACTGCAGTTTTTAGTGGTAGCCATGTCAGCTCCACAGTCCTACTCCATGCCTGTTACTAAAGCCTTATTTGAAGTGGATTAGTGCTACTGGAGGAAATCCTGTAATTGTAATTATTAGCAAAAATATCTGTAGTTTTAATGCAGTGCAAATCTCCCATGTCTGTAAATTGTAAAAGTCCGGAAAGCAAAAAATCGAAAGCAAATTATCTCTTGGTGTTCAGCGAACTCAGAGGTCGTCTGATAGCCGCAGTTTGAATTGACGTCTCATTGTTGTAACACATGTAGGCTACTATTTAAAGGTGCTGCATTTTGTGTTCTCAAAATGAAGGCCGCATTTCCCATAAACCCCTGTTGCTTCCTGTCCGAAGAGGATGATTTGAATAGCAAGAAGAAGGATAAGATAACCAGCAATATGCATTCAGACCAGGTAAATTGAAGCCATTAGCACTTAAAATAGTGGAACAGGAATAAAGTCGTTGATTAGCAGCAAAGTAAAAACAGTTCCTGTTTTCCTGTTCAAGCAGAGCTGACAAATCCAATCCGGTGGCACACAATTTAAAATGCAGTGCCCATCTTCTCGGCGATGGTCTTTGGTTGTTTACAGTAATTATACTAATCTCTCAAAATGAAAGTGGGAATGATTTATTGATGTTATGACTCCATCCATTGCAGATCAAAATCTTAAATTCAAGCATTTATCCTTTATCCTGTATGAATGAGCCTCTATGTGCATAAAAAATAAAATAATAGGACCTTCAAATGGCGATGTTTTGGAGGACAATCTCATATATCATGACCTTTGTTACTTCAGGAGAATTGCCCATGGTACAACCTGACCAAACTCTCTGGTTATGGTGCAGATCACCAGCCAGCTCTACTGTGTTGCAGATGAATAGAATGTGTGGGCAGTTTGAGAGGGTTCTGTCAGGCTGTGTGTGTGTGTGTGTGTGTATGTGTGTTTATGTGTGTGTGGGTGGGTGGGTGTAGGGGTGATGGTGGTGGAAGTGAGTGTGTGGGAGATGTTAAATATAGTGTGTGAATATGTCTCAAGAGAGAGTTAAGCTGTCCAAATCTACTTTTCAGCACAAAGAAGACATTGAAGAGCATTAGAATTTACACAGAACAACATGTAACGCAGTGACAATATAATGCATCTACATAATATTGTTTTGCAGAAAAAACTTAAACCAATGTCATAATTTTCTTTAAAGGGGCAATAAGTAAGATTATTACAGTATTTTACATGGTGATATATAACCTATTCACTAGACTTGTCTAGCTTACTCCTCTACATTGGGAAAACCTTAACTTATTGTTTGTGTCAATTACAGGCCACCGTACCTCAAGGGGACGGGAGGGATAAGTTCTTTCGATGACGTTGAATTTCCTACCGGTCACCTATAGAGTCAGTAAAGGTCATAGGTTACTTAGCGGCTTGTTAACTTATCGACAGCTGACATTTTATCCCATGCATGGAAAATGTTTGGTGAGCAGCATGATCTTAGTCTACCAGATAACCACTACTGGCAACAGCAGAGATCAAAATGAACAGGAAGGTCCATTACTTTTTGCATTCACATTTTAGTCATTTAGCTGACATTTATCCAGAGACACTTACAAGCGCACAATAATGGAACTATTGAGGTCAAGTAGAATCAATAGAATAAGCTTCAATTCCTAGATCAGCAAAAATTACAAGCAACCAAACGTAAGAAGTGCAAAGATCGGTGTCTTAGTGGCCTTATAATATTCCCGTGACCAAAGAATGACCATCTAGGAGCTAAGTGCTGGGAAAAGAAATAGAATTATAAAAAAGTCCATCATGGTAGACTTTGGTGGTACAAGAGGCAAATTTGTAGACCAAAAACAGAAGAACATGTGTAGGTTTTGTGACAGTCGGACTTACGGAGTTACGGCCTTTCAAATTGTTACATTTTGATCTTTAATTATTGTGCCCCCATCGGGCCAATTTTGTAAATATTTGTTTTCACATATTTGTTGTCACCATTCTAATAATGGCGCAAAAGAGTTTCAAGTCTCTAGCATGTAGCATTTCATGGTAAATTGAGAAATGGCAGAAGGAGGACAGCAATAATATTAAATCATGTACTAGCTAGAGCTAAGGAGAGAGATAGAGGATTTTTTTGTATTAGTCTGGTTGTGATGGCCAATATGTCAACTGATATCAACTAATATGTCACAATGAAATGACAAATAACAATAACCAATAACAACTAACAATAAATGCCAAAAAGAAACCAATAAATGCAGAATTTTCAAATTTAAAACTTTTCAAATACTTTTTATTTTCTTATATTTTTATATCCAAATCTCATTAGTAAAAATATTTTTAATGGTCACTTCGTACCAGTAGGCTCTCATAAAACCTCCAACCAATAAAACCATCACAAATTGTTGGACAATCCCTGCCTACGCCCCTCCCATCAAATAAAACCTGCAACTTTGTGGAGTTTGGAGTTTGTGACGGCTCAAGATGATGCGCAAAACATTTTAACACTTTTAAAAAGCCCCTCCCTGTGTTATGTCCCATCCCGCCACTCTGTGTCAACCAGAAATACGTCGAATTACGAAATGCCGTGTCCTTGTTACTTTGAATGATTGAATATTTTACCAGATAAACGGCAATGGCTCCTCCCAGCAACCATCCACAGTAGACGTCAACGGGGTGGTTTCTGAACTGGATGATCCTGGTTAAGCCGGCCAAGATGGCCAGCATGACGAAGGAGAACACCAAGAGGGGCTTCAGCAGCTTAGCCGAGTCTGTCAGCACCGTGTTGAAGTACATCTGAAATACACAGTTTGTCAGGTTTATCATTCTGGCACTCAGTTCTCATTGGCTGAGGCATGTTCGATGCTGCTATAAAATACCCAATAAACACACACCTGTGACGGCAGCAAGAGCTAATTTAAATATTCATGATATAATATAACTAATGAACACACCTGTGACTGTATATAGTATACATATATGCACTTTAGCAAGCACTTTGTTTAGGTAATGCTTAGGTAAGGAAAATTCTTTTCATTTCATTTTCATTTAATCTCTTTTCCAAGAAATCTGAGAACAAAAAACATTTGTAAATTTGACAAAGGAAATAAGCAATACAATTCAGTCAAATAGTCAACAACATACATTATAAAACATTTTAAAAAATGCTTTGAAATATTAGCAATTAAATATTATCCATTAAAATATTTGTTTTATGAATTACAAATAAGATTTACTGAACATTTGTAAATCTTGATTTCAGAGCAGCTAAGAAGGTTTTACTCTGCATGACATTGTTCGCCTCTCAGCTGGTCTAACATCACTATAAAGCACAGTGTCAAGTGGCTTATTGTTTGTCTGGCTGAAGAATACACCAGTCAAAGTCCCGTTTTTTTATTTAGTTATCTATTGACCCTTCTGTATAGCCTATTGGTGCAAGCTCAAGAAAATAATGAAAAGACTGAAAAATGTACATGCGGCATGACTGAAAATGTCAGGAGAAAATCAGACCAAATGAAATGTGCCAGTATGAAAAAAAATCTGCAGACTGTCGCTGTCTGCAACTTCAGTAACCGAGTTTAGATGTCTGAGTCAGCAACTAGTCCCATACTCAGGTGTGAAGCATAAATGTGTGTGTGTGTGTGTGTGTGTTGTTGCACTTACTGAGACGTAGACAGCAGCAAAGGCAGCCAGAGTTGCATGCTGGGAAGGAAAAGACTTCCTAGAGAGAGAGAGAGAGAGAGAGAGAGAGAGAGAGAGAGAGAGAGAGAGAGAGAGAGAGAGACGGAGTGTTCTTTATGCTAATCTCAATGCTAATCATCATGGTGACGTGCATCCTAAGTGGTTGGACAGCTAAGGACAATGCTGAATATTCATCTGTAACAAGGAAGTGACTTTCAAAGTAAAAGTGTGTGTGTACTTTTGTTTGCATATGTGTGCCCTAGCAGGTGTCTAATAAATGCAGTGTGTGTGTGTGTGTGTGTGTGTGTGTATATATATGTGTGTGTGTGTGTGTGTGTGTGTGTGTGTGTGTGTGTGTGTGTGCACTCGCGTGTGCACGTGTGTGTGTGTATGTGTGAGATGAAGAAGAGGGAAGGCAACGGCTGGGTTTGGACATCAGATGTGTTGTTATGCAGTCCGACACACCGATCACACACAGTAACACAGTGGAAGTTAACTAGCTAGTACAGCTGTCCAGTAGGGAAAAAACTGATTTCCTTGTTCAAACTCATGTGTACCTTTGATATATTGTGCACACAGGTTCAGAAATGAACTGGGACTTGGGGCAAAAATGCCCTTGAAAATTCATGAAATGTCCATGACATGAAACATGATGGTGCACAAAAAGCCCCTGATCATTAGGAGCACCTTTTGTGCATTTCACCCTGAGCTGTCAAATATTTGTATTTATGACTAAATAACCTAAGTTTTCTTTTGGGAACTCTTGCCTGAAATTACATACCCAAAATGAAGGAAGTATAGCGCCACAACCATAGGGCCCACATGCAAGACCATTGTAGTGCTATCGCTGTGCTATCGTGGTGCTATCGTGGTGCATAATGAAAGGTTGTGCATAAAGAAAATTGTCCGTCCCTGTTTACATGGCAGTGTATTAGCAGACTGGTAGGGCCTGGAGTGCACAAACATGTGGAGGAAATGTTTTGTTAACTAACTATAACATATAAAATCTATGATAGATGATAGTAGCTTAGTTAGCATCCACCCAGCTACAGTATTAGCATTGAGTTTGCCTGGTTGTTGCTAGCTAGTTCGCTAGCCTTGTTAGCTAGTTGGTTAGCTAGTAGCAGAGAAAACAAAAATAATGTTACTGAATAATGAAGAAGCAATTTGAGTTACTATAATTCTATTACACAATAAATTGTTGTGTTGATTCAAGCTTTACTTAATTAATGCACTTTACTTGCTGTCTGTTTTTTGTTTTTTAGTAACTCTTTTACTCTACGCTACGTTTTACATTTACTTGAGTACATTTTTAAACCAGTAATTTTACTTCTACTTCAGTAAAATTTCAGCAAAGTAACAGAGGTTCCACTTGAGTGGGATATTTTAGTGGTGTTTCCACCCCTGACAGTATCACACTATTAAACTTATGTATGTCTTAAGACTTCATCCCAGCACGCACACACACACACACACACACACACACACACACACACAGACAATACATCCAGGCCTTACCTCCCAGCGTTGATGAGTCCTATGTCTTGTCCAGAGCAGATATCCTCCAGTATAAAAGCCTCATCACAGGTGGACATGTTAATGTGGGTCAAATTAGGTTTGCACACATCCAACCAGTAGGGAGCGTGCTGACCAGTGGACAGCTGGAGGATGTCTGTTATCAACGCTGTCACGCACAGGCCGAAGATATGGACGCCTGCAAAATATAATATAGATTAACACAAATATATGCTGGATTACGCAGAAATCAAACCATTTAAAAGTCCCATGTGCACTTTTAACATTTTTTATGTCTTTTATTTTGTTTTTTGTATATATTTTATTTTATTATATTATATTGAATTTCTTTTTATTCATTATCATTTTAAAACATTTGTGGTTCCCTCAAAAAGCCAAATTCATACTTCTAGGCTGTGCAAGAACGGCCCCCATGTCATCTAAACACAATTCAGATACAAGATGCGTCTGCATTTAGATACAATTTAACTGGATTACATTCACATCTAACATTAAAATGTGTCTCCATAATAGACACCGAAATTAGATTTCTCTTACCCTCGACAAATGGCAGATTCCCACCTGTGTCACTCGTAATATTTACATCCTACAGTAAACACGTTGTCTCGCCCGTTCCCCATCGACCAGCATCTTGACAATCCATTTTTGACAAGTATGTTACTATCAGAGCTTCCTGACACCTGTTTGATTTGTTATATTTTATATTTGTGTGCTCTTCCGATCACCGGTATAACATGGACCACATGCGCTATGTGCTATGCATGTGGTCCATGTTATACTTTGAACCGATGGTCCTGGAATAGGTTTGAAACCATTAAAGCATTAAAGCATTAAACTATACTATCAAATCACACAGCTACACTGTGCAATGTGTGTGAGGTTTTCAACTCAGTGAGCAGTGAGTAAAGGTCTCTGAATGTGCACAGTTGTATGCAAAAAACACTTTGCTAAAACATTTCCAAAACTGCTGTGGGTATAATGGATGTGTCTTCCCACCTATGAAGCGTACAGCCCTGCGGATATAGGAGTTGAAGTTACAGCCAGCAGCATTGATGTTGGCCTCCGTCTGAGTTGGACATGACCTCCTGGACAGATAGCAATACAAAATGGCCTCTCCTATCAGGATCTAGACACAGAAACAGGCACAAGAGGAAGAGATGGAAAATGCAGGGAATGCAGATTTTATGTCCCAAGATTAATTTCTCCATTGATTAATAAATTGGATTTAATGTTGTTGTTGTTGTTAATGTCACACTGTTATGGTTGTTAACTGAATCTGTTTACATTTATTGGCAAGATGCACTTTTGTGTTACTAATAAAGCACCTCTGAATTGAGAGTCGTCACATAAAGCTACACTAGGCAACTTCGCACTTTGGTGACCCCAAGTGGCAGCGGGAGATAACTATTTAATTCATTAATTTGAAGGACTTCATTACCCAGAAATCCTGTAAGGCGATGTCAGTAAACTAAATGTCTTTTCTCATAATTACATTATCCCATTAAATCATATTCATCGCTTCCCATTGAAACTGGGGTTACGTCATTGTAAACAGTCAGATAGAACCTTATAGAACCAAACCCAGATTTTACAGAATTATAAGGTTCTATCTCTGTTTGGGCCATGTTAAAAAAAATTCAATTTCTAATTTTCCTAGGATTTTGATATTATGCTCTCAAAGTATGATGGGGGTGCAGGCCTTGTTGAGATGTAAGGATAGATTGCACTACATAACAGTTGGGCCAGCTGCGATGTCAAAATTTTGATGCTCTAATATCTAACTCTACCTAACCTTATAATTACATAACCTTATAAGGACATAAAGCTTTGGAAGTAATCTTAACAAAAGTATAGGGAATAACTGCTCTAAAAGTAGAGAAATATTGGAAGGTAAAAGTTTAATTTACCAATTGGCTGGTCTAATAGGTGCTAGAGGAGATGGGTCCATTATTGTGATCGTTTTCCCTCTCGTTTCGCTAACGTAGGACCAGAAAAAAGAAGCAGACAAATTTGAAGTAAAGGCTTTGCAGCGACAGTGACGAAGATTGCTGCTCACATTATGTGATATGCTTTTTCTCATCAGCAGTCACTCTGTATTAGTCTACACTGTTACCTATTACACAGCCTAAGCAAACCTGACCAGCAGAGGAAAATACAGACATGCATGATCTGCTGGTGTGCCGAATTCTGACGACGTCCAATAAAATTACTTTTCTTTATATTTCTCAGGCACCGTTGTGGTTGCTTTAACAACCTCAGCAGATCTAGAGTACCGGCCCTGGGCGACAGCGATACTGAACATGCAGAGGGCAACTGAGGTCGACTGTCAGTCCTAATAGACAAAAGAGTAGGCTTGCACTCAGACAACATCCAGCGACCAACATGAAATGCCTTGATTGCATACACTGGGTTCATCATATTTGTCTTTAAATATACATAATCTGAAGCTGTCGTGCTGCGTGATTTTACATGCAGACGATATAGGTTAAAATAAGCAGGGAAAAAACCTGGAACAGGTGCTCTAATCAATTACCACATATTTTCTGCCAGTACACCCCAGCACTGCATTGTACCCCTAACTAATAAGCTTTCTCCACAGAGCCGGCAGGTGTACTCTTCTGGAACTGAGCCTGACATGTTGGCTAACCTTACCTACAGAGCTTAAACTAGTCAGCTAGCATCCACAATGTGTTAACATGGCTAGGTCCACAAGGGAGAAGGATTTTAAAAGATAGGTAGCTAACTGTTAAGCTTAGCTAACTACTTATTTTTGTTTGTTTCTGTCCCATGCTGGAATATGCTGCTCATATCAGCTAGGTAGCCGCAGCATTTTAGCCTCTCGCTAGCTATGTTTACATGAGGACAGCGGCTCCACTGGCAGATCATGTCAAGCTCCTTTGATTGTTTGAGGATGATCCAATCGGTTAACACTTCCTCATGCGTAAACTAGCGTCAGTAAATCGGCCTCAGAAGGAAGCAGGTCTAGAAGCGATGATTCGCCCCTTTAAGATTTGGAAAAGTTGGAGTGGCAGTGATTCAGGGGGGTGGGTTTCAGGCAACCAGCTGGAAATTTTCTTGACTTTGAATGGAACACAGCATTAGTGTGGGGTGGATGTGGCAAAGAGGTTTGGTCCTCGTCGGTGTGTAGCTTTCTCTTAAGTTTTGATTTATCACTTCCTGTTTCCCACCAGTGACTGTACCAGCACCAGAACTTAATTTGGGCAAATAGGGCATCGCAATTACTGGGGATGGGACACTCTTCTCTGTTGCAGCCCCGCTTTGTGGTTCACACTGATAAGATGGGTGTATTTTTACCTTACCTTAATCTTGCCTAGTGCAGCTTCAACAGTGACAATTAACAGCAACAGTGAGTAAATAACCTATTTTTAGCCATGCCAATAACGCTCAAAGAGAACAAAAACAGACTTAGAGTCGGTGAGAGACAGAGAGACTGGCTTCTAGATTGTATATTATGTGACCCACTAAACTGGCTCTTCAGCAGGGTCTGAACCGGTCTGAACCAGAGGGTGGGAACCAGTGTATTTCAGAGCAGGGAAAACCTGTGACGATTGATCCAAGCCACCTACAACAATTTATTAGTTTCACTGGAGACTGTCATACAGGCTAAAACAGTGGTTGTCAACCTTAGAGGTGATGTATTCATTAATTTCATTCATTTTCCGTACCCACTTATCCCTATTCAGCATTCCACCATGCATTGGACGGAAGGCTCAGAAACATTATCATGTTTTTTTGCCGTCGTCATAAATACCGTTTTCTGGTGAAATAATGATAATAAATAAATATTTGTAGCCTCTAGGTTTCTACCAATATTTATTCAAGTAGCCTGAATAAGGAAGGTAAAAATCATTATTATTACCTTCTTAACCTGGTTACTGACTACCCTGGTTTGGGGTCATTACCCAGTAAACTGGTTAAGACACCTGGTTTACTCCCATATTAAACAGGTTACTGGTTTTGGTTTAGCCACTGAAATCAATGAGCATGTTAGCCCCGCAGCTAACTGGGCGTCACTGTGAGCTCTAGTGGCTGAGAGTTAAGAAGTTGAGGTTTCGTTTACTGTGGCGGTGGGAGCGGCGAAGGCCAGGCTGAAGAGCAGCAGCAGGGAACAGACTTCCTGTCTGGGCCGGATGTAGGGAAGCGACAGACTGCGGTCATTGCAGCTGTACCCAGAATGCACCGGCTGAAAAACGTCCGTCAGCTCCAGGAAGTAAAGGCTGACCACCGAGGAGGCCAGGATAGGGAGCTGGAATGAAAAAAACAAGACACAAGTTTAAAAACTAGAAATATTAGATTAGATAGAAGTATAACCAGTATAATAACCAGAGTAGAAACCGGACCCTGCAAAGGTGAGGAATGCATGGGAACGCAGAGTGATGCATTTTGGGTCAAGGTATGAAACAAGTATTCTACATTAAGATAGATTTAGGGATAGGGTTCAATCGATATGGGCTTTTGAAGGCTGATATCAATACCAATATTTTTAGATTGAAGCTGCTGATAGCTGATATTTTGTGCTTATTTTCAATATCTTTAAATTAGATCATTTTTATGGCAAAAGATCCTAGTATTCATTGTATCCCCCAGAAATTGTATTCTTGTGAGGGTGGAAACAGCATTTAGACCATCATAGGACACCGCTTTGGCATCAGCTCAGGTTAAGGGCTTCCCATTGACAACCAGTGTAGTATTTATCAAGTCTACAATCAATAAGTAATCGATCAAACTGCATCATATCTAGCCATATCAGAGGTGGAGGACGCTGACTGGCTGGTGTCTGATTTTTAATAAAAGGCCAATATCGACCCTTAGTTAACCCCAGATAGGGCCACACACACACAAACACCCCACACAGCAGTTTGTGTAGGAGTTTCATCAAAGCCTTGTCGTCTGTCACCAGGCTGCACTATGACAGACTGACTGACAGGAGGCCCGACACACCTCTCGCTGCTTCTATTTCCCCTCACACTCATCATCTAAGTGGCGCACGCACACACACACCCACACACCCACCCACACACACACAGCTCCAACGCAGACAGAGGATTATGTAAACAGTATTGGATGGGTGTCAGAAAGTGAGTTCTGAAAGGCAGAAATCTCAGCGCCTGGCCAAGTAGTCGCGGAGTCATTGATCAATCAACCCCTGCAGATACATGGTCGGAGAAAATCTTACTTATTGCACCATGAATTACAGTACAGATGCTTTTGAGATGATGCAAAGCCAACGTGTACCATCCACTAAACACAATGTTGATGCACAGAGGTGAAACTGCTCCCAATCTTCCAAATAGAACTTGATCAAAAGGCACATTTGCCAAATAGTTTCAAAGATGCTGCATTTGAAAACCAGGCTCGCAGAAATAGTGTGCTATAAACAACAATACCTTAGTGAAAAATAAACTCCCAGAATGAATGTGCTGAAATCAGCTACTGCAAATGGTAAACACATTGTACATGTACTCACTACACCAACTGATTTGATTTGAAGACCAGGCTTTTAACTTTGCAGGCTCATATTGAAGGCAGTTGTGACTGATCACTCAGATACTCTTGTCGTGGGAGAGAGTTTGAGGACTCCTGCCTCGCTGGTCCAGTCTGGGCAGTCATGTTCGATTGTTCGGTTTTTATATAACCGGACAAATGTGAACAGGCTCCTGCGATGTGTGAGATGGGAAGGCACAAATCTGCCAACGAAGACTCGCCAGTGAGAGTTCCTCACGAAAAAAAATAAAATGACAAGCTGATGGAGTTTTCACAATACGTGAGGAGTTTTCACAATACGATATTATAGCCTGGTAAAAATTCATGTTAAAACAGCTTTGGAAACACTTTTGAGCTGATATCGGAAAGGATATTTAGGTCCCTATTTCGCAAAATGATGCAGATAGCATTGTGGCATTGGTGCAAATTGCAGGATGGTTGCCTGAACATTGTCAAAATGTTGCTTCAAATGTGACACATTAACAACCTATTTCAACCTACTGGCTGTTAGAAAAGGGTGTTTACTCGACTGCTTCATGTAGCAGTCTGTAAAAACCTGCAGTGAAACCTGCAAAATCCACCCTCGGATACTCTTACACTGTTAGACATCAACAAATTGTGTAGGAGTTAGTTTGTGATGAAGTGTTATAATTTACTTTTTTGGTCTACCCACTTTCCCCTCAGTCTGCCTCGTCTACTCCTACTTCAGTTAGTGATTCCCTATATTTCCCAGAATGCCGTTCGACAACCCCCAGACAACGTGCACAAACTTGTTACATTCAGCTGTGGGTTATACGTGTAGGTGGAGAGCACTAGCGATAGCGCCAGCTATAGCAGAGAGTTTTCCAGTCGAGAAAAAGTAACAGTCGAGCCCTTAACTCAAAATGCAACACGTCATGTAGCTGCTTTGCATTCTGGTCTATTGAGGCTGTTGTAAAAGCAATCATAAGATATACACATTTCTGTCATTTTTGTTGAAAACTGGTACGTGCAAAATTGTGTACTGTAGGTAGTCAATGAATAAATATGACCGCATTGTACAACATATTTCAGAATCGAAACCGTGTTGTTAGTAATTTGTTAATGTCAAATAATCAGTAATGTGTTACCACAGGCAGAAATGAAACAGAGGCGGGCAGAAGTGACGTCACCTTCGGCTCCCTATAGGAAAAATACGCCACCAAGCAACAAAATGGATCCAGCAATGCAAGGTACATCGCCAATAGCTGCTTTTGAACAGTATTTATAAGGGTGAATCTTTCCTTTAAGGAGCTGTTAACCCGCCTAAAAGAATTTCATTAGTCTAGCTTTCAATGGAGGGTTATAGTTTTAAAAGATGGTCAAAATGCTGTTTCAGAGCCTGACAAGTAAAACGTTCTGGAGGAAACATTGAATAGCTGTCGTTGGAAATTTTGGCATTGTCAGATGTAAAGATATTAAATATTGGCACAAAATATTAGCTATCAGATGCTTCAATCCAAAAATACTATCGGATATTTAAAAAAAACATATTGACCAAAACCTGCATTGATGTAAAAGGCATCTGTGCTGACTGAAGAAATAATCAGCTACTCCATAATGTAGTGGAGATGTGGACACTAGGTCTGCTAAAGCTGCAAGACAGGACGTGAAGATAATTCTCCACGGTATACTATCTAATAAAGGAGAAATGATCACCCACCCAACAACAGAAAGCCTGATCAGCCATCCTGCACACAGTGGAAACCAGGTTGCAGTAGAATGTTTTTCTCCTGTAAATGTCTCCAGTCTTGAACACATGGATATAAAAATACACCCCATTCAGAGGGCCATGTTGCCTAGCAGCCGGTTAGTGGGTAGGATGGTGTCACAGTGTATGTGTATGTGTGTGTGTGTGTGTGTGTGTGTGTGTGTGTGTGTGTGTGTGTGTGTGTGTGTGTGTGTGTGTGTGTGTGTGTGTGTGTGTGTGTGTGTGTGTGTGTGTGTGTGTGTGAGGTGGAAATTGTAGGAGAGACAGACCATCTCTGTCTGAATTCTAGAAACGAGGGGAGAGACGAACAATAATTCTGAGATCTGGATAGAGGTTCAGGGCATTTTAAACCTAGATATTTGCGTCGGTCCAAATTGGGGAATGAGTTGTTACGGCAAAGACTAACTATATTTACCATGTACTCCTATTTAGCCTCACAGAGATCATAATGACTGACCAGGAGCAGACCTGAAACAAAAGACGTCTTTTCTAAAAACATCAAAAGGTCGATTTCATCTCCGGCTTCGAGCTTGGGTGTCATTTGGTCCACATATACCTTAGACATCTGCAACATAAGGCCGCAGCTCCCAACTTTTCCATTATTGCCAATTCACTGAGTGCAGTCTGCAATTTTGTTTTCCTGCTGCACTTTGCAATGACATTGTTGGAACCTGGATACAGAGGCTTAGTGGAAACTCTCTGCTTCTTCCTCCTCGTCGCGGGTTCCATTTCACATGGCAAAATTTCAAGCAAACCATAATTTATCAGCGAAAGCCACATGGGAGCAGTCATTTCTTTCGTTGGTCAGAGATTTGGTGCCGGAAAGGACTTTCGATTGGGGTAAAAGTCATTTTTGACCCATAACTCACGGCGGGTTTAACCTGTGATGTGCAGTGCTTCCTGTGGTTGGGTGGGATCGCTGTCAGATCGGTTGGTTTGGAAAGGTAGCAAGAAACATCCCTTTCAACAAGTTTGGATTGCTGTGTTTTCACATGGCCAAACAAACCCAACTAACAGTACTTTCACACTGTGAGCAACACAATCAGCACGTCACTGGAAGTCCATTCATTACAAAAAACAACCGAGCAATTAAGGGAACTTGGCCGATGTGTGGACGGTCTAGAAGCCCGTTGTTGTGGTCTTGTCATGGTCATTGGCCATCAGCCATCAGCAGCCAATCACACTTCCTTGTTTCCCCTACCAATGTGATTTCTTTACATGAACAATAGTTCCGCCTGGCAAGTGCAAAATGGGCAAGAAGTTGATTCCAGCCATTCAAAGCTTCCCAGTTCTCTACAACTTTTCATTTGAAAGACTACAGGAATAAACGTCTCAAAAATGACTCCTGGAGAATGGCTGCATCCACCGTCGGGGGTCGAGATAAGCTCTGATTTGATTTATGTTTACTCATTCATTCATTCATTTTCCATACCCAACTCATTCCTATTCAGGTTCAGGGGTGATATGTTTCTTTTTGATGAATTAGTACTTGCTAGCTAGCTGCATTAACTCATCAAAGTGACGTAATGTTGCGAAAGGCAATTCCAAACCATATACTCGCCTGTTCAAAACTTTGTTCAAACTAGCTGTACGAGACCACAACATGCATTAAGTGAAATGAAAATACCCTCAGATACCAAATTAGCAGCATAGTGGATAGACACCGCCTTGATATTGGTTTGGGGTTTGATACCTCGTCATACCAGAGATTGTACCCAGTCAGTATCAGTACAGAATCCCCCCACAAGTGCAGTCCCCCACATCGCACTTGTGGTTTTGCAAGCTACAGATAGCTAAAACAATTTCAGAACGCATCGTCAGACAGAGTTGTGAATTGTGACCGCAAAGTGCTACGTTTTGGTAGATATGCATTTCCATTGGTAAACATGAAAAAAATACCATTTCCTCAGATGTTGGCACGAATAGTCAAAGATAGACTGAGTAGTTCTTTCTGAATACAAGACGAAGATTGTGAGAGTTGTGAAAATTCGCAGCTAAGGAGTGAAGACTCAAGTTAAGGTTACATTTTCACAACACATGACTTGTCGCAAATGGATTTTCTGCGGTTAAGCTCCTAGAGTGGACCAGTTTCCTTTCTGTGGGAATGTGCTCATCCACCAAAGCTGCTTCACACCAAGACAAGGCTTTCTTTTAGTTTCAAAAATGTCATCTACTTCAGGTGTTCTAAATTTAGCACCCTTTTAGCTGGGTTTGAGACAGTTGTTGTTATTCATATCAGTAGTGATATCACACGCACTGTTTTGAGCTTCAGGGTGCATGCTGTGGCTCTTTTCGTGTGCTTTGTGTGATGATATATTGAATTAATGCACTCTAGGTAATAGCTCATATCCCATTTGAGGTCAAGGACGAGCTGTATGCATCTGCTTATTACGCTCAAAAACATCCCTGTAGGCAGGAAGAATCACAGTGTCCGATGGGGACTGCATTGATGCTGACTGCAAAAACAACAGCAAACAGGATGAGGTGGATACTGCACATCAGTGTGCCCCAGCTATCATATTGCTTGGGTCTCTTATTATTAGGATAAAGGTTTGGCTTATTGTAAGTGTGCCAAATCAGTGGGATATGTTCAGTATGTGAGTATCCTGAATAATAACGCCATACTTGTTTGGATTCGTTACCATTTGGTGTGTTTTTCAATGCGGCCACTTCCCTGTTTTCCCTGACAGCCATGAGATCCACAGTTATAAACTAGATTTTTTTTGTCTGTTCCAGTGAAAGTACAGCCTTGCCGTCATCTGTCAGCCCATGTCAGCACCGCCACCCCGCTGTGCTGTCCTCACTGCCGAATCAGACGCACCCTGAGAGACAACCTGTAGACTGACCGAGTGGACTGATTCACCGGCCCTGAAATCAGCCGATGTCTCGGTTAGTCAGAGTGCCAGGCAACCAACCGGTCAGTCGGTCAGTTAGACAGTCAGCCAACCAACCAGTTAACCAGTCAGTCAGTCAGTCAGCCAACCAGTCAATCAGTCAGTCAGTCAGCCAAACAGCCAGTCAACCAGCCAGTCAACCAGCCAGTCAGTTCCATAGTTGCATTATGAACATGCATTTGCATCTCTACAAAATAAAAGCAGACAGATAGACAGACAGACAGACAGACAGACAGATAGATAGATAGATAGATAGATAGATAGATAGATAGATAGATAGATAGATAGATCACCTCTACAAAATAAAAGCATGGCAGAAGTGTGACGCTGTCCTTGGTCTCCTTCACGCCTTTCAGCCGCTCCTTGGCACGAGACATCATGAGCGGCCGGAGGTCTCTCCCGTTGCCGGGAGACAGGGAGCTATACTTGATTCCCGTCGTAATTTTGGCGAAATTCCGACAGATTCCGGTTTCCCTAGTTTTAACGGTGGACCTCCATCGCCTGGTGAGGTGAAATGGAAGTGTCGGTACCCGTTGATGTGGCGTGTCTGTTCTCGCCCCTGATATGCGGTCTCACCCAGCTTTACAGAACGGTGCCAAGGGAGAACTGGCACGGGAACGGGAACAGGCTCCCCCAAAAATGCCCGCTCTGTGTATTAAGACTAAACCTATCACGGAAACACATTCTGTCTCTCGAGGTGTTTTCTTAGAGGATAGTGTTTGTCGGCCCCCCTCCTGGTAATTCGGTAATTCGGTAATTCTCTTCCGATTGCCGATCAGATCTGCTTCGCTGCAGCAGGTGACCAATGTAAAAAGCCAGAATAAAACCTAGACGTCCGCTCAAAATTTTCAAAACAAAACGTTTATTGAATTGCTATTATCAAAACAAAACATAGCGTTATTATTGTCTATTTTCAGCCATAGTTTCAATCCGTATGTAATCTATTGATTCTACTGAACATTGTATACAATTTTATTTGCTGAGAACATTCTAATACCTAATTTATGTTTAATTTTTTCCAAAAGTGAGAATTCCTTTGCTTTTATTTTGAAGAAACCCCCGTTTAACTTTCGGCCTTGTTGTGGCTAACTTTGGTGAGCTTGACGCAAATCAGCTGGTGATTGACAGGGAGAGAGTGGAGGGGAGAACTGAGAGGAGGCAAAAGCAACGAGGTCTCACTCTGCACCTATTCCCACTCATGGCGAGGGGGAGAAAAAGAATCTGCCCTCCATGAATTTGCATAAATGGAAAAGTTCAGAGGCGTGGCCTATTGTCGCAGATCTATTATGTTATAAACATCTGCGCTAAAATGTGTAAAGTGAGCGCTTTAAGGTAACGTAACGCGCCCTCTGGTGGCCATATTGTAACTCGTCAGTTCATGGCAACATTAGCTGAGAATAGCTCTTTTATCAGGCCATTCACTTTTCACTAGAATGTTATTGTATGGACATACATCCACGCCACCATTATCTTTTTCTACTACCTGTTTTTTTAGCCTGGTAGCTATACATTTAGGACGAGAGGTAATGACCACTGATGCAGACCGCCAGGTGGGCCAGGTGATTCATCTTCTCAATAGATGATCTTTGGATGTGTAGGGTGGTAGGGTACCAAAAT
This sequence comes from Hoplostethus atlanticus, assembly GCA_034670405.1. Lineage (NCBI taxonomy): Eukaryota > Metazoa > Chordata > Actinopteri > Trachichthyiformes > Trachichthyidae > Hoplostethus > Hoplostethus atlanticus. The sequence continues at coordinate 418,582 of JAXDDX010000076.1, read as the reverse complement.
GGATCGATGGGAGTGACATCAGAGGTGTGCTAAAAACCTATTTTCCGCACGGGTGGCGCGCATGTGTGTGTGTGTGTGTGTGTGTGTGTGTGTGTGTGTGTGTGTGTGAACGCGCCTCCTTCCACCAACAGAGCTGCGTGCGTGCGTGCTGGAGAGCAGCGCTACTGGCAACTATGTGGGACACATGGGCGTGCACTACCATACCATGTTGTGGCCTCTGGCTACAGCCTGCAATATGCTGTCACTCCATGCTTGGATAGCTACCACCATAACAGGGCCAATTATAAATACTCCCCCTACCCGTTTAGTGTTTGGAAGGGAGGGGAATGTCATAGTCGGGTAGGACTATCAACTGGGTGGCCATATGTTACAATAAAAATGGCAGCATTTGTAAAAAAAAAAAAAAAAAAAAAAAAATTAATTAATTAAAAAGGCACAACTTTGGAGTGTTTTTATTTGACGTTAAGTTGTATTTTGTGTCAAATTCCCAATTAATTTTGATTCCGTGATCTATGAAAATAAAGCACTATATACTGTAGCACTAAACTGTTATTATTATGATCATTTGAAGTGCTAATTCTAAACACTGGCCCAGTACTATTTTGTATTTAGGGATGGAACTGGGCAATTCAAGGCTATATAATAATAATATAATAATATAATGTATAATAGCCAGAATCTCATAAAACACTATATAATATACAGACACAGAATATATTGCCAATGACGTATTATTGCTAACTATAATACTAGGCCATATGTGGTGGGATGGTACAAAAACATACAGAATGTAATACAGCCCTTGGGTAATTGTTGACAAATGTAGGGGGGGGGGGGGGGGGGTACATGCTTCATAATCATATTAAATTATTCATCAAATAGGAATAAATCCCTTCTGGCTATAGAATAACACACATTATACTGGTTAGAAGATAATAGGATCTTGTCAATGTTCTGCTTAAATCGTGCATCTCCAGAATAAGGTGGATTTTTGCTGGTTAAATATCAAATCAAATGTCTAGCTATTTTTTTTTTGGCGTGTGACTACCTGTAGCTTGTTAACTGACACTGGATCTGTGTCTGTGCATTGGCAATGGATGGACTATTTCCTGGTTAAATTAATAATTATTATCCTCACAAAGACAATACATTGTAAATTGCGACATAAAAATTGCTTTTTGTGCAGAAACAGAGCAAGCTTTCCACTGAGGCAGTTTTCCTTTCTTGGATTACGGTGATGTATCTTAAGCCCTTAGACTCAGTATATCATTTCCGCCATCAGATTTATTACTGGACCAGGGTGATAAGGTTGGTTGGTCTTCACTGTCCAAGAGACATGATAAGCATTGGTATTTGTTTACCTGCAGAGCCCTTGCTGGAAAATGACCTCGCTATATCACAACTATGCTGGAGTTTGTTCTGAACTTGGAAAGTCAGCTTTTAGCTTTTCTGCTCCAAACACATGGAACAATCTTCAACGCTCCCTAAAGTTGGTCATAACCTTTGACTGATCTGTTTTTGTTTTTTCTCATTCTTTTCTTGTGTTTCATTTGTTTATTTATTATTGCTTTAATATAATTGTAATTACTATTACATTTTTTTTCTCTTTTCTTTAACTTTGAATTAAAAAAGACTAGAGAGAGAGAGAGAGAGAGAGAGAGAGAGAGAGAGAGAGAGAGAGAGAGAAAAGCCCCGGTCTCTCCTATCTGTCACCTGCCTAAAATGTGAAATGGAGAGAGAGCGAGACTGACCTGTGGTCTGATTTTGATCCTCATGATGTCCTCATGGCTCCGGATCAGAAAGGTCAGAAGGGCAATCCACCGGGATAGACAGAGATACTGTCTTCTAGTCTGGTCTTGACTCTCCTGCTCTGCTGTCACTAATAGATTCTGGGCCAGCTTAATGATGCCAGTCCAACAGGGATAATTCTCTCTCTCTCTCTGTCTCTCTCCCTTAGGGTTTTGTTACACTGAAGCCACTCGGAGCCGTTATCATGTGTCAATATACACTTTAAATGTTATCATTTTCATACCGACGTGCCAATACTTTTATTCTTGTCTGGGTGGAAAAGCCTCTGAAACAGCATCTAGACTATCATGGAACACTAAAACTCTCCATTAAAAGCCAGACTAATGAAATTAATCAAGGGTTAGCAGCTCTTTAAGGCAGGGTGACCTACCTCACCTATAATGGGAAACTCTGGGATACATTAGGCCTTTAAATGAAGAATTAATTCACAAAAAACATCATAGAACAGTTAAATAAATACAAATGTGCAAAGAAAATACAATTTCATTGCTGTTTTTCACTGTGACCATATCAGAGGTGGACCAGGCAGGCTATTAATAGGCCAATATTGGCTAATAGATATGTCAGTGCAACCCTGCTCTTACACACACACACACACACACACACACACACACACACACACACACACACACACACACACACACACACACACACACACACACACACACACCTAGTGTGACATGATAGTAAATAGTGTCAAACTGATGTCAATATATAAAAACGCATTGCAATGCACCACCCCTCTCGGCTGTCCCTGACAAACCAAACAGACCCAGTCAGTCAGGTCAGGAAACTCAGACCCTCCAGTTCCACTTCCACTCAGCAGAGCCTGGTCACACTGATGTAAAGTTGTGTTTGGCAGGACAAGCGATGCTGCTCTTTGGAGTTTGCTCAGTGAAACAGAACAACCCCCCCCGGTGGTTGGTTTCATTCAAACAATTCAGGAAAGTCACAGGAGTGGAAGGACAGGGTTTACCACTCACAGCATCGCAGGGGGGGTGAAGAAGAGCAACTCTCTCCCAAGGGCGCAAATCATCATCGTCATCGTCATCATCACCATCACTCATGGTTCGCTGAAGAAGAGGCGCTGAAAAGGGTTTGCAAATCCAACATCACTGTTCAGACGGACGGCTGTGAACCCTGCCCTGGGCTCACCTTCATCATCAACTGGGCTTTTACTTTGAAACATTAGGTTGTTTAAGGTTGTACTTACTTATCCAACATCAGTGACATACAGCTATAGAAGAGAACCAATTTTTATTACGCCTCAGAGTTTGACTGACTCTATTTTTCCTCTGATATATGAGATTAATTCTCTCCCTCCGCCAAGATTGTGAATTTGAACCAGCAACCTTCCAGCGACGAGCTCACATCTGCTGGTTTAATCTGGGCCAAGTGGATGATTCGTCAACATGGCAACAGCAACCAGGAATTGGTAAAATTGGATGATTTGTCACCATGGTAACAGTAAAGAGGATTTGGTAAAAAAAATAAAAATAAAAAAAACATTTTGGTTACATTAAGCAGGAATTGGTCAAATTGGATTACACATCACCGTGGTAACACCAACCTGGACTGGATCAATTTGGATTATTCATCACTGTGGTAACAGTACCCAGGTCCCCATAAGGCTGGATCACCGGTTCAACATGCTATACTTCCAGGTGGTGATTTTGGCGGCTACGGCGATGCTGGCCTACTACTGTGAGTTCACCGACACTTTCGCCCCAGCGCAGCAGGGCTTCGTCTGCCGAGACCCAGCTTTAACCAAACCAGACCCTGGATCTGAGCAGGGCAGCTGGATACAGCCCATAATACTGTACTCTGTGGTGGCTGGACTGCCTGTGGTATTGGTGAGTCTGACTATGGTTGAAACACACTTACAGCAGGTTTGGGTTATCACACACACTTCGTCTGTGTGATAATGATGTACAGAAATAGAGAGAGGGATACAGAGAGAGCAGTATTATTATTTCAGTGTTTAGCATGGTGATATATTACCTCTTAACTAGACTTCCTGATTAGATTACTCAATGCCCCACAAAAAAGAACGAGAGAGAGAAGGAAATAAACAGGGAGGGCTGTAGACAGAGAGAGGGTGAAAATTGCAGCAGCAAATAGTACTAGGATACAGCAAAGGAAAGTAGGATTTAAGCACAGAGCAAGCACAGGGTGTTTAAAGCTGCATTATGTAACTTTTTTATGTAAAAATACAAGCACTCTATCAGTCATGAAGTGGGGCTGTGACAGAGAAGACTGGCCCCTCCCCCTTCATTGAGCCGCTGTAGATTGGCTCCATTCACCCCAATGAAGTTTTGGAGTTGGTAGGTACACTGGCGGTGAAGGTTTTCTCCGAGCACAGGAAGTGACGAATCGAAACTTATGAGCCGAAAACAGCAGTGAGCGAGCTAGCGCCTTGGCTATCGCTACAGAAAGCTAAGGGTAGTGAAGTCCTCAAAAACACAAACAGTTACCTCTCGCTGCCACTAGGGGCCGCCAATGACTACATTACATAAAGTGAGATAGTGCAGGTTTAACATAACACAGTTGACAATTTCATGTCAGTAGAAATATGAGTGAAAGTATGAAAAAAGCAGGAGAACCTGCTGAGACAAAAATTTGAATGGGAACCCCCAAGACTTATAACTCGGTTTAAGTGTTATTAAGTATTCTATTCTCATAACCCTAAGGATTACTTGTTTAGCCACTGAAAAAAGAAAATGACAGTTGAATTTCAAATTCCACAAGCTGCTATGATTGGTGAACAAAATAAAGTCCGTTTTAGGCCACACCCCCTACACATTATGCTAATGTTGTTTAAATAAAAATATTCTACAAATGAAAGCAATTTAGTTTAATTAACCTCTAAATGATTGTATATTACATATACACCAAGGGGGCATCTTCTGAAATTGTCTTCTTAACGCCTCACTTGGAGGTGGTAAAGTTGCCTCAAAATGCATTTAAGTTTAGTTAGGGTAGAGTTTATTTCTTTACTTATTTGTCTCAGTTCTAGAGGCAAACACTGAATACTTGGAATTTGTTTGGCATGAAAATGAACAAAGATATTGAATATCGGCTCATATCGCAAAAACACTACTACCTACATTTCTTCTTTCCCTCTCTCCTCTCTTCTCCTCCATCTCCTGTTTTTCCAGATTTCAGCAGTAGAGTTGGTTTTGTTCCTCCTTCAGAACAACTCCAATGACCTTGACGACCAAGAGAAAGTTGTCGTCATGGGCGACTGTTGCTACCTGAACCCCCTGGTGCGCAGGACCTTCCGTTTCCTTGGTAACCTGAACACAAACACTGTACACAATACTAAAACCTAGTAACATTTGTCAGTTTGCAAGGGAAAGGTTTGGAGCTTCAATCAATAGTGCTAAGTGTAGCATCTTTAAACCAATTTATGCTTTTTTAAGTTTGTTACAGCATTAGTCAACCCCTCACCCCACCCCGGTGTGTTTGTCTTTACTGAAGAGGATAAACATGTTGAAAGTGATTTTTCCATCGACCTTCCACCATCTGCCATTGCCAGAAATTAAAACATTTTCGCCCTCTTCCTGTTTGGTGAAGCATGGGTTATGTTGCCATTCTTCAGTCATGATTTAACACCCTTTTCCTGGTATATCATCCCTTTAAAGACATGCCCAGTTGCTGGTAGATTGTCCCGTTGGTCAACTTAGCTGTTAAGTGATGAGATCATCTATTTGCCCCTGGTAGATCACTGGCTCTGTTGCTCCATGCTAACACTTTAGGATACCCTATGTTGAGTGATAGTAGGTTCCATGTTAACACTTTAGCATACACTATGCTGAGTGATAGTAGGCTCCATGTTAACACTTTAGCATATCCTATGTTGAGTGATAGTAGGCTCCATGCTAACACTTTAGCACACACTATGTTGAGTGATCGTAGGTTCCATGCTAACACTTTAGCATACACTATGTTGAGTGATTGCAGGCTCAATGCTAACACTTTAGCATGCACTGTGTTGAGTGATAGTATGGCCGAATCCCAATTCTCATTTTCCCCCCCCACGGCTTCGGCTTGGCCCTTCGGCTTGGCCCCTCGGAACAGAGTCACAAGAGGTAGTGGTAGAAATCTCTCCCTAAGAAATGGGACAACCCTTCAAGACCCTGATACGTCATCGATGACGTTTACATAAACAGACGGGACGAGTTTGTTATCGGAGATTACTATGACAATAATGGTATTATCACAGTGACATTTGCCGTTCATCTGATGGAGATAGAAAAGCATGGACGCTCGCGATTCGTTCACAATTTATACGTTTCACGCTACTAATCGATCAAACAAGTCATCAAAAAAAGAAAAAAGATCACTGCTTCATTACCAGTCCACTTCATGACAGAATAGCGTTAGCGGTGCTCTGTAGGCTAGCAAGCCATGCTCCTAACGTTACCCTGCCAGTCTGCACTGGTATTAGAGGAGCTGTAACAAGTGCAGCAACTTCGCTGCTGAACTTTAGTTATATTTCGGGCGTCATATGCCATCAAAGGGGGGAAATGCGACATGGAAATATGTCAAAATGCGGGACTGTCATGCACAAATCAGCCTAAAAACATTGTTGTAACGTTAACTAGCGAGGTAGAGACATCGGCATACTAGCGATTTTTTGTTATGCTTGTTATAAAGAAAAGGTCTATAATACATTGAAACGACATTAAACTAAGATAATACCACGGTTAGAATATTTTTTAAATCTTTATTAACGAAGAAAATACTACATTTGTGGTTCACTTTGGATGGTAGTGTAGCGTTCGCCATGATCTTCCAGTTGATTCGCAGGTAATTCTGGGAGACTTCTCCTAGCCCTCGGTTTGTAGTGTGCCCCTGAAAAATCTCCATTTGGAGGGCCATGTAGCCCTAGCACTTCGCCCTAACCCTCGGTCCCAAGAGAATTGGGACACCCTACCCCTTCACGTGAACGCGCAAAATGGAGGGGAAGGGCTAAGGGGTAGGGCCAAGGGGTGAATTGGGATTCGGCCTAAGTTCACGAATAGACCCTATTGTTATGACTAGCTATGACGAATAAGGGAGGTCCACACAGTAAACAACAGTTACCCCCCAATGTTTTATTTAATAATAAAAAATAAAAAAAACTAATAAAAAGTAAGAGTAAGGCCGAATCCCAATTCATCCCTTGGCCCTACCCCTTGGCCCTTCCCCTCCGTTTTGTGCGTTCACGTGAAGGGGTAGGGTGTCCTGATTCTTGTTGGGATCGAGGGCTAGGGCGAAGTGTTAGGGCTACATGGCCCTCCAAACTGAGATTTTTCAGGGGCACACTACAAACCGAGGGTTAGGAGAAGTCTCCCAGAATGACCTGTGAATCAACTGGAAGATCATGGCGAACGCTACACTACCATCCAAAGGAAACCACAAATGTAGTATTTTCTTCGTTAATAAAGATTTAAAAAAATATTCTAACCGTCGTATTATCTTAGTTTAATGTCGTTTCAATGTATTATAAACCTTTTCTTTATAACAAGCATAACAAAAAATCGCTAGTATGCCGATGTCTCTACCTCGCTAGTTAACGATACAACATTGTTTATAGGCTGATTTGTGCATGACAGTCCCGCATTTTGACATATTTCCATGTTGCATTTCCCCCCTTTGATGGCATATGACGCCCGAAATATAACTAAAGTCCAGCAGCGAAGTTGCTGCACTTGTTACGGCTCCTCTAATATCGGTGCAGACTACAGAGCACCGCTAACGCTATTCTGTCATGAAGTGGACTGGTAATGAAGCAGTGGTCTTTTTTATTTGATGACTTGTTTGATCGATTGATAGCATGAAACGTATAAGTTGTGAACGAATTGCGAGCGTCCATGCTTTTCTATCTCCATCAGATGAATGTCACTGTGATAATACCATTATTGCCATAGTAATGTCCGATAACAAACTTGTCGCGTCTGTTTATGTAAACGTCATCGATGACGTATCAGGGTCTTGAAGGGTTGTCCCATTTCATAGGGAGAGATTTCAACCACTACCCCTTGTGACTCTGTTCCGAGGGGCAAGCCGAAGGACGAGGGGCACTCGAAAACGAGTCGTAGGGGTGAAAATGAGAAATGGGATTCGGCCTATGAGGTGTGTAGCCGGGGGGTGTAGCTAGGCCGAAGCCAGTGGAAGCCAGTTCATTGTAGACTTCCCCACAGATGCGGCCTGCCAGCAATTAGGTATAGGCATAGGTCAGGCATGGCAAACAAGCAGGCAGGAAAGCTATGAGAGAGTGAGAGACACACACATAGAGACAGAGCACTACAGGGAGACAGCCGGGCCGCCACACTGTGTTGATGTGAATATTTTCAAGCAGGAAGCTTGAATCTACCATCTAAACTAAGCGAATCTCCCTGCCTTTCTCTGCAGGTGTCTATGTCTTTGGTCTGTTTGCAACAGACATCTTTGCCAACACTGGTCAGCTGGTCACAGGAAGTCTGGCTCCTCACTTTCTATCTGTCTGCCAGCCCAATTACACCGCCCTTGGTTGCCAGGAGACAGTGCACTTTGTGAGCCAATCAGATGCCTGCACTGGTGACCCCAATGACATCATGAAAGCCAGGAGGTCCTTTCCCTCCAAAGAGGCTGCATTGAGTCTGTATGCAGCCATTTACCTGGGGGTGAGTGGTTCAGTTTAGGGTTTGACCGACTTTTTGGATTGAAGCTGCTGATAGCTGATATTTTGCACTGTTATCCCAAAAAAATTAACTTGACAATTTTCATGCAGTTGTTCTCTTGAATAAGTTTTTTCAGGATTTTGCTTGATATTTCACCATCCAGTTTGTCTTCACCGCTGAGGTAGAAGGCAAAAGTTAAGAAAATTAAACTTTTGTCACCTTTTGTCAATGTTTTGTTAAATTGCATCTTTGCTAACAGACTTTACCATTGCTTTGTGATTGAAATGACACACCTTGTTTGAAAACCGAAATAATCTTGTCTTCCAGATGTACATCATGTGTTGTGTTGGCTCCAGCGGAAGTCATTTGACCCGCCCCCTCCTTTGTCTGTCATTGGTCAGTCTTGCTGTGCTGACAGGCATCAACAGAGTGGCCGAGTACCGCAACCACTGGAGTGATATTATAGCAGGACAAGCTATTGGGGGCGCTATTGCTGTCTTTCTGGTCAGTTTTTTAAATTCTTCTTCTTCTTTCTCTTCTTACCACCCTGACCACTATAATTACAATCAATGAAAACAATAAATAATTACTCACCGTAAAACATTTTTGATCCATCAAACTAATGCATTACATCTTCTTTGTGTGAACAGCAGATACCACTGAAGCGTGACTGCATTCCTGGGATTTGTCTTTGCGTTTCGGGGCTAGCTAGCTTGTGTTTCTTGAACAAAAGTATTAGGGGAGGAGCTTTGGAATGGTATGGGTCTGCTGCTCTCCTATTGGTCAGATCAAAGATTGAGTGGCTTCTCAATCCTCCTCTTATGAATGTAACATCTATTGATTTACAGATTAATTGGGGTCAGCCCTATGTTCCCTCAGCCCTATGTTCCCTCAGCATCAGAGCTCTTCCATAACGCACATAACACGCTGTTGGGGTCCCCCCAAAGGGCAGCCCCCCCACACACACACATTTTTTGTTTTTTTTAATTTTAAACAGTTCTTCCTTTAAAATCTGTCTATAACTTTTTGAGATATCGCGCTAACAATATCCAATAACAGACAGACAGACAGACAGACAGACAGAAAAACAAACAAACAAACAAACAAACAGACAGGGGCGAAAACATTACCTCATTGGTGGAGGTACTGATCTGAGGGAACATAGAGTTGAGGGAACATAGGGCTGAGGGAACATAGACACGCTCCCGATTAATTAACTTCCATTACCACTTTATTGAGTAAACGCCGCAATATTTTTGTTTGTTTATTGACATTTTGATGTAATCTTTCACCTAGTTAACACAGTGATAGATAACAACTACTACCACCTTCTGTGGAGCCGTGCTCTAGCTTGCATCAATTGTGAATGTCCGAAAATGCCGAAAAGTCTTTACATCACGAAGGAACACAAGAAAATATTGATCAGTTTAATTTGGCATATAGTAGCCCTAAATATTGGCAGAACAGCCTACAGACTATTAACCCATATATGTCGGCTGTGGAAATTAATTGGACGATGGAAGTAAATGGAGAGTCACCCTACAACCCAACATCTCATTTGTGTCATTGAATGTGTATTGTGTTTGTATTGTATTGTGTGGATGAGATTTCCCACCAGTGACCAAACCCAACACCAGAATTCAATTTGTGAAAATTAGTGGGGATCAGACACTCTGCTCTGTTGTAGATTTTTACATAAAAAAATGGACTAGTGCAGCTTTAAAGTTGAGATTTAAAATCGCAATCCTTCACAGAAGAGGCATCAGAAATTGTTTTTTAAAAGCAGTTTTTCAAAATACCCCCTCCCCCAAAAAACACTCCTCGGTAGCATTTCCAGAGAATCTGCCCACCACACTGCCTCTGTACACTTTTTGGCCACATATGTTTAGGTCTTTCCCTTAACAGAGTGTTTCTATGCTCTGCTGTCCAACAGAAAACTACTCTAATGGACTAAAGTGCTGCAGGACACACACACATTGTTCTGCCTGCTTTATTGAGATTGGGTTGAACACAGCAGGGTCACAGGGTGTACTAAAATGGTTCCAGAGACAGTTTTTCTTAAGATTATTTTTTTGGCATTTTGCCTTTATTTGACAGTCAGTAGAGTCTCTCTCTCTCTCTCTCTCTCTCTCTCTCTCTCTCTCTCTCTCTCTCTCTCTCTCTCTCTCTCTCTCTCTCTCTCTCTCTCTCTCTCTCTCTCTCTCTCTCTCTCTCTCTCTCTCTCTCTCTCTCTCTCTCTCTCTCTCTCTCTCTCTCCTCTCTCTCTCTCTCTCTCTCTCTCCCCCAGGTGGTGTTTGTGGTTCAGTATTTTAAAAGGAGACCTCTGATTGGCCCGAGTCCTTCACAGGTGGGCATGGCCAACACTGATGTGGCTCCTCCCCAAATCAACCACGCCATGGAAACCACTGACAAATACATCATCACACAGGTTAGTCAACAACACATACATATACGGTGCAATACACCAATACTCTTTTTTTTAAAATGATATGTTTCATTTCAATACAAGAAGTCATATTTTCTGATCTCATACAAACCGTTCAAGTGAAGGTATGTACACCAAAAGCAAAGGAAAGGTGTATCATTTTGCCAACACGTCTTCCTAATAACATACATTTTCAAAAATATACAGACAACTGTGAATTAGTTCCATGCCTCAGCACTTAAAGGAGTTATGAGGTTTTATCCTGTCAGCAATGTACAAATTCTATTTTAAATCTCGTTATTCTGTACTTCCTGCTCATCCAGAACCCGGTAACCTTCACAGAAGTCACATGACTATGACCCCCCCTGCCCCCATCACATGACCCAGAGGAAAGGACCTTGTAAGACCTGTGATTCCAGATGATAGCCACGTCCCGTCTCTCAACAACCTAAACCCTCCAAATGTCCTCCTTATAATGAGTTTTCATGTAAAAATAACACATCATCCTAAAGCAAAGTGGAGAGAGAGAAGAGTGTCCCATACCCCCTAATTGAGATGGCATAGATTCACTGTATTTGCCCAAATTAAGTTACGGTGTTGGGTATGGACACTGGTTGGAAATATTCTCCACAGGAGAGGAATTGGGCTTCAACAACAGGAGCAGAGGTGCAGCCACAGAAAAGATCTACAAGTACAAAATGGATACGTGGATACATACATGATGTTTCGGGCCAAGAAGACGTTCACCAGACTCTACACTCCACACACAGGAAGTGAAATCCAAAAGTCGGAATTCAACTACCTGGGGCCCCAGCCTTGTGCACCTAGCGCAGCTTTAACTAAACAGACACGGCTCATATTTCAAACATCCCCATGTAATCTGCATGCCATATCTTAAAGTCCTCCAGTATCACCCCTTTCAAATTTCGAAACCTCTCCAGAAAGCATTTAAAAAAGCATTCTGATTATTTCTACTACACTTCTGGTCAAAACGAGACTCAGATGTGCCAGGGCGGGGCCAATTTAGCTGTGTCTTTTTTTTGGATTAGTAGAAATCAGCTGTCACTCCCTACTTTGTCTTGTAAACCAATGATTTACTTGCAAGGCTTGTTTGAAAATGAGGATAGATCTTTTAGGGGGAAATGCTTCTCTGTAAATGTGAGTGATTTCTGTTTCCGTCGGTGGTTGTTTGCCTTTTGACGATCACCTATTGGAGGACATAGTTGACCTGCCTTTTTATACCACTGCATCACTGCTTATAACAACTCCTGGTTATAGCTACGCTCCGTATCGCCTCAAAAAGCAATATAGCCATGTGCACTCGCTCTATTACAACAACCTACTCCAAGTGGTAGCCACATCCAATCTCACCAACAACAACCGCCATCCCAGATGAGATCCAGGGGTCAGAAAACTCTACTTTTGTAATACTTTTTTTTATAGTTTAGTTACATATGTCTCCTGTTGTGTATGGTTTGGTTGCACGTTTGTACTCTACTAAACCTGTCATATCATATTTGGTAAAAAAAACTTTACTTTCATTACAGTTCTGATGTGTTGAACTCTCTCTTTTTATACGTCTTTTAATCATGTGTGAGATCTCCTCCCATTCTTGTCATATCTGTTATTGATGAATACATGTCATGTTTGACAGCACATTGTGAAGTGTTACTTCAAACTCACAGGCCAGTGATGAGATTACATAGCCACTTTATTTTCCTGAATGCTTTACCTGTAGTTAAAGGTCAGAATTTCAAACGTTCAAAGTTTTGCTGCTCCACTGGTCCGATTTTAATGAGACTTGGAGGGATGATGCAATCTTGTCGCCGATTGGCCCAAGGGGTTGCTGCATCGTTTGTGGGGGACACCGCATTTACTTGTATTCATCCTGTGATAGTTTTAGAATGTAGCCTGATGTATATATTTCTATAATAATCTTTATCTCTGTTGAGTCCGTGCTGAGCTGTTTGTAAATCCTTGTTAAATACTCTATTCCATATGTAATGTGTACAGATGTAACTTAGCCAGCCTCACAGTAAAATAACACCTAGGTTACCATGTAGCTACCATGACTGACTCTGTCTAGATTCTGTTAAAAAATGCGTAAAGATTTGGGTTTCATTCCAATGGATATGGATAGAAATAAATCTTTGGATATGATGGAAGAAACGGAGCTCCCTGTTTTAAGTGGTAATACGCAAGATTCTTGTGTTGATTATTTTGTTTCCGTCCATATCCCTATTTTACTGGCTTGTCCTCTGTCTCACTGCGTTCCACTGCTGGAGCGAGCCAGCGGCCTTCAGCACCACGGACAGCACCCTTTCCCACAGCGTAATAGGCCAATGAGGAAAGCACCAGAGGGCCCAGTGTTACCCCAGCTGCCTACACTGCACTAAAGCAGCCACAGGTGAGCTGCATTATCCTAATGGCTACTGACCTAGTTGTGGGCAGGTTTAAGCAGAGGAAGACCAGAGGGCCCGCTGGGACTCTCGTTAGGGAGGAGCCAGAGCTGGACCGTGAGTACCTCAACAAACCAGTAGCTTTGACAAGTTGAATGTTGTAATCTCCTTGGACCCTACCTGTAAAACCTGGACCTTGCTCGCCTGCTGTGGAACCTGCCCCCAGACCAGGAAGAACATCCCCAGCACCTTTCAATGCAGTTTTAATAAAATGAGATTTATTTTAGGAGAGATGGGGAATGAGAATAAGAAATGGAAGAGGAGGAAAGGGGCAAAGAGAGATGAGAGAAAAGCAAAGGAAATGGAAGGAGAGTAGAGAATAGCCATAAGGGCTGCTGAAAAGGCAGAGGCTTCACCTCAATAGATGCAATAGATGCAGAACTACACGCTTAATAAAAAGGGCTCTGTATAACACCAGAAAATGGTACTTTAGGCTTGTACCGTAGCCGAACCCTTTAAGAACATATGAAATGTCCCAAACCAACATTAAAATAACTTTTAAGAACCACACTGGTTTATTTGTTAGACTTGTTAGACAGTTTATTTTTAGTTTAACGGAACGGAATCATTATAGTTCCATGTACTACCACTACCCTGACCATAGATCCCTTTTTCTTTCTGTTATTTTCTTTATTTAAAAAAAAAATAAAGTACATTAAAAATAATAAACCAATGTGTCAACAACACAGGGCTTGTCCTTTAACTGATGCAACACAACACTCCCATCTGCTGCAGGCTCTCTGAACTGCAGTTAAATCGAAAGGTGAACGAAAGATTATATACAATATTACACTTGACTAATATTACACTACAGGGTTTTGTGGTCGATTAGTGGATCGAGACAAAAACAATTTTTAAATGTATGATATTGAGGCTTCAAATCTGACTCGTGACCTTTGTGTCGCTCCTCTGACTTCCTATTGGCTGACAGGAGGACAGCCAACTGTCAATCTATGTAACCCTGACACCACCTCCGAGACCCGCCCACACCTGGAGTAGCGTGGTCTCGAGCTCTTATCGGGAGGCAGAGCCGTTAGTTGGAAGCGCCAGCTGGACTACCATCAGGTAGGCTCCTGAAAAGTGTTTTCTGGTTGTATTAGATAGATATATAGTCTACCAACAGATACTACAACTGTTTTCTCGTTGTATTGGATAGATATATAGTCTACCAACATATACTAAAGTTGTTTTCTGGTTGTATTGGATATGCATTGGATATATAGTCTACCAGGTACTAAGCTGTTTTCTTGTTCAGTTAGATATATATATATATATATATACATCAGTTTTACAGGCACAGTTGAGTTGATAAAGTAGAGTTTGACAGGAGTGTTGAGCAAATGAATCCCTGTAACACTGAGCAAATAGAGTAAAATGTTAGAATTATATAGAAGACGAGGTACGTTTACATTTTGGCTTGGTTACTGAAGTGTTTGAGCATTGAGAGAGAGACATAGGGCGACACAGCAGAATGAGAGAGAGAGAGAGAGGATAATTCCTTAATTCTGTTTAAGCTTCAATTTCACCTTGCTGCTTGTCCCGGTGGGGGTTCAAGTCTATGCACTGTAAGCTACTGTAAGGCAATGGTACACTGACTTTCAAAAACGTTACTTAGGTTTTTTGATGACTTAGACTCATTTTCATCCTTTAATATTTGACACCTGAAGATCTATTCATTTTCCTCCTGTTTCCTCATAATGTGTAGGCTCCTGCCCTGGTCAAAAGAGTTTGTAGTGACCGTATCATGTTTTTTTAAATCTCCTGTGATATTTGTATAGTATCCCAAAATTAATTACGCAATAGGTGTTTTTTGTAAGGCTGAACATGATGAGCAGAGGTGCTATTGATTGAACTGATTTCCTATTGTTGAACAGAGTCCTAATGAGTGATTTTCATGATTTATGATTATTAATATTGCCCACCACATACAGAAGATGTTTCATTACTCCGCGGCCAAGCCCAGCATTGATAATGCCCAGTAAAAGGTCAAATGTACATTGACTTCTATGTGAAAGTCAAACCCTTTTTTGGGGACAGGAGGTTTCTACAGGTTTTCAGTGATGTGGACCAAATGCTTTTTGTGCATTAATTGCTGTTAGTTAGCCCGTTCTGTGAAATTAGGCCACATGAAGCAGCATAAGCGCAGGACAATAACATGATGTCATATATAATGGAGATTATTTTCCACAACATGGACTCCTCCTGTCTAGTAGCTGGCAGGCAGATGGTTTTACACAGATTAACAACCTCATCAACAGATTAGCACAGTTTACTGACTGACTGGCTGATAGTTTTACTCTCATGCCCAGCTTTCATTTTGTTAGGGTGAGAAAAAGCGAACTCCTTGATTGATTACTTACTGGATGATTGGTAGATTGTTTGTCATTTCAAGGAGGACCAGGAGACGATGTGACAACTGATGTGACGACTGACTGACTGACAGGACGGCTGGTTAATTAGTTCACTGAGTGACAGACTGTCTATTTGACTCCAGGCTGGTCAGATTAAGACCATGCTTTGGGCTGATTGGCTGACCAGTTGCCTTGTTTGCAGGAGTTAGGGCAGAATAATATGTAGCCCCCTTTTGTTTAGTTTGGACTGGCTGACTCTGGTTTGTTAACAGGAGTAAGGGCAAATGAATAAAAGACCCTTTTCCCTAGGTTAGACCTGAGGCAATGTGGGTCAGCAGCATGCTAGGGTACTGGATGGAAGGGACTTGGGATGGCCTTGGTAAATTAACCATTGATGCAAAATTCTACAAAATAATTTAGGGAGGCGTTTTAGTCTTCACACCAGCTACATTTGGGTCTCAACCGAGACTTTAACAAATGGTGGTCTGGAAATAGAAGTACTAGTTGTGTATGTTTCTGTCTAAGAATACCCTCCACCCCCCATAGCACAGCCCTCCCGGCGCCTTTTATATAAATGAAAACATTTAAACCCCCACTTTAAACAGACACCCCTGACCCACATCTATATAAAACACACAGCCGGCCCATTGTAGATTCCTAAATAGAGCTGAAGTTAAAGAGTGGTGTACTACATGTGGTGTACTCTTTAAAAACCAAAAGCTGGATCGATTCTAACCCTTGACCTCCTATCTAGATGAAACAGCTGACTAATCCATTATATATTAATAGATGCACCCCAGGCCGCCAGTCATCAATCCATGGTTCCCTCTGGAATCAGGAGTCATGGAGTGTAGAGAGGTGTATTCCAGGCAAGGAAAGTCAGAGGACTTGATAAATGGGTCACTTTCCAGGAATATAGCAGAACGCATTTTCCAACACACATTAATTGTATTCGATGGTGGTCTTCAGTTCAACTGGAGTGGAAACCAGACTGTTCACCCCTTTAGAAAAAACATTAACAAACAGGGAGGAAGAACATATTTTGGTCATGGAAGTGCTCTGACCTAGATGCTTTCTACACAAAAGTAAGAATTCCCAAAACATGGCTAGGCTATGGGGGTGGGTCACTAGGCTATAGATTGCTGAGACAGCAGCCTATAGCCTAGTGACCCATCGGATATAAATAAATAAATTTGGCATCATGGTATAATTATAGATGGCCTATACCTTCAGACTGGTGTATTTCTGAATAGGACGTAACAGATCCACTGCCTCTATTTCTGGACAGACTCTGATGCAGCAACTCTGACAGGGCAAGAACTGCTACAATTTACATTTTAGCAGATTCATTTACAAGAAGTACAACAGACGAATAGGTGAATCACGAGCATCCCAGAAAAAACACCCACTTATACAACAGTTTACCAACAAATAGTAGAATTTGAGTAAAGCAAAAAATATTACACAGAGCCCCCTCTAAAATTAAAGTTTGAGACCCACAAACCCGCCTTATGAGAGACAGAAACATCCACAGTCTCAAGGTTACAAGTATCAGAAGGTCTAGACGCCTGTAATACAAAGTGTTGAAAAAATGAAACACGTGGTGTCTGTACTTGTACCCACTAGATTTACTTCTATTTGAATTTTATACTTTCACTCAAATTTCTTGAATTTTCTTTTCTCTTTGATAGGATACATTACTTTGTGTAGATTTGTCAGACAAAATAGTCACATTTTTAAATTATTTCGTAATCCAACAAAATTTGTGTAAAGTAATGGGGTGTACAAACTCAGGACTGTAGATAGATAAATAGATAGGCACATTTTGGAGACATGGCTGGTCACCTCATATAGAGCAGAAAGAAAATAATATACGGAGGTTAGGTAAACAGTGTAGGGAAGATCAGTTTGAATGTGAAACTACATACTGGATACAGTGGCGCTTTATATGTCACTCTATATGTTATGCCACCTATAATGAACAGGCATACACTTTGGAGGAAATAATAAAGATTATTTTAAGGTGTGTCTACTTTATTAGATAGGATACTGGAAGCAATGATGGGTGACATGCAATAAAGTGGGTTATAAAGTGGATATAAACCCAAGACATAGGGAGCAGTGATAATTTTGTCTGCAAAAATCATGTCAAAATATTCACCACAAGCTAAATTAAAACAATTTACATGACTAAAACTTAAAATATAGATGGCATGAACACAAACAAACTATAACTAGATTCAAAATGATTTAATTTTTAATCAGTGAAAACCAGGGGACCAATCGACACTGGATTGGAAGATGCTGTTGGTTTATATTGAATTGTTTTTGCCTTTAGAGAGACAGCATAAATACATGTTATCCTCTCACTGCCTCTTTTGCTACCCCCATATAGTTGGCCTATTTCAGCGAACATTACAAGAGATATTGGATGTAAATGTGACAAAAATTAAATGGATGTCACAAAAAGTAGATAATTATAAGAATAACTAAAATAGCTAAAATTACTGCAACACTAAAACAACACTATAAATGAATCAAATTACTAATAAACTAATAAGCATGTCAGTGTAAAGACTAAGGGCTAAAACAAGATATAAGACTGCTTCCAAAATTATCAAAACACTCACACAGAGAATCTCTGTGGCAGACAGCCAGTCTGGGGACGCCTTCTGGAAAACAGTAAGGAGAGATCCCTCACACACACACACACACACACACACACACACACACACACACACGCACACACACAGAGCAGCTGTGGTCTGAGGAGGGTCTAGTAAATCAGAGTCCTGCCACACAGTCACCTGTTAACCGTTAACAGTTCCACACAGCAGACACACACACAACTAGGGTTAAGGTAGCGACTGTCACCCATGACGATGACCTCCTCGTGGTCATCAAGGTTGTTGTCATTGCACTGAAGTAGGGACAAACCCAACTCCACTGCTGAAATCTGAAAAACAGGAGACGAGGAAAGGAAGATAATACAAATTTTACTTCCTGTTATTAATTAGATTCTGCTCAATATTTGTATAAAATTATTTTTACCATACTGTGATGTTTGATAGTGTACATCTATATAGAATTGCATTGAGAAAATTCAAACCCAGGCTGCTGCAGTTACATGGTATGTGCCTTAGTCAAGTGAGCCAACAGGACACCCCAAAATGATCTTTTTTATCGCAGTTCTGCTCTCTCCATGTATGTTGGGATGGTTGCACCACCTTACATTGGACTTGGATCAAAACTAAAAAAAGATGAAAGGGGTTTCTGATGAAGCAGATATTGTAGAATAATATTATGAAGTTTAGCGTAAGTTCAATCAGGAAGGCTACTTCCCCCATTCATATTATGTCAGCAGGTACAAGCACGCCCCCTGCTCTGCATCGTCCAATCACCGTAGTCCACGCTCCTTTCTCCTCCCCTTCCTCCCTCTCCAGAAACCAATCACTAACCATTTCCTTCTATTTGTATCCCCTCAGCTGCTTCCGTGTTTGTCATTTCAGCTGCCTAAACCGCACCAGATTGACAAACAGCGCATAGCATTTTTATTGAATATTGCAAGGACGCAACGCCTTTCCGCATCATGTCGGATTCCGACGATCTCCTCGGGAGTATTTCTATAATCCACGATTTCCAGCTCGAACCCTCCCCAGGCTCATCCCGCCGAAGGAGCAACCATCTCACTGGCAACCAGATCGGTCACTCACCATCAGCCCCGATCATCGCCGGTCTGCACAAGGCGGGCATCACCCCGGAGCCAGGTTTAAATCACTCCCTCCTCCAATACCTGGCCACCGCCATTTCCACCCCAGCTCCCGACGCCCTTTCTCTAGACAGGGAGAAGCCAGCTCCGCGGGGCCGTAAATGCACCAGGAAATCTTCTCCCCCCTGTCCCTCTGGCACCAGACGCCCAGTACCCAGCGGCGCTCATCCCGCCTTCGCCTCCTCCTATTCCTGGTTTCCTGCTGGGCCCAGCCCTCATCGGCTCACTCGGCGCCATCGACTCACGCCTCCAAGCTCTGGAAAACGCCGCTTCCGCCACCTCTCATCCACCGCCTCATCCCAGCTTCCCCAAGGGCTTCCACCTCTACTGCCCACCCTCCTTCCTCCGGCACCATCCGTACCCACCACGCCAGCCCTCTTCACTGCAGCTCAACATTCCCTGTCCTCCTCCGTCCCAGCCCCTGCATCCGGTGGGCCGTATTTACCTCTCCATGCTAACATCTCCTCCAGCTTACGCTCACATCCCCCAGCTCACATCCTCCAAGGCAAGGACATCAACCTCGTCAACATCACCCTGCCTTCCCCAGCATGCGACCGCAGAATAGCGGCATCCGCCGACCTGTCTGTCATCATGAAATCAGCAGATCCCTACCTGGCCAGAGATCTCTCCTTCGGCGAGTTCGTCATGGCTTTCGGCGTTATCTGTTATCTGCAGCACATTTCTAGACCGGTGCCAGGAGTTAAGACGCCTACCTAGCGCTGGTCTGTGACCTCAGCCTTAAATACGGCAAAACATCTTCTACCAATACCACAAGGAGTTTTCAAAAAAGGCCACCCTCCTCATCTCCCAATCCAACACCCGCCTGAACTGGTCTATCCTGGACACTGAGCTTCTGGTCATGCTCGTCGGAGGCTGCCCGGCTCTCACCTGTTTTTCATGCAGTGATATAGGCCATAGAGCCGCACTGTGTCCAATAGTCCCATTCCAAACCACCAGCCGTTCCCAACTCCCCAGCCTCCCTGCTCTCCTTCCAGCCCTCAGCCGTCACGACCACCAGGTGCCTTCCAACTCCAGCCAGCCAATTTGCAATCATTTTAACCATAATGTCTGTACTTATCCAAACTGCACATTCCTGCATGTCTGCAGCGGCTGCGGGGAAGCTCACCCCCGGTCAGTCTGCCCTCGCCGTATGTGACTGCCAAGAGCCACACGCAAGGACCGGGGTGGTTTCGGGCTTTTTGACCTGCCACCCATTCACGCCAATAAACATCCCACTTCTCGCTGCTGAACTCCACCGCCACCCCGACCAAACATTTGTCGACCACCTGGTCACGGGCCTCTCCCAGGGCTGCCGGGTGGAGGTCACCACTTCCCTGTCCGAAACCCACGTAGCAAAAAATCTTCGGTCCGCTCTCAACAAGCTGGAGATGGTGTCCCAGCTGCTAAAAAAGAGGAGCTAGAAAAGGGATCTGATCTCTCCCTGATCGCTCCCTTTGACTCCTCTCCCTTCCCAGTATTCCGCACTAGCCCCATAGGTGTTGCCACTCGCAGATATTTCGGCAAAAAACGTCCGCTCCCCGCTCTGGCCCCGTAGCCAGCGTCAACAGCCTGATTCCTGCTGAGCAATTTTCATTATACCACGCTTCAGTCGACAATGCCATCCGCCTCATTAAATTAGCAGGGCAAGGAGCATGGCTATCTAAAGCCGACATCACAGATGCTTTCAAAATTATCCTCTTCCCCGTAAAATGGGATTCAAAACTCAGTCAGACTCACTTTCGGCTGTAAAAGCCTGCATTTTCAACCTCCTGTCCGAAGCCCTCTGCTGGATTCTCCTAAACAACACCAGACTGCCGTCTGTCCTACATCTCCTAGATGACTTCCTTCTGATAGATCCTCCGTCCAACCCCTCAGGCAGCTCCCTCTCACCCAGCTCTGCGTCCCCCTGTCCAAGGAAAAAACAAACGGCCCCGCTAATTTGCTCGAATTCCTTGGCATCTGGTTAGATGCTTCTGCCATGAAAGCCTCCTTGCCAGAGGAGAAGCTATCCTGCATCCGCTCCATCATGCAGTTTCTTCTGTCAGCCGCTCAGCTCTCTGAGCGAGAGCTCCTGTCCCTGTTGGGCCACCTCAATTTTGCCATGCGCATTATTCCCCAAGGTTGCTAATTTATATCCAGGCTCCTAGATCTAGTTTCATCCATCCCCAACCTCTTTGACAATGTGCACTTTGACGAGGGATGCCGTTCAGACCTGCGCTCTGGGCTCAACTCCTAAACAATTGGAACGGCATCTCCTTCTACGACGGCATCGCCCTCTCTGCCGATGCCATGAACTTTTTCACCAACGCAGCCCAGTCTGTTTTCAGGTCTCGAACACACTTCGGCCCTCTTATATTCCTAGTGGTGGTCTCCTGTCACATCTGGGGCGACCTGTGGTACCGCAAGCGCATCACTGTAAACTGTGACAATCAAGCAGTGGTAGCCATCCAGGACAAGGGCCTCTCCTCTTCTCCTGCTATTATGCCTTTCGTCAGGCACCTAACCTGGCTCTCAATATCCCATAATTTCATAATAAAGGCAAGCACATCCCTGGGCGCTCAAACACCATAGCTGACTCCCTGTCAAGCTTCAACTTTCAGGCTTTCCGGAGACTCTGCCCACACGCCAGCCCAGAGCCCCTGCCCATTCCACCCATCTCTGCCCTGATCCTCAATTAAGCCCAACCGGAAATCCTGCAACACTACCTAGAGGGGGCCAAACATTATATGAGAGTGGGCCTAGCCTTGTCCACCCTGAAAGTCTATGATTTGACCTGGAAAACCTTTTGCCTTCTTCTGTTCCTCTATCAGCGTGCCTCTCACGCCTATCCTTACACCCACGGTCTGTGCTTTTCTCACCTATTGCCGAGCTGCTAGGTGATTTAGTCCTTTTTATATCCTCAGCCTGCTGGCAGGCATTCAATTTCACGCCAGGTGCCTCAACCCCTCCTACCCTAGCTTGTTTGCCAATCCCGCTATTAAACTGTTGCTAAAAAGTATAACTAAATCCTCACCTCCTGCTGATTCCAGGCTCCCCATCACGCTACCTCTTCTGCACCTCATGCTATCAGCTCTTGAGCAGGGCGTCTTCACCCCCTACGTCTCCTCTGTTGTGTTTTCCTACTAGCATTTTACGGCTTTCTTCGCATCAGCGAGATCGCCACTGCTTCCAACCATTTTGACCCACTAAGAGACGTTGCCTTCTCAGACTTGCAATTTCACCCCGACTACTATAGACTCCACCTCAAGCATTCTAAAACCGGAGGCCCCTGCTCCATAGTCATTGCTAACCTTCACTCCCGCTTCTGCCCCTATAAATCAATGCTCAGGTATCTTAAAGCCAGACCTCGCACTCCTTCCACCTCTTCTCTTTTCCTGACACCTTCCTTCTTCCCCATGTCCAAATCATGGTTCAACACCCACCTAAGATTGGTCCTGCAGAAATGTAACCTCTCCCACCACAGTTATACAGGACATTCCCTAGTTCCCCTTCATTCCTCACTAGCGTCAGCCTTAGTTAGGAGGCCAGCTCGCCCAGCTCCGGCAGCTGGTAATGCCGATCCACTGCGGCCGGCTAGCTAGAGGCCAGTTCGGTAACGCCGGCTCGCTGCAACCAGCCAGCCTAGCCAGCCAGTTCAGCTTAATTTGTTCCCCATCATTCCTTCCCTCCTTCACCTGCTCCTCACCGCATTCCCATTGTTTTGGGGGTTCTCCTGTCTCCTTCCTGCCCCTGGGAGCTTCACCCTATCGCTGGATACCTCTTGGAGTCCGCGCCAAACCTATGCTCATGCTCATTTCTCATGCTGTTAATAAATGTTTATAATTGTAAACCTAGCCTCTCATGATTGAAATATATTACATGTTGTGGCAGCTGGGAGGAAGGTGGGGTGAGACTTAGCGTGGGTCCAGGGTATAGTCAGTCCACCGACTCAACTCTCCCCTGGATCCACGCTAAGTCTCACCCCACCCTTCTCCCAGCTGCCACATATATATTTCTTTGACTTGACAGATTTGGAATCAAAAACAAAATGCACGTCATGTCTGTGACCCAAATGACGCTTCTCAATGTGGTTCTTGCGTGGTGGAATACTTAAAAAAAAACTTGACTACTCCTCTTCCCTACCCTCTTCCCCTTCTTCCACCTGATCAGTCTCCTGATAGGAGAGATAGGAGAGACAGGTCTGCCTTCACTTGGGCTCTTTTTTCCTTCCCCAGCTCCTTTCCATCATCCCTTGCGCTCCTTATTGGAGTTCAAATCAAATCACATTTATTTGTATAGCCCTTAATCACCGTTACAGTCTCTAAGGGCTTCACAGTGCCCAACATGTGAAAATAATAAATGGTTAGTACACGACATCCCCCAGCCTTGGACCCTCACAGAGGACAAGGAAAAACTCCCACAAAACCTTATAGGGAAAATTGGGAGAAACCTTGGGAGGGGCTACTCAAAGAGGGATCCCCCTACCAGGACGGTTGGGCGTGCAATAGATGCCGAGTTTGGGCAAGCAGCGTATACACGTTGTATAAAAGTTTATTATGGTGGGACATCCAGATCTGATGGGGCGGCATCACAGCAACAGCAACTCAGTCAGCATCATCATAGGACTAGGGGACCACGCAGGCGCCAACACTGCCCAGATAGGAGAACGCAAACGCCCGCTCAGTCAGCATCGTCCTAGCAGGGGGGACCACACAGACGCCAACACTGCCGGGCTGCAGCCTGGAACAGATAGGAGACTCACCCACACACACCCAGACACACACTCTCACTCACACAGACAAACATGACCAGCGTCAGTGGACAGGAGCAGGTGACCAGGAGAACAGGACATGTAGGCAGGATGCTAGTATCCATCGGCAGGACCCTGATCTAGGATGAGCTAACTGGTCTAGCCTTACTCTGAGAAAAGACTGAGCCACTCCCTCAAGGCTGGTCAAATGACAGAGAGAATAAATGGGTTTTTAGCCTTGACTTAAAGACTTCGATAGAGCCTGCCTCTCTGATTGAGGCAGGCAGACTGTTCCAGAGATAGGGAGCCCGGTAAGAGAAGGCTCTGTTACCTGCAGTTTTCTTTTTGACTGCTGGGATACACAGGTGGCCAGCGTCCTGTGATCTGAGGGCGCGTGGCGGTTTATATGGTTTAATCAAATCGGTTAAATAGGACGGTGCCATCCCATGTAATGATTTATATGTAAGTAAAAGCACCTTAAAGTCACACCTGGCCTGAATTGGTAGCCAGTGTAATGAGGACAGAATGGGAGTTATATGGTCGAATTTCCTAGTTTTGGTCAGGATTCTGGCAGCAGCATTCTGGACCAGTTATAGTTTTTTAGTGCTCCCAGTAGATAAGCCCGAAAAAAGGACATTGCAATAATCGATTCTGGATGATACAAAGGCATGTACTAAAATTTCTGCGTCTGCCTCTGTTAGCATGGGTCGAATTTTGGCAATATTGCGAAGATGATAAAACGCTGTTTTAGTGGTCTCCTTAATATGCAACTCGAATGAGATGGTAGGGTCGAATTTTACCCCAAGGTTTTGCCCCAAGGAGTTGCTTGTAATGTTCTAATACTTGTAATTGTTGTAATCTCTCTGTCTCTGTCTCTGTCTCTGTCTCTTTCTCTTTCTTGATAGGAACAGTATGGAGGAGTCAGACCTACTCAAACAGAGGCTCCAGTCCATCACCGTAAAGCTTTATTCTGTTCTTCTACACATCATCTTATGTGAAACAGTTTTTTTAGTCATACCTACCATCGTCAACATTTCTTTGATTGATACTGTCTATGAGCTGAGCAGAATACCCCAACATTTTGGGAAAATAAGCTCTCCTGTCAACTTTGTGCGTCATCAAGACTGGAAGCAGTTTCACCTCTGTTTCTTCAGTATTTAATGTACTGCAGGGTTTTCAGATGATGCCAAGCTGGTTTGTGCCATAAATATACACCTTGTACTAGGCATAAGCATACACTGCAGTGAACTATATAAATACAGGCAAAACTGCTATTTATACATTTGTAATTTGAGTTTATTTGCCAAAAAGTCCATTTCTTATTGTAATAATATATTTTTACCATTCACAACCTAAACATGAAAAATTATCTTTTGAAAATACAGAATACAAGTGTGATCAATGAAATGAACCAATAATTGTAGAGTAATATTCAACAATATAAAGTTTTTTGTTAACTTTAATTTTACTCTACCATTGCCCTATTCTTTAAGTCACTTGACTCTGCTGAAATTTACCAGTGTCCAAAATTAAGGGATGGTAAACAGAAAAAAATACCTGCCAAAAATGTTTTTTGGCAAAATAATGAATATCAATTTTTATTCACTCCGTTTTCAATGCTATTTCGTGTACAGAATCTGACCTGACCACAATTTGCAATTCATAATGAAGTGCAGCAGAATTCAAATTACAAGAGAGCATTTTGAAGCATAGTTACAAAGTTTGAGAACAGACAAAGACTAAAGACTGTTTCCCATTCAAGGGTTATTGTCAAAAAGTTACCGGACAGTGTGGCTGGTGACCCTTACTGATTAATCGACCAGACACATTTTACTTTTACAAATTTTACACATTTGGCGCTTGGCAGGTGGTAATTTTGCACCCTGTAATTTACCCTGCATTCGTTTATTTTCCACTTTTCTCCTGTCCTCCTATCCTTGATAGGAGAAGCGTCGGGTTCAGGAGGACATCAGGCAGAAGAAACAGGAACTGGACCGAGAGAAACTTAAACTGCAGCATCTAAAGGTTTACTGCACTCATTTACAACTAAACGCTTCCATCTGAGAGAAACTGCAACCTGTGAGGTTGGGTTTGATCCCTTATATGTTCCAGTTTCTCTCTGATGGTGTCTGCCACTTTCCAAAGATGAAAAATTAGCAGTATTCAGTGTAGTTTTGAGCATTTTGCATCTAAAATTACAATATTTTTCACAAAGCTTAATGCGAGGATCTGACTAATACCTAGATAATAATTACTTTACAATTCCAGGTAATAGGACAAACTGAAATAACAACCTGGCAACTGAGAAGTATTTGTGTACCCAAGCAGCCATGAGTGATGATGTTCATTTTTTTAATTAACAATGCTTGGTGCACCGATACTGAAATTGTTTATTTCCTAAGAGAATCCTATGATATCTTTACAGCAGTTTACATAGTTTTACAGCAGTCCTAAATGTGTTGCACGACATTACCAACAAATGAAACCAGTGTGTCTTGTGTCAATGATTCACATTCTGTTGCTGTAGCATTCTTACTTGAGTAGCTATGAAATGTCTTAAGAGGTTGGTTACGACATTCATGCAGAGTAAGGTCCCAGGCACTCTGCCTTTAAATTGGTTGGACCTTTGTGATCAACAGAAAAAGGCTCTACGGGAGCAGTGGCTGCTAGACGATTCAACTTCCCATAATGCATTGCAACAGCGCTTTCTGGCCGACCAGCAACAGACCAGAGCACTGCAGAGTAACATCCACAGGTAGAACACAGACAGAAAGACCACACACACACACACACACACACACACATTGGAATCATGACTTCCCACTTGTGACCACCGGAGATATTGATCACATTGTGATGAAAAAAAGTTTCTGCATTGGCACTTGATTAATGTAAAATTATTTAATAGCAGTGTTAACATTCTTCATTGAAACGGATGGGTTCAGCTAGCGGAAAGCTAACCTCATTGAAACCCCTGACTCATTAGGATAGAGAGGGAGGTGGAGTTTCTGGAGAGGGAGGAGTCTATGATTTCTACCAATGAGAGCTTCATCCTCAAGAGACTGAAGGCTGTGGAGAAAAGTCCAGAGGAAATTATCAAGGTACACACACACACACACACACACACACACACACACATTGTTCTTGTGGTTCCATTGCAATTGCAATCTTACTCTTTTGTGTTTGTCTTCCAGGAGGCCCAAGACAGCTTTATTCCAGGTAAGTCCTGAGCAGCAGTTAATGCACATTGTCTTAAAAATACACAAATTGGAAGAAATGTACAGAAAGTGCCAAAGTATTTCAGCAGCAATACCTTTTTGTTCGACGATTAAAAAAAAAAAAAAATTTCTAGCATGTGCTCCAAATGTCTTTTGGACTACATGTAGTCCATCTTCTCTTGGCTGTCTAAACAAGGAACAATCAGATTCCATGTGGTTTCTACCTGCAGACAGACATTAGCTGATCTGTAACAAGAAACAACGCTAACCCTTTAATATAAATACAGTGCAAGATTTAAACCTGTCTCAGATGTTTTCAAGCCCAAGAGTTTGACGGGTGTTTTCTGTTTGTTTTCTGTCCCATAGAGCCCATACAGGTCGCCACGGTGATCCCTGACCTCCCTGCATCCCTTTCTCCACCAGCCAACAGACACACCAAGCCAAACCCACCCAGACAGAGTGAGACACACGCACATGCACATACAGTACAAGGATAAGACCTAATCAAAGGTTTTAGAGAAGGGTGGAAAATCGCTAGCATGACATCTGCTGTGTGTGTGCATGCATCATTGTGGGTTTGCACTACTTTTGTATGTGCTTCGCTTTCATTGTTTTTTTAAATGTGCTATATACATAAAGTTCCGGGTCCCCACTGGTCTTGGAATTCCTGGAATATCATAAGATTTTGAGAGGTATATTCCAGACAGGAAAAGTCAGGGAATTTGATCAGTTCTCTGGGAGAATTCAGTGAATATCAGGGAATTTTACAAATGGGTGACTTTCCAGGAATATAGTAGAATGTATTTTACAACTTGTTTCCCACATTCATTACATTAGCTGGTGGTCTGGCCTGGTCTAATCTGGTTTCCACTCCAAACAACATTAACAAAGCAGGAAAGAAGAACATAACTGTAGTGGATTATACAGCCTACTGACTTTTTTCTCTTGGCCAGATTGGAGGCTTTTAACTTCCTGGACTGAAAGAAATATACCAATATTAAAACCGGTGCTGACAAACACAAACTGACACTGACATAGACACTGTCTGTCTTCCGTCTCTGTCTCAGCTCTGTTTGCCATGGAGATCAACGTTGCTAAAAACCTGTTGACCGGCGAGAGTGCAGTAGTTTCTACAGCGCCAGTCGCCCCTCAGGAGTTACACCAGCACACCGGGGTCAAAGTCTATGATGATGGCAGGAAGTGTGTTTACGCCTTGGAGGCAAAACAGGTATTATTACTAGTATTAGTTAGTATTAGTATTATAATAAATGTCAGAATTAGTATTATAAGTATTACTATCACAATAGTATTAGTATCATAAGTATCAGTATTAGTTAATGTAGTTATTAGTAGCATTAGTATTGGTCGGCCTATTATTAGTATTAATGTTAGTATTAGTATTGTATTGTTATTATGGTGGTGTTAGTATTAATATTAATATTAGCATTGGTGTTAGTATGAGCGTTATTAGTATTACTATTAAATGCTTAAAATAAATATCGAGCCAAGGGTATTGATAGGTATTGAAAAGTATAGGGACATGCTTGCTTCCTGTTTCTTTCTTTCTTTCTCCTTGTGTTCTACTCCTATCAGCCTGACCCCTCCTTGTTATCTACTCCTATCGGTCTGACCCCTCCTTGTGTTCTACTCCTAGGGGTCACATAAACAGGGCTGTGCGTCTGAGCTGTCAGCCAATGAGGTGGAGCAGCTTCTGAGGGATGCCACACTGCATCACCATGGAAACCACCAAAACCACAGCAAAAGGGAGGAATATTTCTATAGCAACCACCAGGATGAGAGACATCAAGGTGAGGGGTATCGCCATAGAAACCAGGGAGAAGGTCATTACAATGGTAACCATCACCTCAGAAACAACCTGGGGGAGAAAGGCTGTTGCTATAGTAACCACCAGAAGAAAAACTGTCAGAAAAAACAGGGGGAGGGTCATCACTATGGTGACTGGGAAAGTCATTGTAATAGTCAGAAGGAGATAAATTACCACAGCAACCAGAGGGAGGGCCATCGCCTTGGAAACCACCAGGGGGAGGGGCATCACTATGGCAACCGTTTCTACCAGGAGAGAAATTGTCATAGCAACCAGGGTTATCAGCGTGGTAACCACCATGGCAACGGCATCATCATCAGCAGCAGTAGGATCAGTCAAGGAGCCAGAGCCAATGACTGCCCTCCGCCGAGATTGCATGACCAGGAAGTGGTATTGGCCTACCAGCCAGAGCTCTGCTATACTCCAGCCAATCATATTCCTCTTAGTGATTACAGCCACGTGGAGGAGGAGGAGCTTTACCTCTACAGCCCATCCCGCTACCCCTCACACAGCCAGTCAGAGAACGGCCACATTGGAGACAACACTGGTCTGTTCATTGGCCCCGCCCCATCTGACAGAGCCCCCTCCCCCATCTACGAGGCAGACGCCCCTTACACTATCCTCAGCGCCATGGAAACCACTGAGCCAATCACAGCTGTCTTCCTGGGCTTCCAGACCACTCAGGATGATAGTGGGCGGGGTCAGGAGTACGAGGGCTCCATCAAGGCAGAGCTGGTAATCATCAATGACAATGATGAGGACGACAACGCCATGAAGGAGAACAGCCACGCCCGGTTTGGTGTCCCTGGTTACCCAGCAGGCCCTTGTAGACAAATGGAAGCAGCCGGAGACAGACGGACAGAAAGACGAGTGGGACCAGGTATCAAAAAGATCCAGAAAAAACATAAATCCTGCTGTACTGTCTGTTAACTGGACTGCCTGTCCAACATTAATGGGCTGACCAGGTATCACAAAGAACAGAAACACAACTAACCAGCTAACTGAATTATCTGTCTGCTCTGTTATGAAACATTAACCTATTATCTAATTATATAGATTGGTGGATTATGGCAGTGCTTGAAATTAATCATGAACTGTGGCAGTACTTGTGGCAGAAATCTGATATTGTACCTTGGTTTGTTACCAACTGACTTCTCATGCCACAAATAGTTTAAAGATCAGATCTCTTGTGCCAGTGGAAATACACATTTGATAAGATAAGAAAAGATGAGATGAAACTTTAATGATCCTTGTGGGGAAATTTGGATAATTGAAGCAACAAGTAGTAACAGGATACAGTAAAGGAAAATAGAATAATAACACAAACATAGAATATAAACCAGAAGATAAAAAATGGGGGTTATGTAAATATAGGAAACTAACAATCTCCACATCAGAACATATTAAGTAGAATGTGTGAATGAAAAGTATGAATTATAGCATTATCATGAATTGCAGAATAAGTAAAACATGGGGGGAAATATGAAATACATTCTGTTTGAAATTGGATATAGAAAATAGAAAAATAACAATATATATGCAGTATATAAAACAATGAGAATAAGGAGATAAGGGCATATGAAGAATTTACAGCAAACTAAAAATGTCTGGTTCCTCTGAACTGCCCTCCTGTGGCGCCTTCTACTGGTCTAATCTATCAGTTAATTTGAACTGCTGGTCCGACCTGCTTCAGGTTGATCAGCACTTCTTCATGGCTCAGAGTGGCAGGTTTTC
Organism: Hoplostethus atlanticus; assembly: GCA_034670405.1. Classification (NCBI taxonomy): domain Eukaryota; kingdom Metazoa; phylum Chordata; class Actinopteri; order Trachichthyiformes; family Trachichthyidae; genus Hoplostethus; species Hoplostethus atlanticus. The sequence continues at coordinate 387,616 of JAXDDX010000076.1, read as the reverse complement.
CTCTGTATTCATTCAGTAGTAAAAAAAATAGGAATAGTTCAAATTGGACTAGTATTTCATTCACTAGAGGTTAGCCCAGTTAGAAAGATGTATGTGTGACTATTCTGATCATAGGTTTCACTCTCTCCACTGTTTCCTTTCCACATACAGACAGACAGTAGATGGTTATGCAGTTCATCAGGCCTCGGGTCTGATGTGGATGTATTTGGGGGGTGCTTGATATGAAAAAGGTTTGGGGAGCCTTGGTATGGTGTCTAAATGACAATGATAGTGTTGCACTAGAGCCATAGACCCAAAACCACCCAATACTGCTGCAAAACATTACAGGAAACAGAAGTATACAGCAGTTATTAACTGTGATATCTTCTAAATCTCAAAGCACATTTTTTTAATCACTTGTCATGAAAAGTAAGACAAATATGTACTACATGACACTAACTTGAATATGCTTAATTTTAATGAAGTATACAGTATTTATTAACTTTGATATTTTCTAAATCTCAAAGCACTTTTATTTTTACTTTTGTAATAGTGATATGACATGTTTACTTTAAAAATAGTTTTTAAGTTAAGTTAAGAAGCTGTACACTAATGTTTTGATACTAACCCGATTTATATGCTTATACATGCTTGTGTGTGATAATTTGTATGTCGGAGGAAGAGAGAGTGTGAAAACCATGTAATGACAATTCCAATAAACTTTTGTTACTAATTGAAGCTAACAGCTTGTCTGTGTGCTCTGCGTCAAAGTAACGTGTGTGTGTGTGTGTGTGTGTGTGTGTGTGTGTGTGTGACATTAATCCGATCGGATATGAATGAGCTCAGATGTCTCCTGCAGAGTCATGCTGGATATCAACCTGTGTCACTTAATTCACTTAATATTGACAATGATGTCATCTCCTAATACAATTTGTGTGTGTGTGTGTGTGTGTGTGTAAACTAGGATGGGGGAGTAACCGATTAAATGTAATAAAATTAAAGTAATAAGATTACAAAAAAATGTCATTACACTTATAGAAACCACAGTAATCACAATACAGATATTCTGAATGGAAAAAGTCCATTTCACTGCATTTTAATGGATTTTGTCATTTAAATCTGATCCAAAATAATCAGATTAAACTACTGAATAGAAATGATCCAGTGGATTACCTTGCTGGTAACTATTTTAGCAGGTAATAAATAATCTGCAATAGATTACATTTGGATTATCAACCCTACAGTATGTGTATGTGTGTTTCAATATGATTTTGTGTGTGTGTGTGTGTGTGTGCACAGTGCACACCTGCTAGCGTGCTGCTAATAGCATTAGGTTCCATGACACTGATGATGGTACTGCTATTAGTGTCGCTGACAGACTGCCTAGATTAATCTGCCATTGAACCTGATGCTGACGGTACAAGAGAGGAGGACAGTATAAGCACATTAACTAAGTGTTACTGTTTTTATTCCCACTTTATACATGAAAGACACATATTGATGTTATCAAATATCAAATAATGGTCCTGAAAATGGAAAAGAATGAATGATTTCAACTCGTAATTTATGAATGGCATTTTAAGGCAAAGCACCACACCTGAATAGGAAAAGCAAATAATTTTTGTCCCATAAAAAGGCATTTTATGTGTTGATTAAGGACACAAATATAAACATGTTTTGTATTTTTATTTATTTTGTAACATATTCAATGATATAATATTTCATAAAAATGCAGAAATTTTATTTTTATTCAGTTTTTAGTTTTATTCAGATGAACAACTACCTGGTAATATATAGTGTCAATTATAAAAAGTAGAGGAATTATTCACAAAGTATAATATGTATACAGTATAGAAAAAAGATTAGATTTTCACTACTTTAAAAAAAAAAAATGCTCAGGCAAAGCATCAGGTCAAATTTGGTGACCATATCTACAAGTTAAGTTGAAAAAAAGTATTTGAGAAAAGTGAGAAAATGGCTGCTAAAGTTTAAAACTAATACGACACAGCTAGTATACAACATATACATTAACTATTTAGAGTTGTTTTTGTTTTGTGATTCTTGGTCTGGTATATTTTGTGAAACTACAGGCAAAATATTATAGTATTTCAAAATGGACCAATCCAGCCAAAATCGGCATTTTCACCGTAATGGATTTTGAAGGCAAAGTCATTGAAATGTGTTGTTCGCCAGTCTGTTCAACAAAATGTTCGCCAGTCTGAAACTAGAACCTAATGAAGCTACGCTGTTTAATACCTGTGTGTGTTTTTGTGTGTATCTGTGTGTGTGTGTGTGTGTGTACCAGTCAAGTACAGCTGTCCAGATGAGGACTGAAGAGGAGCGTCAGATGTCCAGATGAAGAAAATAGTACCAACAGTTACAAAAACCCACCGAGTCTTCATGTTTGAGCCCCTTTGCAACTTTATTTATATTTAAACTCGGGAGGAGCTCAGAAGCCATGAACTTCCAACATTACCTGCATTGGAGGCTTTTTCAGTCACAACATTGCAAACTGCAAAGAGGCAAAATTACTTCTCAAAAAGTACAACCCTGGACACAGAATTTAACAATTTTTACTTTGTCGCGTTTGTAGATGTGCTTTAAGTGTGATTTTGTAGATGTTGATTTCAGGCCAATAATGGAAAACAGCCCAGAATGGCCCATATTAGTGTTTGACTGTGAAGAAATATGTGTGCTAAAGTGAAAATTAAATATGAAATATTGCTAGTTCTGTACACAGAGGACATGTGGGGTCTTTCTCAACCCCGTAGATTCCCCTAACCGTATCCCCTAACCCTATCCTTTTGCTTTGTTTCATACTCATGCCAAAACCAAGGCCTCCACAACCCTGTTGCAAAGCAATGTCAAAATGTTTGATCAAAGATCCACAGTATTTTAAATTTTATCTATTCAATATCAGAGTTTGATACTTCTCAGTGCACAGTGAAGTGACAAATCTTCCAAACTGTCTCTGGCCCGGTTCTCCTACAGCACCATTACTTCCTATCCAGCAGCCACTCATGCTAGTACCCTGAATCAGTACAAAAGGCCCTCCCACACCAAGTGGCACCAGCAAACTCTGGCTGGTCCAATGAAAATGCATATTGATTGTGAGGCACCAACACAGAAGAGTTACAGTTTTTCTCAGTCGCTTTGGTCGCTTTCTCAGATCAGAATTGAAATTCTCAAAACTACTTGTTCAACCTCCACATCATCTAGTCACTTGTGCACATCATAAAAGCAGCTTCTCATTCTTTTGAACAAATTGCAAATGCTTTGGCACATTCATGCAAATGATTATGTCCAACTGTTTGCTGTTTCCTACATTATCAATAGTTTATGTCATGTTGATCAAAATGTATTATATTGGTTCTCTGTTGAATCGTCTAACCCCCCAGAACATCTAGGCATTAGTTCATTGGTTAAGTCATTACGTGCAAAATGGTTGAACCAGTTGTCATAATCTGTCAAGCATGTTTTCTATACATTACACTTTTTTTGTAAATGTGTTCTGAATTGATGAATCTTGACTTTCACTACAGTTTTTCTCAGTTGCTTTGACTCAATTCTCCAATGACAGTTGAAGTCGTCAAAACAAAATGTGAAATTCTTCACAACATTTTGTTCCTTGTGCACAACAGAAAGAGCATTTCTCTTTGTTACCTTTGCAAATGTTTTAGCACATTTAGGCAAATGACTAACAATTATGACTGACAATTTGAACAATTATTGGTTGTAAATGTCTTTTGAAATTGATATCTGCCATACAGAAAAAGTGCAGCCTTGTGCATTTTCAATCATTGTCATCAAAACCTTCGCCATAGTTTCCATCAGAGTAACTGTTATATTGACAACATGGCTAAGCATTTTGACTATCTTGTTTGTACTCAATGACACAAGGACTTGTCATTCTGATGGCACTGACATGTTCATTGACATAAAGATTTACTTTTGAGAGATGAACTAAGGATTTTGAGCAAGTTACGGGCTTTTGCAGGTAATCCATTATGTGGTGCTGTTTGTACCAATTGTTTTGAGAAATGCGCTTACTGTTTTGCAAATCTTAAGGATGATTCGAGAAATGTACTAAAGAGACTGAGAAAAACTGTAAAGAGAACTGTAACATGATATGGGCTACGTTCTAGCTTTGTGCTACTGGTCTCCACACTTCATAGTATAAGCTAAAAAGCATGAGCTATGGAGGAAAAAGTCGATTAACGATTGACAACGATTGAAAATTGATTTTATTTTTGCCATCAATCGACATCAATCAAATACCCCAAATGACAAAGTGAAAAGTCATTTTTATTTTTGCAAATGTATTAAAAATAAAACACTTACGTAGCTCATTCACCTACGTTTTCATACCCTTTATTCAGTACTTTGTCGAAGCGCCTTTGGCAGCAGTTACAGCTTCAAGTCTTCGCCTTTACCAGCTTTGCACACCTGGATTGGGGCAGTTTCTCCCATTCTTCCTTGCTGATCCAGTGAACTGCCATCTTCAGGTCTCTCCAGCACCAACAACAAGTACTGCTCAGTGTACAGCATGTAAACGACTGTAGCTTAGCACTCACATTTTGCCAGCTGGCCTGCAGAACCAAACCAGTGACTTTCCAGGTACAAGCCCACTTCTCTAACCTCTACACTACTGCCACCTCCTGGAAAACGTATTACAGTTTTTCTCAGTCGCTTTAGTACATTTCTCGAATCATCCTTAAGATTTGCAAAACAGTAAGCGCATTTCTCGAAACAATTCGTACAAACAGCACCACATAATGGATTACCTGCAAAAGCCCGTAACTTGCTCAAAATCCTTAGTTCATCTCTCAAAAGTAAATCTTTACGTCAATGAACATGTCAGTGCCATCAGAATGACAAGTCCTTGTGTCATTGAGTACAAACAAGACAGTCAAAATGCTTAGCCATGTTGTCAATAGAACAGTGTACTCTATGGCGAAGGGTTTGATGACAATGATTGAAAATGCACAAGGCTGCACTTTTTCTGTATGGCACATATCAATTTCAAAAGACATATACAACCAATAATTGTTCAAATTGTCATAATTGTTAGTCATTTGCATAAATGTGCTAAAACATTTGCAAAGGTAACAAAGAGAAATGCTCTTTCTGTTGTGCACAAGGAACAAAATGTTGTGAAGAATTTCACATATTGATTTGACAACGTCAACTGTCATTGGAGAATTGAGTCAAAGCAACTGAGAAAAACTGTAGTGAAAGTCAAGATTCATCAATTCAGAACACATTTACAAAAAACGTCTAATGTATAGAAAACATGCTTGACAGATTATGATTTGATTAACATGACATAAACTATTGATAATGTAGGAAACAGCAGACAGTTGGACATAATCATTTGCATGAATGTGCCAAAGCATTTGCAATTTGTTCAAAAGAATGAGAAGCTGCTTTTATGATGTGCACAAGTGACTAGATGATGTGGAGGTTGAACAAGTAGTTTTGAGAATTTCAATTCTGATCTGAGAAAGCGACCAAAGCGACTGAGAAAAACTGTAATAGACCATTGCCCAATTCATGTAAGAAGCCCTACATGAGTGGATACAGTAGATCAGCATTTGAGGTTCAACCTTAAATGTAGCTTAAATGGGCCACAGTCATCAATAACTAGGTCGAGCATCTCCTGCAGCAATAAAGAGAAGAGACATTGAAACATCTGCTCAATAAATTAAAGGAGACAAACCTACGATGAGTGGACTGGACTTGGATTTATGCCGTGAGAACACATTTGCAGTCATAACCTTTCTTTCTTTCTACCGTGGTACTTGAGTTATCCTGAAATTTGTTATCATTAACAGTCTTCAAACCAATGGGTTCTGTTGACTGCCGCATTACTGTATCAGTGCATCTGGAATGTAGAAATAGACAATTATCAATGGATAGATAGATAGATAGATAGATAGATAGATAGATGACCACATCTTTAACAATCTTTAACCCAAAGAACTCAAGCCACACATCCTTTACTGAAGATGTCATCACCAGACCTTTAATTTGTCAATAATAAATGACTGAAGCAGAAGGCATATAAACTACAACAGAACCAGAATAATGGCACAGAAAGTCACTACAACTGTCTAAATGAGTCCATATAGAATGTACTATAGCGAGTAGTGTGTGGTATTACCCAGTGTTTCCTCTATATTCATTCAGAAGTAGTGGACCGCCACGGCATGAACACAACCACATCTAACAGAGACAGTCAGTTATGTTAAAGAACAATATTTTTCTCGAAAACACACAAGTATAGAGTCTGTAATTACTGCTTTAATAAATTATCCCAGTTAGTTAGAATGACTAAAACTAAAACTGAGACCGTGACAGGGCTGGATGTGGACCCAAAGCCACAACTGCAATGAAATCATAGGGCAAACACTGAGCACATAATATTCTAGTAGTGCGTAATATGTGGTATTATATATATCTAGCGCAGTATAGTGATGACATGCTGAAGCTCAAGAACTTTGAATCCACCCTGCTCTTGCCGTAGCAGCTATTATGTTGCATTCAAGACATCTCGGAATCACGGAAATGTCTGAGTAAAGACCTCACACAACTTGGAGCTTCCTTAGGTCAGAACATATCTGACACAGACGCTGCAGTGTATTTTATTACCGTGGTTCGATAGTGCAAACACATGAAAGCATATAGCACAATCAAATCATTGGTATTTAATACTGACATTGCAAGCACTTTTTTTATTAACAAGCTGTTTTCCGAGTTGACATGTATGCACCTTTATTCCCCAGCATTGCCACGTTGGGTTTGTAGAGAAAACCGGGCTAATGAGTGAGCCAGGCCTAGCCCTTTTAGGTGCTGTAGTGGAAACCAAGCTAAGTAACGCCCGGCTAGCTGTTTGGCGCCGTATGGACACCAAGTAACTTAAAAACAAAAACAAAGCAAACAAGCAAACAAAAAAACAACACAGTCATCTCCTATGAAGCACGGGAGATCTAGAATTTCAAATGGTTATTCGGACACAATAATTTACAAACTTGCTATAAATAAAAGCTTTTTAAAAGTATTATTTACTAGGTCATTGTTTAGTTAATAAATACTATGTCCAGTAAAAATACAGTACCATAAATCTCTCTCTTTAGTAATCAAGGCAGGACATAAAAATATGTAGAAATCTTCACCAGACCATAGGATTAAAATAACAGATTCATTCAGACTGTTAAAGTAATTTAGCTAAAACAGGAGAGCCATAGATAGATGGAGTTAGGCCAGGTTGAAATTTGTCTGGGTTGAACTTTGAGTGCCACACTGCTGCTGCTAATCTAAAAGTGTTGGCTGCAAACATGTACCAATGCCTTCCATGACAACATCATGGTGAGATGCCATTTAAAGATCAATTTATATAGGGTTTTCATGTGACACGCCCTCTGGTGGTCATTATAGAGGTCAACAGTTCTTGGCTAACAACTGCTAAGAACAGCTGATTACATTTCTAAAATGGCGACTCAACAGTCTCAACAGAATTGAACAGACATGATTAGCTTCTGTGCTGTTTTTGACCAGTTGATCATTTAATCACCAATACATCTGATTGATTTTGTGTTTAGATAATGTCAGCTCGTTAGCTAGCTAACCATGGGATCTGGTCAGCTGTCACTGTCTTGTTGTTAACACATCTGATTAGCACACTAGCTAACGCTACATCGCAAGTAGCTCGCTAGGGCTAGCAGCTGCATGTTAACATTAACATCAGGAGTGGAGTAGGAGTAGAGACTAGGTCTAAAGACAAGACTGTGTCACACTAACTTACATTTGTAAACATGTATTTCATCAGACCATAAGCTTTTTTTGTATAATGTTACTGGATGGACCTACATCCACAACAGAATTTTTTTTTTCAGTTATCTCACTTTCTGTGGCCTGGTTGTTTTATATTTAGCCATTATTTGTGTGTGGCCAATTCTCTAATAACCTCCAAGATGGCCAGCTGCACTTGTTAGGACATTTGTGATGCAACTGCAAGGCATGTAAAGAATAACCAGTTACTTAGCAACAAGTAGGCGTAGTACTGTGGAGCCAACATGGCTGACACTGAAACCTGGCTCGTTGAAACGTTTCACTAGAGCAGTGATTTTCAAACGAAGGTCGCCTAAAGATCAACATGGGTTGTTGAAGTATTCCAAAGAACTGCTATCGAACATAAATGGCTAAATTAAGTTAGTCAGGCTAAAACAGTATACTATATTTTGTTAAATAAGCCAAAATAAAAAGCCTGGGAAAAAAAATGTTTATCTTCTGAGCAAAAGTATTTTAAAAATGTGGGCGCCCAGAAAAAGTTTGAAAATCACTGCACTACAATGAGTATAACTTCATGGTTATAAATACCAATAAATATTAATAAATAGTTCAGGTTGTACCATAATGCAACATCTTAAACATCTAGAAAACAAAGTGCTGTAAATATTAAACATTGACCACTGTTTTTGACACGTCATTTGTATGTTATTCAGAGTAAAATAGGGGCCACATGTCAACAACAGTTGTAAATAATTGATTCTTCATTCAACAGTTAAAACCTCTTTACTGTTATTACTCATAGTTGCCACTTTGTGCTTATTAATAATTGTCATAGACTTCCAGTGAATGTGCAAAAGTCATTAAATTGTATTAAAATATCTAGCCGGTGAGGTGCCACTTTTCACATGACAGGCAGCTCCACGGTATCGTACAGCCATACTGTCAAACACCTCACAAAAGGTTAGTGTTACTTTTACGTCAGAGCTCCTGATGCTTTTCCAGCCAGGGACCCAAATGAATAATCTCTCATCATGGGATCCAGGGATCCAGGCTCACTTAAATATACTCTTGTCATATGAGCACCCAAACTAGTTAAATTTAATCTTTCACCTTGAATCTAGGCCCACTAGTCCTCAGTTTTCATGTGGGATCCCACAGAAAACAGGCTTGTGCTCCATTTGGGTCCCAACGCATATTTTAAGAAACATGTGAGGCGTTGGCATCTGAGGCAGGAAAGTGTGTGCTTTCATGAGGAAGGGCGGAAGGAAGGTATGTATGTGTTTTTCATTTTTGTTTTTGATTGGCTCGTTGTCCGGCGCTGTCGTTGTTCACTCCTTCTTCTGATTGGCTAGTAGGCTGGCCTCCCATCGCTGTGCCATGGCGTTCTGCCGTCGTGGTAACGAAGAGAGGGCAGGGGGGAACTGGAGGGAGGGGGAGATTCATCTAAACCACTGGAACCAAGATAGAGGTATGGATGGAGGGATGGATGGAGGGATGGGTGGAGGGATGAATTGATAGATGGAGGGATAATACAGGTGTGATGAATAGATGAATAAATGAGCCAAATGAATAAATATTTGCTAAATTGTGAACTAATGGATTAAAAGATTAATCAGCCTCTAACTGATTAATAAATTGGTCAGTTCACAAATGGGCAAAATTACAAATGAATGAATGAGTAAAAAATTGAAAAATTAATTACCAAATAAGCACATTTAAAAAATGAATGAAATAACAATCAACTGAATATGACTTTCATGCCACATATACAGCCTGCTCCAAAAGTAGGTAAACATTTTGTATACATCATTCTAGGAATATAATTTGTAGTATTAATAAATGCTGATAGCAATTGAATGTTTTGTTAAAATTATTAAATAAATTACTAAAATTAGCTTTGTTTTTCATTATTATTATTATTATTATTATTATTATTATATTAGTATTAGTATTATAAAAAATGGTATACCTACTTGTATACCTACTTTTGAAACACCCAGTACATTCTTGATGGATTGATATATGAAATAATCCAACACAGTAAAGCACTGTGTAAGTCACTGTTGCTTGTTGCCTGCAGTGTGACTACAGCCTTAAAATTATTTTTAAACAATGCAGATGGGCAGTTTGTCTCATTTGTTTAAATAAAAAGTAGGTAGCTAACTTGCACTTTTACCTTAGCACTGGTTCTGCTCTTTGATGCTTGTTTAGGAAGGAAATGCACTTACAATTTCTGGTGACTAGTAGTTCTCTTGCCTACCTATGTTGAATGCACTTATTGTAAGTCGCTTTGGATAAAAGCGTCTGCTAAATGCCTGTAATGTAATGTAATGTAATGTAACTGGCAATCCCAGCACCTCAGAAATGGAGGTTATCTGAATCACTGAAATGTTCACATAAACTTGAACCTCATAATATACAAACATTACATTATGTCCCAATAAGCATTATAAAATGACCTTTAGAGTGTAGTTCAAATTGCCATGTTGAAATAAATCACAAAGAAATAAAAAAATGATTGTGTTGAATTAAAGAAGTGTGTGTGTACGTGTGCACCAACGTACCTTGTGGTCACAAGACAGACTGGATCGTTCCATTTTGCGGGTCCTGGTGGGGGAGGAGGGGGAGGAGACACATCTGTCTGGAACATCTGACGCTGGAATAAACCATTCAGGCAGTAGAGGGAGAGGGAGAGGGAGAGACCATTCAGTCATACAGGGAGAAACCATTCAAATGGAATGAAATGAGACAGTAATAAAAATGTTGCCTTTCATCCCAAGCAGCTCTCTGTGTGTTCAATTCAATCAGGGATACAAAATGGTGCGAGTAACTCATCATCCGCAAACCTTGAATCTTGAAAATCTCAGGATATGACTGTCAGTAAAAACCTAAATGTCTCCTAAACAGTTCTAAGCAAGCGCTCTGTTCAGGGAAGGTGGGACTCATCAGTGATGGCTAAACCTCTCCATCACCACCACCACCCCGCCCCCCCCCCCCCCCCCCCACACACACACACAACCCCACACACTCTGAGAAGAAGACACTCAGGTCTGACAAGTGTGCAGTTTATTGGCATTAAGTTACCTGACTTCTGGGTAATGTAACCAAAGTTACAAAGTTACTTCTTGCTGCCACTTAGTGCACAAAATTGCCTAGTGCAGCTTTAAATAAAAATGTAAAAATCAAGTGGAAGAAAAGGATGGCTTGGTTTCACTTGCACCATTTTGTGTCCCTAATTGAATTACTACAAATGGGGACACAAAATGCTGATGTGACAAGTGGGAGTGAGTAATACGTACCATTATAGCTGATGTTATCATTCAGGCCGGGAGACACCAGCACTGTATCGTACCGATCTCTCTCTCTCCCTTTCCTCCATTCCTCCTCTCTCCTCCTCCTCCATTCCTCTTCCCTCTGCCTCCTCCAGTCCTCCTCCCTCTGCCTCACCATGCGGATCTCCTGCTCCACCAGCGATTGGCTGCTGAGGGAGCGCAGCTTGAAGAACGGATTGGATGAGAAGGTGCTCTCCTGGGTTTCCATGGAAACGGGGGTGGAGCTTAGGCAGAACTCTGAGGCACTGCGAATGATCAGATTGGAAGTTTCCACCACAACGACATTGGCAGGGGCCACACCGTCCAGGCCTCCCTGCCAATCGCAGAAGCCGCCTGGGGAGAGTAGGCGGGTCCTGGAGGCAGAGTGGGAGGAGTCGGGCTCCAGGATGATGACGTTATTGGCCTGTCATCTCATGATAGACAGATCGGGAAAGGGAGGACGAGGAGGGAGAAGGGGAGGGGGAGATGGACAGGGTGGGGGTGCGGCAGGCTGGAGGCCGAGGGGGGGATCGTCCTGTCTGCAGGCTGGCTGGTCTGAATGCAGAAAAACAGAAAAATCACAATCTACTGAACTAAACATAAATAAAGCATAACAGCAATGTTATGCTAAAGTAAAGTTTGCTTTTAGCTCATTTTGCTCATTGTGGGGGGGGTGAGACACAACCAGAACATCCAGAACATCCATTATAAGTCGTTCCGGCTGTCGGGGGGGGTGGTTTCATATTATTTTTGCGGACCGGCCATCGGGGGGGGGGGAGATGCAGCATGACCAGAATATATAATATTTTCTGCGGCCCGACCTAAAGAGAAGCACTGGCCTCTCTTCCTCTGGTGTTTCTCCCCTCTGTTTACCTATTACCTTTTCTTACCTGGGTATAGTCAGGCCCTGTGAAACCATCCCCCTCTCCCTGCGGTGCCTCTCCTCTCTCTCCAGAGTCAGTCGGATCTCTCTCTCCACGGCGCTCTCTGGCTCCTCCAGGGGGCTGCGGTACGAGGAGTCGTCCAAGCCCGAGTCCTCTGAACTGGGGGAAAGAGTGGAGGACAGGGGGGGCTCCTTGGGCGGCTTGGGATGGACCTCCCTTTGACAGGACAGGAGAAAGCAAACTCAGCTAAAGTTGAGTCAAATTAACCTTCATTATGTAACTTAGTCATTGGCGGCCCCTAGTGGCAGCAAGAGGTAACTCTTTGTATTTTTGAGGACTTCACTACCCTTAGCTTTCTGTAGCATTAGCTGAGGCGCTAGCTTGCTCACTGCTGTTTCAGAGCTATGTGCGTTCGGCTCATAACTTTCAATTCGTCACTTCCTGTGCTCGGAGGAAACATTCCCGCCAGTGTACCTACCGAGTCCAAATCAGGGTGAATGGAGCGTTTATACAGTGGCTCAATGAAGGGGGAGGGGTCAGTCTTCTCTGTCCCAGCCCCACTTCATGAACTAGACCGATAAAGTGCTTGTATTTTTACATACAGATGTTACATAATGCAGAGATATGCTAAGATATGCTAAGATAAACTAAAAGCCAACAACACACAGTCCCTACATTTACATATGTGTATTGAACACATTAATATTCCTGTTATAATACTACATATTTATACCTCAGCAGTCCATGTTCTCTAATAAAACAGATTTCCATACAAACACTGAAAGGAGACAGGTAGGCTTATTAAAACAAATATTGCAAAAATGTCCATTTTACAAGTCCTTGTAATCTTATGTTCCTTAAAACAAGTGAAGAATTCACTATTCACTATATATATATACTGTATATATATATATATATATATTTGCATCTGCCAATTTATTAGTGTCCCAGTATACAGCTGATTATCCTCAGACCTTCCTGTACAGTTATCTTTACTATACTATTTTTCTGTAATGCACTGAGGCAGGCAATTAAGGAGAAGGCGAGAGGATCAGTTACAGATCTTGTAGAACTGCTTTATTTGAAACATCCTTATTCCCAGTTTCCCCGATGTTGCTACAGCACTCATGCTCTTTCTAAGCATTCCGGTTACTGTCACGTCTGCTGAGAGATCATTTTCAAAACTGAAAATAATAAAGAACTACCTGAGAAGCATCATGTCTCAAGACAGACTTTCTGGGTTGTCAGTTTCTCAGCATCGAACACAAACAGGCTGCAACCTCGATAAAAAGGACGTGTCCCGCTAGATAAATAAAAGTTTTGATTCCCAAATGCACACTGAGCAGTATTTAGTTGGACATAAATGTTCTCACTCTAATACAATGAAAACGGTGCCATACGACGACAGGCAAAGAAGTAAGAAAATGGTGCTTGTTGAAAGCTTTTGAAAGCTATCCATGGTGCTGAAACTTCACCTTGATGGGTGAATTGCTTGCAGTGCTACTTTCAGTGCCACTGTCTCGTTTAGCTTAATCTCTTTTCTTTTCTGATTGTGTGGGTTTTGTTGCAAGTGGTATTTGTCTCGCCTTGTGATTTTCATTGCCTTTAGCTTGTCCTTTCTGCTAATAGTTAAATTATTATTACTTAATGCATGCAATTGAATGGCTACAGCCAGTTGGTGTTTCATTTTGCTGTTGCTGGGTGTCGAGATAGAGAAGAGGCAGGTGCTACATTTCGCTTGTACCCACCAGAAACAGGCATTTTGGATCCCAATTCATTCTTTAAACCCATGTGCCCTATCTGTGGTACAGGGAGCCGTGTTGTAAATACTGTAGTAGTAGTACTATTTACAGTATTTCCTACCTGTGTTTGAGTCGGGGGCTGCGAGTGGGAGGGTACAATGCACTGTGGGTGCCCTGGAAGCTCCTCTGAGCTCTGGTGCCTGGCTGGGGGAGGGGCTGACCTTTGACCTCCTCCTCCATCTTCCTCCACTGCCGACGGGCCAACAGGAAGTCCAGGTGCTCGGTGGAGACGTTCTCACTGCGGGTCTGCTGGTGAACGCAGAAATCTGCAGGAACCTACCAGAATGAACGCACTGAAGGTTAGAGTCAGGATTAGGGTCGACATCAGGAGTTCCGTTCATGGAACCTAGGTATATCTTTAGTGTGATGGATGACTACCGATGCATAAAATGTCCAAATCGAACCCCCACACCCACTTTCCTTTCACAACTATTAGCTGGGGATCTGGGCACCACTAGAAGGCTTAAGAGCAAATTGCTTGTCCAGCACTAGCTTAGGCGGATACGTCGGACAGGAATATCTGATAATGGATTGCATTTTATCATTTCTGGAATGAGGTATTCTCTTTGTTCTTTTGAAATATTTTTGAAATGTATAGCGCTGAAACTACCCTGGTTGCCCTGGTTATGGAAGTACATTTTCCATTCATTTTCCCATGGACATTTCAGAAAATCCTGATACAAAAGTTTTAAGCTTCAAACCGAACTAACCAACTATGATGTCAATCACAAGCTCATAACAACAGATTCAGTTGGATTCAGACTGGGACAGATTCAGTCAACAGATAATTGGTGGTGCAAATTATCGATACAGGTTGCTGGTCGACTAACGTTATTTTGCTCTGGCCTCCAACCATGCTCAACTTAGCGGGTAACGTTTCTGGAAACTTGCTAAACCTTGTGGGTAGTGTAGTATTTCACAAGGAACTCAGGAATAGAACATGAATAGAACACCATCTGACAGCTCATGGTAAGTCTATCTTACACTGTTAAAGCTTTATGGATAATAATCAAATTGAATGGGAAATTGACTAGTTCTATTGTTGGGTAAATGATGAGAGGCAAGCCTTACTCTCCTGTCAGGGTCCGTGGAGCTGGCTGAGGAGCTGACAGAAGGAGACCGCAGTAGGAGATCTCTCCCTGGCCTCATCTGCTCTTCATCATTGTCCCTGTCTCGCCTCCTCTCCTCCTCATCCTCCTCTTTCTGATGTTCTATTCCAATCTCTGCTTCCTCCTCTCTCTCCCCCTCTTCCTCCCTCTCTCCCCTCCTCTCTCCCTCATCCTCCTTCCTCTCTCCATCACGGATGCCGTCTCGAACCCCTCCGCTTGCTTCTTCCTGGTTGGTGACATTACAGGGCGCTAAGGCCGCCCACTGGTCCTCCCCTGCGTCGCTGTCCGAGCACACAATAGCCAGCTCTGCCTGGAGACAGTCGCTAAGGTGCCCGTCGCTAAGGTGCCCGTCGCTAAGGTGCCCGTCGCTAAGGTGCCCGTCGCTAAGGTGCCCGTCGCTAAGGTCATCTCTGTTGCCCTGGTTGTGACACCCTAACCCTAACCAGGCCTCATCCAACATGGCCACCGCTGACTGATCTGAGGGATTTGAACCGTCAACCTGCTGCTGTCCTGTCAAAGGACACAATGGGCTGTCAGAGGACAAGAAGAGGTCTGAGAGACCACAGGCTACTCTTTGTATCTCTACTCTATCTTCTACTATTTCTCCCTCTGTCTCTCCCCTGTCTTCATGTTCTCTCTTTGTCACTCCTCTCTCTCCATCTTCTCTCTCTCCATGTTCTCTCTTTGTCACTCCTCTCTCTCCATCTTCTCTCTCTCCATGTTCTCTCTTTGTCGCTCCTCTCTCTCCATCTTCTCTCTCTGTCTCTTCTTTCTTTGTCGCTCCTCTCCCTCCATCTTCTCTCTCTCCATCTTCTCTCTTTGTCACTCCTCTCTCTCCATCTTCTCTCTCTCCATGTTCTCTCTTTGTCGCTCCTCTCTCTCCATCTTCTCTCTTTATCTCTTCTTTCTTTGTCGCTCCTCTCCCTCCATCTTCTCTCTCTCCATCTTCTCTCTTTGTCGCTCCTCTCTCTCCATCTTCTCTCTCTCCATCTTCTCTCTTTGTCGCTCCTCTCTCTCCATCTTCTCTCTCTCCACCTTCTCTCTTTGTCGCTCCTCTCTCTCCATCTTCTCTCTCTGTCTCTTCTCTCTTTGTCGCTCCTCTCTCTCCATCTTCTCTCTCTCCATCTTCTCTCTTTGTCATTCCTCTCTCTCCATCTTCTCTCTCTCCATCTTCTCTCTTTGTTGCTCCTCTCTCTCCATCTTCTCTCTCTCTATCTTCTCTCTTTGTCGCTCCTCTCTCTCCATCTTCTCTCTCTTTCTCTCCCCTCTCTCCATCTTTTCTCTCTGTCTCTCCCTTTTCTCCATCTCCCCCATTTTGCTCCTCTCCTCCTCCTCCTCCTCCTTTTATATCTTGTGCTCCTTCACTTTCACCTCCTTCCTCTCCTTCTTTCTCCTCCCCTTCTATCTCAAAGAGGAGAGACTCTTCAACGCACTCCTCTCCATCTGTTTTTCCCTCCTCAGCCTCTGCTCCCTCCTGTTCATCAGTGATTGGCTCCTGCACCCTGTGGGCTCCTGGGTAGTGGAGTTCCTCTGCTTCCTGGCTGCAGCAGCCAATCAGGGCATCTGTTTCCGTTTCTGTCATTGGAGGAGATGAGCTGATCTCCATGGTAACGAGCTCCGTTGGCTGTGTAGGAGTGGGAGAGCCGTCGACAGGGTCACTGTTGCCCGAGTTACCGTTGTCGTGGTTACCATCCGTTAGCTCAGCTGTTGTCCTCCTTAGCCCTGCAGTGGCTCTCTGTGGATGCACACACACACACACACACACACACAGTTTAGATATATTTTCTAAACATTTTATGGAATTTCTGCAATCTACAATATACTGTGAAAGATTATTCTATATACACACGTTATTGTGTTCATTTCACACACTCTCTCATATCTCAATGCAGTCTTCTCTCTCAGTTTCAGAGCAAATCAATGTGCATCATCATTCATTATCTTTGACTCCAATATTGAATTGGTTCATTAGTGCAACCTAGATTTGCATCCATACACCACTCACACACACAGTATACACACGCATACATACACACACTCGTTTATGCACGTGCGCGCACACACACACACACACACACACACACACACACACACACACACACACACACAGCAGATTAAAGAAGCAGTGTGAATGCTCTATAAATCTTTGATAGTCTAAATTCAAGCCTTCATGCCGTTGCCATGGCGGCAGTGCGTTGGCTGTGAGTGGGTTCGGAGATTATTATGGTCTGCTGTTCCAGGCATGTGCTGCTGACATGTGCTGGGGTCAGTTCTCTTACAAGTCAAGTCGATGTCAATACAAACATCCATTTGACACCAATAGGGCATCCATTATTATCGCTGAACAGGCTGGATGTGACAGAGGCTTTTCAATACTTGAACAGAGTGACAGTCTAATGATGTCAAAGTGACCAGATGATGGCTTGGTTAACGAGATAAAAATGTTCCAATGGCAAAATCACACAAACAGCTATTCTCACCACACACACACACACACAGAACACACACCAGCACCAGTGCGAGTGGGTTAGAAAGACTGAATTAGACCATTTATGTAAGGATTAACCAATACCTCTGCATCACTGACGCACACACACACATAGAAAAGACTGAGCGACTGCCAGTGCACCTGTACTGTGCCAACATTTTTTTCTTCTGTGCAGCTTTTAGGTGGAAACTGGGTGATGCATTTTTTATGAAAACTGAAACTATGGGTTAATGGGAACCAAAATGTGTCACAGGCTTGTTTCTTGTGAGTTCCCCTCGAATAAGGGTGCCATGTTGGGATGACAGCCTTGGCCCTTTGGATTTTGTCTTTTGGTGTGTTAATTCTTGACATAGCCTAGATCTACTTTCCCTACAAACCAGTGTTGTTAAAACATGGCCCTCCAGAAACACACCTGTGAGACATTTTGGTTCCCTACAACCCTACAGTTTATTAGTGGAAAAGTTGACTTTGTTGCATTTTTGTATTTGGCTCGTTTAGGTTCACACTGCCTGATTACAACGAACCGGGGCTTGTAAACAAAAGTCACGTGACTCACAAGTAGCTCGTTTATTAGACAGAGTTTTGGTAACCTGTCATCCCAGGAGGTCAGAGGTTTTGGTAGCAGGGGGGGTCAAAACAAATCCGATTCCAGTCCCTGTAACTGTTTTTGCTCTTTGCTGTAATTTCTTTCTCTGGTGTTCATACCAGTTAAGAACACACGAAGAAACAACGTCCCTCTCCTTATACCCACAAAACCTTACGTTTTGGGCTCATTTCCTGTAGTTGTGACGTTCTCACGCCTAAAAAAACACAACGCTATTCTCACCTGCCTAAACAGAGGGAAACTAAAGGAGTAAAGAATTGATAGAATAGACTTCAAACATGCTCTGAAACCAGGCAGGCTCAGCGTAAAACATGCATCATCCAGTTTGCGACTAAAAGCTATATGGAGGAAGAACGCTGTCACTGCTTCTGCAGCCATTCAGTCTAGTCATGCTCCACATAGGCAACAATTCTTCACAGCACATGGGGAGGAACTGGAGGGCTATTGGTCGTGCAGCAGCTCCAACCTCTAATCCACCCTCTCTATCACTGCCAGGACTGGCGACCCTCAACCCGCTGAAGCTCTCCTCCTACTTTAAATACTGAAAAACTCCTGACGTGGTTATACCCAACCTATCAAGAAATTGGTAGATTGGGAAGCTCCGTCGATGGCGTATGCATGCCAGTTTCTATTTCCACACTAAGATAAACTGCCTGTAAAGTGAATTTGGCCCTCACTCAAACCTCTGTTTTCTCTCCGCACATCACATCAACAGCTGGAGAGCGCAACATTTTAATCAGACACCTTTGTGTGTGTGTGTGTGTGTGTGTGTGTGTGTGTGTGTGTGTGTGTGTGTGTGTGTGTGTGTGTGTGTGTGGTGAGAGGATTACAGAGCAGCTTTAGGCATGATGTGTTTTATCAGAGAAGATGAGCATCAATCAGCATGCAGAAACACACTATTCTATTCTATGCTATGCTATTCTATTATATGCTATGCAATTCCATTTTAATTCTATTCCATTCCTTTATCCTATCCTGTCCTATCTTATTCTATTCTATTCTATGAGGGGTGTTGTGCTAAATGTGTTATATAAGACTAAACCGGGCAAAGCGCCAGAATTGTGACAGATAAGCGCCTGTGCAGAAGCCAACAAAACCCGGTTTAAGGGGTTTTGATGGCAGCTCGAGCCACGCCAAAGGCTCGCGCATACATGATTACACAGTTGCCAAAACCTCCCCAATATCTCCACGAGAGCAGCGCGCGGAGGAGGAGAAGGCCACGAATTAAATAAACATCCGGCTAAGTGTTGCTGTTTGCTAGAACTACGGTTGTTGAAGTGTGCGTTGTTTTGTTTAGTTACCTACCAACAGCTTCCAGCACAGCAGCCAGAACGAGATCATCTCCAGGCGGCCGCGGCGCGCGCATTCCTCTCCGCCTCTCCCCACCGGCAGCCCCAGCAGCCAGGCGGCCACCCGCCGGCGCGAGGAGGGACGCATAGAGGGTGACACTGACGGCTGCAGTGGCGTGTGTGCGCGCGTGTGTGGCAGAGAGAGGTAGAGAGATACAGTAGAGAAACGGAGAGAGAGAGGAAGTGTATATTGATCCAAGCTATTATGTTGCCGGTGAATTGGAGCAGAGATAAATCTGTATTGGCAGAAAGACCACTGTACATATCTCTCTCTCTCCCTCTCTCTCCCTCCCTCTCTCTTTCTCTCTCTCTCTCTCTCGCTCTCTGCCCTTCTTTTTTGTTTCTCTATGTCGCTCCCTTTACACCTCTCTCTTTCTCTCCCTCCCTCTCGCTCTACTGTATCTCTCTCTCCCTCCCTCTACACGCGCGTGCTGCAGCATCCCGCCGTTCCCGCCCTTCAAGCTCCCACACTGTAAAAGATATCCATCTTAGCACGTCATTTCGTCTACCGTTGGGTCTTGAAAACCTTGATTTCCTTTAAACCAATTTTTTTTAAATTCTGCAGTAGAGTATCTCGCGTGTTTTCCAACGCGGTTTCACCTATTTCAAGTATTTTCTTGAAACAAGTGTGAACATGTTGAAATAAGGCGTGTAACTCCCCTAGAAACGAAAATTACACTCAAACAATCTGACAATTATCTTTTCCCTCACCTCCCTGCTTCTCATTTATACCTCCCCCTTTCTCTCCTTCCTCCCTCCTCTTCTCCTGTTTACCTCCCTCCTCCTTTCATTTTTGTCCTCAATGAGCATACTACATGGCACAAGTTTGATAGGAAGAGTAAGCAGCAGTTCAGTTATTAGTGTATCTGTTAATAGCTCAGTTGCTGTAGCGGACATCTTTGATTCAGACTGATCTTCACCTGCCTATTCAGGGTTACAGGGGGCTGGAGTCTATCCCAGAATGTATTGGGCAGAAGGCAGGGAAAGACACCTGGACAGGTCGCCAGTCCATCACAGCCCAAAAGAATTAAAGAATTGGTCTTCCTACTACTTGCATATATTTAATTACAAATTACAGATCATTATAGTAACTTTGTTTTGAAAACAGTTTTTGAAAGCTTCCATGCAGATGAATCAAACAAAATAGTTTTTAGACAGCCGATCCACTAACCCACAGTAGTCTGTTTCGTTCCAGTTCAGTCATTTAAGCAATTAGCAGCAGTTTCTCCAGAATAATTTGGCCACTGTCAAGTAAGTTGAAGATCAGATGTTAAGCAAGAAAGGTCAGACACCTAGAATGGACCAAAAATGTGTAAAACTTATCCAATCCAGCAGAGGGAGCAATACGTAAGAGACTCAGTTAAAACTAAGAATGCTATTGTATAATCAGCTAAAGCTAAAGCTAGAAATGTTAAAGCTAGGAAAGCATGAGTAATCAAATAAACCTAGAAGCTAGAAGCTAGGAAGAGGAACCAAAGAAACTAAAGTGATTCATAAACATTGTTGTGTTGAATGGAGCCAGGCCGGGAGTAAAAGAGGAAGTGTGTATCTTTCAGTAAGGCCTAGAAAGGAATGGACTGTTAGAAATGTATTAACCAATGATCGGTATGTGTGTAAAATAAGAGAGATGTTGTATGTTATATTAATATCAGCTTAGGATCAATGTTGATGGATGAGCTATGTTAATTTAACATTAGCTAGGGATCAAGGTTGATTCGAGGTATGGATTCTATGTGAGGGATAGGAAACATGACTGTAGATATGACTGCTGCCTGGACAGGGAACAATGCGCAATAACCTGTGGCAGTTAGGTCAGGGCCAGAGTAAAGCGGACTTGGAGAAGTGCCGCCGGTCACTATTGCAAACGGAGCCCCGAGAGCAAGACATCCTGGGACAAGGAGGTGAAGCAATAGAAATAACTAACCATTAAGATGTTGTGACGCAGATGATGTTGTAACGGTTTAAGATGTTGTAAGGTTAAAGGAACAACAAGAGAGGGGAGAGGCCAGGTTCATCTAAGGATAATGACATGGTAATTCATGGCCGTAGCCGAGGTATAAGACTATTGGAGACTTAGGAAACGGGGCTATTCAGGGTTGCTATTCACGCTTTGTCTATGCTGATTGACTGTCTCTGAATATGCCTGGTTGATCCTACTTCATGCAAACCCTTAACACGAGAAGAGAAGAGAGCGGCTTCGGAGCAGGAAAATACTAAGAAGAGTCTCCACCATCCGTGGATGGGATTTAGACTTAGAGTATTTTCTGCACTCCGGAGTGAAAGACTTTGAAGAATATCTGCAGTTTCCGAACTAAACTTTGTGCATTGAAGACAAGACCAACAGATTGAAGGATCCACCAACTAACAAAGACTGCAAGATAGAAAGTTAACTTCTTTGTCGCCCTCGCTCACTCTGCCGGACCGCTGTCGCAATAACATCAGGAATTGAGAGTCGCTCTTCCTTATCTGAGCTCGTACCCAGACGAGATCTACACTGAGTTCGTACCCAGACGAAACCATCACTGAATAACAGCGGCAACAGCAGGAGAGGAACAAGGTCTGATCCGCCAGGTTTTCTCCCTCTCTCGTTCCAAAATTATATGATTAGAATTATCCTACCACAGCATTGTGGTAGGATGTAGTGCAATTCTTTACATACATCATAGTAAGTAGCATCAAATTGATGTAAGTTATATGAAGATGGGATGTTTTAAGAGACAAAACCATAAATTATTGCTTTCATATCATTAATAATGTCATTCATTTTGAATTACTCTTAATTTCTATTGGTGGTTGTTGATTGACTGGAGGTCAGACTTTACCCATCCTTTTATTTACCACTACATCACTCGTTCCATGGAAACTTTCTCCTGACAGTATCCCGAGCCAGGCCTTAGAAAATAGTGGTATAGAGTGTGGCGGTAAGACAACAGGCTAGGTATTGCAGCTGTGTTTAATTGTAGTTGCAGGTTGTAGACGACTGTAATTGATTGCAGGTTGGGGTGGAGTTATAAATAATTGTGGCTGGTCTCCATCCTGTCTACCACAGCAATATACAATTTGTAGAGATTATATATATTATAAAGGAGTTATTACTACTATTACTACTGCTACTACTATTACTACTACTACTACTACTATTACAGCTATTACTGCTACTACTACACTATTACCACTACTACTACTATTACTGCTACTACTACTACTATTACTATTACTATTAGTACTACTACTACTATTACTGCTGCTATTACTAGTACATTGCATGAAGACCCTTTTGGGGCATTTCATTCCTGACCCTTACCCTTGACTGTTAGACTGTTATGTCATCTGTGTGTGTGTGTGTGTGTGTGTGTGTGTGTGTGCGTGTGTGTGTGTGTGTGTGTGATGAGGTGAGGTGAGGCCTTGTGTCTGCAAGCCAGATCTTATCAGGCTGGACAGACCACACACTCTGACAGACACATATGACATAGACTCTGACCAGCTGCCAACCACTCTGGATGAGGACTGCAGCTTAGAGAGAGAGAACGATACAGGCAGGCAGACAGATACACAGCAAGAGTAGAGAGACTGAGAGAAAGACAGGTGCAGAGTGAGAGACAGGAGGGGTAGATTAGCCTTCACTATGGGAAAACCTCGAGTTGACCTTCAGATACAAAGGTATTATTAAACTGCCACTATACTAGATTGCTGATGTACTGATTTAGGGTTTTATCCAGCAACAATCTGCTCTTAACTCTTAACTCTAACCCAAAACCTCATTGTAATGTGTTGGACAATTCAGCTCCAACACTGTAACATATGAACATGTTGTTTTGTCTACCATTGCATCTTGAAATCTTGACCTGGATTAGCATACCATGGGACACTAATGCAGTCTTGTGTGGAATCTGATCAAAATGTCTCAATGATCAAGGCTTCCCATAGACAACCAGTGTAGTATTGATCAATTCTACAATCAATATGTAATCAATCAAACTGCATCATATCCATCATATCAGAGGTGGAGGATGCTGACCGGACCGGGTTTGATTTTTCAATAAAAGCCCCAATATCGGCCCCGTATATTGGCCTATGACCCGAGTGTCAGTGCAATATAATGTCATGCTGTGAATGTGTTGCATGCCGGAGATTTTCCCGACAGCGTAGATCATTATGTACCGAACATCGGCAGCAGATTAGAGACAAGGTCACAGCAAGAAGACACTATGCCCCCCAGTGTTGTCTACTCTGCACACACACACACACACACACACACACACACACACACACACACACTGTGTGATTGTCCATTTGCAAATATTTTTGTTCAACACAGAGCCATGAAAAAAAAAGCAGACAGATCAATCAAGCCATGGGGCAAAAAAAAAATCGTAATGCACAACTTTATCCTCTGGCCCAAAGGGGACACTATAATTAACGATTGAATGGATCAGTTTCTCTCACGATACAGGTCCTGTAATTATGAAACTTGGTAAACCTATTGAATTTTCCCCAAGGCTTTTTCACTTTCTGACCTCCATTTACGGTTTTGATCTGTGCCAAAGATGGTACATAACATTATTACACCGACATATGTAAATGCAATTAGATAACGATTACATAACCAATTGGTTGGTCTTTTTAAAGCCCATTCAGCATTGAAGGAAAAAAATATCATGATCAATATGTGATGTTCAATGCATTCCAGGGGTTATTTTGTGATGAGGTTTTGCCATTTACTTTCCCTCAACCTGCCTCGTCTACTTGGACTTCAGTTAGTTTCCCACAATGCCTTTCGACGGCCCCCAGAGAACGGGTGTGAACGTGTTGCTTTTTTTAATCAAAGGTGGGCAAAGTAGTTCCTGAATATCAGAGCGTGTCTATGATCGTGGCCACGCCCTTTACTCAAAACGCAACCTGTCTTGTTGCTGCATTGCATTCTGGTCTATCTTGGCTTCTGTCGGTGGAGAAATTGGTATCTCTTCCTCTCCTATGATGGATTTCCTCCTGTATGATTGTTGAATGTCGGTCTAGAAAGAGGCCCTTGCTCTTTGATTCTGAGGGGTGATACCAAAACCTGACAGTTACCATTGATGTCTTAGATCAATGAAACCTTTTCTGGTATCAAACTCCATTGTAGCTGCACCGGAAATGTTCAGGGTGGATTTTAAGCAATATTCAATAACCGTATGCATTTGAGCAGCATGGCCATACAGTACAGTAGCAGCTGTAGAGACAAGTGTAGTGAGCAGCCCGTACTGCGTAATCAGATGCATGAAATAAATGATAGATTGAAGTATTTGTACTTATAAATGAAAGACTTTGGTAAATACGAGTCTTCATTGGCCAAAGACCAACTTTCCTTATGTTATTAACTGCCTATCAACATCCTGCAGAAACCTTGCATCTCCAAAAAAACACCACTTGTCAGAAACTGATTGATGATACTGATGATTTGCCAATGCTTTATCCTTGATGTTGGCTTGGTCCCAGGATCGTGAAACATTTCCCACCACGTCGAGCTGCCAAACTTGAATCTGCTGATACATCACCTACCTGGACTAGAATATTACCTGCAGGAAGTTTTAAATGTTTCAGCCACTTGATTCACCTTTGCAACCACTTAAACATCGCTGACGAGATGAAATGAACTATTCATCGATTTAGAATGAATTCAGCTCCTGGTTTAATGCAGGTAAGAAAACAGCAGATTGTGTATTTTCCCTGCAGGCTACGTTCACACAGGCATCAAAAATCTGATGTTTTGTTTACACTGCATTTACACTAGCAAAAAAAAAAATCTGGGTTTTTATTATTTGCAGCTTAGGTGTGTGATCCTCTCGTGGCTGTAAACCACATAGGACACAAAAATGAGACGATCTGTCTTACAAAATGTTACATTTGCGTTCCATGTGTAATTTCAATAATTGGATTAACTATGAAGAATGCGTTTCATAGGCCCTTACACTGAAAATGCCAAAATTGGAGTTACAAGGTTTTCCAGTAAGAGTTTTTTTTCCTTACCTCTCTGTGGTTTTAAGGCAAGTCCGGCTGTTTGCGGTGGTGAAACTGGTTTAAACTGGTGGAACTGGTCCGAAAGCATCTAAATGTTCGATCCCTCTGTCCCTACGCCACTGTCTCTCTCTCTCCCTTATACTCTCTACCCCTGTCTCTCTCTCATGCTGGCAACCCAGCGCCGGCGGCACAAATTGAGTGTGTGTGGGCAGTGGCCAATCACAAAACAGCAGCTTTGGTGACAGTGGTGACACGCGCACGTTCAGCCTCACACTCATGCACTGTGTGTGTGGGCGCATGCGCCCACACGCGCACACACACACACACACACACACAGAAGTGAGCACATCTGTCAACCGTCTTATCCAACCTTTCAGGGGATTAGAGGTTTTTGACGTGGAAACTCAATTTCATAATCTCCTACACACACACACACACACATGGTGTGGTATGTGATGTATGTGTGCAGTCACTGTATAATTGTGATTTTGTATGTGATGTGTTTACAGCAGGCATGGCAACTCCACCGCAACTCAATATAACTGTGATGTCATGCCAATGTACAAATGTGATATGATATTGAGGTGCTGATGTCATTGACATTCACACAGACATATAAATGTGACATCACACCGATGTACAAATGATGTTATAACAATGTACAGATGTGATCTCATTACAGCATACGACATCTCATATTGACGTACAAATGTAGAAATGTGATGTCATACTGATGTAGAAATGTGATGTCATACTGATGTAGAAATGTGATGCAATACCAGCATACAAATGTGATGTCATACTGATGTAGAAATGTGATGCCATACCAGCATACAAATGTGATGTCATACTGATGTAGAAATGTGATGCCATACCAGCATACAAATGTGATGTCATACTGATGTAGAAATGTGATGCCATACCAGCATACAAATGTGATGTCATACTGATGTAGAAATGTGATGCCATACCAGCATACAAATGTGATGTCATACTGTATTAGTGTTCTGATATATATCATCCAATGTACACGTGATGTCATATTGACATACAAATGTGATGTCATACTTATTGATGTGATGTCATTGACGTACAACAGTGCGCTGCTCCATTGACAATGAACAGGAGTTTACACGTTGTGGATTCATACACTGTAGGGGCCCAGAAGTGAGTGTTCCCTGATTAAACCTGAAATTAGGTAGTGAGCTCCATAATAATTTGGACAGTAACGAATTGCTTGATACTTTGGCTGCAAACTGTTACTGACACAATGACAGCGAGGTTAAGCTGCAGCCCGTCAGCTTTAATTTAAGGCAATTTCAGCAGTATCAAAAGAGGCAGGGCTCCATTTGTGCATTTCACAGTGGCAAATTCATTTACGCATTAGATTGTACCCAATAAACTAAAAACACTTCAAGTGCAACGACTTCTAGACACACTTCACCAGACTCTTAATATCGTATTGTCGTATTTCTTTTCCGTATATTGCTCTGCGTCTCTGCACAAGGGCTCATATGTTTCCACTTGTCTCTTGATTACATCTGAAAGAAACAGTTTTCCAGCTTTTAATAGAAATTGCTTTAATGATTTATTCAATAAGGGCCATTAAAGGGCTGCTTTCAAACATTCATAAAGTCATTAATAATAGAATTATAACATGAAGATTTAATCAGAGTAAACATAAATTCCTCATCCTTGCACTTACATATAATCTTAAAGCTCTGCTACATAGGACTTATTTGTTATATAAGACTAGTCTACTGTCTGGCTTCCAAAGCTTTGGGTTGACTTTTTTTTTGGCATTTTCTGCTCCCTTAATCTGATTTTTCACATTTTTATGAAATAATATATTTGCATTGCATATTGGCAAATACATACCCGTCTGTACCACTAAGATGGGTTTTATTTTAAATCAGAATATACTATTTGTCCCACACTTGTCCCCCACTGCTGGAAAATGGTGGCAAGCCCGACAGGAGAGGATGATGCTGTTCTCCTCTGTTCTCCTCTCCAAATTCACAGTTTTAAAGTTTGATTAAGGGACCCCTTAGATTGTCATGTTAGATTTCCTCAAACATAACCCTTCTGACCCAGAAGGGTACTGGAAAGAATCCCCTGGTCGTAAAGACTGTCGTGACTCAGCTACGGTGGCAGGGGGGGCAGGGGACAGTAGTCGCATTTACACCTGAATATTTGACAACTCAGTGAAAACATGTCAACAGGGTGAAATGCAAAAAAGGTACTCCTTATTATCAGGAGCATCATTTTGAATTTCACAGGCATTTTATAAACTATTAGGGGCATTTTTTTCCCAGAGCTGCAGTTACTTTCAGACCCTAATTGAGACAAGAAAATTGGTTGTAGCTCTAAAGCTTGTGGGGCCTCACATAATAGTGAGTGATATCGGGGTTTAAATGACTATAGGAACCCTGGTGAAACCATCCTTGTATCAAAAAGTCAACTTTTAGAAATGTGGCCTGTGTGTAGTGGTCCTGCAGGTCATTTCAAAGGTTGTTCCATTAGAGGTCAAAGTTCAGCAATACACGACAGCAAGGCCACGAGGAGACCAGAATTCCCCAAAACCAAGGCAGCCAAGATGGTCCACTTAATGAGGGGCTCCTGGAAGGCAAAAGGAGGTGAGTTAGTAGGATATACCATAGGAGATAAAAGTATGATAAGATCACGTTAAACTCACTGTTGAGCAGGCTAATAAGTTAGTAGTTAAAGCTGCACGAGGCAAATGTGCACGTTGGCGGCCCCAAATAGCAGCAAGAGGTAACCCAGAAATCCTATAAGATGACATCAAGATGTCTGAAAACCACTGTAAAGTAGTTAATGCATTTTGCGTGTTGCTTGACCCTCTAACCTACCCAGAGACCGGGCTGTGATTGGTCGGAAAGAATCGACTGCTGGTCATCTGACCTCGACACTGCTGGATGACAAAAAAAATCAACACGAACAACAATTAGAACGACACACAGGTCATGAGTGGAAAAACTCAACAGACCTGATTCACTTTCTATTCAGGAAGTGGGTTCTCTTCAAAATGATAGTACTGAATTGTAGAACTGTCATTCTTATACATGCTCTAATTGAGATAAAGGACCCTGGAACCCCCTCAAGGACCCCTGGGTGTCCCTGGACCCCACTAAGAGAACCACTGTAATTAAGGACATAGGTCCCATTTCCACCATGGTACCAGGAAGTGTTTTTTCCCCCATTCATTTACCATATCAGGTCTTTCTTACCATTCATCTTTCAGCCTGCCCCAAAAAATGATAATGAACTGTGTATTTATTGTAGGAGTTGGCATACGTTTCTTGATGTATAGGTGTTGGCGAAGGAAGAGGAGGAGCCTAAAGGAGGCCAGCCAGCCCACGTAGCCAATCAGAATAAACATTGCCACGGGCAGGTGGAGGAGCAATGACGATTGACGCATCCCCAGGAACATGGCCGCCACTGCAGTCACACAGGAAAGAGGATTTAACATCGCTTAATCAACCGGGGAAAAGTTAAAGGGGTGACTTTGATCAATACTGTATAAGAGATGCACTTCAAATATATATTTTATTTTATCACAAAGAAAAGGCTGTTGAAAATTCTTTATATTTCATGGAATTGTTTTTTATCCGACATTTCTTATTTGCTTCTAAATTCTGTTATTAATACATACATTCTAAATTCCAATCATATTTCTAATAGCAATTAATTACTTGATTGACTCCTTGACAACAAAAACAGTGTCACTGTTACTCTGATGATACTTAGGAGTAAGTTTAATATGCATTCATGTACATCTTTAAATGCTATACACAAATTTCTCTTATACAAATTAGAATTTACCTAATTTCTTGACTTCTTCTAATTAGAAATAAAAAAGCCCTGGCTGTAAACCATATAATTACATATTTAATACTCATATTTATTTTTATTTTTATTTCTCATTTCTCACAGAAAACAAAAGAAAAGTATTTCTGAATATTTCAAAGACCATTTTTTGAGGAATATAAGTTTTAGTTTTATTTGCACTCCTTTATTCTGTGTTGCTTGTATTGTTGTTGACTGAGGAAATTAAGCTTATTCTACCGTTGCACTCATTGGAGCGTTAAAATATAAATGAAATTTATGTATGACCAAGCTGCCCTGAGATCAGCCACAGATAATGATTCTATTCTATTCTAGTAGGACAGACCCACCTGCCATGATCTCAGCCACAGATCCAACTCCCCAGTGGGCCCAGTTAAAGATATACCTCCTGGACAGAGATACACACATAATCAATAAACTTATTAAACAATATTTTTCTTATTTCTGTGGATAACTGGATAACTGGATAAATGACATGACATCACAGTGAGGTTTTTCCAGTGGAGCTTAATAGCAGACACATTTTCAACTATGTTAAAACGTCAACGGTAAAGAGGTTTTGGTGTCAAAGAGAAGACTCGCCATTTTGCACAGACGTTCAACAATCCACCGTAGAAGAGGAAGAGATATAAATTTCTCCACCGACAGCAGCTTCAATAGACCAGAATGCAATGCAGCCACAAGACAGGAGCGTAGAAACATCCAGAGTGTTCACAAATTAATAGGCTAGGTGTTTTTCTAAAAAGCAACAAGTTCACACCCCTTGTTGTTGAAAGGCATTCTGGGAAATGTAGGAAATCACTAGATTGAGGGAAAGTGTGTAGACCAAAAAAGTAAATTACAACACTTCATCATAAAATACCTCCTGGGTATGGTTGGGCACAGTATGGCACTCTTCCCACTCTTGTGTTGGTGTAGTCCGGCCAGTTATTTTAAAAATGTCCAGCCAGCAACATGAAGGTGGATTTTTCCTTTAATTGAAGCCCTGCCATTCCTCTGGGCAATGCAAAATGTACCCATAATGCTGTGTGAGTCTGACAGACGGTGAAAACCAAAAGTGAAAGCAGTAAGAGCCAGGCATCTTAACCAGTTTACTAGGTAATTCTAACCCAGTTATGACCGCCCAAACCAGGTTATGAGTAACCCCGGTGAAGAAGGGCGTTCTCTGGGGATTTAAATGTAGCCGCTGTTTACCTGTGTGAGTCAGGTGATGGTCTGAAAGTAGCCATGATTGGCTGGATCAGAGCTAAAGCCAGAACACAACAGCCCAGGTAGGGGTGAACACCGGCATGCTGTACACACACACACACACACACACACACACACACACACACACACACACACACACACACACACACAGACACACACACACACTTGAATTTGTAACAACATCAACAACTATAATAATCTGATCAAACTATTAGAATCAATTGAGGTTAAGGGCTTCCCATAGACAACCAATGTAGTATTGATCAATTCTACAATAAGCATGTAATCAGATTGCATCGTATCCATCATATCAGAGGTGGACAACACTGACTGGACCAGATTCCATTTTTAATAAAAGCCTAACATTGGTCTTGTATACTGGTCAAACCCTTGTCCTGTTATTCTTGTGTCATGATTACTGATATTACAGACAAATTATTTTGTTATACTTGGCATGAAGTGTTTATGATTCAGATTACTGAACAATAATAACTCAATAAATTGACCACAATATTTATAAAACAGGGATTTGACCCCACTGTCACTGAAAATAACACTGAAATTGGCATTTATTATGCTTTGCCTAATTTTTGACAGAAGGGGGCAGCATTTCTCAAGTTTTTATGGCAGGTGGGACTAGTCAACTTGCTGCCCCTATGCATATATATCTTTTGGTCTGTCAATGTACGTGTGTGTGTGTGTGTGTGTGTGTGTGTGTGTGTGTGTGTGTGTGTGTGTGTGTGTGTGTGTGTACCTTGCTCCAACCCCCTCTGTAGATAAAAGGGAGGCAGAAGGCTACAATGGTCAGACCCACAGTTAGCATCATCAGGCCTCGATGAACCTACACACACACAAACACTACTATCAATGTTACCATCATCGCCATCGCCATCATCACTATCATCACTATCATCACCATCTTCTTCTTCTTTAGTTTCTTTGTAAAGTTGTAACACCTTAGTTTTTCACAGTAGTGTCTGCATGCACATGGCATGTTGTGTGTGTGTGCATGCGTATGTGTGTGTGTGTGTATGCATATATATTCACCTGGAACCAGACTTTCTGGCCCAGCAGAGTTTGGTTTGGCCAATCAGGTTTATAGTAGCTGGCGATGACGGTACCAACACTTCCTGTTAGCATCCAGGCTAACAGCATCAGCGCACCTAGAGAAGACAAAGAAGATCTGAGAGGATGCTGAGAGGATGTTTGATCCTAAGTTAGAGGTGCAGAGTCTTCTCTGAATGTGACTGAAACTAGTCAGTTGGAAACTAAAGCTGTGTCTTTGTTTAGCTGCAGCATGGAGACTCAAGGTGCATCTTGAGTAGTAGAGCGTAAAGGGAAAACATTGTTGCAGACAGTGAGATGTTCACCTTCTGTGGCCATTAATGTGCCTGTCAATATCTATTTCTCCGCCCAAATTAATATAACGATAACGAGAGAAAAAGAGGGAAAACTTAGCTAAATTATCATCACCAAACTCAACAAATAGTTGCGTTATCTAGTGTAAAGTATTAACAATAGTGACATCAAGTGGTCTAAACGCTCATTACAACAGGGTAAAAGATATATTACTGGGGGAAAACAATGGAAACAACACCACAACAACAAATGACTAGTGAAACTAAAAAAACGATTGGTTGAACCCACCATGGAACTTCATGATGATTGTTCCCCGGGAGCCTTTGAGGACTTCGGGGGGGCCAGTGATGCGTTTCCTGTGTGTGGAGATCAATGGTTGGCGACTATGTTTCCAAACCTCACCTGGAGACAGCGATGGACAGAAAGAGACATGTTACACAACAATAGCAGCTGACCTTTTTTTTGTAACACCTTCACTCTTACGACCGACTTTGGCGGGTGGCATTTCCTAGCCTACTAAAATAATCATTGTAGTCTTCAAACGGCACCTGAAGTAATAGTCATTCTATTGTGATACTACTCGATCCAACAACTCCCATGAGCACTGCCTGCACACTATGTGCTCATCCCATTGGTCCATTCGTGTTCCATTCTCATCATTTGGCGTCTCACCAGTGACAGCCAGCAGACTGAGGTAACCTGACAAGAAGCTAGTGGGGCTTCATTCATTCAGTCAAACTTGTGGCAGCACAATGTAGCGACACATTGCTGGGGTCAAAAAGCCCGGCGACACAATTGTGCAGCAAACAAAGAGAAAGAGTTATGACCAAACTGGGAGACGAAGAAGAAGATCCGCCTCTTCAATGAAAAGTGGAGGTCAGGTCGCGAGTGGCTGACTTATGACCCTCTGATGAAAATCATGTACTGCAGCGACTGCAGAACATACGGAAACGACAAGGCAAAAGGAGTGCCATTTGCTCGTTCTCTTATGTTGCTTGCATACAGTCTGCTGTGGTAAGTTATTGTGTGTTACAATCAAATAAAATGTCATTGCCAAACAAATACATGCTGTTATAGTCTCCAACTACCGTTACCTTTATTTTTTTACTTTTGTTGGATTTTGGCTAGTGAAAAAGCTGAGTGGCTAGTAACTTTGGAAAACCACTAGCCACAGTGGCTGGTAAGCAAAAAAGTTAATGTCAAGCCCTGGTAACACTAAGTTTCATACCACAATGTGTTAGTGAAAGCCAGTAAGTTTAGGACTGAAGCTTTTAATATTTTGCACAGATGTTCATTATCTTTACATTTTCATGCCAAAAAGTTCCATAAATTCCAAGTATTCCGTGTTTCCCCCAGGATTTACTCTTGTCAAGGTGGAAAAGCCTCTAGCCTCTGAAAAAGCATCTAGACCATCATGGGATACTAAAAAACCCTGACATCTGATCAAAATGTCTCATTGGAGTTACTTCAGGTTAAGGCTTTCCCATAGACAACTATTTAAGGTGCACACAAACGTGTCACACACACCTGCTGCATCTATCCTTTCTTGGAGCTGCAGGATTTTCCAAATATTTCCCCTTGTGAGTGGAGCAACAGTAAAAAGTGGGACTTACACTGCAGTTTGCAGCACCAATTAACAATTAACCAGGAAACGTCCCCTTATCACCAGAAGAAACAACTATGACCGAGCCTGTTCTTCAGGCTCAGCATTTCCTGTTGATGACATCCTGTCATCGTCATTGAAATGTTCAGGAGGTTCAGAGCTATTAAATGCACGCGCACACGCACGCACACACACAACGCTGAGCTGTGAGATCCCTGATGCTTATCAAACAATCATGTGATATATAATAATGCTTTGATAGTTGGATAAGAGCTTTCATTATTGACCTATAAATACGAGACAATATAACTGTAATCACACATACTACTTTAGAAACTTTTAACCCCTTGACCCTACGGCAGTAACAGTGCTAGACACAGACACACACACTGTGTTACTGTAACACAGTGTGTGTGTCTAGCAAGTAGAGTCATATTGTCTCTTCGGCGTGTGCTCCTTTACCGTACTGAGCCCGTCCATTGGCTAGGAACAGGAAGTACTCTTGGTCCAGATCGTAGCGTTCTGGTTCCTGATTGGTCAGTTTGACTAGTCGACGGAACCTGCACTGGATCCCTCCGTCTGCCAGCCGCCATGACACCGAGGAGAGGCCAGACTGGGAACATAGAAAGACGACGGATCGAATACAGTTTAAAAATACAATACAGTAACATTGAGTGTCTGCAAGCCCAGTGTGGTATGAGCCTTTGTAACAATAACACTACGTGGTGATAACTATGGTTTGATCAATGTGGGTTTTGGAATGATGATACTGATATTTTTTCAGTGAAGATATTCTCTCACAGTATTCAGTATGTTGTATTCCATATCATGTTAAACTTTTCCCAAAGAAATGCAAAAAGTATTCATTGTTTCCCCCAGAATTGTATTGTTAGACCATGGGACACTAAAACGTCCCATTGAAGTCACTACTAACTACTACAGCAACTACTACTACAATTATTACTACAACTACTACTACTGCTACTCCTACTACTTCTGCTACTACTACTACTCATACTACTACTACTACTGCTACTGCTACTGCTACTACTACTACTACTCCTACTCCTACTACTGCTACTGCTGCTACTCCTACTACTGCTACTACTCCTACTACTACTACTATTAATACTACTACTGCTACTGCTACTACTACTACTACTACTACTCCTACTCTTACTCCTAATACTACTACTACTACTACTACTACTACTACTACTACTACAGAACTACTAATTTAAAATCTATGAAAACTATCAAATTAACTATATAAAAATATAGAAAGAAATCTGCATGTGGTAGGCAGAATCAAAATAAATACAAATATAGAGATATGTGCAATATTTAACAAGTGAGAAAATATGAAATAGGAATTTTGCAGTTTATATGCAGGATATGTAATCCGTCATTAGATCTCTACGGATCATACATGATAACATGATACTGTAAATTATAGGGCCTTCAACACAGCATTGATTTATCTATACGCGAGTCAAGCTTGCATTTGTCACCTCTGACTGGTCTTCAGGGTGTGTTCGTCCGCTCACGAATGCAGCGCTCACTGATACGCTATCCCCATCCTTTACACACATGTACACGTCATCATCCCCCTAGACACACACACACGCACACACACACACACACACACACACACACACACACATAAACACGTAATACTGGTGTGACATGGTTTTAAATGCTTATGAGAGTTCATACTGTGCACTAGGGATTGACTAGGGCAATTGACTGTAGGCCAATACCGATATTTTTGGATTGGAGACGATATTTTGTGCTGACTCTACAATAAATACGGAATCAAACAAATTGCATCATATCCATCATATCACCAACTGGCTGATATACGATTTTTAATTAACGGCCAATATCAGCAAATCAATCTCTCAGTCCATCCCTACTGCACACTAGCTACTAAACAGTATTATGTTATATAATATATTATGTTTAAGCAGTGGGAATACAACTAAAACAGTAACCCACAAAATGCAACTTTGTGGTCAAGAATGGTATATTCTGGATTTAGCATATTTAAAATGTCAAATAAGTATGACAGGGACTATTTAACCAACACAGCATACAGGTCCCTCCATCTCTTATTGGTTAATTTCTAATCATTAATTTCTAATTAATTACAAAAGCACATAATATGAGCAGTTCATATTTTACAATCCAGGCGTCACAGTAGAGGCTGCATATACATTTGCTACCAGGTGGTTCATTTTTGGGGAATTTTACTGGCAATGAACATCAGTATATTAATGCAGTCAAAATAGTCCACTACATAGTATGAATGATGTTTACCATCCATGTGTCCCGGGACAGAGCGAAGGCCATGTATCCCTCCGCCGGGCCGCTCAGTTCAAATAACACTGACTGCAGAGAAAGATGATGAAGATCAGTTATATTATGAAACTAACTACTATATAAGCATCTTTAAATCCAGTATCCACCCTAAAGTAAAATCTAAATGTGTGGCGGACTGGGCGGGGGGGGGTAGGCTCTGGCTGGACTCAGCGGCTGCGGCCAATTGAGGCTGATTACAGCCGGGCCTTTTTAACCTGTGTGCGGATGTGTGAGCGGGAGTGCGCCAGTGTGAGAGGCTGGCGGCGTGAATGAAGTCGACAGGCGATAGGGAGGATCGGGGGTCAACTGGGAGGAGAACGAGCCAGCAGCAGCCGCGTCTGAGCGGGGTCCGCGGCTGGAGTGCCCTCTTCCTGTTTTGCACTGTAAAGCAATCCAGCAGATTTCCCGCCAAATCTGACCCGGTGGTACACAATGTAAAATGCAGAGTAGAAATGTTGCGAAAGTAATGTAATGATGTGTTGATGTTAAAATGCTCCACATAGTGGGATCCTGTTATGTAAATTTATTTTCTTCTGTTTTCTTTTCTTTCTCCCTTGTTTTTGAATATATTGATTTCCAATATATATTATCTTATCTATTATTATAGGTACATATTTTACTTGTTATGGCTTTGGTTGTTGTAAACAATTGTCTTAAGGAAACAATACATTTAAAAAAAAATGCTCCACATAGCACCTTTAATGAATTAATTATTGTACAAATGAACTTGGTTGTTAAAAGCCAAACCGTTTGGTCTGGTCCCTCTGTAGTCATGGACAGGAAGAAGCAGTGAGGATCTTCTTCCGGGTCACAGTCTGGAGGATCTAGAAGGCAGGATTTTGATTGGCCACATCCCTCTGAAGTGAACTAGAGGTGGAGGGGGAGGTATTCAGAGGATTCTTTGGTTTTACAGTCTAAGAACAAGGTTAAACTGGGACTTAACTTGTCACGCAAAACCCAGCTAACGTCATTTGTTCAGCTGCGACATTTTTGCACCCATTTTGGTTAAAGTCATCCTCATTTAGCATGAAGAAAAGTTTGTTGATTTATAATATGTTAGGGGAGTGACAAGTGCTGCAGGCAGTAGTCCCACCTTCCTAATACTTACAGGTCCAGGCAGGATAGAGGGCGTAGTTGTCTGTATGGTAGTGGGTGTGGTTGTAGAGTGAGGTGGGAGGGGCGTAACACCATGCTGATAGATGATTGGTCCAGGCAGTTTCACCCAAAATACACTGTAGCGGGCGACTACTGTCACACTGGGGAAAAAACACACACACCAGAGGAGGTTGCTCCTCCTCTATTTTTGAGAGGCAAGAGGGAGATCAAAATATAAAAAAGAGTAATTGGTTGAAATAAACTATTACCAAATTGCAGTATCATTTATAAAATATTTCTTCTCTCCTCTCTGGAAAAAATCCATTATTGAAATTCTGATTAAAAGCGACACCTGCAGGGCAGGCAAGAGGGGAAAGGGCAGTCTGTGTGAAGTGGTGGTGGGTGTGGGGGGCAGAGGAGGACGGGATCTCTTACATCAATTTAATGTACTTCATTTTTTTCATGCTAATCTGTTATTGGCCAAGGGAGGACGTCCTCCCTAACCAATCAACAACCAGAATACAATATTGACATCGAGTTGGTCCAATGATAATTTCCAAATTTCATCTTCAATTCTCTACCACTGTATTGAGTGTGACGAACTGGCGGTAAAGCGATAGATAGATCATACAGTAGCATATTAGAAAATAAATTATAATTATATTTAGGCCTTTTCAACCAGAGGAGGCTGGTCCAAATTTCCTTTTTTCAGATTTTTTATCGCGCAGTAGCCAGCTACTTGGGTTAGCCAACGCAACAGTTAGCTTGTTGCAGCAGCCCTGAAGGACTGTTAAGCTAACGGCGAGAATGGATTTGGAGGACAGTGGTGCTGCGGCAATTAACGGCAGCGTGAGTGAGGGGGTCACAGAGAGGCATGGAGTGGGATGGGGAAGAACATCTTGTGGATTATTTGTTGTCACAGCGATTCCACAGTTTGGATTACGCAGCAAAGTTGAGGATCAAGACTGCTGGACGACCAACTCCACAGATAACCATGATCAAAAATCACCAGAAAGATTCAAAGCTGAATAAGGTAATAAGATAATATGATATTTGTTAGGTTATTATTATTAGCAGGGGTTAAAGTGGGTCGATTAATAAGTAAATAAATCTGATTGGCAGTTTCATACTGCTTCATACTGCAGCCTGGTGTTCCTTCCAGCTGATGCCATCGAGATACTCACTCAAAATATCAGAAAGTGTAGCC
Source organism: Hoplostethus atlanticus (assembly GCA_034670405.1). Lineage (NCBI taxonomy): Eukaryota > Metazoa > Chordata > Actinopteri > Trachichthyiformes > Trachichthyidae > Hoplostethus > Hoplostethus atlanticus. The sequence continues at coordinate 349,601 of JAXDDX010000076.1, read as the reverse complement.
TCCGTGTAGCCTCCTCTCTGAGGCTACATTCACACTAATACATTTTCGTTTTAAAACTGAGTTTTGAAACTAAAACGATCTCGGTCCAGACAAGCGTTATAGCACCGTTTCAGAAATTATCTCCGTCCAAAAAACGCATATCATGTTACCATTCACCTACACTGGGCATGTGCGTGCCGGTGTAAACAGGAAGCAGATTGTCTGCTCTGCTTAGTTGCAGAAAATACCGTTATGAAGAACAGCAATGGCGAAAAGTAAGAGCAGAGATGTCTTTGTTTGGACGGACGACGAAGTAGAACTGTTACTGAGAGTAACAAACGAGTATAAGGCGGTAAACGCGGCAGAGAGTGTAGATTGGAACTCGTCGCAAAGCAAATACAGCGACATATTACCGCGGTACCAGGAGCACTATCCATCGCCAGGGAAGGATACGTCTGACTGATAAGACCCAATCAGGAAGCGAACGTGGCTCTCCCACAGCAGCCAGCTAGGCAGAAGAACAGGTGAGATTGACAGCAAACGATCTCGGTCCAGACAAGCGTTATAGCACCGTTTCAGAAATGATCTCCGTCCAAAAAACGCATATCATGTTACCATTCACCTACACTGGGCATGTGCGTGCCGGTGTAAACAGGAAGCAGATTGTCTGCTCTGCTTAGTTGCAGAAAATACCGTTATGAAGAACAGCAATGGCGAAAAGTAAGAGCAGAGATGTCTTTGTTTGGACGGACGACGAAGTAGAACTGTTACCGAGAGTAACAAACGAGTATAAGGCGGTAAACGCGGCAGAGAGTGTAGATTGGAACTCGTCGCAAAGCAAATACAGCGACATATTACCGCGGTACCAGGAGCACTATCCATCGCCAGGGAAGGATACGTCTGACTGATAAGACCCAATCAGGAAGCGAACGTGGCTCTCCCACAGCAGCCAGCAAGGCAGAAGCAACAGGTGAGATTGATAGCAAACAGAGAGAGATGTAGAAGCAGGGCAGAGAAGCCTCATTTCTATTCTTCTGTGCCTGTATATATTTTGTTATGTGTTTGACACAACGTGAAGCAATTGAGCTGTATATATTGTTATTTGTCACAAAGTACTTGGCAATTAAATATTTACAGTGGAGCACCTTATATATAGTATTATTTAATAATTAAGAAAGTGTGTGGGTGCCCCCCAACCGGTCAGCTACCACCACAAATAGAATCTAACTCTGTGGGAAACATTGTGTACACTATGTGTTGTTGAAGTTATCTGGTTCATTGTGAAATGTCTTAAATAAATAATAAATAAACAATAATTATTATGAGGTGAGTCATTTTTCCCCGCTGCACCGCTACACTGGATTTTAGGGTTCCCCCACCTGCCAAATCCCACTTTAACCCCTGATTATTAGGTTATTATTAGGTTGCTAGTTGGATTATTGCTACATTTGAACATAAGAACATAACATAACTTGAACATAAGAAAGTAGAGATAAGTAGCCAACTAGTGTAAAATAACATGACGCTGTGGGTTGGTTTTCCTCCTGTCCTCCCCAATTTTTTGAGTCACCAGCCGCCACTGACACACACACACATAAATGAAGACATACACACTACATTCAGACCAAGACCTTTAAGATCTGCCCAAACCTCTAAGATTATGTCAAGAATTTACATCAATTAACAATGGAGACCAGAATTCGACACTGCTACGCTACGTAGCTGTAACATTAGCTTTACATAGACTTACAATGGAGACCAGGGGTCTGTTCCAGGAAGCAGGTTCAACAAACTCTGAGTCTAACCCTGAACTCTGAGTTGATTAACTCATAGATAGGAAACTGGGTTTTCGGTTCCAGAACGGCTGATCTGAGTTAGTTCAATCAACTCTTGGTATGTTAACCCTGAGTTAAGCGCGTGCCTGACGACAATAAAAAGCCATCATCAATGGAGGTCCGATACTACGATTCACCATGGCAACCGGCAAGCAGAAAAGGTCGTCGTACGTCACCCCACTGGAGTTGGAAGTGCTACTACGTGCATTTGGGGAGTATGAACAAATTTTCAAAAAGAAGAGCAACACAGCTGCAGCGGCAAAGGAGAGGGAATTGGCGTGGGAGAGAATCGCTGCCCGAGTCAATGCGTACGTTTGAATGCAGTAGTGTATTCATTTAACATTTAACCACACTTTCTTATAATATTACCTACATGTGAGAAAGTGGTGGAATAGTATTGGGGGGGGGGGAATGTCATTTAGGTGCAATCCCACGGGCGCAAAGCACACTTGGCAGCAGCTGAAAATGAAATATAAAAACATACTTCAAATGGTGGACTTGGGGCAGCAAATTAGAAAGGCAGATCCAGAAATGTAATTACTGGAACATAAGTTAGAGGTGGGTGCATGGTCACAGGTGAAATGTGTTGTTGGAACAATATAAAAATACTAACTGTTGCTTTTGTATTTGTAGGAAATAAAGAAGACCAAATGAAATGTGTCTTTATTTGACTACTCGGGGTGGTGGTAGCTTAATCCGTGAACTGTAAACGGCATATTATATCTCGGACAGCTCTTCCATCCTGGACATAGAACATCTAATTGGGGTCTCAAAGGTCGAATCCCAATTCACGTGTAGGGGTAGGGTGTCCCAATTCTTGTTGGGATCGAGGGGTAGGGCGAAGTGCTAGGGCTACATGGCCCTCCAAACGAAGATTTTTCAGGGGCACACTACAAATCGAGGGTTAGGAGAAATCTCCGACAATCATCGGCAAGATGGTGGCGAACGCCGCACAAGCAACAAAAGGAAACCACAGATGTAGTATTTTCTTCGTTAATAAAGATTTTAAAAATATTCTAACCATCGTATTATCTTAGTTTAATGTCGTTTCAATGTATTATAGACCTTTTCTTTATAACATGCATAACAAAAAATCGCTAGTATGCCGATGTCTCTACCTCGCTAGTTAAGGTTACAACATTGTTTTTAGGCTGATTTGTGCATGAGAGTCCCGCATTTTGACATATTTTCATGTTTTGCCGATAACAAACTTGACGCGTCTGTTTACGTAAACGTCATCGATGATGTATCAGGGTCTTGAAGGGTTGTCCCATTTCATAGGGAGAGATTTCAACCACTACCCCTTGTGGCCAAGCCGAAGGGCGAGGGGCACTCGAAAATGAGCCGTAGGGGTGAAAATGAGAATTGGGATTCGGCCAAAATCCTCTCCCGACATAAGGCTATGCGAATTACTTCATGCGAAGTTTCTGTGTCCTAATTACTAATGTATCCATATTTGTATCCACACACTTATACTTACAGATATACGTAGTGGGGAGTTAATATGAACTTGTCATCTAGAAAGACAAACAGACTCACAGGAACTGAATGACACTGGGAGCGTCTTTAGGAGCGTTCCAGGTAACCACGACCTCCGTCTGTCTGGCATCGCTCGTATGGCTTACTGCTGAACCCTGGATGCACACACACACACACACACACACACACACAAAAGGTCATTTTATATACTAGCTTTTATATAACAATTTTTTATTCATTGTTTTTGATTGTTTTCTCGATTTTATCTTTTTTTATCCTTTGTAAAACCATTTGTAACTATTTTGAAAAGTGCTACATAAATACAGGTTGTTATTAGTACTATACATAGTCATAGACAAGTTTCCCTATTGTGATCTTAATTGTGTTTGTGTTTTCACTACTTGGCCTGTGTGTGAGGTGGTTTGCACACCTGGAGGTTATTACAGGTGAGAAGCTGTGTCTTGGTGGGATTGGTCAGAGTGAAGGACCCGACAGCTGATACTGAGCTCTGACTGGTTGGGTCCCTGGCCTCCAGCAGGAAGCCCTCAAAATACGATGTTCCTGATAGGATGACTGGAAACGGAGCAGCAGAGTTTCAAAAGGAATATAAGAAAACATAGTTACGTTTGGGTACATGTTAGCGTTAGCCCTACTTTACTCTGATATGTATTAAATAAGTTAGTCAGTCGTTAAAGTAAAATTTCTAAAATTTCTGAAATTTCAAAATCTTCCAAATCTCTAAATCTCCACCAATCAGGTGGCCACACCCTGGCACACCTGATTGTGCCAGGGCGTGGCCAATCAGCTGTGTCTTTCTTTTTTTAGTTAGTTAATTACAGCAGCTAGTTACCTTGGATACGATCCCCAGGGCTGAACTTGGTGGTGTTGGTTGCTAGGCGATAGGGGCTGTGACTGGTGTTGCTATGGGCACCATGGTGGGGTTCCATGCTGCCGCAGGCTTTGGTTACCTTGCCGTTGGCATAGCAACCAGCAGGCACCCAGTAACACACCGAGACAGAGAGGAAGAGGAGACAACACAGGCCTGCGGCAGACATCTACAGACATAATAATAATAATAATAATGGATGAAGGCCTCTTCACCACCTCCACCCCACCAGACACTAAGAAGAAGACATTTAGTTTACTGATGACATCTTACAGGGTTTCTGGGTAGTGAAGTCCTCCAAATTCAAACAGTTACCTCCCGCTGCGAATGTGCAAAATTGTCTAGTGCAGCATTAAATGCTTCTGTTTAGAAGTAGAGCATTGAACTGCATGAGCTGTAAAGTCACATTTGAACGTGTCCCGTACTGCAGTAACTAGAGGAAAACATTTTTGATAAATGGTTTTAAATCTCCATGTTGCTATCATAACTATTACAACCATGATGTTTGTTGTAATTTAGTCTGTTTTACTTTGCAGCCAATTTCAATGCCTAGAGTAGCATTGCTGCCCCCTACCCCCATACATACCTTATGTTTCTTCAGGAGAGGTTATATATTTCTTCAGAGTATACAGTTTTTTCAAACAAATTTCTTTCCTCATCATTGACAATAATCGTTTACTATTCCTGTATAAAACTCTTACCTTTTTCCAGAGTATGTTGCTAGTCCTCAAGTAATCTTTCAATGAATGCAGTTCAAATTAAACAACTTAAAAGTACTTCTACGTGAAAATATTTACTCAGTGCTGCAGAACTGGTTAGACAGGTTTCTGTCTGTTTTCTTCAGTTGTACTTTCTTCATCAATTCACTAATTAATCATCAAAAACTACCTGAGGCGTTTTCTTCAAATATATCAAATGGCGAAGCATGACAACACTGTGAAGCATTCTAGACAGATCATTTTGCCATCATTTCTGACCAATAATGTTAGTTCCATCCCTGCTAAAGGCAATAATTCACATTTCCATGGGCTTAAAATGCTGCCTAGCTATCAAAGCCTTCAGATGCAGCACTTCTTTCCTCACTACACACACCAACAGACTCTCAACTCCCAATATTTCCATTCTATTCTATTCTATTCTATTCAATACCGTGCCTTTATTTAACTGGGCAAAACACTGCCCAGTGGCACAACCATGAGAGCCTTGGCCACAGAATTAAAGAAAATATAATGTAAAATACTGCACAGTGCATTAAATATGATGTTTTTCAGCAGTGGTTGGGCACCACAAATTAGCCAAAAACATAAGGAACCAACAGCTCTGCCTACAGGACAATAAGGGGACAAAATAGCCTTGGGGTCAGTTCACTTTCAGTTCAAGAAGAAAATGCAATCATCTGTTAATGAGTCTCAAAAGTTCATGCCAAATAGGTTTGCTTTTTCCCCCAACATACTTTGAAACCCACCTCCTGAACTGTCTGAGGCCTGGATAAGGTTGTTGTACTCACCCTCAGCCTCTTCTGCTGCAGTGCTAGGAAACGCCGCCTCGACTCCACAAGCCAAACCGAGTTAGCTTGTGTATCGCTGCCCACATGAAGTCATTAAGTGCTAGCTTTGCTCATGTGCTATATGTGTGTGTGTGTGTGTGTGTGTATTTTTGCGGTCTCAGGTGATTGCAGTATTTTTGCGAGTGTGATTATATGTGTGACCGTGCTACGTCAGTCCAAGTGTTACAGTGCCCCTTGACTGTATGTGTGTGTGAGTGTGTGTGTTGAGTTCAGTCTTAGGTGATATAGTTTTACAACCTGATGGACTATTGGAACATCCTGATATGACTTTTCGTAGAAGAGTGACTTGTAGCTGGGACAGGTTTTTTTTCCTACCATAGGCATTTTTCTTTTTTGCACCACAGAATTCTAGACCTCATTTACACCTGGTATTAAAATGTGATCTATATACGGATAACTAACTAGATAAGGAAAACCGCATCTTAACCCTTGTGTCTGTCTGTCTACCGTTGGCCCGGGTCAGATATACCCAGGAATACAAAAATAAGCCAAAAATACGTAATATATATTATCTTCATCTCAGTTATGAGCAATATAAAATATAGTTATGGTTCATGGTTGACATTTACCTCTGCTAGACCACGTTAGCTATGAAAGCACCACTCGTTTTGTATGAAAAAGTAAGGCACAGTAGAGTTAGCTTAGGAGCAACTAAGATGCTAACAAATATACAATATATACAACAAATAAGGCTTTAGAGTGTCATAGCTGATGACTTGGTTCTTTCACTAACAGCCAATAGGACGCTGACAAACAAAGACCGAGACCATCCTGCATGTGGCTGATCTTGACGGCTGATTGGTCGAGAGTCCAGGGCGAGCTAGCCTCTAATTAAGAGGGGGGGGGGGGGTGTAATCGGGAATTTAAAGAGGAAAGTCTCATCAAAGGCGATGGCCTTTTTCACAACTTTATTTGTCACAAATAGGAAGACAAAAAAAATCTAGGCCCTGTGCTATCACTGCTGTTTCCTAACGGACGACAAAACACGTTGCACCAAAAAGAGATGAAGAAATGAAAGATGCAGGTGCCATTTTGTGCTGTATTTTCATTGTTATTTTATACATAAAAAGTCATCAGAGTGCAGGAAATAAGGTCTCTGACTCTTTAGACCACCGCAACCCCTCTACTATTTCCTCACTAGGTATATAAAGGATAGTAAAGCTGATCCTACTCTTTCAACATGGTTTGTTAGCGGTTGGTTTTATATTGGTCAAGTTAGTAAACCTGAAGGAGTCTATTTGAGATCTTCAAATATCTTCAGAAGGCCGAAAAAGGCAGCCATTACTTGCAAAACAGCATCAAATAAGCAGTTGTTGTGTTTTTTCCAGGTATATAAAGGGCATTGCTATTTGGCTCCAGTCTAATGGGGAAATAGACTTTTGGCTTGATGATATCAAAACATCATATCCTGGTTTTATAGTACAGACATTTACTGCTCTTGGTTCTCTAGTGCCACTTAAGGTCATGTGAATTCCTGATAATATCCCTGGTCTTTTCTCTTGCCCCCTTCCACAGGGAGGTCAGAAGTCAGCTACAGAGCAGCACCCATGGAGCTGGTAGGGACTCGGGGTCTTGCTCAGGGATACTTCAGCAGGGTTGAAACCAGGTCTTCTGGTTGAAGGATGGTCTCTCTAACTTCTAGACCTCCTTGCTACCCCGGTATACTGCAGCAAGAAACTACATGGAATCACATTTTTTCCGTCTTGAGAACATCAGCTGTGAGCCGCTATCTGATTGGGCCATGCTGTCATTTCCCAGCCTCATTTTCCAGTCCCCTAGCACCATCTGTTGGTGAAGTCGGGCAAAGGCAAAGATGAACCACATGTTTGACTCAACTCATGGACAAAAATATAATGCAGACGGTTCAGAATGAATAAATGATATGAACTGCATAATATTAGGTATTCTACTTTATCAAAATAATGTTTTTTTTTGTCATTTCTCTGCTGTTTTCATGAATGTATCAGTGACAAGGCATTTTTGTAATCATGTTTCAGAGTAAATACTTGCTTTCAAAAATAATGAAATGAAAAGTTTCTACATATAAAAAAACATACTATAAAGAGCAGTAATGTAAAACACTAATGCAGCAAACAAAAAAAATAAACACCTATATTAAAAAAAAAAAAGGGTCTAAGACTTTTGCACAGTACTGTATCAGCCAAGAAAGAAAAGAGGGGAGTAGTGAAAGAGTGTAACAAAGCGTTACAAAAAAAACATTGCTAAAACCTTTTTTTTAATTTTTATATTTAATTGTTCAGTGATGTTTTTTTGTAAATTAATTGTATCCCATGTATCCCAGAGTTTGTCTAGCATTGATTAGGTGGGCTGGGTCACCCTTCCGTAAGGAGCTGCTAATCATTAGTCTGGCTTTGAGTTATTAGTTGTGAGAAAACCTCTTTTGAATTACCTGTATAAATGGCTCCTAAAATACTGTCTGATTTTCATCTAAGTTATAAATAGATAAACACAATGTGATATAAAAAAAAAAGCCACAAAGTTTGGTTACCAACAGAGTTTGCTCTCCAGAAAAAAACATTGGTGCCTGTCTCAAGTTTGCCACCTGGATGTTCAACAAAGCTACTGGAACAAGGTTCTGTGGACAGATGAGACAAACATTTGAATTTTTGACAGAAGGGCACAATGCTATGTTTGGAGGAGAAAATACACTATACCAACAACACAACCTCATCCCAACGGTGAAACATGGTGGAGGGAGCATCATGGTTTGGGGCTGCTTTGCTGCCTCAGGGCCTGGATGGCTTCAATCATTGATGGAACAATGAATTCAGAATTGTATCAGGAAATTCTCCAGGAAGAATATCAGGTTAACAGTGATCTGAAGCTCAACAGAGTTTGGGTCATGCAGCATGACAATGAGCCCAAACACAAAAGCAAATCTACAACAGAATGGCTTCAACAGAGTCCTTCGCCCTGTTGAAATGTTGTGGCAAGACCTGAAGCAAGCCGTTCATGCAAGACATCCCATAATATCAATCAACTGAAACAGTTTCTTAAGGAGGAATGGTCCAAAATGCCTCCTAACCATTGTGCAGGTCTGCTCAGCAACTACAGGAAACATTTGGTTGCTTGCTGCTAAAGGAGGTTCCACCAGTTACTAAATCTCATGGTTCACATACTTTTTACAATCAAGCTGTTTGAGACATTTGAACAATATGTTGAATAAAGAAGTACAATTTTTGTGTTATTTGTTAAATCACACTGTGTTTATTTTTGTGACTTAGATGAAGATCAGACTATATTTTAGGAGCCATTTATACAGGAATGCAGGTAATTCAAGAGGATTCACAAACTTTTTCTCGCAACTGTGGTTATTAGGCAACACTGTTACAGAAACAGGCTTGGTTGTTTCCTGCTGTCTGTCTGCCTGACAACTGCACTGCAGTCCCAGGTTATGTAACTCCTGTGTGTGTGTCTCTCTCTGTGTGTGTGTGTGTGTGTGTGTCTCTGTTTGTGTGTGTGTGTGTGTGTGTGTGTGTGTGTGTGTGTGTGTGTGGAAATTACGCAATTGAAATGATGCCCAACACTTGTCTTTGTGAGCAGTTTTGTGAGAAATTATACAATGAAATGTATTATTTGTTGTTATAAATATCCCATACTATATGGAATTTTCCAATACGACAAAAAATATTATGAAAATATAATCCAGCAGAACACCCTGTCTCGGAAAAACACAAAGTAGAGAGACCATGGCTTGGGAATTTAAAAAAGGTTGTCATAAAAACTAATCTGTTCACATTGCAGACAAAATTAGACTGAAGATGAGATGCATTTCCTTTCGCACTGCCAACATTTCTCCTCGTCAGAGATGTGGATTTCCCAATGTTTAGTTTGGCTTTGATTTTGTGTGTGACTGTGATGTATACTTGCATGTGTGTGGTGTGTGTGAGCGGCAGTAGCCTGAAGGTTGGGCGCGGAAGGTTGCTGGTTTGAATCCCATGAGAATGTGGGTGGGGAAAGTAAATAAATAACGCTGTCCCGTCCTCCATCGGGTACTGTGTGGGTGCCCTTGAGCAAGGCACTGAACCTCCGACTGTCTCCAGTGGAACCTGCTTTAACTTGTTTATATGAACGCTTTGGCAACACAAGCATACCTGTCTAATAAATTCTGGCTGTCATCCAGTTTGGTATTACATAATCTTTGTTTTCCGTTGTATTCTAGTCATTACGGTAGTGGCTCGCGGCCTGCGGGCCACGCCCCCTCTGTGCAGCTACCGTCCTTCCTTCCATCCAGGAAAAACACAGCAGGCTTGTAGCCGAGCAAACTATTCTCCTCCTGTTGCTTCGACGGACACAACTGACAGGTGATTAAGAATGGACATTTCAACATGTTTTTACATTACCGTATGATATTGTCAGAAGCTATTGCGCTTCTTCGAGTTTGCAGCCCGGTGTCGCGTGTTAGGTAACGCCAACAGTTACTGGCGAGTCTGGAGATACCAGCTCACAGCTGACACGAGTTTATATATTAATCCGTTTTAATGTAGGTTATTTCACACTCCTGTCTAGTATCGTATTATATTCTATCACTGGTACGTTGTCGGTTGTATCGGCATACACATAAGTCACCGGGCATTACGTATTTTAATGCAATTTCAACTTTAAGTATTAGTGTACACTCTGTACACTGGTCGGTACCGCCCACCACGGCGTATTTTGGTAGAAGACTGTTGGAATAACAGGCGAACCTATTCAGAAAGTTGATATTTTATTGAAAGTAAGTGCCGTTTGGTGGATTGTATGTATGCCGAATTGAAGAGTGGCTCGCGCTGCATCACTAAAGGTCTTGAGTCGCATTTTATGTGGCAAGAACATGTGTCGATAAGTCAGGCAACATTAAACTACCGCATTTTTGAACGGTCTTTGCCGTGACGTTCTGTCCGCACGAGAGAGAGGCACGTATCGGGGCTATCCTACTGTACATAATGTGCCACCACTGCGAGAGTTCTTGCATCACTGTGGACAATATGTATTATTCGCGTTTATGTGACTTATGGGTCTAGCTATGCCGTGTGGACCAAACAAGGTGAACGGTGGTCGGTAGAGTTTTATAAATAGATAGTGTGACATTAACGGCTGGATTCCTGACCTTGTCCTCCTGTGCGTTGCCGTCAGACTGAAGCACTGCGCAGACTCAGTGGGGAGGGTTCGGTGACTGGGGATGCGTTAACCTGCTAGGATCTCTGCAGAACTGACCCTCAAGCTGTGGCAGCATGGTGTGGACCTATAGGTACCTGTACTACCGACCAGGCAACCACTGGCAACGACTTCAACTGCCCCCCCCCATTTAACAACAACTAAACATGGGCTTCACATGGGCGTTATTAAGATTTAGGGGGTCCAGGAGTCATTGAGGGGGGACGAGGAGTACTTTGATTTCACTATAATTTAATTCACTAGAAATTATACCAATTAGAGAATATGTAGGAGTGACTATTGTAATAGCAGGATTCACTCTCACTACTATTATCTCCCCACATACAATGCGATATTAAATCAACAACTACACTCTTCCCATATGAGTCCAGTAGTAAGCCAGTTATGATTTAATCAGAAAATTCAACTGCAATCTCTGAAATTGTAGCTAACTGTAGTTTACACAATAAACAGTCACTTTAGTTTTGTAATTTGATTATGTAACTTTAGTAAAGTGTTGCAGTTAGTTTTCACCACTCGGTGCTGAAAATGCCACGATGATTTTGCGTTTATTGACTTTTGCCCCTGGCCTATACTGCCGTTGGTTTAATGGGCCCTATTTTAACAATGTTTTGGGATGTTTAAAAGGTGTATAAATGTAGGCTGCTGTGCTAAAATGTATTTAAAACTAACTAACCTTCTAACTGGATTCATGCATTCATGCAAAATGTTCAAATTAATAAAACACCATTTCCAGCCCAAGTTTCCCGGTTAGGCTGCTATTAACCATGTGTTTTCAGTAAAAATGTATGTTTTTTTTCAATAATTTATGCTCACAAATGGGATGAAATCAACCTTCATTCCTCCTGACTTTGAACTCTTTTGGACTTTGGAAATAATAGACTGCCGTACTTAGATCTCTGACTGACTGTTTGAGGAAAAGAAGTACCCAAAATAAATTTTTGGTAGCAGATATTGTCCGTTAGAGCTGTCTGAGCTAAAATACATAGCGTGCAAAGTGTTAGGACTACCTTCCTTATGCGGAGTTACAACCCCGTTTTACACAATCCATGTCTCAATCATCCCAGTGCTTACAAATCCTCCATCAACCCTTTACATCCCCTTTATTTGCATCTACCCTCCATGGGTGAAGTGAGTTGAACAGGTGAATAAGGTACCAGAGCTGCAATATCTCAACATAAGTTATCATGTCATATATATAACAATTTCATATCATAAGCTAATCTTCACATTACAGTAAAAACAGCCGATAATGGTTAGTGGGTGATTCAGCAAGTGGAAGCATGGAGCTAATTGTATCAATCGGGGTTGTGCACTGCCTCTCAACACCCTCCACTCTCTCCTACCCGCGATCTTAATAAAACCAGTGACAGACTACATGACTGCTAGACTCTGATCCGTCATGTCCATGAACATCACATGGGCATATGACGGCAGAATGTACAGTGACCTCTAAGCTGCACTACAGCCAACAGCCATGGAGGGAATGCGTCTTTTGAAATCAGTGAAAGCTGCTCCATTGCCTGGTTTGCATTCACGTCACGTTGCGTTCGCGTTACATTGCGTTCGCGTTACATTGCGTTCGCGTTACATTGCGTTCGCGTTACATTGCGTTCCATAAAGGTGCCTAAGCTAAAAAAATATGCTGAGATTGGATTCTTGATGGCTGACACGAACGTTTATCCTCATATCGTGCATTGAAATAATGAGAAATAAAATTGATATGGGTTGTTTTCTGGTGTATTGACTCCTGTAAATGAAAGCTCAGTCAAAAAAGGCCTATCAGAGTGACAAACTTACTCGATAAAGCAGATAATTGTAATCTGTTATTCAAGTGTCTGGCTGTATTGTAGTTTGCTTCAGCTCAGCTTTTCTTTACATTTGTGCTCATAGTGAAAAAGTATCAAAGCTGTACTTCTCCATATTGATGAATATGGTCCAGATACCTTCCCCTTTGCTCGTCCTTCAGAATAAAAGCGCTCCCTGGAGCAGCTAGTGTGTCACATTGATACCACGCTGATGGCAGTGCCACACGTTAAGTGGAGTACCAGTGTTGTCTCACTGGAAGACTTACCATCAAATTGTTCAGGAGCTTGAAAAGTAGCCCTAAAGCCAGGGCAACACAGCCACAAACTACAGCCAGACACTAGTATAGTAGGTTACAATTATCTACTTTTTTGTCACTTTGAAAAATGTATACGCCTTTTTTTTTTTTTTTTGTGAACATCATACCATTCATTTTATTTATTTTTTATTTCCATGAGTCAATACAGTAAGAAACAACCAATATCAGTTTTAAAGATGAGCGCGTGCGTAAGGCCCTGTGCACATATCCTGTTGAAAATGTCCATCTTAACAAGTCATCTAGTCTCATGTTCAGTCTTAAAATCTTATTTTTCTTAAAACAAGTGAAACTTCTGCCAATGGGATGAGGTGAGTCCTCTTGTTTCCAATGCAGTTTCACTTTTCTTGAAACAAGTGTCAATATCTTGAAACACGGCAGAATCTGGCAGAATCTGGCAGATCACCCCACTAAACTGAAAACATTGATTCAAGAAGATTGATTTGCATTGGAAACAAGTGAATTTCTCTCACCCTGTTGACAGATATCTTACATTTTTTGAAGAAAGATAAGACTTCAAGACTCAACACTAGATTAAATGACTTGAGAGTGAATGTTTTTTTTGTAGTTTAGTTCAGTAACCACTGAGAATTTGAGGCAAAGGAGTCACGTTAGATTGAGACCAAGAACTCAGGACAAAATCAGAGGTTAAGTATGAACCACTCATCAGCCATCAAATTAAATCTCACACATACAACGTGGCGTGACCACAATGCCAATGCAAAGCCAGTGCAACGCAAAGCCAATGCAACACAAACGCAAAGCCAGTGCAATGCAAACGTGATGCCAATGCAACGCAAATGGATGCCAATGCAACGCTAACGTGATGCTAATGCAACGCAGCAGTGGAGCAGCTTTCAGTGATTGCCAAGGGAAGCATTCCTTCCACGGTTGATGGCTGTACTGCAGCTCTGGGGTTAGCCTGCACAATACCTCACAAAATCAGTTTGGGATTTTTTTGAAAGTGTTTAGTTGGAGATAAAAGCTTAAAACCACTGGGTTCTTTCTTTCTTTCTTTCTTTCTTTCTCTTTCTTTCTTTCTTTCTTTCTTTCTTTCTTTCTTTCTCTCTCTCTCTCTCTCTCTCTCTCTCTCTCTCTCTCTCTCTCTCCTCTCTCTCTCTCTCTCTCTCTCTCTCTCTCTCTCTCTACACACAGGAGGGATAGGGGTCAGTATAAATTTTGAAGAGATCTTTTTATGATGTTGCCTCAACACCTGAAGCAGATCCGAGTCCTTCTGCTCAATGACATGGAGAATCTAGAAAGGACTCTGTTCAGACTCGACCAAGGTAACTCTTCCATCCTATCTGTGTCCCACTGAATGTCTGGATATATTACAGTATGCAAAAACTAGATACGATATTAGGCTGTTCAGTCTCCACCATGGTAGCTGATTAATATTTCATCTTCCATATATAGTCGATATGGGTTGTTGAAGGCTTATACCAATAAGCCTCTGAAACATTATTTACACCATGGGACATCAAAACGCCACTGAAACCCAGCATTGTAATAGTGATCAAATATTAGAATCATTCAGATTATGGGGCACCCAGAGATAACCAGTAGTTTTTTTTACCATGTTATGACCGATTTCTTTAAACTGCATGTCCACTCTTAATTAATATACACTAGGGTTAAAAAACTTAAATGTCTTGAAAAGTCTTCAAGTCGCTAAGTACATTCCATAATGAATTAAATAAGAAGGACAATTAGAGGCTCTGTGCATTTTAAGTGTCCTGTCACCTATTCTAACTAGGATCCAAGTGCCTGATGGATCCAGTAGCAGATAGTTGTCTCGGAAAGAGAAGTGTACCATTTGACATTTACAGCACCGTGAACCTGATAGGGACTTTGTGGGCTGGCTGTTAAACCGGCCTATATATAGACAGGCTGGTCATGGTCCAGTTTCTGGAGGACCAGTAAGAGTGGCATTTTTCTGACTGATCTGACCATGGTTCACTGTTTCAAGCCAACCACTCACCTCTTCACATTCCCTTTGTTTATTTGAGACCGGCACTGTGTGCGTTTAAAATGGAATTCCACTTTATGGAAGGTAAGGTAGACCTATTTTAACACCAGAAAGACCAGTGGGTTATAGGGGGTGGGGCATCTGAGACAAGGCAATTGGGCATTTAAAAAAACAAAACAAAACACTGGTTTGTTTTACAGAAAGTGGAGGGACATTTTAAAAGCTGAGATATTTCAGTTCTTAAATTCAAAACAGCAGTTAAATGACAGCACATATTACTCTACTTCTAAATTTTATTCAGTGACATTCAGTAGTCAGTGAAATGTCTAACAAGATCAGTAATATAACCGTATGTATGTGTGCTTTTAGTTTATTTACCTTTTTTATGTGCACAAAAATATAGAGACGTCAATTAAATTTTAATATAGAATGAAAACCAAAGAATGAGCACATGCAAAGAGCAACTTGAAGGGATGTCCTCACCCAAAAAGACGAAATAGTTACTATATACAATGCATGTACTTTTTTTTATCAGTGTGGATATAAATAAATTGTTGTGAAATCTGTCTTCGTCCTCAGGTTTTGAGCTTCAGTTCCGCCTGGGCCCGACTCTCCAGGGCAAGAAGGTTTTGGTGCACACCAACTACCCGGCTGAAGGGCAGCAGTTTGAGCGAAACACCTTCCAGGTGTTAACTTGGAACAACCCGACGGGACGGGAGGACGACTCTGACAAGTTCTGCTGTCTGGACCTCAAGATAGCCGGGTCATATCAGTACTACTTTGGACATGGGTAAGACCGTCATGATTATGAACTATGTGTCAGGTTTGATAATGTACTAAAAAAGACGTTCTATTGCACTCAAAACAGCTGGGTCTTCCTCAGTATAATATGATAAAGATAATCTATATAAGCCATTCTATTCTATTCTTCTCCTATTCTTTCGTCCATAGAGACACGAAGCGGTTGGGAGGAGGCTACATCATGGTGGATCCTGTCCTTCGCGTTGGAGAAGACGACCACGTCCTCCCGTTAGACTGCATCACCATCCAGACTTACCTGTCCAAATGTCTGGGACACCTGGACGACTGGCCGGACAGACTGAGAGTTGCCAAGGAGTCAGGTAAGAGTGTGAGTGTGAGTGTGAGTGTGAGTGTGAGTGTGAGTGTGAGTGTGTGTGTGTGTGTGTGTGTGTGTGTGTGTGTGTGTGTGTGTGTGTGTGTGTGTGTGTGTGTGTGTGTGTGTGTGTGTGTGTGTGTAGGGTTGATAGAGTTATCAATCAATACCAATGACTCAACAATTACTTGGCCCGGCGCTGAGATTTCTGGCTTTCAAAACTCACTTTCTGGCCCGTACTCTGTTTTGGAACAAAGGAACAAAGATTTGAAGATACACCATAGTAGTAGTAGTACCATCAGCAGTACTCATAGTAGCATCAGTAATAGTTTGTACTACTTTGGTACCTGGGAAACATTTTGATTTAGTGGTTTTCTCAACTTTGTAACCCCAAGGTAATCACAAGGTAAACACAGGAGGCTTATCAAATAGTTCACAATCTTTTATTTTTCTCTTTGACAATTCAACAATTCAAAAGCAGGTCAGAATGACATGGCTGGACTAAGAGTTGATTTGAAACTTTACTCCCTGCTTGCTGAGTTGACAACTTGCTCATATTTCTGGCACACATATTTTGTTCATTGTTTCCCAGGTTACAACATGATCCACTTCACACCACTGCAGACCCTAGGGGAGTCCAGATCTTGCTACTCGTTGGCTGACCAGCTGACCTTTAACCCCGAGTTCAGCCCGGAGGGGCAGAGCTACAGCTGGGTGGACGTGGGGGCGCTTGTGGAGAAGATCAAGAAAGAATGGAACATGTTGTGTATTACCGACGTGGTCTATAATCACACCGGTGAGTGTGTTCTCTGAGTGTGTGCTCTACTCTTTACAAGGTTCCCACTGGTCGTGGAATTCCTGGAATATCATGGACTTTTCAGAGGTGTATTCCAGACATAGGAAGTCAGGGATTTGATCAATTCTCTGGGGAAGTCGGGGAATATCGGGGGATTTAAAAAAAGGGTAACTTTCCAGGAATATAGCACAATGTATTTTCCTTGTTTCCCACATTGATTGCTTTAGATGGTGTGGAAACCAGACTGTTCACCTCTTTAGAAGAACATTAACAAACCAGAAAGGAAGAACATTTCTAGGTCTAGATATGGAAAGTCATAGAACAGTCATGGATTCTTACATCAGGGCCACAGTGGGAACCCTGTCTTTATCACTCATGTAGTCTACAATCATGCTGCTAAGTGTGTGTGGTCTGTGTGGCCCAGTTGAAGGCCCATTGCAACACCTGTCAAAGTCAAGGTTTCGTCATATATCGAGGTTCCTATTCACAGTTTGCGTGAAGTGAATCGATCCCAGCTCAGGTGGTTCCTGATACATCTAAGACCAAAGTGCAGAACAGGCTTATAAATAACCAGAGGGGATTGTAATAGAGTAGGGTCAGTAGTCCACCCCCCTTTCCTTTCACAAGGTTCACTGGCCTTATTCCAAACATTTTTGGATTCCAGCATTAACAGGATGTGCAGAAAAGCAACAGTAGTATCAGTAGCAGAACCTACTGACACTGAAAGACAATGTGAAATGTGTGTTGAAGATGAAGAAATATGTAAACAAAATATCAATACATGCAGAGGGGTATGAGAAAGAGATATGAGGCAGCATCAAATGCACTGCATGTAACCAAAGGTATTTTCCCGCACCAGTCTTGGCTTTGTTTTAGAGAACGTTTAGACCAGCTGAAGGTTCAGATCCGCCTTAAAAAGTTGGTGGATGGCTGCCATACAAAAGCAGAACTATGTTTCATGTCACCGGTGTTTGGTTAATAGACTGAAGAAGTGCAGGACTCCTCAATACATGTAGCTGTTACACTTACACTGCAAAGATGTGTATGTTAGCCAGCCATTTCCCCACCCATCGAAATTTCAAGGCAATTTCAAGATGCCCCTTTAAAATCACGCATAGGGCAAATTTTCACAAAATAGGTAGTAGATTCTTTTCAGTTATTTTAAGTAAAGATTTTCAGACTCACTAATAAGATTAAATTACTTGTTAAGATGGACATTTTCTGCTGTGTAGAATACGGCTGTGGTCAAGAGGCTGTGGTGGATTTTAGGGAACCAGCAAAGCAAATCCATACACCTTCTAAAGTATGCAGCATGTGAGCAGCCTGCTAAACCAGACGCTGGCCTCCAGATGAATGGACCGTGGCAGCAAGCCATAGAGCAGGACTACCAGCCCTTAGGAGGAACGACAAGGAGAGGGAAGTGACATCGCTGAAAGGACAGAAGTGGCAACAAACAATGAATAAAGTACAAAAGGCCCAGCGGTCCGAAATGAAGAAGGCATAGGATGTTGCATAAAAGTAAAAAGGAATAGATTCAAATAAAGAGGAATGAAAGGACTCCATCTGATCTACTGTGTGAACACTGTCTAATTACAGTTTTCCCTTCTAGTTTCCCCCCCGTCCCTCCCTCACTCTCCCAGAAAAGGTCAAATAGTCAAATGAACCCGATCTAAAGGTTACTGACTGACTTGTTGACTTACCAACTCTCTGACTTACTCTCCAGAATATCTGGTCGTACAAAAGTCTGACATTAAATTAAAATGGTCTAAAAAGTATCAGATAATACAGTTTTTAGTATTCTTAAAAATAACTGGGTAATGATTCTTTTTTGTGTGATGTTTTGTATTTATCCAAACAAATTAAATGGTGGTATTGGCAGAACATAAAAGTTGTGGGCTATTTGGGTGTAGTGTGCAGGGTTGTAAAGTGCTGCGAATGGAAATTACACACTGTTTCGTACTTCCCCAGGAGATGCAGGTAGTAGGTGCTTCTCGGCTACTGCCATATTTTCAAGAGTCAGTTGTTGGCCCAACTTTTGAAACTGGTCAGTGTAGCCACCGCCACCCGCGGAGAATTTTGATAGAAGAAGATGAAGAAATTTCATGTTATTCTTAAACACAAAAGACTTGGTCTTGCTTTTCAGAGCGTTTATTTCACATTCCCTAACCTTCTCTATCTTTGTAACCAAGGGTGGCGAATGAATCTGACCAAATTTTAAATGGTGTCAATGGTGTGTTTGGATGAATTGGCTCTGAATAACATATAAAATCCTAACCATTAATAAATAGCATCTATTTTTTGTTTTCTTTTACAACATTTTTTAGCTCATATTTACCAAGAGTGCCAACAGTTTTTTGTATGTGTTTGCGTATTTTCATGTCATAAATACTATTCGATTTAAATATTTGTTGTCAAAGCTAAACATGTATTTTTTCAACTCTCTATCTAGCGGCTAACAGTCCTTGGATAAAGGAGCATCCAGAGTGTGGCTATAACCTGGTGAACTCTCCCCACCTGCGTCCAGCCTGGGTCTTAGACAGAGCTATCTGTCATCTAACCACCAGAGTGGCAGACGGGCGCTACGTAGCTAAAGGACTTCCTGCTGATATTACCAACGATGGCCATCTGAATGTAAGTACACATAGTCGGGTTAAGCTGGGAACACACCGCACAACTCAACAGACTGTAAAAAGATTGGACATCACACTGAACAACTGGCAGTGGCAGATTGAGTTTATTCGTCTTGTGTCGTGGAGAAACACATACTTGACGACCAGCTAGATTTGGGGAACACACACTCCTCGCGTTCTATCGGCATGCAACCACCCAATCTGACGAAAAGACAACCGTTACTCTACACTTCCTGTATTTTTTTCCATCTCTGGTGCTCAGCTCTCAGCTCTCAGATTTGAGTCAAACCAAGACTTTTCCAGATTTGAGTCAATAAAATTAAATAAAGGTGATGGAGGCAAAACATTTTTACATTTTACACACTACAAGATCATGTGTGCCAACAACCCAAACTAGTCGTGATGCCAAATCGTGGCTGTAATTGCCCTAAAAGTCATGTAGTGTGTCCCCAGTTTTAGTTCATGGGTTTGTCAGTCAGTCAACATAACCTGCCCCCTAACATCACCAACAAAGGGTATCTTAAAATTTGAGTAAAATTGGTACAAATCAAACATACATGTGTGTGTGTGTGTGTGTGTGTGTGTGTGTGTGTGTGTGTGTGTGTGTGTGTGTGTGTGTGTGTTAGGCCATCCGTAGCGTGTTGTGGCAAGATGTATATCCTCAGATCAGACTGTGGGAGTTCTACCAGGTCAAGGTGGACAACGCTGTGGAACAGTTCAGAACTCTGCTAAGAAACGGTTTGTAGCTCAGCATGGAAATATAACTACCGAACCGTCATAGCTAACGGGACACGTAGAACGGTTGGAACATTTCAGAAACCCGGTAGGGAATGGCTGCTTAATAAACTAACTGAACACTCACACATGTTTTTAAGGCACCAAGCCAGACCATAGTAAGACTGGAGGGAAAAAGGGCCTGAGGATCATCCAAGACCCCAGTTACCGTCGTTATGGCAACACGGTGGACATGGACTCCGCCCTGGAGACATTCGTACCCCACAGGTCTGACTCAAAGCCACAAGCCGTTACTGTCATGTGATTCCTATTCCTAGCCCCAAAATAGGGCTTCATAATTCCTGAGAAGTTGACTCTTTTGAGAGCAGAAAAACAGTGAGCTAATGTGGAGGTGTTTTAAATTCAATTAATGGAAAACTCATTAAGATTTCCTACTTTTACACTTGGAATTAATGTTTTAGAACATTTTGGAAAACCCATTTAAGTCTGCTTCCATGCTAAAAAGCCAACTTTGCTGATAAACCCTGATTTTCTTCCACATCTGTGATCTGAGATGAATTATCACAAGCTCAAAGAAGGAAACGTCCTTGCTAGTATAACAGAATACACTGCATCTATATTGTGTCGAATATCAAGATTCAAGATTCAAGAAGTTTAATTGTCACATACACACACGAGGTGTGCAGTGAAATGCAAAGTGGCAATGCTCAGCAGAAATGTGCAAAATAACAGGTTCACACTATTTACAATAACCAACACAATATTTACAATGTCTCACTGTTTCCTCTGTCTATAGCTCCTCCTCCCAACACATAGATGAGTGCTGCGGTTGGCTGAGGCAGAGACTGAACGAGATTAACGGAGAGCAATACCACATCACGCACCAGCACCAGGAACAGGTAGGATTTATATATATTAGGACACAAATGAGTTACGTGAGGCTTAGAGGCTACTAAATAGTTTGTAAGTCAATTTTGCTGCTCCACCAGAAAAATAAACAACACATGATACAAAAATCACTGCATACATGAATTCTGTACATCAGTCAGTTTCAGTTTGGTCAACCATGTTTATCGACCACGTTCTTCCTCTTCTGTCCCCAGGCTGCCAACTGCATTGTGGGAAACGTAGTGTATGAGCGTCTGGCTGACCATGGCCCCAAACTGGGCCCTGTTAGCAGGAAACACCCTCTGGTCACCAGGTAATGGATTTCGTTAGATGGATTTAGGGAGCGAGGATGAGGGTCTAAGGCTGGGGGATGTCGTGTACTAACCATTTATTATTTTCACATGTTGGGCACTGTGAAGCCCTTAGAGACTGTAACGGTGATTAAGGGCTATACAAATAAATGTGATTTGATTTGATTTGATGAGGAAAGGGAGGGATAGATAGACTTGGATTTCATCTTTAACATGATTTTAAGATTATTTTTCAACCCGGTCATTCACGTTTATGAATAAGAAAACACCCTGAACAGTCTCAGCCAATGACATCACGCCTCTGGCGCCCAAATAAGACTGAGGGAGGGACAACAGAGGGAAGCTGGAATTGTATCTCTACTGAACTCTACTTAACTCTTCATCCATGTGTCGGTGTCTTTTTTTTTTTTTTTCATCCGTCTGTCTCAGGTACTTCACATTCCCATTACAGGAAATGACTCTGGAGCAGGAGATGCTGTTATTGGACCAGCCAGACAAGACGTGTTACTTCATGGCTCACAATGGTTGGGTGATGGCCGACGACCCGCTGCGCAACTTTGCCGAGCCGGGTAAACGAATAACGAAACAACAAATACGTTAAAACATAACATAACTTTCATCTTCTGTTATGGTATTAATCAGATGGAAAAATATGTTCTATGTTAGATGACATAAAATAAAAAAACACATTTGAAGACAATCCAACCTAATAGCAGGTACTTGAAAATGTCAAGCAAAATGAGCCACAGTTTCTTTTTACATATTGAATATATACTGAAGTGACTGAAACGCGGATTGACGCCAGTGTTGATGTTCATCTTTCCCTCCCTGTAGGCTCTAACGTGTACCTGCGTCGGGAGCTGATTTGCTGGGGTGACAGTATCAAGCTTCGCTACGGCAAAGGACCAGAGGACTGCCCTTACCTCTGGGCCCACATGCAGAAATACACTGAGATTACAGCCAAGTATTTCCATGGAGTCAGACTGGACAACTGCCACTCTACACCTCTACATGTAGCTGAGGTATTATCATATAGTTAACTAGATATACCTAGATGTTAGGGATTATATTAGAATTAACTTTATATATGTGTATGGTTAGGAATTATAGTGTTATATTCTGGTATTCCAGATTATTCCAGGTGGTTACTTCATGATGCACCAGTAGGAGTACAGAAAAATATTATCATCCTGCCCCAACATCCTGTTTCAACAGGAAATACATCAAATTAAGGATGCAAGATGCTCTCAAAATGCTCTCATTGCGACTTTAACCTCGGTTAGTTGTAAGTAAGGACATTAGCACTAAAGGCTCCAGGTTTAAAATGATGATGATAATAATAATAATAATGCAATTTAATAATGCAATTTAAGTAGAACTGTTGTTCTGCAAAAGCCACCAGTAGCTGTTTAGTGCTGCTTTTTTAAAAAGGAGATGCTGAGTTGACGTACTGTACAACTGATCCTCTCTATGCTAGTAGAAGTACGATTTAGCAATAGTTTCTAAGGCAGGGGGACCCACTCCACCTGTTCAGTTGTAGGGGAAACTCTGGCATGCATTAGGCCTTTAATGAAGAGTTAATTGTAAACTGTTTCTATGTAGCTGTGGTCAGAGAGGAAGCTCCATCATATCAGAGTTAGACCAGCGCCACCCCAACGATAACCGCTTCTTGTTCTCTCCCCTGTCTGTGTGTGATGGTGATGTATTGTCTGTCCAGGCCATGCTAGGCGCAGCCAGAGCGGTCAGACCCAATCTGTATGTGATAGCTGAGCTGTTTACAGGCAGCGAGCTCATTGACAATGTGTTTGTTAACCGACTGGGAATTACCAGCCTTATACGAGGTACAAACGCGCATGCAGACAGACAATGTGCATGAGCTAACCTTGTCTTTCTGTTTTTTGTCTCTCTCTCTTTTCTCCTTTCACTGCATTGTTCTACATCCTCTCTCTCTTTCTCTCTCTCTCTCTATCTATCCATTACTCTCTCTGTTTTTTTAACTGTGTGACTGCATGTTGTTGTGACGTTGAGGCCTGTTACCACTGACCTGCTTTTCCCCTTCACATTAACCCACCCTCCTGCTCCTCCTCCTCTTCATCTCCTTTCTCCTCCCCAATCTCTTTCAATCTCTTCCTCCCCACCCCCAACCCCTCCACTGACCTGCATTGGTCTTGGTGTGTTGCCTTGCTGTGGCTGGTCAGTTCATGCTGGACGTGGCCAGGGCGGTGTGTCCTAACCTGTATGTGGCGGCTGAGCTGTTCACCGGCAGTGAGGAACTGGATAACGTCTTCGTTACCAAGCTAGGGATCACATCGTTAATACGAGGTACATGTTCAGATCCAGACACACACAGATTATGCCATCCGTTATCCAAAGTGAGTCCAAATTTGATCTGGTAGTTTTTATCATTGTAATGGAGAACAAAGGTCAAGCAAACATCACTAGAAAACTATTTGGAAGTCATATATAAATTTCCCACCAGGGAGCATTCAGCACCAATGTTCCAACTAAGCTGGTAGTTTGCTGACCTACTTCTAATAATTTATCACACTGAACAAAAAACTTGTCAATCATCATTCAGAATGTAGTGGATATCAGAGGGTTTAAAAGTTTTGGTGGTAAATGATATTGCATGCAGAGAATATGATATGCAGAGAATTGACGCTGGACCCTGGATATATGCAGACATTTGAGACAGTTGGATAATATCTTTGTTAACAAGCTAGGGATAACAGATATACCCTCCATCTCCTCTCCCCCCGCCCTCTGCACAGAGGCTATGTCAGCTGGCGACAGCCACGAAGAGGGCCGATTGGTCTATCGCTACGGAGGGGAGCCAGTAGGAGCCTTCGTCCAGCCCAGTCTCCGCCCCCTGATTCCCTCCATCGCCCACGCCATGTTCCTCGATGCAACCCACGACAACGAGTGTCCCATACATGTGGGTTTCTATTTTGTTTACATGCCAGAACAATTCCCCAAAAAATGTACACTATAGGACAATAACCCAGGATAATAATAATAATTGTTGTATTTATGTTGTAGTTATATAGTGTAATTAGTGTAATTTTATTCTGAATCTGAAACGAATTGCCAAAAGTATCAAATGAAGATTGCTATATGGACACGCTATGGTCACAGTGCTAAACCATCCAGCTGCTAGGTGGCTAACCGCTACTTGTGTGCTCCTCTGTGTTGCAGTTGCGTTCAGCGTTGGACTCCCTGCCCAGTTCTGCTATCGTCTCTATGGCCTGCTGTGCTACTGGCTCTACCAGAGGATATGACGAATTAGTACCCCATCAGGTTATACATACACACATACACACACTGTGCTACTGGTTCTACTGGGGGATATTTGTACCATCAAGTTTATATGCATAAACACCTACTAACACACACCTACTGTACTACTGGCTTTGCTAAGGGGAACTGATGAATGAGTAGCACATCAAGTTATATATACACACTCACACCTCATTATAACATAGATTAGTAGAATGTTTGGCTTGTTTGCGTGTAGATCTCGGTGGTAAAAGAGGAGCGTCTATACCCCAAGTGGAACCCCTCAGCGCCCCCCACCTCCACCGGTGAGGTTGGCACCCAGTCTGGCATCATAGCTGGAAAACTGGCACTCAACCAGATGCACCAGGAACTGGCTGCCCAGGGATTCATACAGGTAGGGTGTGTGCGTTGGTGCTCAGCCTCATCGCTGTGGTGTTTCTGCACTTCACTTCCCAGAGATCACCTGTCAGTCAAACAGTGGATTGATATTAGATGCAGTGGGTTGACGCTCCTTGGATTTTCTGTTGGTGAAGTTTGAGTTTCTGTAGGTGGCGCTCTTTCCTTTGTCTGTTCAGCCATGGTGGCTATCGCTGCTCATGCTAACTACCCAGTTCTTCTTCTGTTTATTCCAAACAAACTGGAAACGTAAAATGCATCACTTTCTGTCTCCAGAGGATTTCTCCCAGTAAAGACCTACCTGACACCAGGTGTTTAGAACAGCAGATGGAAAAGCTTTTATGAACTGGCTAGACGTTTAATCACAGAGAGTAGAAAAATTGACATTTGTTTATATGACAATGTCAAAGATGATTACTTAAAGTAGGACAAGCACAGATTACTGACTTAGCACTAGTTTCTGGAACATGCAAAGATGTTTTGGCCCAACTGCAGAACTCTTATAATTTCATGCAATTCCCATCTATGAAGTTGTAATGCTGAACGTCTGGTGATGCCACTTCCCCATCTTGTCTCTCGTCTAGGTGTACGTGGACCAGGTTGACGCCGACATCGTTGCAGTGACTCGTCACTGTCCCAGCACCCACCAGTCTGTGGTGGCGGTGTGCAGGACGGCTTTCTGGAACCCCAAAACCCACGAGTACTGCAGCAACGTCCCGCCCATGTTCATACCAGGTAGGATGATCGCACTGTATGCTTTATCTGCTAAATCAATGTTGTATTTGTATGTACGTTTTTCATCCTGTGTAGACGACAATTTTGCAGAATGGCTAGTAAAGGTCCTACTGAAACTACACACGCTTACTGCCCAAACTGCATGTGGCATCTCTCTCTCCATCTATCCCCTTCTCTTGCTCTGTCTCTCTCTCTCTCTAGGGAAGATTGAGGAAGTGGTATTGGAGGCAAGGACAGTAGAACGGCATGCTGAGAGTTATAAGAAAGATGACAACTATATCAACGGCATGCCAGAGTATACTGTGGAAATAAAAGAGCATATACCGGTAACTACTGTAATGTTGATGATCACCACAGTGCACCACTGAAATAAATGAGCGTATCAGTAGTAATAATACGAATGTGTGTACAGTTACAGGACAGTTCGGTAGTGAAACAGGCGGGGGTTACATCTAAAGGTCGATCAGAGTTTGTCCAGGAAATCACCTTCCAAAAGCTGACGCCTGGCAGTGTCATCGCCTTCAGGTAACACAAACACACATCCGCACAAAATCACATATGTCCCTTCTTCATTTGAGGGAAATTTGTTAGCATTGTTTATTGGGTTAAGATTGTAGGAAGTTTTGGAAATTGCAATTTTTACAGTATTCATTTTTCTCTCTCGCCCTCTCCCTCCCAGGGTTAGTTTGGACCCTAAGGCCCAGCAGTTGGTGGGGGTGCTGAGGTATTATCTAACGCAGTTCAGCCCAAAGTACAGAAGAGGCAGCGAAGCGGACTCAAACACACCTCCAGCACTGCAGAAACCCCTAGCACAGTGAGTATACACACACACACACACACACACACACACACACACACACACACACACACACACACACACATACCCTGCATGCCATTTTGTAACGTTTCTATTTGTCGTATGCAGGAATGTAGTGGAGGATGAACCCACCTTTATCTGCCTTTTTATTTGAAGAATAGAGTTTACCTCCTATTTTAGGTATACATAAATCTTTATGGCCTAAATTCATAGAATACATCATAATAAGTAGTGTCAAACTGATATAGGTTATATGAGGACAGGGTCTTTTAGGGGGGGAGGGGGGGGGGGGGTCAGAAAAGTAAATTTACCACTATGTCACTGGTCTTATGTATTCTGATCTCCTTTTTGTGAAATGGAGCTGCTTGGGGATCAAGAAATCTAGTTGCTTGTTGACTCATTTGGCAATACTCCTAATGTTGGTTTTCATACACAAAAGAGATTTTGATCTCAATGAGACGACCTGTTTAAATAAAGATTAATTAATTAAAAATGCTATCATCTCTCTGTTCACATGCAGTTTATGAAATGGCTAAATATTGTACTTCACTTAGTAGAGCAAGGCATTTGCCCTGCTAGGGTTAGGGGCTCCATTTTAAAGTTATATGTATATATGTGTGTGTCTGTGTGTTCCTAGGCTGATGTCCCAGCTAACATTAGCAGACCTGAATGTCCTTCTGTTTCGTTGTGACTCAGAAGAACAGGAAGATGGCGGAGGCTGTTATAATATTCCTGGATGGGAAAGTCTAAAATACGCTGGACTACAAGGTACATATATAATGAAAGCTACAGTACGCTAATAGCAACTGCTTACTAATATTATTGATAAACTGGTGTAACTTCCCTGGAAGGGAAAAAACCATAGGGGTTACGGCCCCACGAGATGGATTAAAGCACTTAATTTTCACACCTAGCAAAGCAGAATTTGACCCTCCACTCTCAACTCTCATTTTGTGGGGTCGGCTGACCCAGGTCAACCCTTTCACAGTCGACCCCAGTATTTCCCAGGTCCACTAGTCTGGTGTGAAAAGGGTAGAAATATTGTTCTGGTTGTCGTTCTGCAGGTCTGATGTCGGTGCTTGCTGAGATTCGTCCCAACAACGACCTGGGACATCCCCTGTGTGCCAACCTCAGACAAGGGGACTGGCTGATAGAGTATGTCTCCAATAGACTGATAAACAGAGAGGGACCACTGGCACAGGTAAGGGTTGAAGGGCTCGAGAGCCGAGAGTATGCAGGTTTTCACTCTAACCAAACACTACACCAGGCGATTCCTCCTCTCTGGTTGAAAGTGTGCTAATCAGTGAATCAACATAGGACGGGCACTGGATACAGGCGTCCGCTATATCATAAAAAATGTCCATATAGCAACAGATCCTGGAATTGATCATCCATTTAAACTTTACGTGACCGTAGGTTGGTCAGTGGCTGGCGGCCATGTTTGACTACCTGAAACACATCCCACGCTACCTCATCCCCTGTTACTTCGATGCCATCCTGGTAGCAACCTACACCACGGCCCTGGACGCAACCTTCAAACTCATGTCAAGGTGTGTGTGTGTGTGTGTGTGTGTGTGTGTTGCAAAGGGTTGGCTTACAATTAACTAAAAACTGAACAATCATATTTCCTGCCTTGCTGGTGCTACACATTTACTGTGGGTTGTTTTGCTCAGTGTGTGGTGATAGTATTATAGATAAGTATTTGTAGAGATGCACCAGTAGTATTTGTCATATGGGGATCTGTGTATGTTTCTTTAATTAACTCTTTCTGTCTCTCTTTCCTTATAGCTTCATCCAGAACGGGTCTAGCTTCGTCCGTCTCTTGGCTTTGGGTTCAGTTCAGATGTGTGGCATCGGCCGTTTTCCTGCCCTCCCTCCGGTTTCCACGGCAACAGAGGACGTCCCCTATCGCGTCAGTCCAATCACAGGCCAAAAGGAGCAGTGCTGTGTCTCATTGGCTGCAGGTACCCTAGCAACAGCCTATCATATGCACTGTTATTATTGTGTAACTAGTATTGATGGGCTATTATCTGACTGGTTATACGATTGATTGATTGATTGATTGATTAATTGATTGATGTTATCATAGTTAAAATGTTATTAAAGTAATCATAGTCAGCTAAAATGTAACCAATTTAAAACATAATTTTGTTAAATTGAAATGAAAAATAACTGTTTCAAATTGATTGTATAATTTTCTGATTTTCAACCATAGAAGAAGATTTTTGTGATAAATAGTTTTTCTTGAATTCTATATGGCACAACCCCCCTTCCCGAACCATCACATTGATTCATGTTTATGAATATTAGGGCTCTATGCATCTAACAGATTGAATGATTGATTGACGTTTCTCTAGGCCTTCCTCATTTCTCCTCTGGGATTTTCCGTTGTTGGGGCAGGGACACTTTCATCGCTCTGAGAGGACTGATGCTGCTCACTGGGAGACATTCTGAGGCACGGTAGGTGTGCGTGTACATACACTAGGGCAAGATTAATATATGGGGCCGATATTGGCCTTTTATTAAAAACTGGAAATCAGCCAGTCTGTCATCCACCTCTGATATGATGGATATGATGCATATTCTATTTTAAGATTATTTTTTTGAGGCATTTTTTCCGTTATTGATAGTTCACATTGAAAAGTAAGTGAGCACTCCGTCCTGAGAAAGCTGCACTCACCAACGTTAGATCTTTAGCCTCTCTCGTTCCTTTGGTATAAAGAGATCACATGATGTATGCATGAATATTTATTATTTATCATATTATGTAGTCGTAGTATTGTCCTGGGTTTTATTGGAGAGTTTTAGTGTCCCATGATGGTCTAAACGCTGGAATGAAATTTTGAGGGAAACACTGAATACTTGTATGTTTTTTTTGGTATGAAAATGGTCAAATTTAAAGATGTTCAATATCGGCAATAAATATCTGTTGGCAGTTTCAATCCAACAATATACAGCATCGGCCTTCAAAAACCCACATCAGTCAAACCCTAAAATATATCATACCATTATGTATTCTCTGTAGTAACATCATCCTGGCCTTTGCGGGGACCTTGCGCCACGGTTTGATCCCCAACCTACTGGGTGAGGGTCGCTGTGCCAGGTACAACTGCCGAGATGCCGTGTGGTGGTGGCTGCAGTGCATCCAGGTAGGAGGAAACGTTACGAAATGGGAAAAGGAGAGAGGAGAGAGTAAATTTATATAATTTGCTACCAAAACTTAGGTTAAGTTAGGTTAGATTTTTGCTGCATCTTTGCTCTCTATTATCATGATAAAAGGTACAAGATCAAATTTGGACTCACTTCCTATACTAAATTGATACTCACGGGGCTGGTAGGGAGGAAGAAACCCTGTAGGGGTGTGGCGATACAGTTTATTCAGACCTCTTCAAAATAATAGTTGAATACTGAACGCTTGGCTAAAAAGTGTCCCCAATGCTTGATCTTGCCAGTGATTTGTCCAATTCAGGGGCTTTTAAAATGTTGGGTTACACCTCAACTATTTCAAATAATAGAAACCAAGTTTGGTTCAGGTTCTTCATATGAGGGATTGAACTCATTTTACAGGCTTTTATGGAATGACCTTTCATTAATTGTTTTTGACCTCAGTTTCTGTTTGCTTTTATATTTTTTACCTTGCTTTTATTGCATTTGCTGTCAATTGTATTTGTTTTTCACTCCTTTGTAGAGCTCTTAAGTGTGTCATGTAAATAATGACTATTATAAAGACTATTATTATTATAATTCGATAAGGAGGATTCATTTCATTATTGTAGTTATTTATATAAGTATTTAACTGTTTTCATTCAAAATGGCAGGATATGTTTTTTCTTGCCTTCTAATAATCCCTTCTGGACTGAACCTGTACCTTAAACACCAAAGTATCTTCTGTAATTATAATAGTTCTTTGATCTATTGGCTCCTGTCTAAGGAAGGTAGCACCAATGTCTGGAAATGAGTTGATGGGGTAACTTTAAAAAACCATGGTCATAATCCAGCTAATTTGGACTGTGCCTGCGATTTTATAGGTTTGAGTTTAAGGAGCTGTTGCCCTGGTAACCAAATTTTAAGTCGTCAAGGAACAGAAAATCCCGGGTTTATGTTAAATTGTCAACAAACCTGTCCAGCTAACTTATCCACATGTGAGGAGCAGGGCCCAGGTCCACATCCTGATCCATTTCTTATGTACGTTCTTCCCTTTAGGACTACGCTACCCACGTTCCCCAGGGGCACGAAATCCTGCACTGCCCCATCACACGCATGTACCCCACTGATGACTGTGAACCCCACAAACCTGGAGAGGTGGTACGTAACACACACATGCACAGACAGATGGACAGCCAGACACATTTTAAGATAGTGTGAAAAGATACAGTCATGCTTGGCCAAGTTCAAGTCCTGACCTAAACCAACCGAGATGCTGTCAGGACCTGATGCGTCTGTTCATCTGAGACCTCAAACCTCACTGAGGGGATCGAGTTCTGTAAGGAGTGGGAGAAAATCCCTCCATGAAGAGACTGATCAGTGATCAGTGGTATAGGAGATGTTTAGACATTTATTCACTCATTGTAAATAAACAATGAAAGTATATCATATTTATTTGTGCATGTTCTTTATACGATTTGAGGTTTGGATAAGAAGGTTTTTTCTCTATGAAATAATGAACCCTCCTGGTAGGGTTGAGTAGATACATAGTAAAATGGAGCTTATAATAATCAAGGATGACACATTAAAGTCTCATTCATGAGTTTCCAGTGTGGTCTTTGATTCTTGGCCCCAGCGAATGATGTTCCAGTCCTGCTGTGATCTGATTTTGCAGTCAGAGCCCCTATGCTTTGGAACAGCCTGCCCGAACTCACGCTAGCGGACTCACGCTAGCGGACTCACGCTAGCGGACTCACGCTAGCGGACTCACGCTAGCGGACTCACGCTAGCGGACTCACGCTAGCGGACTCACGCTAGCGGACTCACGCTAGCGGACTCACGCTAGCGGACTCACGCTAGCGGACTCTGTGTCACCTGAGTCATACTAAAAACCCTCTTTTATAGAAAAGCCTTTTTAGAATTGTTGTACTCCACCCGCCTGTGCTTATTTCTTTTCTCATTTCATTTGTCTTGTAATTGTTATGACTTTTACTGACTTTTATCAGTTTTGCTGATAATTTGGTGAAAAGTGCTTTTAACTATTAGCTATTTAACTTAAGTTATTATTAATATGATTATTATTTATTGCTCACATTTTACTTATCTTGTAAATCATTTTATCTCTTTTGCTCTGTAAACAAAGATTAATGTTGTTATTATTATTATTATTATGATAAAAGTTACTTAAAAGTCTTAAAACATCACTATACTAACGTGTGTGTGTGTGTGTGTGTGTGTGTGTGTGTGTGTGTGTGTGTGCTTGTGTTTGTGTGTGTATATTCATGCATTTCTGCCTATAGGAGCAGCCTCTGTATGATGTGATCCAAGAGGCTCTCCAGCGCCACCTAGAGGGCATCTCCTTCAGAGAGAGAAATGCAGGACCCAAGATAGACATGAACATGAGAGATGAAGGTAGGGCAGGCTGTGTGCGTGTGTGTGTGTGGTATTAAACGTGAAATATGTATATAAAAATGTCGTCTGAGCTCAAGGCTGACTAAATGTTTCATAGTGACACTTTCTAACCCTGAGTTTAGCCCCAGTTTTGCATGGTTAGGGATGGTATTGTATTGAGTATTGATGGTGTTCTGATTTGTAGCATTTCATGCATTCTTAAGACTGATCAGACAGAAAGTTTTATTCTAAATTCATTCAAACACAAAGCACAGCTGTGAGCATCACTAGTAACACAGTTACATCATTCTTGTTGCTGTGTGCAACTATCCCATAGCGTTAGCTGGCTGACCTGAAATAACAAGGGATGTTGTTGATAATAAAAAATGGACACGAGAAGTTAGTGATTACTCTGCTCACTCTTGAAGAGTTCATTCTGAATGGAGGATGTAGCTGTTTGGAATATTACTTACTGGGAAACTGGTTATTTCCCTCTAGGCACTGCTAAAACAACCACTTATTAACTAACTTTTTTTGAACTACCTGTCTATATACCTAACTATAATTGCTGACCTCTAACCCCATCCCAGGGTTCAACGTACTTGCTAAGGTGGACCCAGCAACAGGTTTTGTCACTGGGGGCAACCGCTTCAACTGTGGGACATGGATGGACAAGATGGGAGAGAGCGAGAGAGCCAGGAACAAAGGCATGCCGGCTACTCCTAGGTAATGTACACACACCGAACACACACACGTTCTCTCTCATCACTTGAAGAATAATCAACAACTCAATTCACTTTTAATGTCACAGATTTTACAAGACAGACTGCTGTTATTATTATAATATTACATGTATGATTTTCTTTCTTAATTTTCTCTTTTCTCTTTTTTTCTCTCTCTCCCTCCCTCCCTCCCCAGAGATGGAGCAGCAGTAGAAATAGTTGGTCTCAGTAAGTCGACAGTTCGCTGGGTTGTGGATCTCCATAAGAAAGGACTGTTCCCTTACGATGGAGTTAAAGTACACAGAGATGGTATGACACACACACACACACACACACACACACACACACACACACATACACACACACACACACACACACCTTCCACCCATAACAAATGATTGAGTTTCTATTTTGATACCCATCTGACATGAACTCATCCAACCCTTTCCTCTCCTCCGCCAGGTTAAAAAAAATGTCTCATATGTCCAGTGGACCAATCGGATCCAATACAACTTAACACTTTCATATAAATAATTAAATGATCATAAATGGTGTAAATGTAGCATCGTGTCAGCTGAGATGGTGCGGCATTGCAAAGCCCAGCCTTTATGATGCAATGTTAGACCTGGCAATATTGAAATCTGACAATGCAAAAATAATGCAAAAACAAATGAAATAATGTGTGACGTGATCAAATAGCATATGTGATGCGTGAACTCACCAGTACAAAAGACAACTCAGTTAACTTGAATTAACAGAGAATTGCTCTGAAATGTGGGAGATTAATGGGAGAAATGGCATCAAGAGAGCACAATGGAAGTTTAAAGTGGTAATGTGTGAGACCCTTTTTTTTTTGTATTTTGTCCATCTCCATCTTTGGTGTTTGGTGTTTAGTAATTTAAAAATAATGGAGAAAAATGAGAGTGTGGGCAGGTATGGTAGCTCTGATCCCCATGATCCAGCCGAACCAACATTTTGATAACTACTGTAGATTTATGTTGATGATATTGTATATAATTAAGCAATATCAGTGTGTTTATCAGGTATTCTACAATGGCTTCCAATGTGACAGCTGAGTACCCCAACTATCCATATTAAAATATTTTTTTCCCCCGTTGTTTCTCCAGGTAAGGAAGTGTTCATCTCCTATGCCCAGTGGAATGACCAGCTCCAACAGTCATTCGAAGTGGGTTTCTGGGTTTCCGGGGAGCCAGAAGACCCCAACGAGCAGCACCCCGACCTGGTGCATAAAAAAGGCATCTATAAGGACAGCTACGGAGCCTCTAGCCCCTGGTGTGACTACCAGCTGAGACCCAACTTCACTATTGCCATGGTTGTGGTAGGTAGATGGACTGAAAAAAAATATATAGTGTGAATTTGTCTCACGAAGAGAGACTAGTGGATTATTGAGCTAACTTTGGGCTTAACCCTGGATTTTCGGTCTCACGAAGGTGGCTCACTTTATAGCAGGGGGGGGATCACCATGGTAACTGAGGCTGCACAACGAGCCTGCTCCGGACCAGGTTATGATGACCAGGTTCAAGATATTGGATTAAAACATAGAAAAGCCTCCAATCAGCTTTCTGGAAAAATGGCATCACCTTTCCTAGAGTATGTTGTACTTTTTCAATAACCAGATATGAACAAAAGCATTGCATTCAAATGAATGAGACAAGTAATAAAAAGAACTGGGTGATTCTATTGAATGAACAGATAATAAGAAGGGCTCTTACAGGGCGATACCAGAGACATAATAAATGTTTGTAGCGTTCCCAGGCCTACTCTGGCCATACAAAAGGACTTCTATCAAATAGCAGGTAGCTTACACTAGTTGACTATGGTTATCAATAATGAATGTAATTCACTGTTGCATATTTAGTGCACTGAAATTCTCTCATAGGATCCCAGGGAGTGCTTGTTGCGATATATTGCATATATTCCCATCAGCACAGCCCTGGGCGAATCTTTTCACAGTCTTAATGTGACGACACAATATGAAACGTTTGGCCACTGCGCCAGCGATACGCCTATTATAATGTTTTTGTATTGCTTACATTTATTCAATATATTAGTTTGTTCTTCTTGAGAGTAGAACATAAATGGTTGTCATATTTCTCAATTTTGTTGCCTATTTTGATATTCTAGTTGTGCTTATATTACTTATTTCCTTTTCCCTGCTGAATCTTATTAAGCTACTTTTGCTTCTGCAATGACCTAATTTCCCCCTGGGTAGCAATATCTTATGCAAAATCTTATGTTGAATCCGCTGCTCTGGATCTGTCCTTGTTGCATGCGATTGGCTGTTTGTTACAAACCCCGCCCCTTTTATGTGAACGTGCTTTCTGTGCAGAAATTGGTTGAACGACTACATCTCTAATTTTAATTGGCTGAGTAATCTGATCTCAGTGTGAGGATTGAAGATCTTTGTGTTGTAATTGGCTGGCTGACCAGATCTGTTTTTGACAGGCTCCAGAGCTGTTTACAGTGGAGAGAGCATGGACGGCTCTGGAGGTCGCCGAGAAAAAACTGCTGGGACCTCTAGGAATGAAGACACTCGACCCTGAGTAATACACACACACACAGACACACTCACACATCAAGAGAAACATAACTAGACAGCTTGTAAATTACTAAGTTTGTAATAAAATATTTTTGAATCTTTATTTATTTATATTATTTTGTGATAACGACCAGTTCGCTGTACATTATCCCTTACATATGTTCTCTTTATTTTATCTTTAATCCCAATGGTAAAATGATACTTTTGCTGCCG
Source organism: Hoplostethus atlanticus (assembly GCA_034670405.1). NCBI lineage: Eukaryota > Metazoa > Chordata > Actinopteri > Trachichthyiformes > Trachichthyidae > Hoplostethus > Hoplostethus atlanticus. Next base: position 313,858 of record JAXDDX010000076.1, on the reverse strand, counting down.
TAGTGACATGGTGTTCTGTGGCGTCTATGACAACGCACTTGACAACGACAACTACAACTTGGCCAGAGGCTTCAACTACCACCAGGGACCGGTGAGTCGGACAGCTCCTCCACTGGTGTGGAGTGGTACTGCAGCTAAATAAATCAGTCCTGGTTATAGAGCCGGAATGTCGCATGGCGCTGTGATACTGGAGTAAATAATTCCATATTAACCAACCAACCAATGTAAATCTATTGGTGATAACAGACAAACGGTAGGTAGACAGTGAGTCTTCTACTGGGTTTGAAAATGTTTCATTGTTTGATTGTAATTGTCATTGATTATTATGATCCTTATTGAGAAATAAGCTTTATCACTATCTGATCCTGATGTTTCCATGACAACCTTTACAATATCCATAAGCCTTGCTGGCTCCCAACTAATCAGACCATCAGGAGAGATCTATACCCTTGTAATGTCCTACTGCAAGGATGATGAAATGAATGTTAGCAGAGGTGAAAATCAAGTTTTTTGAGTTTTGTGTTGCTTTTTTTTTCTTCTGAGCATTACTGTGGCTAAGAACAGCTTCTGTAATTGTGTGTGTATAGGAGTGGCTGTGGCCCGTAGGCTACTTCCTACGTGCTAAGCTCTACTTTGCCAAGAAGCTGGGTGAGGAAACCTACGCCAAAACGGTCACACTGGTCAAAAATGTTCTGTCACAACACTACACCCACCTGGAGAGGTAGGAATGCCGGCTGGCTATTTACCTCCTTCTCTCTGTCCATTCATGTTGTCTCAGACACCACTAATTACACTAAATTACACTGATTGGTCCAAAGGGAGGGGCTACAATAACACTAATTTTTGGGGACCCATCATGTCTCCCACACTGCAAGTTGGAATGTCAGGACATTTGGTTCACATACCCAGCTATCCTTGCTCTGCAATTTTACCACAGATGTACACCATATTGGTTTTTCTACCACTTTCAGTTTCTGGAAAACATGATTTGGCCCTTCAAAATGAATTTGCTTTGACCTTTTTCACATTGTATAACTTGTTACTAATTGGCCCAAAGGTGGTCTGCATCATTGGTGCGGGGTGACATGTCATGTACAGATTTGTTTTGTCACAACAAACCCAAAGAAAAAACTATAGTCTGTTTTCTCTCGTTCTCTTACTCTCCTTTGTTTTACTGCTGAAATGCTATAAATGACACACTAATTGATCTGTGAAGTTTTAATGAAATTTGTTTTGCTTTGTTTATGTACCCCCCCCCCCCCCAAGGTCTCCTTGGAAGGGTCTGCCAGAGCTGACCAATGAGAATGGCCAGTACTGCTCCTTCAGCTGTGAAACCCAGGCCTGGTCTCTGGCCACTGTGCTGGAGGTCCTCCATGACCTCTAGATGACCACTGAAAGGACCCGCCCCAATGTGACCGCTGATGTCTGACATCACTTCCTGTCTCACACAGAGGTCGCACTTCCTGTTGTAGCTCAGAAAGGAGGGAGCAGAATTCACCAGGCTCAGTTGTCAGTGAAGGGGCACCTCACCCAATAACAAAGCTGGTTTAGTGAGTTCTTCCTCCTCCTCACTATCAAGGTCTATAAATTACCAGATTGAGTCCTATGACACCCAGTGATGTCTGACATCACTTCCTGTGACGTGTCTATTGCTGCGTTCATGTCCTATGGGAATAATTGTGGGAATGACTTGACAGTTCTAAGCAACAATTTGGAAGTGTTCAAGCCGTCAAGAGTTTTCTGTAGACTTTGGTTGCTCTTGACCAACCTTTCACACTGAACACACATGTACTAAGTACACACATGTACAAACCAAACATCGCAATGTCAACCACAAGCCAAGTAGTTGCATGGCATTTTGTTGAGTTGTGATAACAAAATGACTGAATGAATGAATTTTGTTTTCTATATTTGAAATGAATATATCATATCGTACTCCTGACAGAAGGTATTTTCTTGTCAGTGACCGGTATCCAATCGCCAAATCCCAAGTTCCCAAGTAGTTTTTGCCACCTGAAAGCTAAAGTGAATGGTATTTTCTAGTAGGGGGGCTCATATTTATCATCGTTCCCATATGACATGAATTTAGCATATTTCCAGGGTGAGCCATAATTTGAGAGTAGTCTTGTCCCACTGCTCAGCCACCCATTTTCAAATGAACATCAAGGAAACGTATTAGTTTTGTCGTCATCATTGTCTTGACCTGAATAATCTATAAACCTTGTAGGTAGAGAGGTCTTCCTGTAGGGGTGGAACGGTACATTTCAACAAACCACTTGGTTTGGAACCCACATGGGAATCCATTACGTTCAAGCTGAATCATGGCCAGTGATCAATGCTGGTAGTAGCCTTACTAAACCAACTACCAGTAGCCTTCTTTGCTGTCTTAGAAATCCAGAAATATCATCTCAATCTCCAGAAAGCTTTGTCTATAAGTACTAAAACTAAAAGATATCTCAAAATATGTATTCTCTTTACGATGGGAGAATTTTTTCCTGAAACAGAAAATTTCCTTCATATGTGCTACAGCAGTGAACAGATAAGTTAAAGAACTGTGACATGTACAAAATCACCTTTCACTAAAGTTAGTCAGACGCTGTACCAAAAAAGTACCGCACCAAATGTACTGAACCCACAAACCCAGTACTGTTTTGTGAACCTTTCCACCCCTATCATACTTCTGTAGCACTTCTTGCTGTAGCTTGCTCCGTCATATTGTGAATGGTTTCCTTCACATTGAGATTACTGTCGATGTGCTGGCGTGTACCAAACGTTCCATCACCCCAGTCACTAATGCTTTGTCCCGTTCAAAATTCGGAAGTCAGAAATTTCTGCCAAGTGGGTCGTAATTACAACCTCGGCGTGTTCCAGCAGTCCGGCTCGGGGAAAGAAACGGGAGAAACATGGACGCCCACAAGATTTTCTTTGCCTAACGTTAAAAATACTCTTCCCCAACCGTAATGCTATCAATAATATTTAGCAATGTTAGCTAGCTAGTTAGCATAACATTTTAGCAACTGTTTGAGCACACTTTTACTTACAAATGTATACGTTTAACCATGTACCACACAGGTGTTTTGATGGACTTAAGGTCATGCAGTGCTGATAATTGAACTTGAAGTGTATTATAAACATGTTAAAAGTAATGCTGTGCAGTGTTTATAGTGCGTGCTGCCATGTCGAGACGTGACACCAGATAATTGTATGTCGGAAACCTGGTCGAGGAATTTCCTACTCGGAATTTCAACTCGAAGGCCCCGTGCCATTGCATTTTTTTCCTAGCAGGAAGTCAGAATTTCAGACTTTCTGACATTTCTGGAACACAGCATTATATCCCACCCAGGGCTAGGTGCAACTCACTTACAGTTCAGTCAGTCCAGGAAGTGTGTTTTGTAGTTCAAATATTTAAAAAAAAAATGGTACGCGATAGTTGTGTGTGAATGTCTATCACCACATCATCACATTCTGAATGAATTCTACTGAAAGTAAACTGACTCCAGCCCTGTGGTGTCGGTGAGTACTCAATGTCAGATCATCCTGCGTGCTTGTGTCCTATACCCTACACCCAAAGCACTTTCACCCTATACACTGTGCTCTGACTAAAGGGACGTAACGCTGTACCTTTTGTCACTAGGACAGGTACATGTTGTACCTTCGTATCTCAAGAATGTGTCTTTATACCTTAAGACTTCATAACTGTATAACTGGTGTCCCATTTCAAATTCCCCATCACTCTGTGCACTTATACCTTAAATCCTACCTCCTTACAGCCTAAAGCCCTAACCTCTACCCCTCTTAAATCACTTTTATCTAAACATAAGGTCACTTTAAGCTAACAACCTGTAGCACCAATGATGTATGTAGTGTAAGTTGTGAACGTCTATACCTTAAGCATTTACACCCTAGGCCCTGTTCCCTACATCCTATGTCTTGACATACATCCAATGCCTTTTTATACTTAGACCTATGTTTTTTTTTATCTATACTTACATTTAAAAAGGAAGGTTTCATTTTCAATACAGCCACGCGTCTCATTTGGGACGGCTCACATCTTTGTCACATCTAGCCGTGAAATGTACCGTCCCAAACTAAGGCCCAGTATGAAACCAAACACCTTCAACATGTGGCCACTTTGCTTGAGTGATCCAAAGTTGTTACTTGCTGCCTTTGCATTTTTGTCCATATGGAGATTCAAGACAGTTCATATTTTGTCCAGTGGACCACTCGGCCAATTGGCAACTTTGAACTGAAGCATTTACACCCAAGGCCCTATTCCCTACATCCTATGTTCTTGGTACCAATTGCAGACCTCAAAGAGTTCTTTGAATCTGGCAACAAGAACATTCACATTAAGTCATGGAATAGTTAAGTAAGCAGAACTGTGGGGTTTTAGATTGGACCTTACACTCCCGGATGTGTTGAAAACAAAATGGTACGTCCTTTTGAAGAGTGACCACCCAAAGCCTTTAATCCCTACATCTTCACAGCCTATTTTCTACACCCTACGCTTTAGCCTTACAATTTCACACCATATTCCCTACACCAGGGCTATTCAACTTCGTTGGCAAGTGGGCCACATAAAAAAATACCCCAGTCTACTCCTCCTCCTGTCTTTTTAATTATATTACTGAGCATTTACACAACATCAGCCTACTTTCAAATACTGTCCATGTTATTGTCACTCGATTATGCGTCCTGTGTGACAAATACAGTACATAGTTCATATGTTGATTGTTCAGCGTTTTGTATTATTTTTGATTATTAACGTTATTATATTAATTGCCAGCAGTCTGGCGGGCCGTTTGAAACATTGAAAAGGGCCGGATCTGTTGAATAGGCCTGCCCTACACCCTAAACCCATATCAGACACATCATCAGCCCCTTTTTCTGCCCTATGTCCTTTCATACACACTAAGCCAGGGTTTCTTGACATTTGTATCAGGAACCAAAATGAGTCCTGTGGCTCATCTGAAGTCCCTGGGTGAGAGGCTGTCGGCTCATTTGAATCCCGTGCCAAAAAGGTTTTACCCTTACATCAGTTATCATGGGAGATGATGTGGAGGTTCTAATGTAACTGTAGTCAGCAGATTAAAGCATGTGTTAGGTGTGTGTTGTTCCCGCACTTTTTTATGCCAGATTTATGATAGATATGTTAGATTCAGAAACCAGAAGTGTTGTGGTACAGTAATAGTAACTAGCCTGTATCAGGAGAGAGATCAAAAACTATTGTTACACATTACTGATTACCTGCTTAAAATTGTAATCGGTAACTTGGATTATGTTTTCAGTTCAATTTTGCGCAACAGGCTGCTTGAAATAAAAGTAATTTTTAGCTCAGATGAGTAACATAACCTACAAAAATGGTCTTCCAGGTTCACGTCGTCCCGTTTCCCTCAAACCTTTAAACGTTGCCTAATGTTTCTATGGCTCTGTCATAATCATCTGTGAAACTGTTTTCTGCATTTTAAAAGCACCATAGAGTGGTAACGCCAGCCGCGATGCTTCGTGCTTCCACCGGTTCCCTTGAGGGACATGTCCACGCTGTAGAGCCCTGTGTTATTATGGCTGATCTTCCTTTGTGTTGTAGTCGGTAGACCTCGGGGCTGTGACACACCCGGCAACTTTTTGAGCAACGTGACATGGGTCCTCTCTCACAAAAGGAAGGAAGTGAACCGAACAAACCTCACAAATCAAACAAATCTGAGCAAAATGCAGCTGCTATGTAATTAATCTGAGAGTTTTGAGATGTCCCAGTAAAGTTGCCTTGTGTATCACAGCACTTAGATGTGTGTTGCTGTAAACCAACTGTTCTGTCTCTTACTTTTCTGTCCTGAAATCCTCTGCTGTGAGTGTCACTATCACTGACCCTGCTGTAACTACCAGACGTAGACTTCTGACTTTACCACAGCACATCTTCTACCTGTGTGGACTGGTCACCTTCAGGGCCAGAAACAAATATCTTGGTGTCGGAACGTCTTGGAAGCCGATACAGTGCTTGATTACATTTAAAATACCTGCTGACTACAGTGTCTGGAAGTAAAATAACCTGGTGCACAAATCCTGACAAATCCTGGGTTGACGTCATTCAGTCCTCCAGACATCCCATAGTGCAACACTGCATCCGGCATTTACTCTGCTTTTTCCTCTCTGTCCGAACTGGCAAGAGCAGATATTGACATTTGGGCAGGGGTGGAAACGGCACTAAAATATCCTAAGTAGAAGTTACTATTGTTGAAATCAAACCAAGTAGGAGTAAAATACTGGTGGAAAAATCTACACAAGTAAAAAGTAGCTAATTTAAAATGTACTCAGTAAAAGTCCCATAAAGAAAAAAAGTTCAAACATGATTGTTTTTGTTGAAAAAAGAATTAATTCACCTCAGTTATTGTTTACACTGTAAGAGCACTGTTGATATTGCAGATGCAATTTACTATTGTCCCGTTTCTGATGCAATGCTTATGGAGAGTCTACAAAATATGTACTGTAATGGATGCAACTTATAATGTACGAGAGTACTTAAAAAAGTAAAATTATGTATCAAAAATCACTCAAGAAGCAAACAACTACTATTCAGTTATGACAAGTGGAAATGTCATTCATTACTTCCACCATTATATTTGGACGTTTGTATTTTTACACTGGGATTTGAAATAGAAAGATGTCAAACCAAGAAGTGGCTTGGCTTCTTATCAGGCATTAATTTAAAACCCACAGTCACCAAATGAACAAGTTAGATGATGGAAATGGAAATATCACTCAAAGCAAAAATAACAAATATGACCAGATTCTGTTTGCAAGCATGACAAGGAGACATTAACAACAACAAACAATCCAATAATCCAAAATCAATCAATTAATCAGTACTACAGTCCAATCCTGTCAAGTAGTGCAGTGGGAATGTCTAGTTGTGATGTTTTATTGGACAGTATTAAAGGTTTTTTGGAGTGATGAGATTCAGATCGTGCAGAGGGTTTTGGAGTTATCCTGGAAACGAAAACTTGTTTGACCAGCACTTCTGTTTAATCTGACCCAGAGCCTCGCCATACACCCACACCACCCCCGCCGTGTCACACGCAGATGGTTCGATCCGTGCATTTGTCATTTTATCAGTCAGTGTGTGTGCTTTCTGATGTTGTCGTTGTTCAGGCTGTTATCGCCGACTGTTACCGTTGCCATACACAGAGCAATGCTAAATAAACTGTTCCGTGACTTCGCCTCCTGTCTTCTGTGTGAGAATTTACCATTTTGAATAAATGGATGATCCTATAATTGATCTTTGGGTGTAGTGTTTTTTTCCCATCTGAAGAGTGATTCTGAGGTTGCTTAATCCAGCAGCTCATAAGCACACTATAGAAGCTATTGTTGAGGAAGTTTCCTGAGCCTTGGACCCGTGAAGCTCAATCAAAAATGTGCAAATGTATACAGGAGTTATGAATTTTTCTATTTGACATCTATTGGGCCACCCTTTTGTCCCCTGGTTCTCCATATTAAAACGTCATGTTACCGCTGCCTTCTGTGTTGCTATGACCTTAGTAGTGACCAAACGGACCACTTTGGTGCAATGCCTTGCAAAGTAGCAGGCCTTGGGGCCCTTCAAGGGACTACTTAGGTAGAAGATAGTTCATGGGTTATAAAATCATGGGTTATAAAAATAAGCAACACCAGTTCTAAGATTTAATGAAAAGATATTGTACATCAATTTTACTTTATTTTATCACATTTTAGACATTTTTCACATGTAACATTTTTATTTAGTCTTTGATATAGAAAGTTATGGATGAAAAATCTGAAAGAAGCATCAATTATTTATTTTCTGGCAATATAATTGATTTTTGGTCATAGTTTAGCCTCCTTTTTATTTACCACTGCATCAGTGTGTGAATGGTGACTTGTTCTGCAGTTGGAGTTAATATTAGGGGCTTTGGCTAAGAGTGTTGGCTCAATGTTGAGACTGTAAAAGCAGAGAAAGGTGTGTGTGTCTGTGTCAGTAGCAGGCAAACAGAAACAGCAGAGCGGTGAACATTCCAGTCAGGGAGAAGAAGACCTGAAGAGAGAGAGATAGAGTGTTTGTTGCATCAAACAGTGCTGAGCGGAGTTGAGAGGTGTCAGGTAAATACATTGCGTTTAAATCTGTACTAGGCAAAAGGCTGCAACAGAGATGAGCGTCCCATCTCCACTAATTGAAAGGCCGTAGATTCACCCTATTTGTGGGAAATCTTCACAAGTGACGCATCCAAACTTAAGAGTGAAACACTGTCTCCTAAAGATCAGTGATCGCTACGGAGGTCAATGTTACATTAACAAACTTCTGAGGAGAACTATTGTCATGTAGGAAAAGGTAGTTAAAACAGCCAGTCAGTCAGTAGACCAGTCAACCAGTCAGTAAGTCGGTTAGTAGACCAGTCAGTCAGTACTCACTCCAGCAGCAGAGTTGTCCAGGCTCAGAGTGCTGCTGTTCACCTGCACCCAGAACGTTGTGAAGTCCTGCACCAAGGTGGCACTGCCATGATAATTATTAGTTCATTGTTATTTACAGCTGAAAATGTTTCATGTTCATGCCAATGTACTGATGTAATATTAAATGCACATGGACGTCAATTAGAAAAGTTACTGAAAGTGTGTGTGTGTGTGTGCGTGTGCGCGCACGTGTGTTTTACCAAAAGTAGATCTCTCCATAGGTGCTGTTGCCAGGCGCCTCCCATGTCATCTCAACCTTCTTTTTCTGTGCTGCTGACGCCTGACTGACAGACGAGTTCTGCACACACACACACACAGTATTAATGCAGTATTTCTGTAGCAATATCTTTTATTTAAAAATTATTTTTTTGTCATTTCGTAAATATCAGTTATATCAAAATTGTTTACTGACTTCATGAATAATTAAGTCCACACTTTACTCAAATTTGGCAAAAATATCAATCATGAAATTACTATTGAATTAATTTTGATTAACTACTTTCTCCTGATTCAATCTCAGTCCATCTTTAACAATCTCTGTCAAAAACAACACACCTAGGCTATTATGAAACGCAGCTAACACTAAAAGTGTGAAATAACTTTTAAATTGAAATAAAACAAAAAATTAAATTAAAGTGAAAAAAAAACAAATGCTACATTGCCAGGCTCCAAAACTATTTAAAATAAAAATCATGGATTATTTTTTTAGTTTTTGTTTTCATTTGGTAATTTCTGTCAGGGTGGCAAATTATTCTCCCGAATTAACGGGAATTCATTCACCTTTTTCCATTACGAACCAAAATGAGAACCAAATTATGTGAACTTCAACTTGCGACCACTGTTCTCTTTGCCGATGCAGTTTGGCATATGCTTGATTTTCAACACCCTTCCTCTTTCCACATGCAATAATGACCAACCATCAGTAGCTGCATTTATTGTGATTTAGTTACTTCGAAGTTAAAGCCCTTCCTGTTATGTCATCGTCCTCCTCTAGACTCTTATTTTGTCATAAGGAGGTTCTTATTCAGCCTGTTAAATAAGTGACCTCATCATTAGAAAATGGAATCCAGTGTCTCTATCAATTGACTCAAGTGAATGTCAGCCGTCTCCAACCTTTAACACGCTCATACAGTGGAGTCGTGTACCTTCATGCCGCCACAGCCTAGTGCGACGAACAGGGTGGTGTTGATGTTGGTGAACTTTCCCACCGGCCACACCAATACCCCTGCCCCAAGAAGCAGAAAACAGAGTTAATTTCAAGTCTGGTGTTTTGCCCAATTTTGTATCCCCTAAAAATGTGTTCCCCCTGGCGTCTCCAAATAAAATGACAAAATTATTTCAATTTCAAAATGTTCAAATGTTTTATAAACAATTCACAGGTACTACTACTACTACTACTACTAATAATAATAGTCAGTAGTAATAATAATTTATTATTATTACTTTTTACACTTTTCAAAATTCATACATCTAAATACACATGCATGTACAACTCTGGCCATGATTATTGGCACCCTCTAATACTTAGTTTCACAGCCTTTGGCAATGATGATTCTTCCAAACGTTTCTTGTAACCATCAATAAGCTTCCAGCTACTTTCCGCTGACATTTGAATTGTTCTAATTGTTGCCAATAATCATGGCCATGGCTTTTTTTTTTTGTATTATTTGCTGTTATAAATCGATAGATGAAGTTGTTTAAATTCCCAATTATTTCAGAAGATATTGAACATTATCTGCATAAATTGCAAGGGTGCCAATAATCTTGGCCAGAACTTAACAACAAACATTTAAGTACTTATTTGTGTTTTTTGTTGTTGTTGTTTTACCTTGGCCGTCCCGGCCCCTGGCCTGTAATAAGAAACCCTTGAACGGCCCGGAGCTGTTCCCCACCACCTCCATTGTAACTGGAAGGAGGTGAAGAGGGTGTTAACGTTAATTTGACACAGACTACTGGAGAAGGAGAGGAGGAGGAATGGGCTGGGCGGGAAGGGGGCTAAAGGAGAGAAGTGGGGGGTAGAGAAGGCAGGGGAGAGGGAGGGAGGTGAGAGGAGGAGCAATGGTGGTGGACGGGGGGAAATGGTGTAATCGTGGCATAACGGAGGGAGTAGGGAAGAGAGGGATGAGAGAGAAGGGATGGGAGGGTGAGACTGAGGTCAAAGTGAATTCCTCTAAACATGACCTCTGACCTCTGCACTGTTACACAACACCACTCCTGGGTGGGAGGGAGGGATCAGGTAATTATACAATTAGAGGGAGGTTAGATGTGGAAAAAGTGATGGGGGGGGCGGGCGACAAGCGATGGGAGATTACAGAGAAATGGTGAAACCACAACCACTGAATCTGGAGAAGCTCTCTTTACACAGCCAAGCCACTGAAAATTCTGATTCAGAGCAGGAATAAAGGGAGGAGCAATCGGTTTTCATTGACATTATTTAACAGGCTTTTACACTGAAGTTCATCTTTACACTGTACAGGAAAACCTGACTCGACAGAGCAACATATTATTGCAGAAACTGGCCTGTAGATGCCCTGTTTTAAATAGGGTTTAACTGATTTTATTTTACTACTACTAAACTAATGAGTTTTGAGGGCCAATACTGATACTTTTGGATTAAAGCTGCCGACATTTGACCATTTTCATGCCTAACAATTCCAAAAAGTGACAAGTATTCAGTGTTTCCCCCAGAATTATATTCTTCATAGGATGAAAAAAACCTCTGAAACAGCATTTAGACCATAGTGGAGTAAACTAATACGGTAACCCAGGGCAAGACCCGCCCACTTAAGAAGAATGTAGCCGACATTTTCAGTTAAAACAAATATAATTTGAATATCAATATAATTTCTACACAAGAGCTTAAATAAACACATTTAGAAGATGAGTCAGGGAGGGATTCAGGCTCCCGACCTTTGATGACTCCGCCAGGCCTGTAGGTGGTGCTGGACGCAGACAGTGCGTAGGGCGAGCGGGTGGTGGAGGGGGTGTAGGTGTGGTGCCCAGGCATCATGCTGCCACAGGAAAATGCCACCGAGCCGTTGGAGAAACACATACACTCCTCTGCACACCACACACACACCAACACCAACACCAACGCCGCGGCTTTAGGAGGCATCTGGAAACAGGACAGGAAACAATCGAATCAGAAGCAGTTATCCATCAAGGGCATTTACATTCAATCAGGTATTAAAAATAATGACTCCGCTGGTTTTGTCATCGATTTCTTTTTACATCAGCAAATCCAAATAACAAAAACAAAAAACTGCCATGTCATTTGTGAAATAGCAGTAGTAGTTCATTAAAGGTGCTCTCTGCAGCACTTTAACATAAGTAAGTCATTACCTTTTTACTGTTGTTGTTTTTTTTTTACCTCTTTGTTGTTTACGTTTTATTGATCTTAGTCATGTCATTATCCATTTTTATTTTTTTGCTTGTGAAGCACTTAACTTGTTAATCTTGTTAACTTCTAACTTTGTTTTGCAAAGTGCTATATAAATAAAGATGATTATTATGAGTCATATTGATTTGTCACCAAATGCTGTGGGAGTCAATACATTAATATTGTTTCCGCATTTGAAAATGTTGCTAGATTTGTCACTTTTGAGGAATAGTCACTAGTGGGGTCTGAAAGGTCACTAAATCTGTGGAGAGGAAGCAACAGGGTTTATGGGAAATGCGTTTTTAATTTTGAGAAACACAAAAAGCGCTATACACACAGCATCTTTAATCAAAATTGTAATTTTTAAACTGCCGTCTGAAAACATGCATGTGGCAACAAACACTGGCCAGACCCACAAGTAACTTTACAGTTTTTTATGATCACTAACAAGCATTTAGCTATAAGATACTTTTTCTAAACTCCTAACACAGCAATACACCTACATCACACAATTAGCCAAATAGTTAATTTTCTGCTCAAAACCACATTTTGTTAATTAAACACCAACTCTACATTTCAAAATGCAAAATAACTCTCTCTACATACACTAACTCTATCAAAACACGACAAACCAGACTCAATATCAAATCATTCTTTCAAAACACTAGCACATGTTTTCTATCCAAGAGGAACATATAGTTAATCATAGCACAACGACTTACAACAGTTGATGGCATTACAAAAACTGCATTACTTTTCATGTTTCAGTTCTACCTGCATACAATAGACAATATGAAATCCATTGTTTTTTATAATTCAGTTTCCTTTTACTGTAAACCACTGTTTTGGTTGAGTGTTGAATGTGTGCATTTTTGGCAACATACTATCTAAAAGTGAATGAGTCATCTTTACTTTATAGAAATGTACAGTAGAAAAAAAATAGTAAGTGACAGAATTGCTGCAGTAAAAGCTTTATTAGCAACATGAAATTGCTGTCAGTGATGAACAAAAAATCCAACATACATGGCCTTTGGTTCCAAATGTGTAAAAATAAAATACACAAATACAGTAAAAAAAGGCACAGAAGGGAAAAAACACCAAAATGCACAGTCCTGTTCTACAGTTTTTTACAGCCGCTAACATCCTTTTGTCCAATCTGTAGTCACATTTTCAAAACTCTAAACACAATTAGCACATCCATCGGTTGTGGACCAAACTGTAATCTATACGATCTTCAGCATCTGGCCACATGTTCTCGTCCACATCACATCTATGTCATCTCTTGCTATGCACCTTGGATAGAAACACTTGGCATGCACAATATGTGTAAACACAGTATGTGTAAATGCTTTTCAGTATGTCCTACTGTATGTACTGTAACCCATGTTTACATGTAGAGTAGCATAGTGTAAAACTCACTATAGAACAAGACATATTGGATAGACACCATACCTGGACGTATTGGTGCCGGTGCTGGTGACCCGCTCACTGTTCCTTTCAAAAGGAACTGTGTACAACTGTTTCATTCAAACTCTGTGTTTGGTCTATTTTACACAACTTAAATCAGCTATTTCTCAATGTTTCAGTGATCTGTTCATTCAGAAATGCTTATCAGCTGTTTCAATACAGCTTTTGAGCTGCTGTTGTTGCAGACGTAGAGGCTTTATACTAGATTTAAGGTTTTGAACATTAGGTTTTCATTTCTGGCATGCTGTGTGCAAGCATTTGTAAATAAGACAAGAAAGATCCATAATTTTGGTATTGGGTGAGCTTATATGTAAAGAAAATCTAAGCATTTTAGAAACATGTTAATTGACTGCTTATTGTGTGAAAACAACATGAATTGTGTTAATGGTATGGTCCACAACTGACGGATGTTGTGCTAATTGTGTTTAGAGTTTTGAAAATGTGACTACAGATTGGACAAACGGGTGTTAGCGATTGTAAAAAACTGTAATACTGAGAGCCAGTTTCCAAATGAACTCCTTACAGTTAAATCCAGACCTTCTGCACTGTTCCCCAAAGTAAGATTTTTTTTTTTTTTTTTAAAACACAGAAATTGAATGTTCCCGAACTTCTCGCAGCGATTGTTTCTCCTAAACTCAAAATGAGAAAGAACAAAGTTATGAATGTAACCCCAGTTCCATGAAAAAGGGAAGTTGGCTCTTCTGAGAACCTTCAGCGACGGGCTTGGTGAAGCGTACATTTGAGGTAAGGAAATAGCTGATAGCACTTGATTTAAAGGTTTCACTAAGGGTCTAATAATCGCATTAGACCTGGGTTATATCCATAACCTATGCTTTACCTGCCCTCCATTTCACTTGGGAAATGTGGAATTCCAAGTCTCCATTACATCTGAAACCATACCACGCCTGTGCTGAATTCCTTCAACACTAAACAGGTCCAAACAGGTTGTACAGCTAAAGGAATGAATACAGTATCATTAGCAAGTGAGGTATAGTTTTCTATTTACACTATAAATTGGCTGAATTTAAGTGAATTAAACCTAAAATTAACTCAAAAAAGTCCCAGCATCAAATAACACTTTCTCTCAGAGTGTTTAGGTGTCTGGTAAAATATGATGCGTGAGAAAAAATACAATTTTAAGTATTAGTTAATCACGTTTCTCTCACAAAACATGAAATCAACCGCTCTTTGACTGGCTGTTTATAATGGATCCTTTACAACTTTACACTGAATGGACTCACCTCACAAGATCGTCTGGCCTGGAAATGGATCCTCTTCTGTTCAGAGCTGGCCCGATACTAAAATGCGATGCGCCGAGCTGTGAGGTTGAGACCACTTCAGCCTGTGTATGTGTGTGATTAAGTTTCACCTACGTGCTTTCCATTGCGGCTCCATCCCCGGTAACTACGACGGCACTAATTGTACAAGAGGCGAGAGAGAGGCCCGGCATCCTAAACAACACACCTACAGAGTAAAAACAGGTCATATTTCGGATAATAGCTTAATTAGCACAAACAGTTCCCCTCTATTGAATGTCTCTCGGTTCTTCATTCAAAGTGACATACTGGTTGTCCTGGTTAGTTCTATTTAGTTTCCTGTACAATACCAGTTTGAATTACTGGGGTTAAGTTCAGTTATTGCCCAGGTATTGTCTATCAAATGAGGGGAAGTGGAAGCTTTTCACTCTGCTTAGTTCTCATGGCTTCACCTCCTTATTCAAGACAAGCTCCATCAGCGTTCAGGTTAACACAGCAACTGCAAACAATCAGGTTTTCCTTGACGTATATTATATTTATCAGTAATTGTAATAAAGCAAAATTACCTTGTGACCAAGTGTTTCCAGAACACAGAGTAAAATAATATTGCTGGAAGTATGATTTTCACACTACCAGAATTAAAAGAAAGGTGTGTGTTGCTTTAATAAGTGGTGCGATGCCTTTATCGTTTCATTCTCCAGAGAAAAAAATAAATAAAACTCACTTGCCATTTTCCCCTTTCCCCACTCTATACCCAAGTGTCTAGTCGAGCACTTCAACTGCAGCAATCAAGAGGTCAGAGGCAGGTGGTTGTCATAAACGATTGTTTGTTTATTCCTCACTTGTGATACAGTAAACAACAACAACAGCTCTGTAAACAATGTAACAACAGGTAAACAACAGACGCTGACAGTCAAGTGTACACAGTGCGGATAGAAAAAGAGCTTGGTCACTGCAGCTTCACTTGGCAACCTGTGATCCTACCGCTCCGCTGTCACTGAGCAGGGCCACGTTCACACTGTTCCTCTTTTTCAAACAGCCACCCCCTCTCTTGTGCTCGCCATTTCACATTTCTCTACAGTTCAAATTACTCATGGAAGCATTTGGCTAGCTTGTAGAAGATTAATTTCAATTTCCCTGGTTTCCTGATCAGAGTTTCATTTCATTTTACTATTATTATTAGATTGTTTGATTTCAGTTTTTGTTTGATTTCTTTGCTGTAAGGGGGTGTAATCCCTTGTTGAGGATGTAGCGTTAGCGTAGCAGGCCTTGCTCAGTGTATGCTAGCAATAACATTAGTTGTTAAACTGTCGTGTTGAGGTATTATTGTTAAAAAAAATATAATGTTATATTTCTGGTTGCGTTTCAAATCTTGAAAATGTAGTGACTTGTTTTGCGTGCTTTTGTTTGTAAGCGCTCGGGTTAGCATCAGCTGTAGCCGGTCACCACTGTTGGCTGTCTTGGCTTTGTGGTAAACTAGGTTAGCCAAGACGCTCACAGCTGGCAACCTTGGAACTAGTGCTACGATCGTTTTCACTTGTTAGAATAAAGTTCATTTCGAGCAGCTGGAAGTTGGCCTGAAAGCAGCCTTTTCACTTCTTTTTAAGCATAACAGAGCAATTCCCAAAGACCAAATCTGTAAGGTTATACTACTGGTGCCTTGTTGCTGTCCCTTCTCTACAACTGACCAAACTCTCTCTATATGCGGCTCTGTGTGTACAGCAGAGGAAAGGGGGTAGGACCAAGTCTGAGGGGGGCTCGATCGGGATTGGTCCCTGGTTCAGTCACTCCTGTTTTGTTGCCACAGTAACGACGGAGCTGCCTTAAGTGATTGGGCAAAGGGCATTGACCTGCTTTGGATGGGCCCTCTATTGCGGTATATAGCACCTTAGGAGGAAGTGAGGGGGTAGAGAGAAGGGTGGACCGGTAGAGGAAGGAAGAGACATTTATGGTGGGGGGGGGTAGATGAAGGACGGAGGGATGGGACATACTCCAGGGTTTTAGCACCTTAAAATGGGAAGTGAGGGAGAAAGAAAAGGACATTTTAAGCACCTTTATCAGAAGTTCCGGTTGATCTCCTTCAGTTTGGAGGGTGAAGGGAGGACAGCGAAAAGGGAGAAAGAGTAGAAGAAAGCCCAGTGTGTCCTATAGCTGTAGTCTGTCTTCACATTGTGTGGGGAGGAGGCGGTCAGTGAATAGATTTAGTAGCCCGCTGGGCGCGAGGTCAGGCCCTCCATTGGGGTTCATCGAGGTGATCTAAAGTATCTAGAAACGTTGTGGCACGGAGGGGCAGGGACTCTTTTAAGCCTCTGGTTGTTCGGTTTTTACTTCCAGGAGCAAAACATTTTGCTCCTGAATATTAGCCCAAACTCTCTTTACTGGCTTGAATGTTTTTTTTTTTTTTTTGCGTAATGATGATTGTATCAGGAAGCAATGAGGGGGCCTAATTTCGATTGGTAGCTCTTCGCAGTGCCAATACTACTTGTAAGAAGACTTTTAGGATACATGTGAGGGGTAAGAGTTAAATGTTCACAGGTTAGAGGTCAGGATAGTGATTTACAGTCATTTCTGTAATACCGATAAGACCACAGTTTGACCTTTGACATCAGTGGTAGGAGCTAAAGGTTATAGGGTTAAGGTCGCAGGCCGGCAGCAGGCCCTTCTGCAGGACCGGTATGAGCATAGTTTGACCTTTAGTACCAGCGGTAGGGGTTAGGGGGTTGAGGTGAATGGTTATAGTTCAGGGTTCAGGGTCTTGGGGCCTTACAGGACTGGCAGCAGGCCTTTCTGTAGTACCAATGGGAACACAGTTTCACCTTCAGGACCAAGGCACAGTTGGCAGTCGGCTTGTCTTGGCAGGAGTCGTCTGCCGCCGCCGATGCTGCCGGAGCTGCTGCTGAACACACAAGACACAAAAACACTCAAAAAGTCTGAACACTCCTCTTGAGATTAGTAGCGTCTCTAGCACTGTCCTAGAACCCTTTTTCACTAATCATGAAGATGTGCATGGCTTGCAACCTCTTCGTAATTTTCTATTTTTCAGCATCCTTCAACAGCCATTCTTGCCAAGCCTCGATCGGCTGAACCGAAGGTGAAAAGAGTAAAAGTGAACAACGTTGCATTTGTACCTGGCGCTTCTGTCGGACAGCTCTGGAGTTCACAGCTCTGTCTGGCTTCTGGTTTTAGGGCGGAGTCACAGCTGTGTCCCCTGGTTACAAGCTCCTCCCCCTGGTAGCATTTCACTTCCCGAACACGAATGCCACTCCCACAGGTCTTGCTGCACTGAGGGAGGACGAGACAGGAAAGGAGAGGAGAGAAATTCACCAGGAGACACTCAGTTCATAAAACTGGAGATACAATACGAGGCTTAACAAGGAAAAATTTGGCCATCGCGCACTTAATGCACTTAAGACAAGAGATTAAAGTCCTGAACCCTCACACACTACAAAATCATCTGTTCTACCTCCACAAAGTAGTGCCAACGCACTCCAACCTTGACAATTAGTCCTGATGGCCAAATCGTAGGTACAATTGGAGTAGAATTCATGTAGTGTGTCCCTGGCATAACGGTGCATTCATGTGCTACTCGGGATTATGGGACGTACGATTTTCCCACCTGGAAGTACAACTTGAGTCGGGGAAATCACTTTGTACCTATTTGAGGTTAAACATTTTGTCTATCTATTGGAGAAATTGTAAAAAAAAAAATCTTGAATTGATTGATTCTTGAAGTTATTTTATGAGATTATTTATGGTGGTAACATTTCAGGGATTCATACAAATTGCTTTCCCTTATTTGAGGGGTTCTCCGTGGTTGGTTGGTTGGTTGGTATGCAGGGAAGACAGACAGACAGACAGACAGACAGACAGACAGACAGGCAGGCAGGCAGACAGGCAGACAGACAGGCAGACAGCAGACAGACAGACAGACAGACAGACAGACAGACAGACAGACAGACACCTGTGACCAGGATGTGGTGAACCATTTTGAGCAGGGTCTCTGGAAGCAGGAAGAGCTGGTCTCTGGTTTATTTGTTTGGTCGCAGCTGCTGTCTGGAAACTCCTTAAACACGCCGCCTTCCAACCCGGCGCACACCACCTGACGCTGCCGCACGCCACGACCACACGTCGCATTGCACTGACACACACACAAACAGAATAGAGAATGGACTTGATTGAAGATACAGTCCAGCATTTATTCCATAATAATAATAATAAGATAATAAGTGATTGGATAGATGATTGAAGTCTAAGCTCAGGCTGCAAGTTCAACCTGTAGATGGACGATAAGCATTTTAGAATTGTCTTCACCCATCATAACTCCAAATAATAATGAAAATAATCCTATGCTACCTGATTTGATAGTTCCACCAAAATTAAACTTAATTAAGTAAATCTGTATAAACATGGTGAAAAAACTATATTTTGACACTTTTTAAGACCTTTTAAGGACCTGTGTATACCCTAAAACAAACACCCTAGCAGTTGATAAGTTCTACATATGGTCTCGGTCTTCAAGTGTGTGAATGTCTGCTTACCTGTTGCCACTCCTGTTCGACCCAGTGAGGGGGGCAGTCCCTGTCGCCGCAGGGGTAGACGGCCAGTGGACGCAACGACTGGTCGCACTGCTCCTCCGACATAACTATTCCGCCCGACGACCGGCACGCCACCGCGCGCACCATCCGGCCCTCCCCACACACACCTGAACACTGACACACACACACACACACATAGATATAAGCGAAGTTGAACTGGATATAAACTGGATATAACTGGATATAAGAACCTTTTTAAACTTGAATGTATTGAATGGAAACTATAATGTATATTTAGATACTACATATTATATATAATGTAGCTTCTGTTTTGTGGCTCTATGCCTGATTTAACTAGAATCTGTCCATCATCTGTCAGTTTGTGTTTTACTGTGTTATTGTGTGTTCAGTGTGTGTGTTCAAACTCACAGGTCCCCAATCAGAAACTGTCCATCGTCTGTCGCAGGGCGGGCCTTCACATTCCTGACTTTCGATTGGCTGAGAGGACTCGTTACACAAACGCATTTCCATGGAGCAACGGACCTCGCGGGTCCGAACCCCCCGAGAACCACAACGCGCAGAGCACTAACACACACACACACACACACACACACACAGTTAAGGAACAGATACAGATAGAGAGACACACACACTAACCCTACACACATACACACCTCATTTATAGTGTTGTCAAAACATCCATAATTTCAATGCTACTTTCATACTGTTTCAAAACACTGAATTGAAAATTGAATTTTGTAAACATGCAATGCTTTCACCAAATGTGTTCTGCAAGATGAAATTCCATTAAAACAGTAAAAAGAAGATAACTGGAAACATTCTGGTTGAATTGGAGTTGAATATTTATAAAAATTCTTTAAATTATTGATATTGATGTTGAATTCATGGTGCTTTTGTCTCTCTCTCTCTCTCTCTCTCCTTACCTCTGACCAATCAGAGACCTCCCACTGCGGCCCGCAGCTCTGGCCAAGGCAGACCTTCCTGTTGGCTGGTTTGTGCAGGTCATGCGACAGGCACAGCGAATCGTAGACAGAGGAGTCGAGGCCGGGCGATAGCATCTTCCAGCAGCGTACCGTGCGGTACTGGAACCCCTCGCCGCAGGTTCGAGAGCACTCACTCCAACCGCTGGTCTCCCACCTATGGGGTTCACGATAAAAACCAAGCATCAGGATAGAACATTCAAACTAAAAGATTAAACAATTAGTAAATCATAATGATGTTACTAAATTATAATGATGTTGATAAATGTCAATCAGCTAGAGCTCTTGTTGAGTTCTTGTTGGATGTTTTGTTTGCCAGTTAGAATGAAAAATAAGACAAATCTTGTGACTGAAACATGAAAATGAAAACTGTAGTCCTATTAGAATATACTGTAGGTCTGTGTAACTTCAAATGCTAAATTTACCTGTATTCAAGACCTATTAAGGTTTTTATAGTTTATATTAGATATGATTTAAGACATATTCTTAAAATCGTTTTTAAGAATATGTCTAGTACTTAGTATAGTATTTGTCCTATCCTGTTTTTATTAATGCCTTTAAACTTGACTTGTTATATATGAGTGGCTCTCCGGTCGTCACCATACAAGTCACCATACAAGTCATTTTTTCCCTAATGACTCCATCCAAAAAGTATTTTAGTGTCTATCCAGTCAAGCAGTAAATGTAGTACCTCGGAGGACATTCCTTTCCGGTGCAGAACTCATGTGTCGGTTCTGGTCTGGTAAGCGAGTCACAGTAACTGTCATCCACTTCAGTGCCATCATACCGAACACACAGGGCGTAGCTAGCACTGATACCTGGGAACACACACACACAGATATAAACATACAGTGTACAGAGTTTACTGAATATAACACAAGTAATTACAACAAAAGAGCAATTTGAGGAGGCAGATTTACAGATTAGCAGCAGATGTGCATCACTAGCTGTTCACATTATCAAGTGTACAGATAGAAGAACATATGATTGTATATGTGCATGTGTATATTTTCATATTAATGTACTTTTGTGTGTATTGTGTGTGTGTTTACCTGTTGTACAGGTTGAGCTACACGGAGCATAAGCAGAAACCTTCCAGCGATACATGTCTGCCAGACTGATATCTGGGTCTAGACCGACATCAAAGTCATTGCTAGAGAGAGAAAGAGATTCAACTAGTGTTTCGTCATGTTTCTGGGCTGGTTTGCGTCATCTGTGCCAAAGTTCACATGCAGCCTAGTTAGAAGTGGCGATTAAAGCTGCACTATGCAATTTTCGTACATCGGCGGGCCCCAAACGGCAGTGAGAGTTCAGAAATCCTGTAAGGTGACATCAGTGAACTGCACACGGTACGTTCAGGTTCACCAACCTGGCCAGTTTCTGTTTATACCAAAGGAAACCAAAGGGATGAGGGAAGCAACATTTATTACATTAATGGGAAATTTCTTCTTCCTACGTTACATTATTATATTCTATTTTTATTATTACATTATATTAATGGTTTCTTACATTAATGGTAAGTAACTATATGTTCACAGTTGTAACAATTGCCACTTCCTGTGTGGAGAAGATTTCCTGCCAGTGACTATACCAGACACCAGAATTTCATTTGCGCTAATAGGGTGGATCTACTGCGTCTCACTGGGGATGGGACTTCTTCTTCTATGTTGGAGCCCTACTTTGTATTTAGGTGGATTTTACATGCACATCTTGCCTAGTGCAGCTTTAAGTCCTCGCAGCGCTGAAATACAAGCAGTTACTGCAATTACTCTCTCTCTCTCTCTCTCTCTCTCTCTCTCTCTCTCTACCTCTCTGTGCTGGCAGCCTGGACTGCAGACGCTTGCTGAAGCTGCACCAGGTTGGCAGAGTGTGTGTCAGGTTGTGTTCCTGTGTGTGAAAGAGAGTGTGTGTTGGTCGCGGCGTGCACATCTCGGTGAACGCCCGAGTGTGTCTCCGACTGTGTGTCCGCGTGCGTTTCTGTGTCAGCGTCAGAGTGTGTTTCCGCTTGTGTGTGTGTGTGTGTGAGGGAGTGTGTGTCAGTGTCAACGTCAGTGTCTGTGTGTGTCTGGTTGTATTGTAGTTCCTCCAGCAGCGCATAGGGGGCGATGTCTTCTTGCAAGGCTGCAGACTGAACATTTAGATGACCTGGGAGTAGAGAGACGCAAAAAATATATTAATACATTTTCAAAATGTTCTGCAACTTTTGGAATCAACAGTAATTAAATAAAGATAAGTGAGAAGTTATTTTTATATGGAACCATATGGCACGAACATGAATTTACTGTGATTTCATTGAATGAATCAATCAAATAAATACATTTTACAAACCTTCATGTGGATATTTAATCCCAAATGAAATGACTGGAATTTATATCCATTTATATGCCATATCAATATTAATTCTATTTATAATCAGGGATATTATTGCCTTGAGCTGTTTCTCATCTTCATCCCCTCAAAATTTTGGTTTTGAAATAATATATATATATATATATATATATATATATATTATTTTCAAACAGAAAATTAAACATTCCAATGTGAAAATAAACATCTGTGAAACAAGCAGTTACTGTGTCTGTGGAAATAAACATTTTCAGTCTTTCCTACCAGAGAACTCCTTCAGCACCAGTGTGTTGTCTAAACCTGAAGACTGGTTGGGCTGTAGACCGGAGCAGGGGGCGGGCCCAGACAGACAAGGGGTGTGGCCTGGAGAAGGACCGGGAAGTGAGAGCACAAGGTCCAGGAAGTGGTCTCGGTGGTGGAAGGGGAGGGGCTTCGCAGGGTGAGTGTTGTTAGGATTGGACAGCTCGCCGTCAATCGAGTTAGAGGCGCTCCCTAATTAAACAGACAGACTGACCGATCAATAGATTGATAGTAAGCTTAGACCGATTCACGGGGTCAATATTGTCCTTTTATTAAAAATCGGATATCAGCCAGTTAATGTCATCCGATATCCCCCGAGAAACCCTGCCAAGAAAACTAGTCTGGGGGAAACACTGAATACTTGATTGCTTCAATTCAGAAATGTTGGTATCGGTGTTCAAAAACCCATACTGGTTGAACCCTAATAGATCAATCTCTCACTCACGGTAGCCAGCCGGTGCTGGAGGTCCCTGCTCCTCCACATCGTTGTGGCTGAATAGATCACTGGTGACATCACCAGCCGGTCTGTAGACCAACATGGCTGCCGGCGGTGGAGGGCTGGGCGTCTGAAGCTCCTGGACTAGCTCCTCCCCCTCGCCATGCAGCTGGACATCTGATTGGGCCACACCTCCCAGCTGCATATCTCCCAGCTGGACATTGTATTGGTGGACAGACGCCACACTGCCACTGCTGTGATTCGCTGACCTACACTGATGCTCGCGGAAACCCTCGTTGACCTCGTTGTGGGTGTGATTGACGAGGGAGAGGGAGGAGCCTGAGGTGATGTCTTCTGTGGCAGTGACGTCATGAGTGTTGCGAGGGACAGTGTACTCGTAGGTGATGTGGGGGAGCTTCCCATTTAGGTTGTAGTACTACACCCAGAAAAAAATAATTGATGAACAACTTAACTACTTAATATTAGATACATTTATTCCTCTCTGGATTATTCATGTTTTTTCTGTGTGTGTGTGTTACCATAACATTAAGGCCCTGCAGTGTGGGTCCCTGAGCGATGATGTACTCCAGCCCATCGGAGAATACGTTGCTGGGACGACGGTATTTAAACACCGTTCCTGCCACGCGGAAGTTTCGAGGGTTGTCGATCACAGTGTTGCCGTTAAAGAAGAAATGGCCCGCTTCGTCTGACAGGGCTGGACAGGAAGTGCAATTGTTTAGCATTTATTTTTGGCTTAAAATCTGGTTTACAAGTGGTTCTGCATATTCAAATTTTCTACAAATCTAATAGACAATTGAAATAGATTCCTCAAACGTATTTAGAGGGGTAAGGCAGGGTTGACCTTTATCCCCATTCTCATTTATAATAGCAATCTCTGCATCTATAAATGAAGGTCGGAGGATATTTTGGAAATTCAAGGACCGGGAAAACTCTTTTAAAAAGGACTCCATGAACTAAAACCATTATGAAATCTACCTATCTTACTCAGCATATTGACCTTACAGAAGTTGTAGGTTCTCACCCAGGATGTTCTCCGTCTTGCGTCTTTCTATGATCTGAATGTCTGTGGCGCCGGCTGGGACGTTGGTGATGAACACATAGCCTGGTAACAGACAAAAATACTCACTTTAAACAGCTGGTGGTGTCCTGCCGGCTAAACTTCATCAAGGGGCTACGTCTGGGTGAGGAAAAGGGCATGAAAGACTGACATAGCCAAAAAATATCTTTCTAAGGTACACAGAAGGTTTTGTGTAACTTGAAAAAGTGTCCATGTTAAATTCATACACACATATTTTATCTTTTTTGTGATTGTAGACCAGAATGATTTGACTTGAACCATAAAACAGAAATAACTGCGTGCATATGTCTGTCTGCATGTGTGTGTGTTACCTAACTGTGTGAGTCCCTTCCTGTATGATCCAGAGATGCGCTGACAGGATGTCCCGTTCCCTCCGCACACGCCACATCTGTCTACCGTCTTACTGCTGTACAGCTCCCCGTCGCATCCCACGGGCTGGAGGAGGAGAGGCGGGGGAATTACAACCACTTCATTTTGGGAGTTGGACGGGCAGTTTGATGGGAAACGAGTTAGTCGGATAGCTTGTAATTTACCTAGTCAGCTAGCTGGTCATTCATACATGCATTCATTCATCTGGTCAGTCGGTCACCGGTTGGTTTGTTAGTTTATCAGCTAGTTCTTCAGTTGATGAGCTAGTTGATCACTTATTAATTTAGTCAATCAGTCAGCCTGTTAGTTAGTTAGTTACCTAATTAAGCTGAAATATTCCTGCTATGTTTGCTCTGTGTTAAATAGCATCTAGTTATTTCTGATTTGATACATCATTATTTGCATGAAAATACTTGGATGGATACGCGGCTAGGCACTTGATGTGTAATTATCTATGGTTAGTCATTCTGTCAGAAAGTCAGTAAGTCACCTAGTCATTTAGTCAGATTGGTTGGTTGGGTTACCTGACATATCCCCTCTATACAGACTCCATGGTACTTGGCGTCTCGGCAGAAGGTGCCGTCGTGGGCAGGAACCAGCAGCTGACGCTCACCGCTGGCGGTCGTACACTGCAGGTCACATGGCTTATTGGAGATGCTGATGTAATCGGCTGCACAGGAAGTGAGGTCAGAGATAGAGAAAGAGTAGGCAAAGAGCCTGGACTGATGTTGCATTAATCACCAAGGCACTGTGGTTTCCAGTGGCCGTGTCTCCTTTGATTGATCAATAGATAGATAGATCAATAGATGGATCGATATGTAGACAGACTGATAGAAAGACAGACAGAGGTTATACCAGGGTATAGAGGTATCCATTGGTAGTGTCTTCTTCCAAAGGCTTTAGAGTTGAATTGGGAACACTGGTGCTGTTTGAAGCTGACACTGGGGCTGGGACAGGACTAGAAAACACACACACAAGGACACCTGCACCTTAAAGTAATGCATTGACCAAAGGTGCTTTTGCAGGCAATGACGCAAGTTAGTCCTGAGTGTAGTGTAACTAGGGACATTCTAGGGACTAGGGACTGTCTATTTCTGATCCCGTGCATGGAAATAATTACAGAATATTTACAAATGAGGTCTGACAATAGTAGCCAGTACATACTGTGTTTTCTGCTACAGCTACCTTCAAAGTTGCTCGCCTAGCTTAAGGTTATGGTGAGGAATTACTTCACCTGTTACTTCACAAGTTATCCTGCTAACCATCTGACCAAACAGTGGCTAGCCTACAGGTTTATTCATTCTACATCCCAGCACCTAGCTGGTTTCTCAAGTTTAGATACAGCAATAGTAACTGTAAGGATAATAACAACTTGATATGATGCTGTTTTACTACAGAGCAAACATGATCTGCATCCAAAATTGACATCCGCTGCTTTACTTTAGTGACTTCCTGCCGAGACCAATTTAGTCATCATTAAATTGTATCATCTTGTATAATCAACAGGACCCATGTACATGCGTATTGTAGGAGAGTTGCCGCACTGCTGCCTCTGCAGGTTGAGGAGCGGCTTGCTTGAATAACATTTTAGGAGCCATAGTAGTAACTTATTACACCTCAAGGTACTGGCTATTTTCAGCCATCCAGTCTCCTTTTGTCCTTAGTATAAGGAAGACTTGAGACGTCATAGAGAACAAAATACAGGAAGTACAAGTCCAGCTTGCCACCAATTGCTGCAGTTTGGAGGTGAGGTTCACCCGTGAAATGTAGCTGATGTAGAGACGAGTCCAAACAGACTCGGCTCGCTGTCGATATGGACAGCTTCATTGGAACTCCCGGCTGCTATTTACTTTTTTCGTGACGCAGTACTGTTTGTTCGTGTGTAACGCTGCATGTTAGGAACTGGTGTTTCAGGTTAGGGTCTATTGAATATCTTGTACCTGGTTTGGACAGAGCTGGTACTGTTTAGGTGAGCCAACACAGTAGGAACTGTTGATGTTCTGGGTAGTGGACAACCTAAGACAGGCACAGGGAGAGGGACAATACAATATAGTTGATACATCACATGGACAAAGATTTTGAATGAAAAATAATGCCTGACAATGTGACATTTGAGGGAGAAGGCCTCCGATATCCACTTCCTACATGCAGCATCAAGAGAAAAAGACAGACAGACAAAAAAGAAGAGTGAGAAGGGTAAAGTTTCATGATTCTGTTTGCCAGAACTACTTGTTGCCTTCAGCTCTGTGTCCAACACCACCATCCCAGAATTCAATCTGCCGATGGACCTGTCAGATAAAAGATAAAAACTGCTCAATTTACGTCAACCATGTCCGTGTACAGGAGAAAGGTGGTCTGCCTCATAGCGTGGTGTACCACCAACCACCTATAGCTGAACACTGCTGAGATGAGGGCTGACTCCAGAAGGAACCTGCCTCATTATCCTCTTCTGGATATTATTGGCCCATTTGCGTACTCAGGAGAACCATTCATGTCCCCGAAAACCTCCATCACCAAAACCCTCCAACGGGACAATAACAATTGTTGCAATGGAAGACACACAACCGGCCCTAGCTCAATATTCAAAAGAATCATCACATCTTCCATTATCGCTCTGCCTCCTGGTTCCAGTTCCAGCATTATGTTATAAGCGGTGCTGAGAGGATTTTTGGAAATGCATGAAACCAGGGTGAAGGAAAGAGCAGGAAGGACCGCCACCGCCCCAGTACACCCAGACAACCATCTTTTTCCAAAAACCTTCCCCTGGGAGACCGTTAAGACCAAGATTACCCATCATTTCCACACCTTCTTCCCAAGATCTGTCACCTCAGGGCGTGCCTACACTGCTCCTAATTCTTTGCAGGAAAAAGCAACAACTTCTTCAACCACATTTTGTGTTGATATGATGAAAAGCAGGTTTGTTGCCATAATAACTAGCTGCAGTAGCTACCAGAAAACAGTACTTATGTACAATTCTCAGACACTTCCAGTGTGCTCCGTGCTGACTACTGCCAACTTTTCCATGAATACTTTCTTCATTTTCATTTTTGCATGTTTGTATGTCCTTAATCCCACCTCCTCTTTGCTGTGATTGGTCAAACCTGGTCACGTGGTCTCCTCTAAGAACTTTTTTTTTCAAAAAGGATGTTTTTCATAAACCTTGCAGCCACTCCCCATTGACTTTAATGCAAAAACAAGGTGCTCAGTTTCATTCAGGTGGCAGTTTGAAAAAAAACAAACAACACACAACCTACTGTTTCTAGTATGTCCGTTTGTACTGTATGTGAGGTCCTGTTGTCCTTCCACGCCAGCGTGTAATACCTCTAACTCTGTACATTGTCTCTAGTATTTTCGATGGATCACAAGAAGAAAAGCTGAATGGAAATGGAGAATTTAAATGCAATTTCCCCAATATTGCAAAAGAGTTGCTGTCTGCAAAATATCTGTCCAACACAGCCTTCAAACCTGCAGTCTCTTCCATTCCAGTCTCCACGGTGGTTGTATGACCATTAGGTATATTAGAATACCATACGTGCTAACATGTAGAAGTCTCCATGGTGGTTGTATGACCATTAGTTGGTACATTATAAAATATTACCAATTGCAATTCTTTTGTAACATCTCAAAAAAAAAAGACAGTAGGATTAAAACATAGCAAATGTGTGTCTGCACCAACGTCACCAAGACTAATTTGTCTACATGTATTGTTACTTGATAGTTAAAGTGATTCTGATTGTGTGTGTGTGTGTGTGTGTGTGTGTGTGTGTGTGTGTGCGTGTGTGTGTGTGTGTGTTGGGGGGTGGGGGAGCCACAGAACTATGCTCCAATACAGAGTGGATGCATCTGTCTTTTATTAACATACAAACTGCCACCTCCTGTCTCTCTCTCGCTCTCTCTCGCTCTCTCTCTCTCTCTCTGTCTCTCTCTCTCCTCCTGCACCGTTTAGACAGTAAAGTAGGAGAGACAGGAGGAGAGGTGAGTGGGAGGTCACTATGTGAGAGTGTCACATCTAATCGGTAGGAGGAGAAGAGGGGAGGACAGGACACGCCGGGAGAGGAAGAGCAGAGGAGAAAAAAGGGGTAGGAGGGAGTAGGGGAGGAGAAAAGGGGGGAGGAGGGCCAACAGGGAGTATTGGGAGGCATTAATCTTGGCAGACAGAAACTTCCGCAACTCTGACAGGGGCAGGTCAAGGGTCGCATGATGGCCATGCACACACACACACACACACACACACACTCTCTAACTGCTCTGTGTGTGCTGCTGTATGCGGCTGCTCTTGATTCCTCTACAGTGTGTTCTTGATGCGTGTATATATGTTTACATATTCACGCCTGTGTGTGTGTTTACTTTGTATATAATATATATACTGACTTTCACATTAGGAAGATCTAGTACATGTGAATGAATGATCAACCACCAAAGGTGCTTGTTCCAGGGACGCACAGTCGGCACTACTTCCTTTCATTTCAAAGAATTAGCGTAAACAAGTGAAAACTAGCTTAACACTATTGACGAGCTTTCCATCCTTATGAGGACCAAATGTCCTCACAAGGATGGAAAGATGAGGAGAACCATCCAGAATGAGGACATTTTGTCAGTCCCCACTTCTACGTGTTGACATTAATGTTATGGTTAAAAAGGTTAGGGAATGAATGTAGTCAATGGAAGGTCCTCAGAAGTATAGATATACATGTATGTATGTGTGTGTGTGTGTGTGTGTATGTGTGTGTGTGTGTGTGTGTGTGTGTGTGTGTGTGTGTGTGTGTGTGTGTGTGTGTGTGTGTGTGTGTGTGTGTGTGTGTGTGTGTGTGTAACACATCACCTCTGTATGAGGCAGTGTCTCTCCTGACTCCTCACTCCTCCACCACAGCTCCGGGAACAAGAGGACCAACTAGACCACTCCCCCCACCACTGGAACACCTCCTCCTGGGGGGAAATAGAAACCAGTAAACCAGTCTGTAAACCAGTTAGCAAGTTTGAAAAGCAAAACATTATTCACTACTGCTAAATATAATCTAAGAACGACATCTGTTTGGAACCACAACTAAACTTAAACAAGGTCAGTAAAATCATAAAAATCAATTTTAAATCTAACTTGTAACTTGTAAGAGGAGACGTGCTGCAATTTGAGGTGTATGATTTGAACAATTTCGCCGTGTCCTGGCTGTTGTATTCTGAACAAGCTGTAGAATGACTTATGGCTGAGGTAGGAATAGAGAGAGTTGCAGTAGTCTAAACAAGAAGAGATTAAAGAGGTTATAAACCATTGGAATTACGACTATTTCAGATTGCAAAGGAATGAAAAGAAACACATATTTACAACTGCTGTTACAAAGTTGGAGCATGTAGTAAGAGAAGAGGAGGGGGCCTTGAATGGAGCCCTGTGGGACGCCACAGGTGATGGCTGCTGAGGAAGATGCATTGAAGGTTCGGTGGGAAGGATAGGCTCTAAGTCAGGTCCGTGCTGAGACTGAGATGCCTACCCAGTGCTTAAGGCAGTCAATTAAACTTGCATGACCTGCTGTGTCAAATGCTATGCTAAGGTCTAAAAGGGTCAGAACCGTACATTCTTCAGCATCCACCGTAACAAAGAGATCATTAGTTACGACTTAGTTAAGAATTGACTGGAATTTCTCAAAAATGTTCAAAAATATTAGATGGAGTAGTATGTTATAAGTGTGTGTGTGTCTGGATGATTATTAAACATTAAACATCCTTGTGGGTAAACTGAGTGGCTGTAGCAACAAGAACTAACTGGATACATCAAAGAATAATAGGATATAAATAAGAAAATGTGTGTGTGTGTGTGTGTGTGTGTGTGTGTGTGTGTCTACAGTACCTGTGTTTGTTTGTCAGTCTGTCTTCCATGGCTGTGTGTCTGTGGATGGATCTTGTGCTGCTCCACTCTCCCTTCACTTCTGTCCTGGCAGACACACACACACACACGCACACACAAATATATAAGTGTGAATGAACATATGCACACAAAAAACTACATTGTGACTCACACACACACTTAAATTGGTTGTAACAGAGAACTGAGGCATGGAGTTTAGATCAACTCTCAGAGGGGGTTGAGAGAGAGAGAGAGAGAGAGAGAGAGAGAGAGAGAGAAATTAAAACCAGAACTAGTTGGAGAAGAGAGCAGCCAAGACTTTATCTACAAGAGGGAGGAAGGGAGGAAGGGAGGGAATAGGGGAAAAGAGAGACGCTCAATGGGTAGAGCATGGCACTAACAAAGGCATATGTTAGGTAATGACTCTCTTTAAGCATTAATCCGACTGATTAGTTGCCAACTAATACAACACAGCAGTGATTAAATGTCTAGCCAGTTCATGAAAGCTTTTTAATTTGCTGTTTGAAACACTGGGTATCAGGTAGGTCTTTCCTGGGGAAAACATCGAAAGGAAGTGATGCGTTTTAAGTTTCCGGTTTGTTTGGAATAAACAGAAGAAGAACTGACCCACGACCCCTCCTCGTATTTAGTGTTCTCTTAGTTCCTGAAAAGTTGACAATTGTCGCTTTCCGACTGCAGGAACTATCCCAGAATGCAGTACTATTGGTACTCGACCTTTCCCACCGGGGGAACTAGCCCTGAAAAAGGTTCCTCTTGGTTAGTTCCTGGACCCAAAAAACGTTCCTGCTAGCGAGGTAGTACTTTTTTTTTACCAGGAACAACGCTAATTGGTCAATACAAGCTACGCAAAAATTGTCAAATCCGCCAACTGACATTTTTAAATGCCAGTAAACAGTTTTGGAAAATGGAACAATGGACCTACGACGAGGTACAGACAATGAGCTGTATTTTTTCCAATCGAGGAGATACAGAGAGCATTCAAGGGCTCCTCCCGGAACGACAAAGCACTTTTGTCGTGTCACATACTCCTTATTTGCATTATCTCCCCAGTACTTTGGTGTGGTCGGAAAGCAACCTCGAACTCTAAGCGTACCCATTAACTCTTAGGGACGATGCGTAAGTCCAGCTTCTCACGACTACTCGGCGTGTGTTCTAAATTAATAATAACGGCTGAAGCAGAATTATGGGGGAAAAAAGCATCGCTCCCATCACTTTCTGTTCTCTACGCTACTGATCAGTTGCATGTGTTCAGCGATAATGTCTGGTAGCGAGGCCAGAAATTCTCCTGGTCGCACGACTGTCACGTACATTTGGCTAGTTTCGTCTCCTGGCTCGTAGAAGTAGCTGGTCAGCGTTGTTTCGCGTCGAGCCACGCTACCTTCCACCGCACCAGATTGTCCTTTGCTGTCTTGTGGTTTGCCCACGAAGTTTGCTTTTGTGTGGCTTCGAGAAAGACGTAGCTGCTAGTGAAAGCAGCTAGGGGAGGACGAGGGCAGAACTTACTCGTTTGAGCTCTACATGGTTCCGCTTAATTTAGTTTGATATCGCAAAAAAAACTTAACTACACTACAATTAGGCTTACAGCTAGTTCACAGCATTAGGCCTAATCATTTCTAAACTCACTATTGGCCCCATTAACAATAGGCTTGGGGGGGGCTCTCCTTTAAGGGCATTGGGGGACATAGTAATGCCAAATGGCAAAGGAAAGCTAATGCAAAAAAAAATGTAGGTTGTCTTATACACCTGAATCATATTGGCATAACTTAAGAGTGGCCATTATAATATGTTCAAATAGTGTTATGATGCTTCATATTTAGGGGGTGGGAGGATTTTTAAAGTACCATGTGTTGGCCAACTTCGTTCGTCAGCCTGTCTGTTTTTATATTTAAGACATAGTAATCGTCCTAGTAAGAGATATACACTAGAATGAGCTGATGCCTTATAAACCTTACTGAAGCTTGCTAAAGCATGTGAGATTATCTTCAGTTTAATACAGTTTGTTTTTCAGCTGATTTAGACATCTCGCTCCTCAAAGCCTTGGTCGGAAAAATAACAATTACAACTAAGCAACTTTACCACAATGAATTTAAACCTTTTTTGGCAGTATCTAGGAATCCTTACCTCACTGTAGTTACGGAGCATTATGTTTGTGTGTAATGATGTGCAATGACTGCTTTGGCTCTGTTGGAAGACAACTCAGACTTCGGCGAAAAAATATATTTAATGTCGTGCCAATTCTCTGACAGTTGTTGATGATGTGCACACTTCAGTACTGCCGCCATCAATTTTCTTTTACTTGTCTTAATACCAGAAAATGCTTCCAAGTAGTTTTTTTTAGTCAACCTCATCCACCAAGATCAACTTCACAGCCAGCAAAGCTGGGGATGTTTAAGTTTACTGCTGTGTGCTTTTTCTTTTACTGGCAAGACTGAATGGGTTGACTGAGAAATTAAATGCTAAACAGGCAAATGCGGGGCATTTCATCAACGATTTATGGCTAATTGTGGGAGTTGATGGGGTGTGGATATTAAGCTCCTTCATATGCAGAGAAGTCCAGTGTTTGGGATTCATAATGAGAATCATCAACCATTTGACAGCATTAATTACTCAGGTCCATATACTTACACGGCCACGCGACCAAAGGAAAGACTTTTCGGCACAGCAACATTTTGAGACAATGGAGTGTGGTGACATTGCCTCGAGCAGGGTTTAGCAAAATGGATGAAATCAGCATGGATAACTAGTGTACTATAAGGAACAAAAGGATCATGGAAAAAATAAATACTGTTGGTCATGATTGCTGGCAAAGTGATGCAATTTACCATGGTCCAACAGCCACTGCATGCACACACACACGCTTGGGCAATAAGCCACAAGAGGTTTGTGACTTATGATAATATTACAGAAATTATTTTTTAATTAACTGTTATGCGGCCACAGGTGTGTGTTTATTAGGTATTTTGCAAAGGTTTCCAGTGTGACTGAGCCATTCAGAATTGAGCACTGGAACTATCTGTTTTAGCAACACACGCGGGCGCGCGCACACACACTCGAGAGAGAGAGAGCTAGGCCCCCACTGTGGAGGCTTTGATCTTACAACAGGGAGGAGGAGGAGAGCAGAGGCAGACAGAATAGTGGAGGAGGAGGAGAGGAAAGCAGGAGTGGAGGTCGTCCCCCATACGAGCCGTTGTCTTCTGCTGAGACAACGGCACGCCAAGCTCCGTTCAGAAATCTGGCGATTTAACGTGCCTTGTCTATCGGTATAAGTACATCGCTCATAAACTGTGACTCACGGTGTTTCTGAATCGTTGGAAACCACTCTTCAACCCGGCGTACATCTGATCCACCAAGCAGCAATTATTTCAATGCAATTTGCAACTCTTGGAATTAATTCGCATTGCTCACTACCGCCCACCGCGGTTTACTTTTGATGGAAGAAGATTGCGGGAATATAACGCGAACAAACTCTAAAAAGCGGCACATTTATTGGGATAAGTGCTGCTTGGTGTATTGTATATCTGCCGAATTGGTGAGTAAAATGTATTAACTTATAGTTTATGTTATATAAGTTCAACAAGGCTGTTGAACGAGGTAAAACATGATCACCCCCTTGCTTCAATGGAGAAGCGTTAAGATTTCGGTTGAACACCCCCCTACACGACCTCGACAACAAAATAGTTCAGGTTTACGTTAAAGTTAAAGGGAAACTACAACAGACTAGTGCTTAGTTGAGTTGAACCAAAGGTTAAAACGGCTTGGTTGAATTGACCCGGTAGCTTTTTGAAAAGAACCGTCTATCTATCCCATAGCCCCTATACGTCCCGTTCTGCCTCGTATGGAGAGAAGGTCACGCGACACTCCATTTAAAAATCTTGCAATTCAACGCTGCTTCGCTTATTGGTAAATATACACATCTCGTAGAATCCGATATAAGACGTTTTACGAACAGTTGGAGTCAGTTCTTCAATTCAGCATATATCCGATATACCGAGCAGCGCTTAATTTCAGTAACATCTCAACTTTTCGAACCGGTTCGCCTGCTGTTCCCACAATCCTCTTCCACCGAAATACAACCGCGGAGGGCAGTAGCAAGCAGCCTGAACAACTGTAGAAGTTGAGATTTAATTGATGCAAAGTGCCGGTTGATAGATTGTATGCATGCCGGATTAAAGAGTGTCTCTTACTTATTCGAAAAATATATTCAGTTATGTTCGACGATGTGCGTGCGTTTGTCGATAAGTACGGCAGCATTAAAGTGACAGATATCTGAAGGGAGTTTGGCGTGCAGTTCGATCCATACAAGAAGAAACGGAGCGTATCCGGGCTATCTATTCCCTATTCCTCTTGTCAACTTTTGAACAGTTTCGCCAAATGGACACCGCACGTACCCGCCCTCTGAAGTGAACCGGAGGTCGTTCTGAGAGCTATTTACCTTAACGGGCCAGTTGGTCGTTACCGGGAGGACCAGGAGCTGGAGGAGGAGGAGAAGGGAGCAGACCAGGAGAGCCGAGCCTCCGTTACCGAACATGGTTCACTCAGGAGCCGACAACACCACCCCTCCCCTCCGCTCCCCACTCTTCTCCTCCTCTCCTTCTCCTCCACCTCCTCCTCCCTCATTTCGACCCCCTTTTAGTCTAGCCACGCCCCCTGGTCTGTTCACTCACTCTCTCTCTAACACACACATATATTCACACACATATTCACACATACACACAATCTGTCTTGCTGTCCAAGATTACCATGTTAAAGGACAGATATCTTATATCTTATCAGTTATCTTTTTATTATTATTATCTTTTTTTCTACCAACAAAGTTGATATCACCTCAACCTGTCAACTAAACAGCTTCTTCCCAAATGTTGCATACAGGGATGTAGTGGTGGAAAACCCTAGAATCACCTTTTTAGTAAGTTATATCTTCTACTCCTGCTACTGTTCATTACCATGCAATTTATTATTACAAGTCTTGTTCCATCTAAGTGTTTTATCATATGCAGCGTAACTAGGCTGGACATTCGCCATATCTCCTCTCCAGCTGCAAGCAAACTCTATAATATGCTGCCTAAATGCACACAGTGATTGCATGATGGATGCATATTTGTGGAGAGTATGTAAGAAGTTGATGTATCTCTGCACCGATGTCACCCAGACAAATTCCTGAGTGCAACAGAGTGATTCTGACTCTAATTCTAAGTCCCTTCAGTACATCTCATTGGAATCATATTAAGCACAAACCCAAACACCTTCCATCTCAATCACCTACCTTCTTCCTATATATTTCTATAAATTTGACCTCTCTCTGACCTCGTATTTCTCTTACCTCCTTTCCTAGCACCTCTCTGTCTTACATGGCCATTCTACAGTCAGAGGAAAAACTGCAACAGGTTACAGGTTACTGCTACGGCAGGACTCTGACTCTTGTTAATATTGGTTGTATGTAATGTTGGTGATCTAGGAATTAAATTAAATTGCTCTCAGAATTTAATTTACTTTTACTTTTATTCTACTGTTGTTAACTTTTAAAAATATTTTGCCTTTATTTGACAGGAAATATATGTCTGTCTAGGTATATTATAACTAATAAACCGGTTTGGTCCCCTGGGTTCTCTCTTTTTTAAATTTCAATGAGTATGTTGAAATAATGTAATCTAAGATGGAAAAGCAATAGTTGGAGAAAAACTAAGCAATTTTCCAAACGAGGGAAGAAAAAACATGTAAAGGTGCAATTTGGCAATTCATTATAAAAAAAAAAAACATCACCCAAATAATGACTGCTATCCATGTTTCCATGTTATCACGCATACAACTGTGTGGGGTTGCAGCTGTGAGGTATGACATACCATGATGCAGACGCTCCATTCATTTCGCTTTGGGAACGTTTTGGCATAGTGCCTACATTTCCCAGACTACACCGCGACAACGAAATCCGCCATATTGCCTTCGCCTGAACGCGCTGGCTGGATCGGCTCGTATCCACAACAGAAAATGTAAGTACATAAACGAAAGGTATTTAACCCTTGTTAGGCATATTTCGCGCAATATATGTCATTGCGGAATAATAATAGGTTATATATGTGTTGGTAAATGTTTAAATATTGTAAATATCGTTCAGAAAGAATATTGGATATTGGTGCGTCGCCTCTTTCTCTGTTGTTGTTTTTTTCCTGTCACAGCGCCAAATTACATTCACGATTCCCCCGCAAAAATGTAATATTAGCTCTATTATTACAGTGGCCATGAAAACACAACTCCTATCCTGGCACACGCTCTATCTTTTTTCGACTACATTTCAACATTTATTGTGCTTTTATTGCCAGCGTTACGAAGAAGAGCTAGCCTCTTAGGTAGCTAGTTAGCATTAGCCGAGCCATAGATTTACATGCAGGGTCTGTGCGTGGGGTCTGCCTATTCGCTGACTGTCAGTGCACGTTCATTGTCTCCCGTTAGCTTGTGAACTATGTAATGGCCTAAACATCGCAGAATATTCATTTTGAGACAGTTAGCAAACGTGGGGTTTTGTTTGTTGACATGAATGGCTAATTGCAGTGCAGAGACCATGTAAGCCGTGGTCCAGAGGTCAGTTCGGGGGTGGCGGGGTCGGCTAATGCTGAATGACATCTTCCTTGTTTTCTGGTTTGTTTTTCCTTTTAAACGTTAGGGTGGATGTGAAGGGGCAACAACAGCCTACCTGTCATCACCCAGTCTGTTAAATATCAATCGTCCCCTACCTTGCTGTTTGGGAATGTAGCGCCCGCACCCCCCATAAAAACATGTTAGGCCTAATGTCCATTGGAGGTCGGTGGAAGAGTCCAGTGGTAGATTTGTGACAGCATGATGTGATCATCAAATATTCCTACTTTAATGCAATCTAAATATTTGAAAATGGGTCTGAGAATATGACAATCTGCGTTCTTGATTTGACATAGATGTTTGGCATATGTCAGACATTCAAGATAGAGCCTGATATAGCGCTTTTCAGACACAAAGTTCACAAAGTGCTTTACAACAATACAAATAAAATAATACAGACAGGATTAAACAATAACACATGGACATTAATAAATTAAAAAAGAATTAAAAAGGAGTAAAAAAGCAGCAAAAAGGGCACAGAAGGAGCCAATCGACTACTTATGTTTTTATGTTTTTTTTTTGTTTTTTTTAAAGGTATCAATTGCTCTCAGGTTTTCTGGAAGAGTTCCAGAGTTTAGGTCCATAGTGGATGGATAAGGATGATTCTCCACTAATCAGACGTGTTTTGGCAATATACAATAGATTGCTGTTTGCTGACCTGAGGGATCTATTTGATCTATTTGTAGCATATCTGACAATCATGTCACTAATATAGTCAGGGGTTCTAAAGCCAATTGTCAAATTGTTTTCAGGGTCAGATGGATATGGGGTAAAATGGTGACAGACATCCTGTTCTTGGTGAACTTACAACTGTGTGCAAATATGACTTGAATGCTCTTGTTAGAAAACAGAGGTGTTTTGTATGACATATGAATTGGAATGTGCTGGGTTTAAGAGGCAGTCTGCCTCTGTTACAGAACATCATCTCGTCTAGTCATTGCTCCTTGGCACAAAAACAAATACTCACTAATAATTTTCCCCTTAAAATAAACCATGCTACAATACTAATACAAGTTTAGTAAAGGTGTTTGACAGTAAGCTGTAGAAATGGGCTGACAGCACTCCTAACCTTGTTACAGCAATGCCCTCAGCCTCCTAAGGATGCTCCAGCAAATATTTAATCACACCCATCAAAATCTAAGAAGCTTTGAATCTGTTAAAAACCGCTTTAGTTGGGTAGTTGGATTATGGTCACCATGGTAGAGTGACATGCTGATTTTTGGATGGGAGTCCGTTTGGCCTAAGTAAGACATTGCAAGAGCTGCACACAGTAGTTTAACCCGTTAATGCAGACTGACTTTGGACACTGCGTTGCCCAAGTGTATTGGTAAATGTTAGTGGTGTTTGTGCTGTGCTAGACTACTTTTCAAAGCACAAATGCAACAAAAGTCAATACATCACCCACGTATGTGTGAATATATTTTGGAAACCGCCTTGTCTTTAGCACTGGAGACGTGCTTGGCATTCTGTAGCCGTTAAATTTAGACGCCTCCTTGTTTGCGAAATGCAGAGGGAAGCGAGAGCAAACAGACATGATTATTTTTAAGCAAGTGGTAGTAAAGCTGACATGTGATTGATTCATTTAAATCGGGCAGCTAACCAGAAAGGGGTTCTCATTGCTGGCATCAAACAAGTTGTTGAAAGGCAATTATCAGTTAAAGCAGCGCTCCCAAATTTGATTTCCATGTTTACACTGTTAAATGGTTTCGTATTTGCAACTAAATAAAATCACTTTGCAGCTTTGCCAGGGATCAGCTGTAGCCTGACGTATCAGAAGAAACAACCTTGCAAACAGAGGGCTTCGGGTTCCAGTCTGATATCAAATATATAGTTAATTTGTTTGTTTCAGTGTCTTAAGTAGGTCTGATTGTGGTTTTGTGTGTTTTAGTGACACCGCGATGACCCAAACAGTCCAGACCAACGGGGTTCAACCCCTCAGTAAGACCTGGGAGCTGAGCCTCTACGAACTACAGAGAACTCCACAGGTAACCATCTGTCTCTCTCTCAACATACGGACAAACATCTATGCACACGGTTAAAGGGAAAATTAAAGGGAAAATCCACCCTAAAACACTTTAACACTGGAAAGAAAGGTTGTTTGCTGTTGGTGTTGCGCCTTGCATTTTTCGGCCCATTTTGTTTGGTGTTTTTCTTATACCCGTGGACGACATGACCTGTTGAGATATTTCCATTGCAGCTACAATAGAGTTTGATATCAGGAAAAGGTTTGAGCAATCTAAAACATCAACTGTAAACAAGCAACAAACAAGGCTTCTAGACTCACCATTTTGCACAGACGTTCAACAATCATACAGGGAGAAATCCATCGTAGAAGAGGAAGAGACACCAGTTTCTCTACAGACAGTAGCTAAAATAGACCAGAATGCAATGCAACCACAAGACATGCTTGCTTTTTCTCAACTGGAAGAACTCTCACACCACTATCCATATTGCTATTTCTCTCTCCACCTACACGTTTAACCAGGGCAGGGAACTTCCTCTTCTTTTCTACAGGTCATACTCTTGCCGTTACTATCACTATTGTCCACCTACACATAAAATTCAGCTGAATACAACAAACTGAGGCAAGTTTTTTTTGGGAAATGTAGGAAATCACTTACGTAGAAGTAGACGAGGCAGGTTGAGGGGAAAGTGGGTCCAACAAAAAGGTAGATTACAGCACTTCATCACAAAATAATTCCTACAATGCATTGAACATCACATATTGATGATATGTAAATGGTGGGCTTTTCCTTTAAAACCTGCCAAGTGCCGAATGCCAGTAAAAATTGTCTTTTGGTGGATAAAACTATAAGTCTGTTACAAAGCTAATGAAAGTCCTCCAGAATTAGTTGCAGAGTCACAGTTTTCCCTTCAAATCTGACCCAACCAGATGACCAGACATGGTGTATTTCTTTGCATGCTCTTTAAGCCTCAACTGCATTGTCTTGCATTTGAACGAACCTCAGTTTTTACGGTATCATCAGATTTGGTGAGATCCACACACACGCCTAAATTTCATTAAGTCCTTTTAGCAGACTCTCTGAACTACAAAGTATTCAGTAGGTCACGTGATGTATTATGTCTTCAGTCAGACCTGGGAGCGGAGTCTGAATCAGCCACAGAGAACTCCACAGGTATATTCATCCATCCGTGTGTATTAAGCTACCCCTTTTGTCTTGTACGGTCATAGGAGGCTATAACAGACGGGCTGGAGATAGCAGTATCGCCCCGGTCCCTCCACAGTGAACTGATGTGTCCCATCTGTCTGGACATGTTGAAGAACACAATGACAACCAAAGAATGTCTGCACCGCTTCTGTGCCGATTGTATTATCACCGCATTGAGATCTGGGTGAGTTGGACCGAGCGGCGGGAACCAGGCCTGGCCCAGTAGCGGCATGTGTGTAGCAATGTATTAGCAATGCGACACGTCAATGCTAAAAAGCCACGTTGAAGCATTTGCGTGATCAATTTTGTAGTGGTGGTGTTTTAGTGTTTGCAGCCCTAGTGAATACGACTGCCAGGCCACCCTTGCAACTGTACAGTTGATCTACGTGGATAAATGTAGATTCAGTCTAATACAATTGTCTCCATTTATCTGCCGGTCCTCCCGATCTCTCTAGTAATAAGGAGTGTCCTACCTGTCGTAAGAAGCTGGTGTCCAAGAGGTCGCTGCGTCCAGACCCAAACTTCGACGCTCTGATTAGTAAGTGTGTTTCAAAAAGGTTCGATCACAAGTAGAACAGTCAGTGAGAATGAAACCGAAGGCGATGTGAAGATGCGTTCGTAATTCGTTCACGTGTCCGTTTATCCCATCCCAGGCAAGATCTACCCCAGTCGCGACGAGTACGAAGCTCACCAGGAGAGAGTGTTGGCCCGCATCAGCAAACACAACAACCAGCAAGCCTTGTCTCACAGCATAGAAGAGGGACTGAAAATACAGGCTATGACCAGGTACACACACACACACACACACACACACACACACACACACACCGTGGCGAGCAGTAGTGAACTTTGTGTGGTTACAATGATAACGGTATGTGTTTTTCCCCAGACTGCAGCGCGGTAAGAAACACACAGTGGAGAATGGTAGCGGAGCAGAGGACAACGGCGACTCCTCCCATTGTAGCAACGCCTCCGTCCATAGCAATCAGGTAGGTTATGATGTTTACATGTGCCTACTCCAAAAAAGATCATGATGGATATGTGCATGCCATTTGGTGGACTTTGGCTTGGCTCTTAAAACAACAGTTTTAACTCCCTGACACACATGCAAACATATACACATCATATCTTGGCACGTGCTTCCCCAGGAGGCGGGTCCAAGCATCAAGCGCACCAAGACGAGCGACGACAGCGGCTTGGATATGGACAACGCCGCTGAGAACGGGGGCGGGGACTCTGTGATTGATGGGGGCGCCAGCGAAATAGAGCTGGTATTCAGGCCACATCCCACCCTGATGGAGAAAGATGATGCTCACAACAGGTAGACACACACACGCACAGAGCTCATATCAACATCACACGTATACATTAGAACTTAGAAGTGATGAAACTTTAATGATCCCTGTGTGGAAATTCGTCGTTGCAGCAACAAAGTAGAAAAAATCTGTATGACAAATGATTAGATAAATGTTCATGTAATGCATAACAAAAACTATTCTTGTACTGGCCTGATAGACATACAACTACACATCTTCTGTTGTTCTAGCCCCAGTCATCTAACAGATTCAGGTATTTGTTGCTAAGAAGAATAATCTTCATCTATAGAGTGATGTGGCATAGTGAGAAGGTGACTGTGTATTGACTCACGTTTCTGTGTGTGTCCTGACTGCAGCGTGGAGTTCGTCCCTCGCTACATCAAGACGTCCGGTAACGCCACAGTGGATCACCTGTCTAAATACCTGGCGGTCCGACTGGCTTTGGAGGAACTGAGAAGAAACGCCGAGGCCAGCCCCGTTAACGTGGAGGCAGCCTCGGAGAAACAGTACACCATCTACATCCCCACCGCTGGGAACCAGTTCACTGTGAGTACACACACACACACACACACACACACACACACACACACACACACCATCTTGTTCTATGTTAACTGTCTACCACACAGGGAAATGTGGAAAAGGAGATTTAGGCTATTACATGTAGTGTAAGTGTATTCCAGGCAGGGAATGTCAGGGAATTCTCTGGGGAGTATCAGGGAATTTTACAAATGGACCCGGTTTAATGCTTTACCTCTTAAACTGTGTTTCCAGGTTCTGAACGGTTCGTTCTCCCTGGAGCTGGTCAGCGAGAAGTACTGGAAGGTCAACAAACCCATGGAGCTCTACTTTGCCCCGACTAAAGAACACAAGTAGACGCACACCTATAAACACACACGTACATATACATACATATATACACACACACACACACACACACCACTAGCTAGCAAATGGTGGGACTTGTATGGCGGCTACACCTGTGCACACGCAGCAGCAGGAGGAGGAGGGGGAAGCGTGTGCGTCAGAAGGAGGAGGGGTCGGCGAAACCCTGAAATGGACTCTTGTAAAAAGAAAAAAAAAACTTTTTGTTTTATATTCTCTCTCTGTATCTTTCTCACTGTCTATCTTTCTCTCTGTAGTAGCAGGTAGCAGATCAGTACAGCAGCCATGAAGTAGAACTGAGAGATGACAGACAACAGCAGCCATTTTTTTCCCCCCCGATTCTCCCCAACTTCAGTCTTGTTCAGCAAATTAGCTTGAAACCCCCTTTTGTCAAATTAAGGTACGTGGTGCGTTCACACTGTGAGCAACTTGGGTGACGGGTCGCTCGATTCGGACCAATTGTGGGCGGAGCAACAGGCTCCAGTTTTGGATAGGCAAATCATGTGTATATAAAACTTTTAAGGAGTTAAAACGCTAATTCATCAAAAGTAAACAAATCATGAAATTACTCACCATCGACCAACAATGGGTGCAGCCGTTCTCGAGCGTCGTTTTTGAGACGTTTATTCCCGTAGTCTTTCAAAATAAAAGCTGTAGAGAACTCGGAGGCTTTGAACAGCTGAAATCAACTTCTTGTCAGGTGCAACTATTCACGTAAAGACATCGCATCGGTAGGGAAACGAGGAAATCTGATGGCCGCGAAAAGTTCAGCCATAGGCCACTTTTCTCAGCCAACAAGCTTGTTGACCGTCCACATCGGCCAAGCATTCCCGACCGCTTGTATCTACAGGAAACAAATTTACTTCTGGTGGCTTGTTGATCACGTTTCTTGCAGTGTGAACGCGCAGTGACAGTCCAGCTACACAAATAACGCTGTGGTTTTTAAAGCTTGAACGCAAACCGGCCACATGTGCCGCATCATCAATGTAGTCTCAGAGCGCATTGAGAAACCCCAGAATGTAACGGAGAATCTACCAGCTGTTGTTTTGATCTGTCGTCTTGTAGGAACAGACCAATTCTGTCTCTTATCTCTGGCTGCTCTCTGTGGTTTGGCCTTTTCTAAATGTCTTTTGTAACCTGGAAGAGGTGTGTGTGTGTGTGTGTGTGTGTGTGTGTGTGTGTGTGTGTGTGTGTGTGTGTGTGTGTGTGTGTGTGTGTGTGTGTGTGTGTGTGTGTGTGTGTGTGTGTGTGTGTGTGTGTGTGTGTGTGTGTGTGTGTGTGTGTGTGTGTGTGTGTGAGGGGGGGGTCAGGGGGGCTATGAGGATTGATTTGTTAGTTTTCGTTGTATCTGTATGTGGGCAGGCAGACAGTGTTTGGCCGAAGGCGTGAATACAGCTCGTTTCATACTCCCTACAGCGCCTTCACACTCATCGACTATGTGTGTGGGGTTTCTACTAATCTCCAGGGGTCCGGATTGAAAAACCCAGCGGTCACTTGTGATGATTGAGGTGTGTGAGAGTGTGAGTGTTACGCCAAATACGTATGTACAATAAATGTCCAGTTCATTTCTTGTGGCAGAGAAAGGTAAAGTTGTATACCAGGGGCTCTTGAAGGGTCTTTTTTATTTTATTTTTTCTCACCCAAGTTTGATAAATGCAACGTTTCACCAAGGGAGTCCAGACTTAAAAAAAACAGTGTTTGGAAACAGGCCATACAAATCTATATGTTGAAGCTTTTCTTAGATCAGAAGTAGCATGCCGTTGTCTCTAAGAAAGCTCATGCCTCCAGCCGGCTTTTTCAGTAACCCATTTTCTTTCATTGACACCCATTTTGCAATCTAACGGTTTAATGTTTTGGGAGGTTTTTAACGGCATCGATTATGTTCCTCCCACTATCGGAGCCACTCTGAGGCTCCCAGGTGAAACCTGACCAGATTTAAGTATTTTCCGGAAACCCTGAACCCGGTGGAAATGCAGCTTCACTCCTGTCTCACTAGTTACCTGTTTAGTCTGTCTGTGTGGAACCTGTAAACTGCATCTTTCTGTTTGGACAATAAACCTGAATCTGTGTGTTCAACATGGAGCGTGGAGCACTGTCGGTTATGTTCCTAGTGGATAGTGTTAGTGGCGGGATCTTGTCGTTGGCTCTCTCATCACCAGCTAGCATCAGAATTGTTCGATATGCATTTCAATCCATGCCCGATGAGGCTGTGACTGAACAACATCCTAGCTGATGCAGAGGCCTGATCAAAAAAGCGCTTGTGCTCCTACCTCCTCATAAAACCTGAAAGGTGAAAGCAGAGCAGATTTTTTTCAAATTAAATTCTCTGGGGAATATCGGAAAATTACAAATGGGTCACTTTCGAAGGAATATAGCAGAATGTATTTTCCAACTTGTTTCCCCACATTCATTGCATTAGATGGTGGTTTTCAGTCCATCCAGGCTGTTCACCCCTTTTAGAAAAACAACATTGACAAACCAGGAAAGGAAGAAC
Source organism: Hoplostethus atlanticus (assembly GCA_034670405.1). Lineage (NCBI taxonomy): Eukaryota > Metazoa > Chordata > Actinopteri > Trachichthyiformes > Trachichthyidae > Hoplostethus > Hoplostethus atlanticus. The sequence goes on along the minus strand of JAXDDX010000076.1, from coordinate 268,861 downwards.
ATTTTTAGGTCATGGCAGTGTCCTGATGTAGGTACGGAAACTCATTGAAAAATGAGTCGTAGTGGACCGTCAGGTGGGCAGGTTCGCCACATGGGACGATGCAATGAGCACAGGGAGTAAACCTCAGTACCCCAAAACAAATTTAAAAAAAATTGAAAATTTCCAAACCGTAACCTCATCTACATATGGACATATAAGTAATCCAGATTTTAAAAAACACAGATGCTGTGTGTTCAGCAGAGATGGGATGGGAGGATGGGAGGATTGGTCTCGTGTGCCGGTTGCTGTGATAAGGCACAAATAAACCTGTAAATAAATGAAAATATTGGCCACTTCTGTCTCTCGTGTAAAAGAGTTTTGATGGACATTGTGGCTACCTGGCTTATTGTGTTTTTCTTGTAAAAAGAAAAAAAAAGAAAAGTGACAGAGGGGCGTCCTGCTGGCTCAGCTGTCTGAGGCGCATACCATGTAACCACAACATCCTGGGTTTGACATCGGCCTGTGACCTCTGTCTGCACTATTTAATAAAGGCAAAAATAATCTTAAAAAGAAATGTGATGTACAATTCAATCACTAGCCTTCCTTCACAATATGCCTCATAGCCTAGGACATTCTCACTGGAAGTGACTGATAAGGACATTTTGCCATGAAAACAAACAAAAAAAAAAGCAATGCCAACCAAGTCAGAATGACAATTACAATACTTAATATGTAAAACAAAATCGTGTTTTGTTGCATTTTTGCTAATTTTTCACATTGAACTTGGTCAGATCTTTTTGTGCGATGCTGTAGGAAGTTTAACTGAATAAGATTTAGGCCTGATTTGTGTCAATATAAATGTGACAAATTTTGTCCCTTATCAGAGGGAAGTTATGTGGTCCAGAGTATTTTAGGGTGCACTTCATCCCAGTTTGTCACCTTCCTACTGTTGGGTTGCACCCTATTCTGCTCAATCCATATCCATGATTTAGGACTAAAAACCCTCTTTTAACATCTCGCCTCCATCTCCTCTTCATGACAAGTGGATTTAACAGGTGAAATTAAGGACTCACAGCTTTCACCCCTGAATTGTGACCTGCAATGAAAACAAAAGTAAACACAACAAACTCGTATGAATTGTTTTATTCCATCCAGAAAGGCATGTACAGCAACACGGTATAAAAATGAAGACATTTCTATATAAGGCAACATTTTATCCTCTGAATGTGAACACGTTCCCAGCCATACTCTGACCAGGACAGGTCATGAATATGAGCTCAAGGGCCTTCTTTTATAAAGCCGTTCCTAAATTCAACACTTCATGATTCTGTTGGCACAAAACCTGAAAATGGCAAAACACAATTCAGACTGGCACCTCCTGTTTCCAGCTGCAAATTAGTCATCCTGAAATGGTCTGCATGTTGCCGCTTTCACCCATGCACCCTGAAATGGTTATTGAAACGCCCCTCGTTTGATGGTTTCTAAAACAGGAAACGGTTTTAATAGGATTTAATTGAAGGCATTCGTATCGGCATCATTAATAAAAGAAAATAAAGTGATGCCGGCTGTAGGAATCTTCCGAAGTTTGCACATTAAGGGGTAGAAAAATCACGAGCAGCAGGCAAATAAATCCATTAAGACAAAACTACAGGCTGAAGTGACGCTTTTCATTCCAGATTTTAAAATGAAACAATATGAAGTTTGTCTACAAGCAATTTGTTCACATTTGTCCCAAATTTTAGGGTGTATTTTTGGTTTAGGCAAGCTTTATAAAAAGAGGCCCCGGGTCTCCAGCAACAACTCACTCTCTCGCAACACACATATTGTTTTACACACACACACACGATTCTGTACATCCGATGGTATGGTGTATCCTACAATGCATTTCTATGTACAGTACCATTTGGATCGCTGTGTTTGGCTGCTGCTGTTTTCAGTGGAAGCCATGTTGGCTCTACAATCCTACTCCACAGCCAGTTGCCATATTAACCGGTGATTCTATATCAGCTGATCTTTAGCGTGTTGGGAAACATGTTGGTGTTATGGAGGAAAACGTCACATATTCAAAGCCACCATTTATTTATCAATAATGCAACATGTCTCAGGTTGAAATCTAGTGTGTGAAAACCAAAAGGTTAAAGGTGCTATGTGTAGCATTTTCATATCGCTAAATCAGGACCACGTTAAGTTTGAGACACTAGTATAATTACCGGATCGGATTTGGCTGGAAATCTGCTGGATTGCTTTACGGCACAAAACAGGAAGATGGCGCAAAAAGAGCTAAAGCTTTCAGTCTGTCGCAAAGGCAGATTGAAATATCACTTCCAACGTGTTTATTCTCTTCACTGAAGTAAAAGAGAAAACCTATGACCGACAAAACAAGGAAGGTAATGGGGTTTATGGTAAATGTGGTCTTAAGTTTGAGAAACACTAACAACACCACTGGTGTGAGATAGAGGCTGCCGATCGTCTCCACCATTCATTCACGGTACTTAAATTAAGGTGCCACAATTAATTTGACACATATATCGATGGTTAAAAATGCTACATGTAGCATCATTAATATCCATCTGTATGAATATGTTAAACTGGGACTCCACATGTTCTCAGGTAATAAATATTGATATTTTTGGTTTCACACCTGTCCCCCTTTTGGCCCCAGTTTTGGTTCTAGTAGGAACTTTTAGATATTGGCTCCAATGATTGTGGTGTTACATTATACTGTTTTGTTATATTCCCTATTATTAGCGGTGGCTCTTCCTTTCGAGTGACGGTCCTGTGTGAATCCAACATGAACATAGACAGGAGAAAGCTGAATTTGAACTTGCAGGTTAATTCCAACAACGTCTCCGTTTCCCCCGACTTTGATGATTCGGTGACGTGAGATGACGAGGAGAGAAAAGTAAGAGTAGTTAAAGTGACTTCTGGCTGGGTGGCGTCAAAGCGAGCATACAGCAGTTTAAATGAAAGCGTGAAAGCCTAGAGCTGGTTTGGATAAAACCTCTTATCTGGTTGAATGAAAATGTGGGTCTTCTCGCTGCGTGACTGACTTGACGTCGACAGGGTTTCTGGGGTGCCAGCACCTCCCTTGCCTGGCCTCCATCAGGTCTCAATCCCAGGGATGTGATCAACACAGTGAATGCATCTCCCAAAAAAAAAGAAGAAGCAGGAAATAATGAGGGTGTCAAGAAGGCAGGAATCTCCAGTATAAAAACAAATGGGAGTCCAAAGAAAATGGGAAAGGAGGGGAAAAAAGAATCACATCCCTGCAATCGGATCCAGTGATAGGGAAATTTTTTCAGTTCGGCCCGGTTATACGGGGGCAGGTCACATTAAGGTCTGTGTATTGTTGGTTTCTTCCGGGTCTTGGACAGTCAGACGGTCTTCCTGGCAGTCAGGACTCTGACAATAGAGCCCACTCCTCCCACCGCCAGAGCCTGAAGACAGACACACCGAGAAGAAGAGGGTCAGGTTTGTTTCAACAACATGGTTAAAAGTCAGCGGCTATATTTCCATCCAAACTGTGCAGCAAATTCTACGCAAACTTATGAAATATTTCTAAAAATAAAATGTGAATTAGATGCGTTTCCATCAGATGGGTTGAATATAAGAAATGGGCTTTGTGGACCATAATAAGAAAAATGGAAAGAGTCTAAAGAATTAGTGTTGGACAAGTCTATATTATTCTTTGGTGTCTTAATCTGTTTCAATCTGAAGATGAAAAGAAATGCACTAGGTCTTTCATTATATGTATTCAACAAATGTGTTTCCATCTGTATTTATTGCCTTATTTCATTATCAACTATTTTTTCTCCTCAAGTGAGTGTGAAAACTTCAGAAATGTAATCTAAATTTCCCCAGCTATTGAGAAAAGGGAGGGCACGTGAAGACAAAGAAACATGGAAAGGTTTACAGGAAGGAGGAACAACGCAGTGAAATCAATGAAGGTACTGGGCAGGAAAAGCTGACTGAAACAGTAACTGGAAGGTGCTTGTTTATTCTTCAGAACCTAAGGTGCTGAGGACTCAAATGCCAAAACCCCTAACGTCAACTCAAAAACTATACACACCTTTTCGTGCCACTGGAGCAGTACGGCGCTGCTGTTATCCGAGGGTTTCTCAAAGCCTCTGTAGATGTATTGCATCAGGAGGTCCACCCCTGCTCTGTCTAGTGAGACGACAGCCTTCTCGATGTCGCTGCTCTTAAAACTGCTGAGGACCTTCAGAACCAGCAGCTCTGCTCGCTCCTGCAGACAGAAACACATGGTGAGAGACAGGGACTAAGTCAACCAACAGCTGTCTGAATGACACTACTAATGCAGACCGACTACAGGTTTTTACAAAAAGGTTTTGCTCAATTGAAAGCTGCACTAGGACATTTTGCACGTTGGCAGCCCCAAATGGCAGCAAGAGGTAACTGTTTGAATTTTGAGGACTTCATTACCCAGAAATCCTCTAATGTTACGTCAGCGAACTAAACATCTTAGTGTGGGGTGGAGGTGGTGAAGAGGTTCAGCCATTGAATTTAGTTCAATTTAAAACCTTGAGACTTACTAAGTACCTGCAGACACACTGTTAATGTACCTTAACACCTCACTCGTCTGGTTCTATGGGAGACTGGTACCTTAACGTTCTGGTTCTTGGTGTTGATTGGAGGGTTCTTCAGCACTGCCTGGAGAGCTGCGTTCAGGTTCCCCTTGGAAAAACAACAGTCAAGGACCATACGACACACACACACGAGAATACACAACTACTACGAAGCACATGCGCGTTCCTATGGTGAGCTCAACACACACTACAGTAGGACATGCATAAAGTATAATCCCATGACCAGCTATATATTTCAAGACCAGACTTTATAAAGCTTGACACAATCTTCTTAACAGTTTTATCATTGCAGAAGCACAGTACACGTTACCTAACAGAACATGAATCCGGACCTTTTGCCCATTCATTGCATCAACTCTTCAATTCGGCAAACATACACTATATCAAGCAGCACTTATTTCGATACAATGTCAACTTTTAGAATTGGTTCGCGTGTTATTCCCGCAGCCTTTTCGCACAAAAATACGCCGTGGACGGTGCTCGCGCGCACCGTGAAACAAACTAAACGTTTGTTTTACTGAAATAAAACGCTGCTTGGTGGACCACTTGTACGCCGCATTTACCCAAAACGTCTTAGGTCATGTTCTACCGGGTGTTCAACGTCAACATATAAAGTTAGGTTAAGTGTGAACACTTTCATCAACTTCGCTTCGTTTTATTGACTACTTAAAAGTGAGAGAGAGGCGACCACACCCTGCCGTAAACTTACATCCGGACACGTTACTTTGACAGCATCTTGGAGAAACTATACATATTATACCGGATACATGTCACTCTTGTTCAATTTAAAGTAATTGGAATTTGATTCTAAAATAACTTGAATCTAACAATATAATGTAACTGTAACAATATAATAACTGTATGTCGGCACGTAAGCCGGTTTTTTGGCCCCTACATGACAAGAGTATTAATGTTTTAATAAGCCCGGGCATCAGGTCGAGAGGCTAAATTGACTCAGTTTGTGTCCCTGGCTGAAAAGTTGCATTAGTATGGATTATACTGCAAGTTTAAAGGATATTGTCTGATTAGACCGTCTACTTCTGCTTCGTCTGGGCCAGCCTGGTTCTCTCCCCCGTCTTCCTCATCCACAAACTTGTTTTCGTCGTATTCGTCAACGTCTACTTTCCTAAACCGGTCCGTGGCTGTATTTTTTGACATTGTGGAGCGATAGTCGGGCTTGTTTAATCCAGAAAAAGCGTTGTGGACAGCTAATGCTAGCCGCTTCTGCTGCTGTCTGCAGTTTCCAGACCGTTTCCGCCTTCTTCTCCACTTCCTGCTTGATTGGTTAGCAGAGCCTCACTTCCGGGTCTTTGGCGCCACATGTGTTGAGATGTGGTACTGCAGATATCATAAGCCTGTTGAACTACCGTATAAACTAAAAGTACTAGTAACTGCAAGCAGTTATCATCTGGGCCAGCCTGATATACTATAAGAAGAAAAAGATTTAGGAGAAAGAACTTTCTTATATATGCCTCACTGTAGGTTACAGTGAAGCAGTTTCTTCATATATTGACGGATGTAATGTGAGAACTTGGGAAGAACGTTCTCCACAATAAAGTAAGCTGTTGACTTGGAATTGTGGGATTTATAGTATAGTATATATATTTGTAAGTAAATATATATTACTAAATATATATTATATATATTTGTAGTATAGTATATATGGTAATCACAGAATTTTTACACTTTATGTCACACAAGTGGGGACTGTGTTGAAACAACTGAAAGTTGTATTATGAATGCAATTCATATATAAACTGTTATTTATTTAAAATCCTTTGTTTCATGTACAGCTTGAAAAAAAAGTGTCCTTGGTTCACTGCAATGGGACAGCCCAAAGTTTTTATTTTTTTATGTTTACTGTATTCAGTATTTATATGATTTTTTTTTTTTTTTTACACAAAGAATTGTCTCTGGCCTGTTCCTGTCACAAGTCTAGAGCTGGAAAAAGGTATCTTTAAATATAACTTAACTTGATGCAAAAACACACATAGGCCTACAAGCGGTAAGTACAAATAGAAGTAAATGAAACAACTCCATAACTGCATTACAAAGTGCATCGGATGCAATTGCAAATATGGTCATGCAGCATTTCTTAAACCTACAGATTATAGATTATAGCTCCTGCCAATATATAACCTATTAATCAAAGGGCATTATTTTAATGAATCAAAATTATTGTTATAGTCAACATAGATCCAGTCATTTATCATGAAACCAAAGGATGCTTTCACTCAGGGCCCTGTTGAATTCAAATGAATCCTTACTGAGAGGGATGCAAAATGGTTACCCCAAAAATGGCTGCAGATGGGAGCCGTGATATTAACTGAAAAGGTTGATTACGCTGAACACTTTCTATGTGAAAACGTTTTTAATAAATGAATCAACAATGTTACTTATCAAAACAGTAGAAATACATGCATTTCTGTCAGTAAAACATTCTTTTCACAAGGTGTGGAAATACATCAGAGTACAAAAGTTAATTAAAGCCATGATACATACAATTTTGAGGCAAAGTAAATTTAAAAAATAGTTTTTAATGGGTTTGTTTTGTAAGTTTGCAGTGACTGTACATCAAAAAGTGAAAACTACAGAGCAGTCATAGTGTCACTGTTGCCAGGAACAATGCAAATAGCACTGAGGTAGGCATTCATTTAAAGGTAATAGATATAAATTATTATTATTATTTTATTAAAGTATTATTAAGTATCGCTGAACAAATTAAACCAACCAGACTGATTTTTTCCCCCTTTAAGTGTGGACTAGTTTTCATTCAATGTGGATGAGACATTGCAATGACAGCTCTACAAAAACCGTTGTTTCAAAAACTGTTTCTTGGGTGGTTGAAAATAACACACAATTAACCTATTAGTCAATATTGTCATCCCTAATACATTACACATTACATACACAATATGTGCAACAACATGATGTAAGCACAAAAAATGTGATATAGTAAAATAAGTATTTTGTAAAAAAACTAAAAAAAAGAGCTCCAGCCTCTGAATATGCAGTTATATTGAGTTATAATACAGTGTGGTAATACGTTGCATCATTTGGCAGCAAAGAATATACTGAATCATTGTCTTAGTGAATCAAACTTAGTGATGCCATGAGAAGAGGCATCACTCAATCTTTTTTTAGAGTTGATTTGTGACTTTATTAAGACAGCATGCAATAAAAGGTCCCAGGCCAGATTTGAACCTGTGACGTTGCGGATATATGGATGGTACGCACCCGAGCCGGCTGAGTGGCCAGGAAATCGTCAAGTCTCCTTGTCTTCAGTTGAAGATCTTTCTTTTGCCGCCGTTGCAGGGTGATGACATCCGGGTTGCGCTCGGACCGAAGAGAGGCTGCTTCCTGTTTCTCCAGGTAACCACGGCGACCCGGGCCACCAGGAGGACGCACGCCGTCAACAGCAGTATAACTGATGGGAAGCAGGGGGAGGGCGGAAAATGGACCAATGAGGGATGGGTTGGGCACAGAGGAGCCAATAGCAATCAGACGAATGCAACGCCTATCCAACCACCTCCACTTCAAATATCTATGATATTTTATTCTTGGTTTGTTTAAGATAAGTGACTTAGTGGCCCCCTTTCCGCCTAGCCAGCAGGTTAGTGAAGTTAAAAGAACTTAAAACTCACCCATAAAAACAGCATTTGGACTGGGGTCAGCCGGGTCAAAGTGTCTGGTGACGTTTCCCACCAGAGCCACGATCACCACAGGATAGACCGTCAGGATGTTACGCACCCAACGGTCCAGCACAAAGTTCTCCAAGATAAACCTGCAGACACAGGGAGAGTCACAAAGCAGTCACAGGGTCAGTCTAGCCTCAGTTGAAACCCAGCACTGCATTATATAGTAATAGAGTAGAAGAAGAAGAATTAATAAAATAATAAATAATAAAATTATGAGGCAGTTTTTCTTAAATCCTCGATTTTTTTATACAGAGGCAAAAGCGGCTGCTTTGTCAGGGGATTTACGGTGGTGGTCGAAATTAATGGTTAAGTCAGAATGTTCCCTATTCAGTGATGCAGAACAGAAACCTGTGGGAGAAGACAGGACAGAGACAGGATATGCATTTTGAAACTCTTTTCTAACCACCAGAAGAAAACTAAAACAATCTATGTAGACTCTCATTGGGCTAAAAAGGTCCAGCACAAATTTCTCGAGGACAAACAAATAAAGTGATATCGAATTGATAGAGGTAAAACATCAGGTCGACCATCAGGACTTACCATCCCAGCAGCTCCGCCAACAGGATGCAGAGAGAGGCTGTTGCCGCGGTGCTCTTGGCCACGCCCCACAGGTTGAGGACCAATGAGAAGTTGATCAGAGTGGCAATGGACGTCCATGTGGTGTAGAGCGCCAAACCATTCTGGACCTAAACAAAAAAAAACTTTATTGACAAATCCCTTATGAGCTGGGGTGCAGGCCTGAGATCCTCCTGGCTATTCTCATGCTGCATTCAGGTCATGTGGGAAAACATGGTTTACCTAAACTACTTGCTGTATTTTCTTGGTTTGTAGATGACTGTAAAACATGAATTCAAATGCATCCCTCACTAAGTGCATGTGTGTTCAATATGACGATGGTTTTTCCCAAACAATGTGAATGCAGCATTAAGTCTAGGCAAAAGACTAAAGCTTATTTGCCTTGCACACCCCTATGCTTTGTAACAACAAGTCAATATCATAATCTTAAACACATTTCCAAATACCAGCTTTCATGCAATCTGTTTTTCTCCATTTTATTCTCTTAATTGCCTGTTTAATTCCTCTTCACATATGACATTTTTAAAAATGTTCTTCACGTCTTTTATTGTTCCACATGATAAACACCAAGGGAATCTACTTTGAGGCCTGAAAGTAGACTGGACCAGTTTTTCCTGTCTCACTCTTTAAACAACAACCAGGTGACATATAAACCATGCACACACATACATAAACCGTCCTACCAGTATTCTGAGGCAGGCCAGGTCTTTGGCGTGATAGGTCTGCAGCCAGAGTCCGTAGTAATCTGTGGCCAAGCAACAGAAGAACAAAGCGCTGCAGTTGGAGAGTGCTACCAGTGCTAACACGACCAGAGCAACCTCCATCAGCCTGCAAGAGAAAGAAACAGAGAACAAGTGTTTGATATCGGCGCTCTCAAGTCAGGGCCTTATGAAAAAGGTGCAATAAGATATAGCACAAAATGACCATTTCATAATGAATAATCCGTTTTGTCTCGGGGCTACGAAACATTTTCAATGGTAGTGGTAGTATAAATGGTAGTAGTAGTAGTAATAGTAATATAAATGGCAGTGGTAGTAGTAGTATAAATGGTAGTGGTAGTAGTAATACTAGTACCACTGTATAGTATACATACTCTCTGTCCCATAGCAGGAGCCATATCATGTTCATCAGCATGTTGGCCAGCCAGCTCCAATAGAAGCCGTAGGGCAACAGACACAGAGACCAGGATCTAGACAGAGACATAGTAGCTTCATCAGAAGGTTGGCCAACCAGCTGCAGGAGATGGGAGATGGGAGATGGGAGATGGGATCGATCCCCTCCCCCCCCCCCCACACACACACACACACACACACACACACACACACACACACACACCAGGGTGATATGGCTAATAGTAGATAGGTGGTGGTACCCTCTGCATGTATAGGTGGTGATGTATATGACCATCAGGGAAAGCCAGATATAGATGACCCCCCAGATAGAGAAGGTCCAACCAGCCGGGGTGACACCTGTCTCATAGCGGGACGACACATTGCCAGTACTGGAATGGAACGGAGCTGGAAAACGACAGAGGCAGAGAAAAGAAGACATAATCCAATCCATTGTAAACCACCTAAATGTAATTTCGAGCAACCTACGGACATTTTTGAAAATGCAACGTACATCGGCTCAATAATTGCATTTAAAGCTGCACAGGTTTGACAAATAATTTAAAAGAAATAAGGTTAAAACTCTACATCTGCTCTTCAGTGCTTTTATTTTGAAGACCCTGGTTCACGCTCAACTGCCTCTGGTTCTGGGATGGGCTCAAGTTCGGGCTCAGGCTGGGCCATTGGTGGGGGAGCTGGGACTTCCTCTACCAGTGGGGATGAGGCAGCAGGGGCCTCCCACTGGCTCCTCCACCACCAGTTCCTTGGCATCTACCGCCTCATGGTTGGATGACATCACCGGGGCCTCTGTCTTAAGCACTAGCCTAGACCATGGCCCCACCTCTCACAATGGCCACGCCATGCGGCCGGTGCCACAGGGCAGGAAGGCCACGGATGGTCAGGGACCCTGACTATACAGTAATCAGTAATCACCTAATCGCACTGGCATGGCTTTTCAGTGGCCGTGGGAAATTTCCCCATCTCCTGTAAGATGGAAAGTTGTGGTCCTCACGCATTTCTAGTCCCGGGACAAAACTGAATTAGTCAAATTCCATTTACCACCAAGGCTCTGGGTGGGCCTCTTCCAGCTGGGGAGTGGCTAGGACACCATCTCCTCTATACAGGAACCACACCCAAACACGCTCTGGGAAAAAGCCAGGGGTCATAAACACAATCCAAGGGCAGCAGGCAGGATTCAGGAATAAAAAGCTCACAGTGACAATTGTATATGTCGCTCCTTTTGAAACTGTTTGAGCTGCATGTAAACCCTGCTGCTGAGGCAACCCAAATAAGGAAAAATCGACTGCCTTTGAGGAAGTTTGAGTAAAGTTTAAAAAAAAAAAAAAGTCTCATTTGTGTGCAGCTAACAGTTTACTAAGCATCTACACAGTACGTGTGCTTCAAGTGACTTGTGGTGCCTCCGGTTTTATGGGCTCGTTATTTCGACCATGATGAATGTAGCCATCATGTATCATGTCATATTAAATCATGTTGAAAAGGAAGTAAGTCAGTCGGTGACAAAACGCGTTTATATTCATTTATTATCGCAGTGAAAAGCCCCGAAGTCTCTACACACAGATTGAATAACAACGGTACATATGACTCACCTTTGCCCGCTCCAGCCAGAGCGTTGACAACGATAACGGCGATAAAAATCACCGCAGACAAGACGACGGCAACACCACGAAATACACTCCTCTTCTGCATTTTATTATCAGGCATTGCGTTCGTTGAACAATTCCGTTGAACGATTCCGTTGATCAATTGTTGAACTCCAGACAGGAGAAGAAGAAATGAAAGTGTTCACATCGATGTTGACGCAGCTGTTTGAGAGAATGCTGCATTCACATGCTCCTCGTAAACTCGTAGTTCCTACCACATACGTTGTAAATACGAGTGTCTCTTATTCAAAAGCATTTAGGCCCTGTAACAAAGGTTTATGGTGGCTATTGTTTTATCTTAGGAATGAAACAGCTGAAAATTTCGTGGAGATTGGGGAATAAGGCATGTAACTGATATTTTAAAAGCCAAAATACAAAAGAGTCTAATTTTCTCTAAAACGAAACAACAAAACTAAGTGGCGAGAAACGGTCAAGCCAATCTCCCCAGAAATTAATTTGGAAGCCACATTAAAAAAAAAAAATCAGTTCCAATGTTCCCCTCTAAACTGATAGCTTGATGACCGATGTCTAATAATTTATCACATTGACTAAATTGTAATATCTTGCCAGTTACAAATACTCCAGCTCCCAGAAATTTGATCAATATAGGTTTTGCTGCTATTCACTAAACCCTGCTAAAGTGTATAGATTTAGTGAAACCGTATTTCCCATTGTGTTGCGTAAAATCAGAACGTTAATATTTCAGACAGCACTTCAAGGCAGCAAAGAAGCTTTCTCCTCCTCCTCCTCTTATAAAATGCAAAGCAGATTGGACGCATCTGAGGCGTACTACTGCCCTCCACAGGATTGTAAAGGGAACATAGACTCCTCACTATAAAACAAAAGTGGTCAGCGGTTGCCTGTCCCCACAAACACATGCCCACTCAACAAAATGTCATTTTCAAAGAATTTATTCATACTCCCTTGAGAACGTCAATTTTATCCGGTAGCTGCGACACATGTAGCACGTGAACGAAATGGGTAAACGCGCCATCCGCTGGTTTAACCTCGCGTTGGACCGTGGAGGTGGACGCGGGGAGCGGGGAGTCATGCATACTGTTCAATAGAAACACCTGTTTGGTACACTATTTTTTAATTAAGTTGTTGAGCTTGTACAGAACAACAACATACACTCCTAGCTAATCAATCACCAAAAATAGGTCAACCTCTGTGGACTTGTTTGCCCATTGAGTATGTAAAATACAACAGGGCAGCATCAGATTGTAATTTAGATTTCTGCAATTAAATACCTTGTTTTATAGCACCTACACTGTTATTTACTCTGTTAATTTGACTTAAGCATGTGAACCAAATGTTGAGGGCTTGATGGGCTGTGGGACTGGATGTACCCACATGTTCTGTCGGGTGACGGGCATTGGTGAGACCATTAGATGGCGTCCTTTCTCCGTTGTTAATTTCACAGCTGCCCCATGTTCTGGGTCAACTGCTTTCCCAGCTATACCTTGAGTTGGATTAGCCGAGACGTCCGTTCTTGCGACACAAGTAATACTGCAAGTGCTATGCTATTCCTACTGCTACTACTACTATTACTGCTAATACAATTACTACTACTACTTCTACTCCTATTACTACTACAACTGCTGCTACTACTAATACTATGGCCATTAGTACTACTACTGTTGCTGCTACTATTACTACTACTTCTACTATTACTACTCCTAATACTGGTACTACTATTAGTACCTCTACTGTTTCCACTACTACTATAACATCATGCTACAAAAGATGATGTGAGAAGATGGCGCGGCCGTGTCTAGACGCCGTCGTGGTAGCTCCGCAGAGATTGTGCGTTTTTTTAGTTTTTGTGGTTGTTTTTAATATCTTTTTTTGCTCAAACACATCGGCACTAACATCCTACGAACGCAGCACACTTTTGGACATAAACTTTTGCGCAAAACAAAGGTTTTTGTCCACTTTTCCCATCGACCCAGCGTGGCCGGCAGAGATAGTACGAGCGAGCCACAACAACAACAGTGGAGACTCACCTACGGGGAGACGAAGGAGGAAACATCGGGGAAAACGGAGCGGAATTCGGAACAGACTGAGAGTTCAAGCCCACCGTCCACCTCTGCCCAGCATCCTTCTTGCTAACGTCCAGTCTCTGGATAATAAGTTGGATGATGTTAGGGCGAGGATTAGATTCCAACGGGACATGAGGGATTGTAACGTCTTTTGTCTGACGGAAACATGGCTGACCCCGCTGGTGCCGGATCGAGCCATATGCCCAACCGAGTCCTTCTCTGTTTTCCGTGCGGATAGAACGGAAGAGTCTGGCAAATCTAAGGGTGGAGGGGTTTGCTTCATGACCAACAACAAGTGGTGCAACCCCAAGGACATTAAGACTCTTTCTCGTTCCTGCTCGTCGAACCTGGAACATCTGACTATCTCATGCCGTCCATTCTACCTTCCCCGGGAGTTCAGCTCGGTCATCACCACAGCCGTCTACATACCACCACAAGCGGACACCGACGTAGCACTATCGGACCTACATGATGTGTTATGTCGGCATCAGAACAAGCATCCCGACGCGGCTATGGTGGTGGCTGGGGACTTTAATAGGGCGAACCTAAAAAAAGTCATGCCGAACTTTCATCAGCACATTACGTGTGCTACCAGAGGGGAAAGAACGTTGGACCACTGCTACACGCCGTTCAAGAGAGGCTACAAGGCTGTCTCTCTCCCTCCGTTCGGCAAATCAGACCATGCCGCCATTTTCCTGCTACCGGAGTATAAACAAAGGATAGCACGGGAAGCGGTAGTGACGAGGGACGTAAAGCGGTGGTCTGACCAATCAGAGGCTGAGCTACAGGACGCTCTGCGTGACGTCGACTGGGACATGTTCCAATCCAGTTCCAGGGACGTCAGCGAGTTTACGGAAGTAGTAACGAGCTTCATAGCAATGCTAGTGGACAACATCGTCCCAACGGTGAAAGTTAGGTCCTTTCCTAACCAAAAACCGTGGGTTGATAAATCCATCCGCGACGCTTTGAACGCCCGCACTGCTGCCTATAACTCCGGTCTTGTATCCGGCAACATGGACGAGCACAAGGCAGCGTCCTATGGACTGAGAAGGGCGGTGAAGGAGGCCAAGAGGAGGTATAGGGACAGAGTGGAGTCGCAGATGGAGCAGCGCGACACCAGACGCCTATGGCAGGGGCTACGGACTATAACGGACTACCAGGGCAGACCCCCCGCAATTGTGAGTGCCGACGCATCCCTAGCGGAGGACCTGAACTCATTCTATGCACGGTTTGAGGCTAGCAACAGCAGCGCTAGCTCGCCGGCTAACAACATCACCGTTAGCGCAGCCGGAGTGAGTTCTACCGCTGGGGATGAACACACACTCTCTGTGACCGAGCACAGTGTGAGGAGGGCTCTGACGAGGGTGAACACCAGGAAAGCTGCTGGTCCAGATGGCATATCTGGACGAGTACTGAAGACCTGTGCTAATCAGCTAGCTCCAGTGTTCACCACTATATTCAACATCTCCCTGGCTGAGTCTGTGGTCCCCGCCTGCTTCAAGAGATCCACTATTGTCCCTGTGCCCAAGAATGCTTCTCCAGCATGCTTGAATGACTACCGACCGGTGGCCCTCACCTCGGTGGTCATGAAATGCTTCGAGAGGCTGATTAAGGACTACATCTGCGCCTTCCTCCCTTGCTCCATGGACCCGCTGCAGTTTGCTTATCGTCCCAACAGATCCACGGATGATGCTGTCTCCCAGGTACTGCACACCACACTCTCTCATCTGGACAGCCGGAAGGGGGGCTATGTGAGACTGCTGTTCATTGACTATAGTTCAGCTTTCAATACCATAGTCCCCACCAGACTGGCTGGCAAGTTGATTGAGCTGGGACTGAACACCCCCCTGTGTGCCTGGATCCTGGACTTCCTGACCGCCAGGCCCCAGGTGGTCAGGGTGGGCAGACACACCTCCAACCCCCTCACCCTGAACACAGGATCCCCCCAGGGTTGCGTCCTCAGCCCCCTACTGTACTCCCTGTACACACATGACTGTGTGGCCAGGTTCAGCTCCAACACCATCATTAAGTTTGCGGATGACACAGTGGTGGTGGGCCTGATCTCCAACAACGACGAGAAGGCCTACCTGGAGGAAGTTGCTGATCTGTCACTCTGGTGCCAGGACAACAGCCTCCTCCTGAATGTCACCAAAACTAAGGAGCTGATTGTGGACTTTAGGAGGACACAACAACAGAGGACGTACTCACCACTGGGGATTAATGGGAATACTGTGGAGAGGGTGAGCAGGTATAAATACCTGGGAGTCAACATCACCGAAGATCTCACATGGTCCACACACACTGACACTCTGGTGAGAAAGGCGAGGCAGCGCCTTTACCACCTCAGGCAACTGAGGAAATTCAAAGTCTCCCGGAGGATCCTTCAGTCCTTCTACTCTGGAGCTGTGGAGAGTATCCTGACAGGAAGCATCACTGCCTGGTTTGGCAACAGCTCCGCTCAGGACAGGAAGGCTCTGCAGAGAGTAGTGCGTTCGGCTGAGCGCACTATTGGAACTACACTCCCCACCCTGCAGGACTTGTACACCAGGAGGTGCAGAACCAGAGCCTGCAGGATCATGAAGGATCCTCACCACCCCAACAACGGACTGTTTCAGCTGCTGCGGTCAGGCAAGCGCCTCCGTAGTCACGCTGCAAAAACAGAGAGATTGAGACGGAGTTTCTTTCCTCAGGCCATCAGGACTGTGAACTCCGACCTCACCAGGGCCCCCACCAAGACACACACACTGCCCCTCTTATGCACACACACACTTAGGTAAAGACTACACATAATTTATAATTTATATTACACATACAATTTTCCCTTTTTTTACTATATTTTTTTATAAAGTGCTCTTATTGTAAATATTGTGTTGTTTTTTTATATAGAGCTCTTAAATATTGTAAATATTGTGTTGGTCTATTGTAAATAGTGTGAACCTGTTATTTTGCACATTTCTGCTGAGCATTGCCACTTTGCATTTCACTACACACCTCGTGTGTGTATGTGACAATTAAACTCCTTGAATCTTGAAAAACATTTGCTGTTGGCCATTTGAAGGTGAATGTATTTTGTCTGTTGTTTTGTGCAAAGGTTTTAGAGGAACAAAATTCCAGCTGTAGATCGTGAATCAGAGGTCAGCGTTTAGAGGTTTCTGGAGGAAATATAAAGCTGTGAGATCCTTAAGGTCTGTGGTTCTCAGAGCTGAGTTCCAGGGATCATTGAGGGGGTTTCAGGAGTCATTGAGGAAGTTCCAGTAGTCTTTCAGGGTTCCAGGAATCCTTAAGGTTCTAGGGGGCCTTGAAGGGACTCTAGGGGTCCTTGAGGAAGTCCCAGGGGAACCTTGATGAGTCATTGAGGAGGTCCCAGGGGTCATTAAGGGGGGTTCAGGAGTCCTTGAGGGGGTTCCAGGGGCCCTAAAGGGGGTTCCAGGGGTCATTTAGGAGGGTTCTAGGGGCCTTCAGGGTGTTCCAGAGATCATTAAGGGGGGATCAGGAGTCCCTGACGTGGTTCCAGGGGTCATTAAGGGGGATTTAGGAGTCCTTGAGGGGGTTCTAGGGGCCTTGAGGGGGTTCCAGGGGCCCTACAGGGGGTTCCAGGGGTCATTAAGGGGGGTTCAGGAGTCCTTGAGGGGGCTCCAGGGATCCTTGAGGAAGTTCCAGTAGTCCTTGAGGGGGTTCCAGGGATCCCAGGGGGTCCTTGTTCCAGGGGGTCCCTGGCAAAATGAGCAATACTTTAATGTCACTATAATTGAATTAACTAAAAATTATCCCAGTTAGAGAATGTATAAGAATGACTATTGTGATCCTAGGTTTCACTCTCATCTCTATTATCTGCCCACATTGCAGTGTAGCCAGTTCTACAATCAATACTAACTCAACAACTGAAGTCTTCCCTACGGGTCCCTGGGAGGCTCAATCTTCTCTGGGCAGAAATAACTGAAGACGACTTGCAGCTCAATTAGACGCTGTAATGAATGAACAACCGCTCCGCTAGCCAGTCGGGCTTTCAGACCGCAGTTACACCCACCTGTTAGCTGAACACACACACACACACACACACACACACACATTATTTCAAAATGCTATTTAAACCAATCAAATAATATATTGCTGGTTAGTAGTATCAGTAGTACTAGTACTAGTATCCACCACCACCACCTACATGCAGACTCAAGGCCAGTATTTGCTGCTGACTCAGCTGTCTGACTCCATGGCCGTTCATGGGGTGGAGCCTCAGCATCAGCTGGATGAGCAGATCCTCCACTAGCTCACTGCTGACAGTGACCGTAGCAGGGAGAGGGAGGCAGTCTGCTGCCGACACCATCTGCTGTTCAATCACAAGCTGCTAAGTGTCTGGATTTACTTCACCAGCTTTCATTTACAACTAACTGACTCTCTTCTACCTTTCTACTCAGCTTGGACTTGTTTTTTCAAAGCATTATCCTCTGACACCATCAATTTGATCCTCTGACATCATCAATTTGAATGCACTTGCACTTGAATAATCAAACTTAACTAAACTAAATAGGATTAAACTAAAACAAACAGAACAGAAATAAATAAAATTGAGCTAAACTCACTGACCAGTGTGTCCTCCTGGCTTGCTGACAGCTGATCAGCTGACCAGTGCCACCAGGTGAACAACATATTGCTGGATGATGTGTGAGGTGGCAGGCAGAGCTCTCTCCAGCAGGGCTCTGGGGCCCAAAACCTGCTCCAACCTGCCCAGGACCGACTGGGTCACCTGCACATTTACACATTATCAATGATATGAAGCAACATACACTTGATCTTATGTTGCAATGCATTTGAATCAAACATACATATTGGACTTTGACAACATCTGCTTGGAGTTCAAGGGGAATTTGAGTTCAGTTAGTTTATAAAAAATCCATTGAAATGCAAATAGTACGTGTTGATAAAGAGGAACGTTTCTAGTTCCTGGTAGAAACCTTTGACATCATCCATAGTCTCTATTTGCCATTCAATGTATTTTTAGCTCATGTTAATATTTTCAATAGATTAAATGTTAATATTGAGTTGTGCTGGCTGAACATGTTGACCTGGTAATCACCTGGCAGTGAGCAGTGCGCTGGAGGAGAGAGTTGGCCTCCTGCTTCTCCTCTGTCACCTGGATCCAGGAGCAGGAGGAGGAAAGGAGGTGCTCTGTGTCCTGGGAGAAGAAAACAAGGAGGTTCAAGTAGCATCAATAATGTCTGCTGTTCTAGTGAAAGCATCTGATTCCAGTCTCATGTAGAGGATGCAGAGGATTGTGGGATACATAGCAGTCACTGACAACTCCTTCTTCATGTAATTACCTTCTGTGTGTCCAGGAGGAGGGACGAGACGTTCAGACAGTCAGCATGAAGGGCACAAGGGCTGTGAGTGTGCGTGTGTGTGTGTGTGTGTGTGTGTGTGTGTGTGTGTGTGTGCGTGCGTGCGTGCATGTGTGTGTGTTGTGGCAGACCAAGGCATCTGCCAGTGGAAAACTGTGGGGAAGGGACTACATCCACAGAGCCTGTGAAGGTAGCAGAGCCAGAGCCCAAGGAGCCGGCAGAGCCAGAAACGGTAGCAGAGCCAGAGCCCAAGGAGCTAGTAGTAGCTGAGCCAGAGCCCGAGGAACCAGTGGCAGTGGCAGCCCCCGAGCAAATGGAGCAAACGACGGCAGTGGCAGCCCCAGAGCCAACGGCGGCAGCGGCAGCCCCCATGGCAGCACCAGTAAGACTCAGCATGGAGGAAGCCCTTGCCACCGTGCTCGAGAGCCAGCTCCGCCTGCAGGCAGCCATCACGGCGTAACCCAAGCGAGGCACCTCAATGGCCCCCGAGCCAGAGGTGGTGGAAGAGCCAGAGCCCGAGGAGCCAGAGTCTGAGGAGCTGGCAGTGGCAGAGCCAGAGGGGCTGGCAGCGGCAGGATCAGAGCCCAAAGAAGCCACATCCCCAGAGCCAGAGGAGCCAACAGCAGAGCCGGTGGACCCAGTGATGGTGCTGGTGGCAGTGGCAGCCCCCAAGCCAACGGTGCCAGCAGTGGTGGCGGAGCCAGCAGTGGTGGCCCCATCCCCAGAGCCGGCAGCAGCAGAGCCGGCAGCAGTAGAGTCGGCAGCAACAGAGCCGGTGGAGCCAGCGGCGGTGATAGTGGCAGTGGCAGGCCCCAAGCCAGCGGAGCCAGCAGTGGTGGCCCCATCCCCAGAGCCAGCAGTGGCAGCCCCAGAGCCGACGGCGCCAACGGAGCCAGTGGCAGAACCAACGGCGGCAGTGCCAGGAGTGGTGGTGCCAGTGGCAGCCCTGGAGTCGGTAGCAGACACATAGATGGTAAAAGTTTAGACACAACTGAAAAATATGTATATATATAGACTGGATAGCCAACGCTGTCATCAATCAGGGTGTTTTATTTTGAAATTTGTTATATTTTGAAAATTGATCGGCTGCTCAGCCATGCCACCAGTTTCCCTATGTTCTCCCTCCCCCTTGTGTTTCTAGTGTGTCTATGTCTGTCCTGTGTGTATGTGTTGGTGGGCGTGACTCCAGACTCCAGCACCTCCCCGGCTCCGTCATCCACCTCTTTCCCACCTGCCCTACCTCACACACCTGCGGTCCATCATCATCAGCTCCTGTATAAGAACCCCGGCCCCGACTCTTCGCCAGATCGTTGATTAAGCCAATGTGGTATTTCTCGTTCCCGGCCCCCTTGAATTGTGGATTCTAGCTTGTCTCCTGTTGTTTCACGCCTTGCTAACCCTGCTCTTCCTCTGCCCCAGGATCACTACTCGTTACCAGCCATCTCGGCCCATCTCGGCCCTTCTGAGGAATAGGAGTGAGTAATTCGGAGACAGTTACAGTTCGTAAGTTGCCTTCTTCTCTGTCCTTTCCCATTGCTCTAATTACTGCCGGATGCCCAACCTTATGTCCCTTGGTTACAGTCCGTAACCCCGTGCATAAGGCTGATACACTCCAGAGGAACGGATCCTGGTGGTTCAAGCTGTAGCTTCCCCGCTAGTTTTACCGGGAACATTAATTAGAGTTTGTTGCTTAGGTTCCACCCCTCTGCGCTAGGTAGCCCCGGATGGGTTGGCATGGTAACTTGCCATGTTGCTGGGTTAGCGCTAATAGGCTAACTCCTTTTTCATCCACGCGAACACCGATGTTCGCATGAAGTGGCATCACCTTAACCCATAAGGCAAAGCCTAAACGGCAAAGCCTACGAGAAATAGAATGGTAGTTATGTTACTATAACTCTAGTTGTATTATCGTAGGCAAAGCCGTTTAGTTTCACGCCTGCTGTCCCCTCCATGGTTCGCAGAAAGAAATCGTGGAGGACGCATGCCGGCAAGCACGACATTATATACAGGTGCTTGGGGGCGGAGCCCCAGCTGATAGGTGCATCGTTGAATTTTCAGTGCTCGCGCACGAGATAGCCCATAAGGCGAAGCCTAAACGGCTTTGCCTACGATCATAGAACTAGAGTTATAGTAACATAACTACCGTTCCTGTGTCTGACTTCCTGCCCAGCTTGGCACGATCGCTCACGAATCGAGAAAAAATAGCTCTGTTGTCGTGGCAGCCACCTGTCAAGAAAATAAAAGTCCTATATGATTTGTACCTGGACTGTTTGTCTCTTCTTCTCTGAACTGATACGACCACTAAATTTGAAGCATTTCACAGGTGTTTATAAGGACAATCTGTTTTCCAGCATCATGTCAACAAATAGACATACTTTACAGACATACTTTACAGACATTTAGCAGATGCTTTTATCCAAAGCAAAGGTGATAGTTGACACTATGTGGGGATCAAACCCATGACCCTGAGAGTCTCATGCTCTACCGACGGAGCTGTCCGGGCCAGACCTACTTACCATAGTAGAGGTCTACTGTGTTTTTAAATGGTTTGTGTTTCAGTGTGTTACAATAAAATAGTACCACGGTTAAGGACTTTTAGTTCTACAGTCAGTAAACTAGATGTCTTTGGTTGAATCCTAATCCTGACCGTGTCACCAAGTATTGTAGATTGTGATCTGAATGGCAGCTCACCTTCTCCTCTGTGGTCCAGAACTCCTCCCTGCTGGAGGTGCGCCTGCAGAAGGAGCGCCAGGAAAGCAGGGAGGAGTTCTGGACAGGGGTCTCTCTGGTTCCCTCTGCTCTCTCTTGATGGGGATGTTGACACTGTATAGGGTGTCGTCTCCGCTCTTGGTGCCTGCAGCAAAGCTCACAGAGGGCTTCAGGAGCTCTGTGGCTATGAGGCTGCAGGCCAGCAAGGCTACCTGAGGATCCTCCATCAGTTCCTGTCTGGTCAGCCAGATGGAAGGCAGAGCCTGGCCCAGACAGACTTTGAGTGGCCTGCTCAGTTCCTGGCTCAGTTTGACCTGGACAAAAGTGGACAATATTTAGAAGTGAGTCACCAGCATGTGGGACTGACAATTATAGTTGTAGCCATTGTACAAGTCCCCCTTCATGCATTTATCCTGCATTCCTATGGTACTGCTTTTAAACCCAGATGAAATCAAACCAAACCTCCTGCTCTGGGTCAGTGAGGTGTTCGCAGGAAGACTCGTTTTTTCCGGTACTTAGCTGCCTCCTTCTGCAGCAGTAGGTGGATGTGCTGCACCAGCTCATTGTCAAAAGGCCAAAAGATCTTCAGGTACTGTGGTCGGTAGAAGGTTTTATCTCGGCCCTTAAAAAGTTCCGCCAAGATACACCTGACGGTCGACTCCTGCACTAGTCCTGTTTTAAAAAAGAGCAGATTTTAGTTAGTTCAGCTGAACACAGTACAGGTGGAGCCTTCACTTAGGTCTTCAGTGGTAATGTCTGAGAGACATTTGGCCTTGTTGACATGTGAGGACCAAATAAAACTGGTTTAAGTTATTTGGGGGTTGAATTTTGGTAAAGTAAACCTACTGTAGTCAAACATGGCAGCAGGATGGCAGCAGAGTCACCAGCCCATGGTTGGGCTGTGTGGTTCTCTGTAGAAAACTCAACAACGTCAGGATTGGTCTCCACAAATAGTTCTGGGAGCTGTTGTCCTCTGGTTTCTTCACCTCCTCATAGTCATCAGCTACAAAGTACTTGCCTTCAGGAAGACTTTGGTGTGCCGGATCCAGGTTCCTGGTCGGTCATCCTGGGAAGAGCCTTCAGGAAGACTCCAGGTTCCGTACTGCTGGAACATTTTCTCCCTCATGGATTCAGGGAGAAGCTTAGAAAACAACCTGCTCTCCATCTCATCCCCCTCCCTGGGTGCTAAGAGCAGAAAAGAAGGACTGGTCAAGCAGTGTCACCATACTAGGAGCACAAAACAAGGACATGAAGCAGCCTCACAGTAGACGGGTATTTCTAAAGTAAATATTGTTCTGAGTCAAGCAAGATCATCTGATACAAGAGATCAACAAAATCATGCTAGCAGATGAGCAATCAAAGGTCAAAGTGCCTGAGCTGCTTTTCAGCCACATAAATGAACAGAACAGCAGCAAAATAGCAAAGCTGCTTCTAAGTCAGCTAGGAAGCAGATAGTCATCACAGATGGTAAAGTTTTACAATTTGCTAACAGATTCAGTGTCAGAGAACACCTTCTGCATGAAATGCAAGGAATTGTGGGATGCATAGCAATAAATGAGCATAGCTTCATCCATTTGATTACCCTGGGTGGGGATGGGGGCAGCTGCTGGCTCGGCCTGCCTGAGGAGGGAGAGTGGTATCCACGGCAATGCCTGGAACTCTCCTCAGGGTCTCCAGAGTCACAGCACTCATCTGGAAGAGAGGAGAGGAGATTATTTCAAAATGCTATCTAATCTAAATCAAACAATATCTTGCTGGTTTGGGTGTCTGATTTTCACTTGATTTCAGTGATCAAGCAGGTTACTTAAGATTTTAAGTGTCAAAACTGACACAATCAATCCATCAATCAGCTCACCCAGATGGAGACACAAAACCAGCACATGTACAAAACTCTTAACACAGAATGCTATACTGCTCATTTTGGGTTCACAATCTAATATAGCATGCAAAATAAAAATACCGGTGTCAAATGAGAGAATATTATATGCAAAAGTTTATCATAGCACCAGAACATTGGATATGTTCATCGTTGAAGTTTAATTATTGGTGCATTTTCAAATACAATGGCCATTATCAAATAATGCGGTCAAACACTAATTGTCATCAAAAAAGACTATGCAAGGGTCATTTCCTCATAAGTACTTCAAATGAAGTACAGCAAGCATCCCCTGTGATCCCCTGTGATAGACTGCAGTATATAGCTTGTGTTTTTATGGAAGACAAACAAAATATTAGATTACAGTAGATTACTGTATATGAAAGAAATCATACAGTAATGCAGTAAACTCAACTGAATTTTACAGTAAAAACAAAAACAACAGTAAAAGCAAAAACAACAGGAAAAGCAAAAACAACAGGAAAAGCAAAAATTACAGTAACAAAAAACAAAACAAATGCATTTCAGTGCCTAAGCAGCATTTTGCCTCTCTGCTGCATTTGGCCACAGAATTGGCCTCATCGGCCTGCTCCATGTTGTCAGAAACTGCCATTCAGGTTTCTAAGCAGCCTTTTATGTAGTGGTGATGAGATTATCAATTGTGTTGCAATGCTACTAACCTGGGCAAGGTTGCTGGAAGTAATGAGACATGGCTACAAACACCTGATGAACTGATTTAGTGACCTGCGTTTGTAGTAATAAGCATTTGAACATTGTTGTAATGTTAGGTGACTGTACTCTGAGGATGGAGCATGTGATTTAGAGTTTTGCACTTTGTATGTCAGCATAGGATGTAGTGTCTTAGAGTATGAATTTTGAAAGTCAGTTTGGCACTTTGCATTTTGAGTTTTGTACATTGAAATTCTGCTGTGCAGAATGAGTCAAAGCAATCGAAAAAAACTGTAATGGAGGAGCAGGTGACGGGATGGTGGGGGGTGCAGAGGCTGGGCTGGTTGGAGCTGGGGCAGGCAGGAGAGAGAGGAGCAGGCAGGTGAGAGGGAAGGTGGCAGGCTGGTGGATTGCGGCAAGGAGATGGGGAAAGAGACGTTCAGGGGATCCTGGGAGATGGGAGAATCAGGTTAGTAACGCACGGAAGCACACAAGGGAATAACTCAATAACGAGAAGTCAAGAGCGGCCGAGAGAGTGACTACCACTGTAGTTGGCGGAACAATCTGGCGAGTGGTTGGAGAGCCGGGGTATATATCTTGCAGGGCTGATATATCTTGCAGGGCAGGCAGGACCGGAAGAGGGAGCCACACCCACGCCACACACACGATGAGAGACAGACGGGAGGGACACAAAGAAACATAATGAAAACCCGGGGTTGGGCTGGAGCCGTGACAGTACCCCCGACTCAGCGGACGCCTCCTGGCGTCCCACCGGTCTTGTTGGGGTGTTCCCGGTGGAAGTCGTGGATGAGGGAGGGATCCAGGATGTTACGGAGAGGGATCCAGCTGCGCTCTTCTGGGCCGTAATCCTCCCAGTCGACTAAGTATTGGAAGCCCCGACCCCGGCGGCGAATGTCCATAATTTTCCTGACTGTGTAGGCAGGATGGTCGTCGATGATCCAGGCGGGTGGAGGGAGGTCGGCTGGAGGGCACAACGGGCTGGAGGAGACAGGCTTGAGCAGGGAAACATGGAACGTGGGATGTATTTTTAGTGACGGGGGAAGCTTGAGCCTTACCGCGGCAGGGTTAATGATCTTGTTGATGTCGTAGGGCCCCATGTAGTGGGGAGCCAACTTCCGGGACTCGACCTGCAGGGGTAGGTCCCGGGACGAGAGCCAAACCTTCTGCCCAGGTTGGTAGGTGGGCACAGGGGTTCGTCGGCGGTCTGCGAGGCGTTGGTTCTTGGCCACAGAGCAAAGGAGGGCCGCCCGGGCAGCCTTCCAAATCTGGCGGCAGCACTGGAGGTGGACCTGTACGGAAGGTACCGCCACTTCCTCCTCCTGAGCGGGAAAGAGGGGAGGTTGGTAGCCCAATGATGTTTGGAAGGGGGACATACCTGTGGCAGTGCTGGTGAGGGAGTTGTGGGTGTACTCCACCCACGGCAGTTGTGAGCTCCAGGAGGAGGGGTGGCGAGCAGTGATGCAGCAGAGAGCTGCTTCCAGGTCTTGATTAGCCCACTCCGTCTGCCCATTGGACTGGGGGTGGTAGCCGAACGAGAGGCTGACAGTGGCACCTAGAGCCTGGCAGAAGGCCTTCCAGACCTGGGAGGAGAACTGCGGACCCCTGGTCGGAAACGATGTCCTGGGGGATCCCGCGGAGCCGGAACACGTGGAGCACCAGGAGGTCCACAGTCTCGCTGGCAGAGGGAAGCTTGGGGTGACGAATAAAGTGAACTGCCTTGGAAAACCGGTCAACTATAGTCAGTATGGTGGTGTTACCGGCAGATGGAGGGAGACCAGTGACGAAGTCGACGGCGATGTGGGACCAAGGGCGGCTGGGAGTGGGCAGTGGGTGAAGCAGGTCAGTGGGGGGTTGATGGGAGGACTTGCTGCAGGCACAGATGAATCTCCCCAGGAACAGTGCCCATCGTGCTTAGCGATGCGGAGGTAGGAGAGGTTCTTGTCGTCTGTCCAGACCACAAATGGTTGCTCCACCCCCTCCAGCCAATGCCTCCACTCCTCCACGGCCAGGACCACCACCAGGAGCTCCCGGTTACCCACGTCATAGTTCCGTTCAGCAGGGGAGACGCCGGGAGAAGAACGTGCAGGGGTGCAATTTAAGATCTCCCGAGGATCGTTGGGACAGGACGGCCCCAACGCCTGGAATCGGAGGCGTCCATCTCCACCATAAACTGGCTCGAGGAGTCTGGATGTGGAGAACCTGGGACCTGGCGGAATCGGGCACAAACAAGCGGTTAGCAGGGCCGTTACCTGGGTCTGGGTGGCTGCGCTGTGCTTCCCGGACAAGGTTCTCAACCTCCCAGGCAGCCGCTCCCACCACGCAGGACGGAGGGAGAATAGTCCCTGGCTCGGGGGTGGACCTCTCGGGAGCCCACTGGCGGGAGAGAGCGTCCGGCTTGATGTTGCGGGTGCCGAGCGGTAGGTAAGGGTAAAGTTAAATCTCCCCAGGAACAGTGCTCATCGTGCTTGCTGGGAGTTGAGTCGCTTAGCAGAGCGGCGGTAGGAGAGGTTCTTGTGGTCTGTCCAGACCACAAACGGTTGCTCCGCCCCCTCCAGCCAATGCCTCCACTCTTCCAAGGCCAGGACCACCGCCAGGAGCTCCCGGTTACCCACGTCATAGTTCCGCTCAGCAGGGGAGAGAGACGCTGGGAGAAGAACGCACAGGGGTGCAAAATCTCCCGAGGATCGTTGGGACAGGACGGCCCCAACACCGGAGTCGGAAGCATCCACCTCCACCACAAACTGGCTCGAGGAGTCTGGATGTCTCAGGACCGGGGCGGACGTTAAAAGCTGTTTGAGGTGGGTGAAAGCCGCATCCGCCTCGGGAGTCCAGGTGAAAGGGGAGAGGGTGGAGGTGAGCCGGGTAAGCGGGATTGCAACCTTGCTGAAGTCCCCAATATTGACTCTTGTTATGGCATATTCATCTATCTCTTGATCTGGACTGTCTCTCCAGAGGAATCTGTGGAGATGCATTTCACGCTCCTCCAGCCACACAGTACATCTTCTTGATGTCACCTAGGGCTGCATGCACACCTGTTCTGAATCTTAGCAGAACAGCTCTGATTGGATTGAGCACATCAGGTCCCTTCAGCAGAAGATCGTTCATGCTCAGTCCCTTGAATTTCTGTCTGCTGTTCCACACAAGTCGCACTGGAGTTGTTACTGAATGGGGGTTTGGCGCCACCAAGTGGCTTACATACCATACTGGTCCTTCCCAGTTGTTCATGATTTCATCAGTGAGTTTCATGGCTGCGCCCCGTTCAACTATATCATGGACTTGGGTTGCATAGGTGACTTGCCACTCTGGTTCCCTCTTCAGCTGCTTTTCTGTCCTCAAGAATGTGGCCACCACTGCACTTTTATTCAATTCAAGAACTTTATTTGCCGTGAAATGAAAAGTGGCAATGCTCAATGGGAATGTGCAAAGGGCAACAACAGTCACAGTATACACAGTTTACAATAAAAAGAAAACAGCACAATATTTACAGTAAGAGCACTATTTACAATGGTATAGAAATATAAATAAAAAATATAGTAAAATATGAAAATATT
The DNA here is from genome assembly GCA_034670405.1 of Hoplostethus atlanticus. Classification (NCBI taxonomy): domain Eukaryota; kingdom Metazoa; phylum Chordata; class Actinopteri; order Trachichthyiformes; family Trachichthyidae; genus Hoplostethus; species Hoplostethus atlanticus. The sequence continues at coordinate 241,027 of JAXDDX010000076.1, read as the reverse complement.
TGTATGTGTAATATAAATTATGTGTAGTCACTTCCTAAGTCTCTCTGTTTTTGCAGCCTGACTGCGGAGGCGCTTGCCTGACCGCAACAGCTGAAACAGTCTGTTGTTGGGGTGGTGAGGATCCTTCATGATCCTACAGGCGCTGGTTCTGCACCTCCTGGTGTATAAGTCGTGCAGGGTGGAGAGTGTAGTTCTCTGCAGAGCCTTCCTACCCTGAGCGGAGCTGTTGCCAAACCAGGCAGTGATGCTTCCTGTCAGGATGCTCTCTACAGCTCCAGAGTAGATTGTTGGGGAGAGAGGCTGGGTCTTCAGTCCATGGGTATCTTGCATCCCAATGTGGAGATTTTATATGAGCATCTTCTCTGACATAGGTGAGGCCTTCTTTTATGATTTCAAGTTCCCTCTCCTCTGCCAGGGTCATCTCTTTTTCTCCTGGTTGGCAATTTCATTGGCAATTTCATTCTGGTTGGCTGCTCCGATGCTGTCCCATTTCCACCACTTCAGGAACTCACGGTTAGTAACAGCTGTCACCTTCACTTCAGCCACGTCCTCTTGTTGCAACCAGATTGCCTCAGTCTTTTGGCCGCCAATAATCTCATACTTGACTGCAGCAGTTCTCATGGAGTGAGCAAAGTGCGTTTTGGACTTGTAAGCATCCACGTCTACATCCTCAAATAAGTGGTGCAAGATGCATGTTATGCAAATCGACTTATATCCGTAATGGATTACGTCGCCTGTAATCCACGTCCACGTAATTAACGTTGTTAGTCGTCCCAGCCCTATCTCGTAATGACAAATAATCAGACATATCGTAAAGCCGTAGGAGGCGGTCGTCTCCCAGAACTGACTTTAAGCGATATCTGAAAAATCTGACTATTCCTCGATTATACTTTACAGTCAGTGTTTCTTTTAAGACGGTCATGAAATTCTCTTGAATACATGTTAACAACGTGTTCCGTAATATTCCACAAACTTTATCATGGACTTCTGGCAAAAATGTGAAAGACTTGATGATCTCCTCTCCAGTGTTTACATGTTGCTCGTACAGCCACTTTTGACCACTTCCTACCGATGTATTCAATTGCCCCCAAACCATTCTGGCTTCTTCATGTAATTTTCGTTTTTCTTTATTTGACGAAAGTGTTTTAAATATTTCACTCAAGCTGGGAAGTTTTCCCAGCTTTTTATGGTTTAATTCAAAAGGTATATTCTGACATTCTTTAAACTCGGGATGATAATCATTGTTTGGAGAGGAGACGGTATCGAAGGTTTCACTGTCAAAATGATATTTTGGACCACTTGATCCCCAACACGTATTAAAGGCTACATTAATGGGAACTCCATACTCATAAGCTTGCTGGAGCAACAGATACATGCAAGAGTACGTGTTTCCCCTTTGTTTTAAACAGGGGCTATTCGTACTGAAAACATAAATTGCTTTTGGCATTTCACAGTTCCCCAATTTGGCATTGTGTAAATTTTTTGCAATATCTTCGCATGTCATTTGTTCCGAATGCGTATCGTTTTTAAAATCCGTTTTAAAAAAAACCTTTTTTGAAAACTGGATTCCATTATTATATTCAGTGCAATAAGCTGCACACTGTTTGCCCTTTCCCATTAAACCGCATTCATCTAATAATTTTCCAAATATTTCTTCTTTCTCTTCATGATCATCCTCTACTTGATTCCAATTAAAATCCATCAATTCTCGTTTGTTACTCAAGTCTTGAATAACCGCAAGTGTCTCGTAAAAGAAAAGGTCATTGTATGCAGCGGTGTTTTCCTGAAAATAATCAGGTCTAAACTCTATCTTACAGTCAATGTATGTATAGCTTATGTCATTGTATGCAGCAGCAGTGTTTTCCTTTAAATAATATGGTCTAAACTCTCTCTTCATTTTGTTACCTTGTCTTACTGGGTTAACTTTACTTTGTTTACTCCACCCCAGGGTTGAGTCCGACCTAGTGGAGAGAAAATATCAGTTGTTAACATCTGTCAGCTATCAGCTTGATACTTCATGAAAAACTTAATGAACATAAAACATGATGACATGTTTCCAATGTCCTGTAAACACAGACTGTTCACAGTTTGACAGAAAACCAACATCCCCTTATTTTTTAATATGGTCAGCTAAATTAGCACACACACACACACACACACATTCACTCTCTCTCTCACTCTCTCTGATTTTTGTGGTAAAAAAATGTCGAGGATTCAATTGCAGGATCATTTTTTGAAATACCTTACCTTAAGTCGTTGACACCCTCCATCACAACCCCAACACCTGCACACTCCTGGATTGCCGTACCCTGCTTCTTCACAGTGTACAGGGGCACTGTCTGCTGTGCCAGCTCCTCTTGCACCTCCACAGCATGGGCATCCTGAACCTCAGAGAAGTGGATCAACTGGATCAAACAAGCTTGTCCCCCTGCCTCTTGGCTTTTTCAAAGATTGCATTTTCTTTTCTCTGCAGCACACTGTTGTTATGGTTATGGTTATCTACCTTTAGAGGGAATCTGCCCTCTCTCAGGTCCTTCTGGAGCTCGTGGCCTGCTGCTCTGGCCACATGCATGGAGCTCTCCTCCATATTGAAGTCTTGGTAGTCGAACCTCAGGGTTAGGTCTGACCTGGTGGAGAGAAAATATCAGTTGTTTACATCTGTCAGCTAGCTACAGGTCCACCTGGGCTTCCCTGAATCTTTGCCAGATCTGTTTGACAATGTCAAGATGTAACCACCACTCGTCCCGGCGGGGTCCGCCACGGGACATGAGGTCTACTCCAAAATTCTGGATGCCCGCTATGAGAAGAGCCCTCAGACTGAGGATGTTCTGGAACGCCCAAAGCCAGAGCTTGACTACCGCACTGTGGAGGGAAGAGGAACGTACTCCACCTTGGTGGTTGATATAGGCTGCCACCGACATGCTGTCTGTTCTCACCAGCACATGGCGACCCCGAATGGTAAATGGACTGTACTTATATAGTGCTTTTCTAGTCTTTTCTGACCACTCAAGGCGCTTTACACTACATTCACATTCACCCCATTCATACACTGATGGCAGGGTGCTACCATGTAAGGTGCCAACCTGCACATCAGGGGAATCTAACCATTCATACACATTCACACACCGAAGGCGCAGCTTCGGGAGCAATTTGGGGTTCAGTGTCTTGCCCAAGGACACTTCGACATGCAGACTGGAGGAGCCTGGGATCGAACCGCCGATCTTCTGATTAGCGGACGACCCGCTCTACCCCCTGAGCCACAGCCGCCCACGAACCAGGGTGTGAAAATGTTTCAGCACTTTCAGGACCGTGGTCAGTTCCAGCACATTTATGTGAGCAGAGGGAGGAGTCCGTCACCGGGCGCCGACCGAGTGGGAGAGACAGGTCCCCCCCCTACCCCATCAGAGAAGCATCTGTGAACACGATAACGTGAGATGCTACTCTGCCCAAAGGAATCCCTGTGGACATGGTCATGGGGTCTCTCCAATGCATATCAGATACCCATCAGCTCGAAGCCCATGTATAGGCCATGAATTGTTCATTGTTCACTTTCCATTTCTTCACCCTCTCAACACAAGTCAATTCACCAGTTACCAGGCCGTGGATGAGCCAGGAATAGTAGCAGTCAACACAACATGGTATTAATCGCATCAGTATATGATTTATAGTATATATTTGTGGTATCTAGAGTCAAATGATGAATAAACATTTGTCCTTCACGATGCACCAGCTGATAGGTGCATCGTTGAATTTTCAGCGCTCGCACTCACACGCCACGAGCATAGCCCATAAGGCGAAGCCTAAACGGCGAAGCCTACGAGAAATAGAACCGCGAGTAGGGTATCTCTGGAGACCGGAGAGACCGGAGAGAGAGGGGGCGGGGAATGGGCATGGCAACTGTCAATCATGTCAATCACTGTCAATTTGGCCAATAAGAGGATTACCTCTCATCCAGTCAAGCGCAATTTACTGTATACTGGTGCCGTAGCCCTGAGGGTGCCGGGCCGTGATCAGTTACTTGGTGGTCCAGAGGTTACGTTGCAGCGGGCCCGATCCACTCCTTAGCGCACAAATTTAGCGCACCCCTCTACTGGAATACTGGTTGGCTGTAGATCTTATGTTAGACTCCGATCGGCTGTCCCGGGACAGTGTCGTCGCATGCACTAGAACGTACAACCGATCAATACGTTTTATGCCTACCGTCCGTTGTCAACTACCTTCTATACCTGTGCGTGTGTGTGCGGGCGAGGGAAACCACCGGGAGAGTCGCGATGTATCGCGGCCCGTGATCTATTACTGTGGCAACCTGCTGATTTCACTATGGTAGGTCTATGGCTCAGCGGAGGGTGGGGGACCCTTACATAAACCTGTGTTCATGCGCTAGTCTAAGGCCGAATCCCATTTCTCATTTTTACCCCTACAACTCGTTTTCGAGTGCCCCTCGTCCTTCGGCTTGGCCCTCGGAACAGAGTCACAAGGGGTAGTGGTTGAAATCTCCCCCTATGAAATGGGACAACCCTTCAAGACCCTGATACGTCATCGATGACATTCACGTAAACAGACGCGACGAGTTTGTTATCGGACATTACACACATCACAGTGACATTTGCCATTCATCTGATGGAGATAGAAAAGCATGGACGCTCGCGATTCGTTCACAACTTATACACTTCACGCAACCAATCGATCAAACAAGTCATCAAATAAAAAAGATCACTGCTTCATTACCGGGCCGCTTCATGACAGAATAACGTTAGCGGTGCTCTGTAGTCTACACTGATATTAGAGGAGCCGTAACAAGTGCAGCAACTTCGCTGCTGGACTTTAGTTATATTTCGGGCGTCATATGCCATCAAAGGGGGGAAATGCAACATGGAAATATGTCAGAATGCGGGACTGTCATGCACAAATCAGCCTAAAAACAATGTTGTAACATTAACTAGCGAGGTAGAGACATCGGCATATTAGCGATTTGTGGTTCCACTGGGCTATGTCACCCAGTGGAACCACTGGGTGAGCTGCTGCCATAAGCCCTAGGAGACGCATAACCGCCAGGGCCGTCACGACCCTGTGGGCGTGGTACGCCATTAGCACCGACGAAATGGCTACTCGCCTCTGGGGCGAGAGCCTCGCTGTCATAGATGTTGAAATCTAGGGATACGCCCAGATACACCAACTGATGGCTGGGGAATGGCGTGCTTTTCTTGGGAACCAGGAAATAGCGGGAGTAAAATCTGTGTTGAGCCTCGCTGGGTGGGACGGCTACAATGGCCTCCTTGCTCAGGAGACGGCTTATCTCGTCTGCAAGGGCTGAGCTTGCCGTAGGGTCGCTCAGCCTTGTCTCTATTATGCCCTTGAAAAGTGGCGGGTTGTGTTTGAACATTCAGCCACTTGGGGACCGTGCATCTCTCTAGCCAGAAGCACTCGGAGAGAGGGCGGGCAGACAGTTGGGGGCGTTGCTTATGAACACTCTGTATTCCCTGGCCCCTACCGCCATCACACGGGTCTGTGTGATCCAAGGGGGGGCCCTCCTCGAAAGGGTCCCTTAAAAGGGTGGGTCCCTTGAGGGGCTATGTCTGACCCTGGTCGCCTACTTTTTCCCAGACAGCCGTCAGATTGCTGGGAAGAGAGGCATAGGTTTAAAGGAGGGGGTCCCCTGGAGAAGGCCCCCCAGAAGGGTGGGCTCCTCTGGGGGCTATGTCCTGCCTAGGTCGCCTACTTATTCCCAGACAGCCGTCAGATTGCTGGGAAGAGAGGTGTAGGTTTAAAAGGGGGTTCCCCTGGAGAAGGCCCCCCAGAAGGGTGGGCCCCTCGGGGGGCTATACCCGGCCCTGGTCGCTTACTTTCTCCCAGACAGCCGTAAGACTGCTGGGAAGAGAAGCGTGGGTTTGGCCACTCACAGGCCTGAGGAACAAACCTGCTTTTTGCCGCCAGAGCGGCTAGCTGCTGTCATTGTTAGCTGTTAGCTATATTATATAGTCCATATATATAATATATCATAGCCATATTATATATTCCATATATAATGTAGAATATATATTCCCAACTGTCAATGATGACAGGGCAGACGCCAACAGAGTGATGTTGTTGACAGTGGCTGCGCTCTGGGCCGAACAGACACGTGTCTTGTCCGCCATTGTGGCCAGTTGCCAATGGAGAGGGGAGGGGGCAGCAGTTTCTTGTCTGGACGCTATCCAGCGCCTGTTAAGTGCTCCAACCCTCTACCCTGGTCAAGTCAGCAAATGCCTTACCTGGGGTTTTAGTGGATGACGAGTCCTCAGCCGCTCCATTAAGGTAGGGCTGGATCGGTTGGAAGAGGGGGCAGATGATGAGAGGACGAGACGAGCTACGAGCTAGGGGACTAGCATCTGAGCCGGGAAGACGGATGAGCTCCGTGACGAAGATTGTGGCTTAGCCAGAGAGGAGTGACAGTGCGTCCGGATCGGAATCTCTGCTCTGCCGTCATCTACCTCCATATCAGGAGTGCCGACAGCATCAAAAATGCAGAGTGCCTCGGGATATCGGGAGTGGCGATCTAGCCTATCCCTGGGAAGGGAAAAGCAAGCGGCACAGTCCGCCGTTCTTTCCACGGCGGATCTAGCACGTTCCGTGCCAAGGCAGCGGAGCAGCTCTTGGCCCTGAAAAGGGCTGATCGAGGAATTCATACTCTTTTAGCTTAGGTGTTCGCTGAAAGAAAAAGGAGGACAAATGCCGGCAAGCACGGCATTATATACAGGTGCTTGGGGGCGGAGCCCCAGCTGATAGGTGCATCGTTGAATTTTCAGCGCTCGCACTCACACGCCACGAGCATAGCCCATAAGGCGAAGCCTAAACGGCGAAGCCTACGAGAAATAGAACCGCGAGTAGGGTATCTCTGGAGACCGGAGAGACCGGAGAGAGAGGGGGCGGGGAATGGGCATGGCAACTGTCAATCATGTCAATCACTGTCAATTTGGCCAATAAGAGGATTACCTCTCATCCAGTCAAGCGCAATTTACTGTATACTGGTGTCGTAGCCCTGAGGGTGCCGGGCCGTGATCAGTTACTTGGTGGTCCAGAGGTTACGTTGCAGCGGGCCCGATCCACTCCTTAGCGCACAAATTTAGCGCACCCCTCTACTGGAATACTGGTTGGATGTAGATCTTATGTTAGACTCCGATCGGCTGTCCCGGGACAGTGTCGTCGCATGCACTAGAACGTACAACCGATCAATACGTTTTATGCCTACCGTCCGTTGTCAACTACCTTCTATACCTGTGTGTGTGCGGGCGAGGGAAACCACCGGGAGAGTCGCGATGTATCGCGGCCCGTGATCTATTACTGTGGCAACCTGCTGATTTCACTATGGTAGGTCTATGGCTCAGCGGAGGGTGGGGGACCCTTACATAAACCTGTGTTCATGCGCTAGTCTAAGGCCGAATCCCATTTCTCATTTTTACCCCTACAACTCGTTTTCGAGTGCCCCTCGTCCTTCGGCTTGGCCCTCGGAACAGAGTCACAAGGGGTAGTGGTTGAAATCTCCCCCTATGAAATGGGACAACCCTTCAAGACCCTGATACGTCATCGATGACATTCACGTAAACAGACGCGACGAGTTTGTTATCGGACATTACACACATCACAGTGACATTTGCCATTCATCTGATGGAGATAGAAAAGCATGGACGCTCGCGATTCGTTCACAACTTATACACTTCACGCAACCAATCGATCAAACAAGTCATCAAATAAAAAAGATCACTGCTTCATTACCGGGCCGCTTCATGACAGAATAACGTTAGCGGTGCTCTGTAGTCTACACTGATATTAGAGGAGCCGTAACAAGTGCAGCAACTTCGCTGCTGGACTTTAGTTATATTTCGGGCGTCATATGCCATCAAAGGGGGGAAATGCAACATGGAAATATGTCAGAATGCGGGACTGTCATGCACAAATCAGCCTAAAAACAATGTTGTAACATTAACTAGCGAGGTAGAGACATCGGCATATTAGCGATTTGTGGTTCCACTGGGCTATGTCACCCAGTGGAACCACTGGGTGAGCTGCTGCCATAAGCCCTAGGAGACGCATAACCGCCAGGGCCGTCACGACCCTGTGGGCGTGGTACGCCATTAGCACCGACGAAATGGCTACTCGCCTCTGGGGCGAGAGCCTCGCTGTCATAGATGTTGAAATCTAGGGATACGCCCAGATACACCAACTGATGGCTGGGGAATGGCGTGCTTTTCTTGGGAACCAGGAAATAGCGGGAGTAAAATCTGTGTTGAGCCTCGCTGGGTGGGACGGCTACAATGGCCTCCTTGCTCAGGAGACGGCTTATCTCGTCTGCAAGGGCTGAGCTTGCCGTAGGGTCGCTCAGCCTTGTCTCTATTATGCCCTTGAAAAGTGGCGGGTTGTGTTTGAACATTCAGCCACTTGGGGACCGTGCATCTCTCTAGCCAGAAGCACTCGGAGAGAGGGCGGGCAGACAGTTGGGGGCGTTGCTTATGAACACTCTGTATTCCCTGGCCCCTACCGCCATCACACGGGTCTGTGTGATCCAAGGGGGGGCCCTCCTCGAAAGGGTCCCTTAAAAGGGTGGGTCCCTTGAGGGGCTATGTCTGACCCTGGTCGCCTACTTTTTCCCAGACAGCCGTCAGATTGCTGGGAAGAGAGGCATAGGTTTAAAGGAGGGGGTCCCCTGGAGAAGGCCCCCCAGAAGGGTGGGCTCCTCTGGGGGCTATGTCCTGCCTAGGTCGCCTACTTATTCCCAGACAGCCGTCAGATTGCTGGGAAGAGAGGTGTAGGTTTAAAAGGGGGTTCCCCTGGAGAAGGCCCCCCAGAAGGGTGGGCCCCTCGGGGGGCTATACCCGGCCCTGGTCGCTTACTTTCTCCCAGACAGCCGTAAGACTGCTGGGAAGAGAAGCGTGGGTTTGGCCACTCACAGGCCTGAGGAACAAACCTGCTTTTTGCCGCCAGAGCGGCTAGCTGCTGTCATTGTTAGCTGTTAGCTATATTATATAGTCCATATATATAATATATCATAGCCATATTATATATTCCATATATAATGTAGAATATATATTCCCAACTGTCAATGATGACAGGGCAGACGCCAACAGAGTGATGTTGTTGACAGTGGCTGCGCTCTGGGCCGAACAGACACGTGTCTTGTCCGCCATTGTGGCCAGTTGCCAATGGAGAGGGGAGGGGGCAGCAGTTTCTTGTCTGGACGCTATCCAGCGCCTGTTAAGTGCTCCAACCCTCTACCCTGGTCAAGTCAGCAAATGCCTTACCTGGGGTTTTAGTGGATGACGAGTCCTCAGCCGCTCCATTAAGGTAGGGCTGGATCGGTTGGAAGAGGGGGCAGATGATGAGAGGACGAGACGAGCTACGAGCTAGGGGACTAGCATCTGAGCCGGGAAGACGGATGAGCTCCGTGACGAAGATTGTGGCTTAGCCAGAGAGGAGTGACAGTGCGTCCGGATCGGAATCTCTGCTCTGCCGTCATCTACCTCCATATCAGGAGTGCCGACAGCATCAAAAATGCAGAGTGCCTCGGGATATCGGGAGTGGCGATCTAGCCTATCCCTGGGAAGGGAAAAGCAAGCGGCACAGTCCGCCGTTCTTTCCACGGCGGATCTAGCACGTTCCGTGCCAAGGCAGCGGAGCAGCTCTTGGCCCTGAAAAGGGCTGATCGAGGAATTCATACTCTTTTAGCTTAGGTGTTCGCTGAAAGAAAAAGGAGGACAAATGCCGGCAAGCACGGCATTATATACAGGTGCTTGGGGGCGGAGCCCCAGCTGATAGGTGCATCGTTGAATTTTCAGCGCTCGCACTCACACGCCACGAGCATAGCCCATAAGGCGAAGCCTAAACGGCGAAGCCTACGAGAAATAGAACCGCGAGTAGGGTATCTCTGGAGACCGGAGAGACCGGAGAGAGAGGGGGCGGGGAATGGGCATGGCAACTGTCAATCATGTCAATCACTGTCAATTTGGCCAATAAGAGGATTACCTCTCATCCAGTCAAGCGCAATTTACTGTATACTGGTGTCGTAGCCCTGAGGGTGCCGGGCCGTGATCAGTTACTTGGTGGTCCAGAGGTTACGTTGCAGCGGGCCCGATCCACTCCTTAGCGCACAAATTTAGCGCACCCCTCTACTGGAATACTGGTTGGATGTAGATCTTATGTTAGACTCCGATCGGCTGTCCCGGGACAGTGTCGTCGCATGCACTAGAACGTACAACCGATCAATACGTTTTATGCCTACCGTCCGTTGTCAACTACCTTCTATACCTGTGTGTGTGCGGGCGAGGGAAACCACCGGGAGAGTCGCGATGTATCGCGGCCCGTGATCTATTACTGTGGCAACCTGCTGATTTCACTATGGTAGGTCTATGGCTCAGCGGAGGGTGGGGGACCCTTACATAAACCTGTGTTCATGCGCTAGTCTAAGGCCGAATCCCATTTCTCATTTTTACCCCTACAACTCGTTTTCGAGTGCCCCTCGTCCTTCGGCTTGGCCCTCGGAACAGAGTCACAAGGGGTAGTGGTTGAAATCTCCCCCTATGAAATGGGACAACCCTTCAAGACCCTGATACGTCATCGATGACATTCACGTAAACAGACGCGACGAGTTTGTTATCGGACATTACACACATCACAGTGACATTTGCCATTCATCTGATGGAGATAGAAAAGCATGGACGCAAAAGTCAAACTTGTACTAAGTTAGCTCTAGCCAAGTATCTAAGCTGGGGTCTATCCAAGAGAGCCTCTCTCCGTAAAAGAGTCCCTTTTTATACACTCAAGCAGCAGGGAGTTTCCAAGCTAAGCAGTATCATTTTTTGTAAAACATTTGCATATGAGGCATATAAGGCATTGACTTTAAAATACTCTCATTCTATAGGTTACACTGGCTATACAGCTTGATGCACATGAAGCGCATAAGGCGTTGACTTTCATATACTGTCATTCTATTGGTTATACTGGCTACACAGCGTGATGCACATGAGGTGAGTAAAGCGTTTGACGGTTATACTAGCTATGCCAGCTGCATCCTGTCTTAACAGTCATACCACGCATCCTGTCACTCTATGCCTTTCTTTGCAGAGTGTTTTTGCAGAGCATGGCATTATTACGTTTCTTATTGACATGTCAGCGAGATGCATATTACATTATAACATTTTGGATACATAGCATAGTATTTAATTGCATATCAGATACCCATCAGCTCGAAGCCCATGTATAGGCCATGAATTGTTCATTGTTCACTTTCCATTTCTTCACCCTCTCAACACAAGTCAATTCACCAGTTACCAGGCCGTGGATGAGCCAGGAATAGTAGCAGTCAACACAACATGGTATTAATCGCATCAGTATATGATTTATAGTATATATTTGTGGTATCTAGAGTCAAATGATGAATAAACATTTGTCCTTCACGATGCACCAGCTGATAGGTGCATCGTTGAATTTTCAGCGCTCGCACTCACACGCCACGAGCATAGCCCATAAGGCGAAGCCTAAACGGCGAAGCCTACGAGAAATAGAACCGCGAGTAGGGTATCTCTGGAGACCGGAGAGACCGGAGAGAGAGGGGGCGGGGAATGGGCATGGCAACTGTCAATCATGTCAATCACTGTCAATTTGGCCAATAAGAGGATTACCTCTCATCCAGTCAAGCGCAATTTACTGTATACTGGTGCCGTAGCCCTGAGGGTGCCGGGCCGTGATCAGTTACTTGGTGGTCCAGAGGTTACGTTGCAGCGGGCCCGATCCACTCCTTAGCGCACAAATTTAGCGCACCCCTCTACTGGAATACTGGTTGGCTGTAGATCTTATGTTAGACTCCGATCGGCTGTCCCGGGACAGTGTCGTCGCATGCACTAGAACGTACAACCGATCAATACGTTTTATGCCTACCGTCCGTTGTCAACTACCTTCTATACCTGTGCGTGTGTGTGCGGGCGAGGGAAACCACCGGGAGAGTCGCGATGTATCGCGGCCCGTGATCTATTACTGTGGCAACCTGCTGATTTCACTATGGTAGGTCTATGGCTCAGCGGAGGGTGGGGGACCCTTACATAAACCTGTGTTCATGCGCTAGTCTAAGGCCGAATCCCATTTCTCATTTTTACCCCTACAACTCGTTTTCGAGTGCCCCTCGTCCTTCGGCTTGGCCCTCGGAACAGAGTCACAAGGGGTAGTGGTTGAAATCTCCCCCTATGAAATGGGACAACCCTTCAAGACCCTGATACGTCATCGATGACATTCACGTAAACAGACGCGACGAGTTTGTTATCGGACATTACACACATCACAGTGACATTTGCCATTCATCTGATGGAGATAGAAAAGCATGGACGCTCGCGATTCGTTCACAACTTATACACTTCACGCAACCAATCGATCAAACAAGTCATCAAATAAAAAAGATCACTGCTTCATTACCGGGCCGCTTCATGACAGAATAACGTTAGCGGTGCTCTGTAGTCTACACTGATATTAGAGGAGCCGTAACAAGTGCAGCAACTTCGCTGCTGGACTTTAGTTATATTTCGGGCGTCATATGCCATCAAAGGGGGGAAATGCAACATGGAAATATGTCAGAATGCGGGACTGTCATGCACAAATCAGCCTAAAAACAATGTTGTAACATTAACTAGCGAGGTAGAGACATCGGCATATTAGCGATTTGTGGTTCCACTGGGCTATGTCACCCAGTGGAACCACTGGGTGAGCTGCTGCCATAAGCCCTAGGAGACGCATAACCGCCAGGGCCGTCACGACCCTGTGGGCGTGGTACGCCATTAGCACCGACGAAATGGCTACTCGCCTCTGGGGCGAGAGCCTCGCTGTCATAGATGTTGAAATCTAGGGATACGCCCAGATACACCAACTGATGGCTGGGGAATGGCGTGCTTTTCTTGGGAACCAGGAAATAGCGGGAGTAAAATCTGTGTTGAGCCTCGCTGGGTGGGACGGCTACAATGGCCTCCTTGCTCAGGAGACGGCTTATCTCGTCTGCAAGGGCTGAGCTTGCCGTAGGGTCGCTCAGCCTTGTCTCTATTATGCCCTTGAAAAGTGGCGGGTTGTGTTTGAACATTCAGCCACTTGGGGACCGTGCATCTCTCTAGCCAGAAGCACTCGGAGAGAGGGCGGGCAGACAGTTGGGGGCGTTGCTTATGAACACTCTGTATTCCCTGGCCCCTACCGCCATCACACGGGTCTGTGTGATCCAAGGGGGGGCCCTCCTCGAAAGGGTCCCTTAAAAGGGTGGGTCCCTTGAGGGGCTATGTCTGACCCTGGTCGCCTACTTTTTCCCAGACAGCCGTCAGATTGCTGGGAAGAGAGGCATAGGTTTAAAGGAGGGGGTCCCCTGGAGAAGGCCCCCCAGAAGGGTGGGCTCCTCTGGGGGCTATGTCCTGCCTAGGTCGCCTACTTATTCCCAGACAGCCGTCAGATTGCTGGGAAGAGAGGTGTAGGTTTAAAAGGGGGTTCCCCTGGAGAAGGCCCCCCAGAAGGGTGGGCCCCTCGGGGGGCTATACCCGGCCCTGGTCGCTTACTTTCTCCCAGACAGCCGTAAGACTGCTGGGAAGAGAAGCGTGGGTTTGGCCACTCACAGGCCTGAGGAACAAACCTGCTTTTTGCCGCCAGAGCGGCTAGCTGCTGTCATTGTTAGCTGTTAGCTATATTATATAGTCCATATATATAATATATCATAGCCATATTATATATTCCATATATAATGTAGAATATATATTCCCAACTGTCAATGATGACAGGGCAGACGCCAACAGAGTGATGTTGTTGACAGTGGCTGCGCTCTGGGCCGAACAGACACGTGTCTTGTCCGCCATTGTGGCCAGTTGCCAATGGAGAGGGGAGGGGGCAGCAGTTTCTTGTCTGGACGCTATCCAGCGCCTGTTAAGTGCTCCAACCCTCTACCCTGGTCAAGTCAGCAAATGCCTTACCTGGGGTTTTAGTGGATGACGAGTCCTCAGCCGCTCCATTAAGGTAGGGCTGGATCGGTTGGAAGAGGGGGCAGATGATGAGAGGACGAGACGAGCTACGAGCTAGGGGACTAGCATCTGAGCCGGGAAGACGGATGAGCTCCGTGACGAAGATTGTGGCTTAGCCAGAGAGGAGTGACAGTGCGTCCGGATCGGAATCTCTGCTCTGCCGTCATCTACCTCCATATCAGGAGTGCCGACAGCATCAAAAATGCAGAGTGCCTCGGGATATCGGGAGTGGCGATCTAGCCTATCCCTGGGAAGGGAAAAGCAAGCGGCACAGTCCGCCGTTCTTTCCACGGCGGATCTAGCACGTTCCGTGCCAAGGCAGCGGAGCAGCTCTTGGCCCTGAAAAGGGCTGATCGAGGAATTCATACTCTTTTAGCTTAGGTGTTCGCTGAAAGAAAAAGGAGGACAAATGCCGGCAAGCACGGCATTATATACAGGTGCTTGGGGGCGGAGCCCCAGCTGATAGGTGCATCGTTGAATTTTCAGCGCTCGCACTCACACGCCACGAGCATAGCCCATAAGGCGAAGCCTAAACGGCGAAGCCTACGAGAAATAGAACCGCAAGTAGGGTATCTCTGGAGACCGGAGAGACCGGAGAGAGAGGGGGCGGGGAATGGGCATGGCAACTGTCAATCATGTCAATCACTGTCAATTTGGCCAATAAGAGGATTACCTCTCATCCAGTCAAGCGCAATTTACTGTATACTGGTGTCGTAGCCCTGAGGGTGCCGGGCCGTGATCAGTTACTTGGTGGTCCAGAGGTTACGTTGCAGCGGGCCCGATCCACTCCTTAGCGCACAAATTTAGCGCACCCCTCTACTGGAATACTGGTTGGATGTAGATCTTATGTTAGACTCCGATCGGCTGTCCCGGGACAGTGTCGTCGCATGCACTAGAACGTACAACCGATCAATACGTTTTATGCCTACCGTCCGTTGTCAACTACCTTCTATACCTGTGTGTGTGCGGGCGAGGGAAACCACCGGGAGAGTCGCGATGTATCGCGGCCCGTGATCTATTACTGTGGCAACCTGCTGATTTCACTATGGTAGGTCTATGGCTCAGCGGAGGGTGGGGGACCCTTACATAAACCTGTGTTCATGCGCTAGTCTAAGGCCGAATCCCATTTCTCATTTTTACCCCTACAACTCGTTTTCGAGTGCCCCTCGTCCTTCGGCTTGGCCCTCGGAACAGAGTCACAAGGGGTAGTGGTTGAAATCTCCCCCTATGAAATGGGACAACCCTTCAAGACCCTGATACGTCATCGATGACATTCACGTAAACAGACGCGACGAGTTTGTTATCGGACATTACACACATCACAGTGACATTTGCCATTCATCTGATGGAGATAGAAAAGCATGGACGCAAAAGTCAAACTTGTACTAAGTTAGCTCTAGCCAAGTATCTAAGCTGGGGTCTATCCAAGAGAGCCTCTCTCCGTAAAAGAGTCCCTTTTTATACACTCAAGCAGCAGGGAGTTTCCAAGCTAAGCAGTATCATTTTTTGTAAAACATTTGCATATGAGGCATATAAGGCATTGACTTTAAAATACTCTCATTCTATAGGTTACACTGGCTATACAGCTTGATGCACATGAAGCGCATAAGGCGTTGACTTTCATATACTGTCATTCTATTGGTTATACTGGCTACACAGCGTGATGCACATGAGGTGAGTAAAGCGTTTGACTGTTATACTAGCTATGCCAGCTGCATCCTGTCTTAACAGTCATACCACGCATCCTGTCACTCTATGCCTTTCTTTGCAGAGTGTTTTTGCAGAGCATGGCATTATTACGTTTCTTATTGACATGTCAGCGAGATGCATATTACATTATAACATTTTGGATACATAGCATAGTATTTAATTGCATATCAGATACCCATCAGCTCGAAGCCCATGTATAGGCCATGAATTGTTCATTGTTCACTTTCCATTTCTTCACCCTCTCAACACAAGTCAATTCACCAGTTACCAGGCCGTGGATGAGCCAGGAATAGTAGCAGTCAACACAACATGGTATTAATCGCATCAGTATATGATTTATAGTATATATTTGTGGTATCTAGAGTCAAATGATGAATAAACATTTGTCCTTCACGATGCACCAGCTGATAGGTGCATCGTTGAATTTTCAGCGCTCGCACTCACACGCCACGAGCATAGCCCATAAGGCGAAGCCTAAACGGCGAAGCCTACGAGAAATAGAACCGCGAGTAGGGTATCTCTGGAGACCGGAGAGACCGGAGAGAGAGGGGGCGGGGAATGGGCATGGCAACTGTCAATCATGTCAATCACTGTCAATTTGGCCAATAAGAGGATTACCTCTCATCCAGTCAAGCGCAATTTACTGTATACTGGTGCCGTAGCCCTGAGGGTGCCGGGCCGTGATCAGTTACTTGGTGGTCCAGAGGTTACGTTGCAGCGGGCCCGATCCACTCCTTAGCGCACAAATTTAGCGCACCCCTCTACTGGAATACTGGTTGGATGTAGATCTTATGTTAGACTCCGATCGGCTGTCCCGGGACAGTGTCGTCGCATGCACTAGAACGTACAACCGATCAATACGTTTTATGCCTACCGTCCGTTGTCAACTACCTTCTATACCTGTGCGTGTGTGTGCGGGCGAGGGAAACCACCGGGAGAGTCGCGATGTATCGCGGCCCGTGATCTATTACTGTGGCAACCTGCTGATTTCACTATGGTAGGTCTATGGCTCAGCGGAGGGTGGGGGACCCTTACATAAACCTGTGTTCATGCGCTAGTCTAAGGCCGAATCCCATTTCTCATTTTTACCCCTACAACTCATTTTCGAGTGCCCCTCGTCCTTCGGCTTGGCCCTCGGAACAGAGTCACAAGGGGTAGTGGTTGAAATCTCCCCCTATGAAATGGGACAACCCTTCAAGACCCTGATACGTCATCGATGACATTCACGTAAACAGACGCGACGAGTTTGTTATCGGACATTACACACATCACAGTGACATTTGCCATTCATCTGATGGAGATAGAAAAGCATGGACGCTCGCGATTCGTTCACAACTTATACACTTCACGCAACCAATCGATCAAACAAGTCATCAAATAAAAAAGATCACTGCTTCATTACCGGGCCGCTTCATGACAGAATAACGTTAGCGGTGCTCTGTAGTCTACACTGATATTAGAGGAGCCGTAACAAGTGCAGCAACTTCGCTGCTGGACTGTAGTTATATTTCGGGCGTCATATGCCATCAAAGGGGGGAAATGCAACATGGAAATATGTCAAAATGCGGGACTGTCATGCACAAATCAGCCTAAAAACAATGTTGTAACATTAACTAGCGAGGTAGAGACATTGGCATATTAGCGATTTTTTTGTTATGCTTGTTATAAAGAAAAGGTCTATAATACATTGAAGCGACATTAAACTAAGATAATACCACGGTTAGAATATTTTTTAAATCTTTATTAACGAAGAAAATACTGTGGTTCACTTTGGATGGTAGTGTAGTGTTCGCCATGATCTTCCAGTTGATTCGCATGTCATTCTGGGAGACTTCTCCTAACCCTCGGTTTGTAGTGTGCCCCTGAAAAATCTCCGTTTGGAGGGCCATGTAGCTCTAGCACTTCGCCCTACCCCTCGATCCCAACAAGAATCGGGACACCCTACCCCTACACGTGAACGCGCAAAACGGAGGGAAAGGGCTAAGGGGTAGGGCCAAGGGGTGAATTGGGATTCGGCCTAAGTTTAACTACCTTACCTCCTCGACAACTCACCCCAAATGGGTCCTCCGGAACTCACACCTCGAGGTGTCTGCTCACTCAGTCGATGTACAAGGATATGTCTCTATCTTAAGAAGAAGTCAGAGAGTTTCCAAGTTTTTTAACTTGCCTTTCCTATGAATCAATCAAACAACAATTGACAAAAAGTCAAACTTGTACTAAGTTAGCTCTAGCCAAGTATCTAAGCTGGGGTCTATCCAAGAGAGCCTCTCTCCGTAAAAGAGTCCCTTTTTATACACTCAAGCAGCAGGGAGTTTCCAAGCTAAGCAGTATCATTTTTTGTAAAACATTTGCATATGAGGCATATAAGGCATTGACTTTAAAATACTCTCATTCTATAGGTTACACTGGCTATACAGCTTGATGCACATGAAGCGCATAAGGCGTTGACTTTCATATACTGTCATTCTATTGGTTATACTGGCTACACAGCGTGATGCACATGAGGTGAGTAAAGCGTTTGACGGTTATACTAGCTATGCCAGCTGCATCCTGTCTTAACAGTCATACCACGCATCCTGTCACTCTATGCCTTTCTTTGCAGAGTGTTTTTGCAGAGCATGGCATTATTACGTTTCTTATTGACATGTCAGCGAGATGCATATTACATTATAACATTTTGGATACATAGCATAGTATTTAATTGCATATCAGATACCCATCAGCTCGAAGCCCATGTATAGGCCATGAATTGTTCATTGTTCACTTTCCATTTCTTCACCCTCTCAACACAAGTCAATTCACCAGTTACCAGGCCGTGGATGAGCCAGGAATAGTAGCAGTCAACACAACATGGTATTAATCGCATCAGTATATGATTTATAGTATATATTTGTGGTATCTAGAGTCAAATGATGAATAAACAGTTGTCCTTCACGATGCACCAGCTGATAGGTGCATCGTTGAATTTTCAGCGCTCGCACTCACGCCACGAGCATAGCCCATAAGGCGAAGCCTAAACGGCGAAGCCTACGAGAAATAGAACCGCGAGTAGGGTATCTCTGGAGACCGGAGAGACCGGAGAGAGAGGGGGCGGGGAATGGGCATGGCAACTGTCAATCATGTCAATCACTGTCAATTTGGCCAATAAGAGGATTACCTCTCATCCAGTCAAGCGCAATTTACTGTATACTGGTGCCGTAGCCCTGAGGGTGCCGGGCCGTGATCAGTTACTTGGTGGTCCAGAGGTTACGTTGCAGCGGGCCCGATCCACTCCTTAGCGCACAAATTTAGCGCACCCCTCTACTGGAATACTGGTTGGATGTAGATCTTATGTTAGACTCCGATCGGCTGTCCCGGGACAGTGTCGTCGCATGCACTAGAACGTACAACCGATCAATACGTTTTATGCCTACCGTCCGTTGTCAACTACCTTCTATACCTGTGCGTGTGTGTGCGGGCGAGGGAAACCACCGGGAGAGTCGCGATGTATCGCGGCCCGTGATCTATTACTGTGGCAACCTGCTGATTTCACTATGGTAGGTCTATGGCTCAGCGGAGGGTGGGGGACCCTTACATAAACCTGTGTTCATGCGCTAGTCTAAGGCCGAATCCCATTTCTCATTTTTACCCCTACAACTCGTTTTCGAGTGCCCCTCGTCCTTCGGCTTGGCCCTCGGAACAGAGTCACAAGGGGTAGTGGTTGAAATCTCCCCCTATGAAATGGGACAACCCTTCAAGACCCTGATACGTCATCGATGACATTCACGTAAACAGACGCGACGAGTTTGTTATCGGACATTACACACATCACAGTGACATTTGCCATTCATCTGATGGAGATAGAAAAGCATGGACGCTCGCGATTCGTTCACAACTTATACACTTCACGCAACCAATCGATCAAACAAGTCATCAAATAAAAAAGATCACTGCTTCATTACCGGGCCGCTTCATGACAGAATAACGTTAGCGGTGCTCTGTAGTCTACACTGATATTAGAGGAGCCGTAACAAGTGCAGCAACTTCGCTGCTGGACTTTAGTTATATTTCGGGCGTCATATGCCATCAAAGGGGGGAAATGCAACATGGAAATATGTCAAAATGCGGGACTGTCATGCACAAATCAGCCTAAAAACAATGTTGTAACATTCACTAGTGAGGTAGAGACATCGGCTAGCGATTTTTTTGTTATGCTTGTTATAAAGAAAAGGTCTATAATACATTGAAGCGACATTAAACTAAGATAATACCACGGTTAGAATATTTTTTAAATCTTTATTAACGAAGAAAATACTGTGGTTCACTTTGGATGGTAGTGTAGTGTTCGCCATGATCTTCCAGTTGATTCGCATGTCATTCTGGGAGACTTCTCCTAACCCTCGGTTTGTAGTGTGCCCCTGAAAAATCTCCGTTTGGAGGGCCATGTAGCTCTAGCACTTCGCCCTACCCCTCGATCCCAACAAGAATCGGGACACCCTACCCCTACACGTGAACGCGCAAAACGGAGGGAAAGGGCTAAGGGGTAGGGCCAAGGGGTGAATTGGGATTCGGCCTAAGTTTAACTACCTTACCTCCTCGACAACTCACCCCAAATGGGTCCTCCGGAACTCACACCTCGAGGTGTCTGCTCACTCAGTCGATGTACAAGGATATGTCTCTATCTTAAGAAGAAGTCAGAGAGTTTCCAAGTTTTTTAACTTGCCTTTCCTATGAATCAATCAAACAACAATTGACAAAAAGTCAAACTTGTACTAAGTTAGCTCTAGCCAAGTATCTAAGCTGGGGTCTATCCAAGAGAGCCTCTCTCCGTAAAAGAGTCCCTTTTTATACACTCAAGCAGCAGGGAGTTTCCAAGCTAAGCAGTATCATTTTTTGTAAAACATTTGCATATGAGGCATATAAGGCATTGACTTTAAAATACTCTCATTCTATAGGTTACACTGGCTATACAGCTTGATGCACATGAAGCGCATAAGGCGTTGACTTTCATATACTGTCATTCTATTGGTTATACTGGCTACACAGCGTGATGCACATGAGGTGAGTAAAGCGTTTGACGGTTATACTAGCTATGCCAGCTGCATCCTGTCTTAACAGTCATACCACGCATCCTGTCACTCTATGCCTTTCTTTGCAGAGTGTTTTTGCAGAGCATGGCATTATTACGTTTCTTATTGACATGTCAGCGAGATGCATATTACATTATAACATTTTGGATACATAGCATAGTATTTAATTGCATATCAGATACCCATCAGCTCGAAGCCCATGTATAGGCCATGAATTGTTCATTGTTCACTTTCCATTTCTTCACCCTCTCAACACAAGTCAATTCACCAGTTACCAGGCCGTGGATGAGCCAGGAATAGTAGCAGTCAACACAACATGGTATTAATCGCATCAGTATATGATTTATAGTATATATTTGTGGTATCTAGAGTCAAATGATGAATAAACATTTGTCCTTACATTTGTTTACCGTTTTTTTTTAAACGCTCCCGGGCTTCCCCTGGTAACCCCGTATTCAACGTTACAACGCTATAAACTGTGGGTAATTCCCTCAGGCAAAGTCTGCAGAAATGCGGACTTAGGCCGAATCCCAATTCACCCCTTGGCCCTACCCCTTAGCCCTTCCCCTCCGTTTTGCGCGTTCACGTGTAGGGGTAGGGTGTCCCAATTCTTGTTGGGATCGAGGGGTAGGGCGAAGTGCTAGGGCTACATGGCCCTCCAAACGAAGATTTTTTCAGGGGCACACTACAAACCGAGGGTTAGGAGAAATCTCCGACAATCATCGGCAAGATGGTGGCGAACGCCGCACAAGCAACAAAAGGAAACCACAAATGTATAGTATTTTCTTCGTTAATAAAGATTTAAAAAATATTCTAACCGTGGTATTATCTTAGTTTAATGTCATTTCAATGTATTATAGACCTTTTCTTTATAACATGCATAACAAAAAATCGCTAGTATGCCGATGTCTCTACCTCACTAGTTAACGTTACAACATTGTTTTTAGGCTGATTTGTGCATGACAGTCCCGCATTTTGACATATTTCCATGTTGCATTTCCCCCCTTTGATGGCATATGACGCCCGAAATATAGTCCAGCAGCGAAGTTGCTGCACTTGTTACGGCTCCTCTAATATCAGTGCAGACTGGCAGGGTAACGTTAGGAGCACGGCTTGCTAGCCTACAGAGCACCGCTAACGCTATTCTGTCATGAAGTGGCCCGGTAATGAAGCAGTGGTCTTTTTTATTTGATGACTTGTTTGATCGATTGGTAGCATGAAACGTATAAGTTGTGAACGAATCGCGAGCGTCCATGCTTTTCTATCGCCATCAGATGAATGGCAAATGTCACTGTGATAATACCATTATTGCCATAGTAATGTCCGATAACAAACTTGTCGCGTCTGTTCACGTAAACGTCATTGATGACGTATCAGGGTCTTGAAGGGTTGTCCCATTTCATAGGGAGAGATTTCAACCACTACCCCTTGTGACTCTGTTCCGAGGGCCAAGCCAAAGGGCGAGGGAGCCCTCGAAAATGAGCCGTAGGGGTGAAAATGAGAATTGGGATTCGGCCTTAGTGTGCATAAAGGGCTCAAAAAGTCTGCGAGAGAGCCCTCATGCACTTGGCGATTTGACAGTGGGACAACCCTAAACCCTCGCGGACTTAGCGGGAACGCGCCTCAAAGTCTGTGAGTGTGGACATTGGGATTGGGCCACATACTCGAGAACCGCGGCATTCGTTTACATGGGAGCGGAAGTGAAGTGGAGCAGTGCGCGTGTGCATGCACTTGCGCGTCTGGTGGGTACGAGGGGGTGAACCCAGCGTGAAGCAGCTGCAGAAGTACATTCACGACACGACAAAAAATGCTCGCAGATGACTTGGATGAGACGTAGACCCTCCCCCCCACAAAAAACAGATCTACACAATTCACGTGAAGGGCCTATTTTGACATTGTGATCTAAAGGCTTAAGCTTAAATGCTTGAAATTAGTTTCTTAGACAAATATTGATGCCTATGTATGAATTTTTTTTCCAAAACTAAAATTTTAGGCATATATAGGCCTACAGGTAGAGAATGTTGGACCACAACGATTAAATCATCATTTTAAAGGCACACATAAGATGGGAACATGTGTTGAAAATATAGAGTAGCTATCACAGATTGGACATCTAAAAGATGGTTCAACGTGGTGCACTTCAGTCTCCTCTGCTCTGTGGAAGCTAGATAAGAGTGTCAGACATCCCAAGTCTCCCGGAACGTCCAGGAGTCTCCCGGAAATGAGCCCAATCTCCCTGACTCCTGGAAAGGACTCCCTGACTCCCGCAAAGGAGTTAATCTCCCGACCAAAAAAAACCCCCAAAAAAAACAGTTACGCACTTCGGCACAACCACAGCGTGCGGAATGTGATGTTTGGTGATGTGATTTCGTGATTTAGCTAGCCAAATGGAACACGGAGCCAAAAAATGAAAATACTCTACACAGTTCTCATCAGACCACTCACGAACATATCCATGTCTTAAGGCAGTAAAAAATAAGCCGACTATGGCACACTGCACTGTGTGCAATTCTACCTTTTCAGTCGCGGGCGGAGGTTTAAATGACTGCAAAAGACATGTTGATGTAAGCTTAGTTTAAGCTAGCCTAGGTAGCGATACACATTGCAAAGCAGCCCGTTAGTACTGTAGTGGCCGCCCCCTAGCGGTCGCTCTAATTATTGACTGTTCTGCGCTGTTGGGCGCAAAGGCTTATGGGACTGATAATGTTCAAGCTAAATCGTTGTTTTAGGGATGTTAATGTTCATGTTTTGATTGTTTTGGTTAGTTAAGTGAGTTTCAGTGTTTATGTGGCTAATACAGTGTTCCTAGGTCTAAATAGTAATGTGGCCACCATAGCCGAGACCCCCCTTAGGAATTAATGACCTCCAGCCGTTGGTGTAAGGGACACAGGATTCCTAATCAACCAAGATCTCTGCCTCCCGACACTTTCTTCAGTGCAAACTCGCCACAGTACAGAGCGAGGCTTAAATTAGCCAATGTCAACTTAATTTGTCTAAAATGTTTTAGTCTGTAAATCTACATGTCAGTGGGTATGTGTGATATGATTAGATTACCAGGCTATAGGCTGCTGTGTTGTTCTTTATGCAGGCAGAGTTGCCAGGTTCGCGGTTTTCCTGCCAAATTGGGCTAGTTTGAAAATGCAGTCGCGGGTAAAAATTACATAGTCGCGGTGTGCGGTTTTTTGGGCTACTTTCAAAGTTGACCGCGGTCGCCAAAAGTGACAGAATTTTTTTTATTTGAGCGTTTTATGAATGTGTGTTGAACATGATGTTGAATATCTGGCAACCTCTCAGGACAGAGAACAGAGATAGGCACGTACAGTGGGCTGCAGGAGAAGGAGAAAGAGAGAGAGAGAGAGAGAGAGCGCGAGCGAGAGAACGTTTGAGGAGCGACGCGAGAGAGGGAGGGAAGGAGACAGCTAATGAGAGAGCGAGCAAGAAATACATACTGGTACAGTGAGGACGTGAACGTTAGCTAGCTAGCTAGCAGTACACACAGCGACAATGCCACCAGGTAAATGGGGAAAATACGGGAGAAGATATTGTAAGGACTGGGAGAGAGAGAAAGGGTTGATGGAATGGATAAAGAGTGTTCCCAATGACGACTGAAAAGCATTCTGCAAATATTGTAAGACAGATATAAGAGCCCACCACAGTGACCTGGTTACCCATGCTGCCACAGGAAAACACAAAAAGAATGCCGCTCCTTTCTCAAATGCCAGAACACTATTTGATACAGGCACGTCATTTCTTAGAGGAAATGTCCCTGTGAAGGAGGCAGAGCTGCAGCTGGCTGCACATGTTGCTTGCCATTCAAGCATTTTAACGGTTGATCATTTAGGATGTGTAGTGGAAGAAATTTCAAAGAAAAGCATTAGTTTACACAGAACAAAATGCACAGCACTGATAAATTCAGTGATGGGGCCTGTAGCAAACGAAGACCTTCTGGAGGATATAGGGAGTGGAACATACTCTCTCATTGTTGATGAAAGCACTGATGTCACAACCAGAAAACAACTGTGTGTTGTAATCCGATACTACAGCAAAAAGCACTCACAAATCATTAGCACTTTTGCAGGAATGATACATATTGCAGCTGGTAATTCGCTGACCGTAGCAAATGCTTTGTTCAAGTTCCTGGATGACAACAAACTGTCCATACTGAATTGCATTGGTCTTGCAACTGATGGTTGTAACACAATGTGTGCACAACATAACTCAGTGCTTCAGAAATTTCGGGAACGCAATCCCCACATTGTCTACATCAAGTGTGTGTGTGCCATTCCCTTCAGCTTTGTGCATCAAAAGCTGTGAATGTCCTGCCACGCAATGTGGAGTACATGGTGTCTCAGACCTACAGCTGGTTTTCAAATGCCACACAGCGCCTTCAAAAATATGCAGAATTGTACAAGACCATAAATGTAGGTGAAACCCCCTTGAAGATACTGCAACTATCTGACACTAGGTGGCTTGCCATCAGTGAGTGTGTGAACCGAATCATTTCACAGTATGAGGAGCTGAAATTGCATTTCCAGTTGACAAAAGACAGTGAGAGAAGCTATGCTGCAGAGCTGCTTTATCAAATGTACAATGACAATATTAATCTGATCTACCTCAAATTCCTCCAACCAATTGTGTCAGAGTTAAACAGGATTAATAAAATCTTTCAACTGGACACACCCAATCCTGCAAAACTTCTAGCAGAACTTGTAACATTCTACCAGTCTCTACTTGAGCGTACAGCGTTGCCACAGACATCCCAGAGCTGGCGTGACATCATGGAGTTTACCCTGTCTGATGAGCATCTTCTCCCCTTAGATGCTGTAGACTTAGGGGTGCAGTTCCGTCTTGCTTTGCATGAATCAAGAGGAATAAGTGACCAGGCAGTACAGGACATGAAAAAGAGATGCAGGGACTACATGCTAGAGTTAGCCAAGGAGATCAAGAAGAGGCTTCCAGATAACATGAAACAACTAGAGGCTCTCAAATTCCTGTCACCCAGCCATGTTATGTGTGCAAATAAGCCAAAGCTAGATGATCTTCCCTTCTTCCTCTCTCTCTTCAAAGGAGATATAGGAAAAGCAGAGCAACAGTGGAGAGTCATTCATGCTTTACAACGGAAAAATACGGAGGGCAGCAAAGTTGAAGACTTTTGGATTGAAGTTGCAATGCACACAGATGCAGCAGATGACAGAGATTTTGAAGAACTGGGAAACTTTGCCCTGTCTCTTCTTGCTTTACCATTCAGCAATGCTGCTGTTGAACGGGCTTTTTCCCAAATGACTCTCATAAAGAACAAGCTGCGAAACAGGTTGGAGCAAAAGTGTTTGTTAAATATAATGAGGATTCGAGCTTATATGCAAAGAAACAAAATCTGCTGCCACAAATTCAAGCCAACACCAAGGATGCTCTCTCTCTTCACTGCAGATATCTACTCAGCTCCGGCTGAGCAAGATGAGGAAGAGACCACAAATGTCTAAAAGAAAAGGCATAAAGACTGTAAATAGTTCTTGATCAAAGCTAAAATCAAAAGGAAGCTGCACAGTAAGATAATAGTTTGGAAAGGAAAAGTTCTGAAAAGTCATGGCATAAGAGGAGAAGAGGACAGAACAGAAACATGCAAGCAGTTAGGAATGTAAAAGGTGTGTGATGTGGCAACAGAGAGCAGATAGGAAGCCAAGCTTGTGAATAGTTCGACGTGTAAGCTGAAAATCCGAATAGATCTTCGGATAATAAGAAAAGGAAGGAGAAATTGTTAGAAGACATGAAGGCGAGAAGAGGACAAAGTGAGCAGTCAAGTCCATCTTGTAAGCATATTGTTTTAAGATTATAATTTTGGCAATTACTGTGATCTGTATTCCAGTGTAGGCCTATTGTATGAATGTTGGTGCTGGTGTATTTAGACAGAAAACAACAATGAACAGGGAGAGGAGCAGAGAGGAGAGAACAGAAAAGGGGAGAGGAGAGGAGCAGAGAGGAGAGAACAGAAAAGACTAAGTACAAGTCAAAGTCAATACTTTCATGGATAACATTTAATAGTCTTTACTGGGATCTGAAAATTAGAACCAGATCTGATTACTTTCTTTATTGTGTGGGGATTTAAAGAACTACAATGTCTTATTATTTAATGTTTATGGTGATAACAGGTGTGTGTGTGTGTGTGTGTGTGATCATAGCAGAGTAGTAGGCTATATCAATAATGCTTCGCAATATACAGTTTTGGCAAACAACGTTTCAGGACACTTTAAATTTTGGGCTAGTTTACGCTTCTGTTGGGCGGGTTTGAAGCAGACTTTGGGCTGGATATTGGATCCTGGACCTGGCAACCCTGTATGCAGGGACAACAGCACGTTAGGGAGGCTAAACGTATAGGGAGAGCACTTAGGACATTGGTCAATTCTTTGATACTGGTCGGGATAGTACACGGGACCGTGTTACTAAAGCAGATTGGTTTAGAGTTCAGTCAAGCTTCAGTTAAGTTAATAGACATAAGGGGAAATAATAATCTACTCATTATAAAATGAATGATTAGAATAGTGGTGTAGTTTTCTTGTGATTGCAGTATTGACGGTGGAAGATGGTGAAAAGAAGAGGGTGATGCACTAAAGACATAGTAGGCTAAGTGAGAGACCAGAAAGCCGTGAGTATTAGGCCTGGTTGGTTTAAAGTTCAGTCAAGGTTCTTTTAAGTTAATAGGCATAAAGGGGAAACAATAGCCGTTATGGATTATAAAATTAAAGTGCACTGACAACAAAATGGCTGCTAACATGGATGGTAGGCCTATAATATATTAGTTATAAGTAATTCTTATTTTTGTAGTGTCATCAGGATCAAACATCAGGAACAGAGAGATTTCATCAGTCACACAGAGAATGAGTAAGTGATTTGTGTCTTATGATCCCCTAATCGGGAGTAATTGAGGTAATGATAAGAATATTGGAGTAGTTCTCTTATAATTGTGATTGCAGTATTGGCGGCCGTCAGCAGCGCGAGTCCGGCACGTCGACGGCGCGTCTCCCTGAAACCTTGACCAAATCTCTATGAAATCAGTTCTGTCAATTTGGGATGTCTGGAGTGTGCGCAGGGCAACCAGTGTTTTATGTCATGTGTGCTTATTTTACTAAAACTGATGGAAAGCATTTTCAGGGACCATTAGGTGAATTTTGCTGGCAGCTAACAACTACATAGTTTTGTGTCAAGAGTAAACTCAGGTTCACCCAACATACAAAATGATCGAAGCGTTGCAGTGTAGTGTCATACCTGTACAGTGACATCGTTTTATAGTTTAAAATATCTATAAAAAAAAAAAAAAAAATAACCCCAATTTAAACCCAGTAAAAATTATCCCTAATTGTCATTACTTACCAGAGATATAAAACCGTGTTCTTCTCAGTAGTTCTCAGGATATTCTGGTATGTTCTGGTTTAGGAGGAACTTCATTCACGTTGGAGAATCTGTTCCTTCCGTCTACGTAGAGAACATTAGTTTCCAGAGAAATGAAACTGTGTTCTTCTCAGCAGTTCTCAGGATATTATATTCTATTATTTTCTCTGTTCCAATCCAAGTAGAGCTGAAACATTTCTAGGATGCAAAATTGTAAATGTCTGACTTTTTTTTAGTTCTTAGTTGTAGACAACAAGCTCTCTCTCTCTCTCTCTCTCTCTCTCTCTCTCTCTCTCTCTCTCTCTCTCTCTCTCTCTCTCTCTCTCCTCTCTCTCTCTCTCTCTCTCTCTCTCTCTCTCTCTCTCTCTCTCTCTCTCTCTCTCTCTCTCTCTCTCTCTCTCTCTCTCTCTCTCTTTGTAAGCCCCGCGCAACGCGTTGAGAAGGGGAATAGTGATAATGCTGTGTGCGTGGTGTGGCTTGCGAGTAGGAAGTAGGAAGTAGGAAGAACATGCAGACACATTTGCATGTTCCAAAAACAATTATTAACTATAAAAGGTTACCTTTTCTTAAGAAAATGTGTGTGCTTGCAGCTTGAAAATGTTTCTGTTTCTGTTTCAATATCTGGGAGTCTGTGGTCTGTGGACATTGTGAAAGAAATGTGACCCTGGCTGTTTGACAGTCTCTGACTCCATCTTGTATGTATGGAGGACCAAAACTGACTTACAGTTTTTCTCAATTGATCTGGCAAATTTCTCCAAACTAAGGTCCATGCTCTCAAAACAGTTAACACAGCCATCTAAACAGACTAGCATTTTGCAAAACAGCCCAATCCCACTGCTAAATGAAGTATTGCTTTCATTTCAGATAACATCTTTATAAAAAATGAATATTGTCAAAACTATACACGTGTCATCTATTGATTATATATATATTCAGCTATATCCACACAGGAGTACTAATGCTAAGATGTGTTCATCAGAACGTTCAGCCATCCTTTTTATCATGAACTGATTTTTTTCTTTTTACCATAATTTGTTGATGAACAAAACAATTTTGGAAATACTGCAGTATGAAATATTTCACATTTTTACACGTGGAAAGTGTGTCAATTCTGGTAATGTCATATCTATCATGTTTGTCTATTTACGATACAGTAAGAAGGTAGAGATATTGATTTACACGTGAAATCCCTTCAAAAGAAAAAAACACAAACCTTTCATTTCTGTCAGGCCAGAGCATTTCATCGACATCACAGAGTGTGTTTTCTCTGGCCATGCACCTAGGGAAAAAACGCTGAGTGCCGGATCCATCCCTGGCATGCATCAGCGTCTATATCGCCACAGGTCTCCTCCATGGCCTCCATCTCCCCTTCCTCCTTCATGTCCTCTACCTCCCATACATCCTCTTCCTCCTCCATGTCCTCTATCTCCTCTACCTCCTCCATGTCCTCTACCTCCCATACCTCCTCTTCCTCCTCCATGTCCTCCATCTCCCCTTCCTCCTCCATGTCCTCTACCTCCCATACCTCCTCGTCCTCCTCCATCCCTTCTTCCACCTCCACCTACTCTACCTCCTCTCATTCTTACAGATCTGAAAACGCTTTCATTCTCTTGCTCCATTCTTTGGTCAGGCTCCATAGCTTTCACAAAAACAAATGGACTTCAGGTGACTCCTTTTATACATAATGAAGTGCAGGCGCTGATTATTGAGTGAACAATTTAGCAATTAGCACTTTCTGTGTTGTGATGAAATGAAATGTGAACTTTATGTAGAGTTTTGTTTGTAATGTTTGGCAAAATGATCTATGTAGTTTTGTAGTTTATGTGAAAACAATGAAAACGTACTATTAGTTTGGCAGATTACCAAGTGTTTAGATGGCTGTGTTAACTGTTTTGAGGACCTTAGTTTGGAGAAATTTGCCAAATCAATTGAGAAAAACTGTAATCTGATACAGGCAATGTCATATATGGTCTATTTCTATGTCTGACTTTCAGAACCATATCAACCGTCTGCCAACAATAAACCCAGTAAATATCCGAAAGCTCCATCATTCATGTTCTAACAGACATCCAAGAAACCTTTGTTTAAACTCTTCCTGCAACAACTCACCTCATCTTTCAGATTTCAGAGCGAGACTTCTCCTTGAGTGAGACTTCTGTTTCTGGTTAAACAAAGGTCTAGCTCTGTAGCGATCCTTTCCGTAATGTTGTCAGACACTTCGAATAACAATCTGAGCCTGTCAGTGGCAAAAACAAGCACTTTTAGTGGACGTACTTTGATCGGCGCACTTGCCCCTGTGGATTACGTTGCAGCCATTGCAGCCATAGCAGCCCATTTCGCGACTGCCAAAATGTTTTGTACCTATTTTGGGGTATAAATGACTAATATGTACAAATAGAGCCCAGGTTTAAAAATACCGGAATTACCCTTTAAGTATTTTGGTAAGAAAAACAATTCTGGTATCTCTGCCTTCAGATTTGAACCCAGCATGCCCCTGGTGCATGGCATTTGCCAACTGAGCCACCATAACACCTGTAAATGCAAAAGTGTTTGATCTTACACTGAAGAACTGCCGATAGCACATTTATCTGCTGTGTGTGGTTCCAGGCCCATGACAATGGCAAAGGTCATGACTGGAGCAATGAATTTCTCATATTCCCAGTGCACTGCCCTTCACACTGTAAAGTATTTCTTGCTTAAACTTTGGTGTGTGTGTGTGTGACAGGCAGGAGTCAGGGGTATGTAACTAGCAGTGCCGTTGGACAAAAAGCCTGAAATGTCTAGGAGCACAGAGAGGAAAACAGTGTGAGGACAGGAGAGAAGACGAGAAATACTCCAAAGGACTATAGCCAGCCAACTTATTGATTACCTTCCCAATAACGATTTCTTTGAATTCCATTGATGTTACTGATTATCACACCTTCAACCAGAAATGAGGAACTAATGGGTGTAGTCTTTGGTTGGCATGAAAACCTGCAGCCTCTTGGCCCTCCATGGCACAGGTTGCCCAATCCTGCCCTAAGGTTCAGACATTGTTCCCTCATGATGTTCCCATAGTCAAAGAACACCCACATACATACTGCTGAACAAGTTCATAAGTAGTTTCATGGTTTCGTGGTTTCCGCAGGATGGAGTCCAGCACCTCCATGGCCACCCAATCACAAGAGCTAAACATCATTGAGAGCAGACTGTGAAGTAGAAAGAAAGGAGGAAGTTTCACCTCTTTCCCAATGAGGGCGGACTACAACTACTCAGGAATTCTGAGTAACCTAAATGCTAAACACTCAAATTTCACATTTATTTTCCTAGACCCTTTTTGTTGTTACTTTCAATTCAAATCTTATAGACTCATCAAAACAAGAAACAATCACAAATGATTCATTCCCTTATACATTGCACACACCCAGCTTGGAGAGGTCGGCCTCCATCATCTTCCTCCTCCTCCTCCTCCTCCTCCTCGCTCTCCAACATAGGCATTCTGCAGCTAATAGCTACAGTTCTGGCCATTATCATCATACACACTCTTTCAGGGCACTGTAGAATCGTATACCTCTAAGTAGACAGAGAAAGATTGAAGTCAATATCTGGGTAGAAATATCTATGCTATTTATATTGTGAAATCCAGGATTATTTGTATGCTGTTTTACACAACTGCCAATAGGAACATTGAAATAACCATCTCTGTGTCCTCTAGTAGTACCATCTTGTTTTATGGGATGTGGACTTGTTTGGCCATTGTGTATGTGAAATACAAAACGGCAGCATCAGATTGTAATTTAGATTTCTGCAATTAAAGATCTTGTTTTATAGCACCTACACTGTTATTCACTCTGTTAATTTGACTTAAGCATGTGAACGTGCATTTTAGATTAAAGGTCATAATTCAATTGTATTGTTAGGTTGATGTCAAAGGGGGGAGCTCTCACAGGTCAGCTCTTGTTGGCTGGTTGACTCATTCATATGTGATTGTCCAGCTTTGTGAAATCCTGATAGTTCATGCATTAGTTCATGCTTATTTTCGTACCCCTATTATAAAGTGTTACCCAAATTCATAATGCCTTACTTATTTATTAAAATAAAGTGATAAGCTATACATATAGGAAGAGTAATTCTTAGTTGACTATTAATTACAGTGGAACAGAGTCAGGAAATATTAACAATACTGACACAAGGCCCCGCCCTTCAAATCAGAACACCCAAACAGGTAGCAATAAAAGCTAGTTATAAGGGCAGGGTGTTACACTAGTACATGTAGCCTGAAGGATACTTTGTGTTTGTGGTATCTCAGATGAATTTGCCCAAATAAAAGATTCCAGATAAAACTATAAATCCCCACCCTCCCCATCCTGATCTACAGCTAAAGACACTTCAGCTACCTCTCCATAAACAGTTAATATACAATAAAGGGTTTTTCTGGTCTCTGTTCAACAGTTTATGCATCTCAGTGTTTCCCTTGATGAGTTGACTAAAGCTGTAATAGAACAAGCTTAACATATAACACATAGCTAATACTGACAACAGTACAACAGTGAATTTGGTTTTGAGCGACTGGGTTTATTTGTGGTGAGCACCGTCATTCATTTTGCAGCATAGTGAAAGACAGGGAAAGATCCTGGACAGATCGCCAGTCCATCACAAGGCCAACACAGATCGACTGTCAATCACTTTCACATCTACAGGCAATTCAGAGTCTCCAATCCACCAGACCTGCATATCTTTGGACTGTGGGAGGAAACCGGAGCACCCGGAGGAAACCCACGCCAACACGGGGAGAACGTGCAAACGTGGTGTGGTGTGAGCTTGTGTTGTGTTGACCAGGTTGTCGTTATTCAAGGCAGCCTGGTTCCTGGTTCACAGCAATGGCAGGGCCTGCAGGGCTGCTCAGGGGAACCAAAGTGAAGTCCACAGCTGGGCTGGCTGTTGGAGCTCCAACCTGGGAGGAGATGATTAGTGTTATCAACAATAATCACATTCATTCCTGGTTGAGTCCATTTTTCAACTGTACAATATTGCTAATAATCCAGCAAGCAGTGATTCCTACCTCTGTGGTGTTCAGCGATGGAGTCTCCTCAGTTATCGCAGCCAGGTGTATTTTACTGAGGGACTCCTGAGAGATGGAGATGTTGTCCAGAACAGCCTGGGGGCCAAACATAGGCCGAACCAAGATGACACGTGGCTGGGCAGGTACCTTCCTGGTACCAGCAGGCAAACAGCAATCAGAGCTAGGCAAACTGAAGGATGGACCAACACCTACCAATGATCAACCTCGGTCCTCTTCTTGGTGCCTTTGGACTTGGACTGGGTCTGGCTGCTGCTGGGCTCAAATGCAGGGGGCGGAGCTTCAGTGCTACCAAAGGACAAACTCACACCGTTATGCTCATAGCCAGGAAGCAGTCAGTCGATCAGTTGATCAATTTATGAATCATTCACCTACAGTGCCTACCCTTGTCTGATAAGGTCTGTGTAAAGCAGTAATAACATACAAACACACACACTTACTGAGAGCCGTGGGTGAGGTGGCTCATTGTGATAAATGGATGGACTTCACTGGGTGTGATCCTCTCACTGGCATCCATCTGGAGCATTAGTTTCAGTAACTCCCTCCTATCAGCAACCTCAGCCCTGTCCTTTTGCTCCAGGTTCAACTAAATTTGGAGATGAGAAAAGTCCAACAGGAAATCAGTCAAATCATCTTCCTGACTCACAAAAAGGTTGATGAAAGTCATGAATTCAAACACTTCCCTGTCTTCAGCACCTACTTGACTACCTACCTCTGTAAAGTCATCCAGTGAGGAGAATGTGTAGCACCTGTTGTCTTTGACCGTGATGCCTGTTTCCAGTGCATATTTCTCTGGTGTCTAAAATAACATGGAGTGTATTTGAAATACCTCTTATCACTTTAGCTGAATTACTGATTGATAATAAATAATATTCTCAATTAGAGAAAAAAGTGTTGTGGTACCTTGAGCCTCCAGTTTTTTAATGAATTATTTGTGAAAAAGCACTTTGTTCTCAACCCAGCGGTCAGAAGGTGGTCCGCTGGCTGACACAGGATGTCGACGATGAATCGCATCTGGAGGCAAAACACAGGATCACATCAGTCTAGACTATCAGGACTGTGATCATCATCTGCTGGTCTTAGAGTAGCTCCTGTCATCAATAGTTAAGATCTCGACCCAGCCATCCTTAACATACATGTGGATGTAGCAGTGCTAGATGGATCAGGAATAGTGTAGAAAGGTCCAGCTATAGTAAGGTACTGACCACGTCATATTCACACTGCCCAGGGAAGAGTGGATAGCGGAGGAACAAGCGTGACATCACACAGCCCAGAGACCACATGTCAATGGCCTCAGAAAATGGGAGTGCCAGGATTTCTGGAGAGCTGAGTGTGGAAGAATGGCAGCACACCAAATGAGAAACATCGTCATGCTTTGAGGAATAAGAGTACAACCTGGGACATGGCAGAAATCACTTGGAAAAAGAATGTGTCAGTAGGAGGTTGTCACAGCAGCTGAGAATTATGCAGCCCTGAATTCAACATTTGTCCTCACAGGTTTGGACAGGAAACACACACTCTGCTACTGATTTACAGTAGAAGTGAGAAGCTGCAAACACTCTCCAGTAGAGTAGTGATCCTTGTTTCTATAGATCTCACCTGTAGTGAAGGGGCTGACTGGCTCGGCTTCAGACCTCAGGATGGCACAGCCAAAGTCAATCAACTTCACCCTGAAGGGCTTTTTCACACGATCCACCAGCATAATGTTGTCTAGTTCAACATCTGTGTGGATCACTCCAATGCTCTTCAGGGCCTCCGATGCTGTGGCCATCTGCAAGGACAAAGTCGGTCATAGAATATAGAGTATGAACCACAGTGGAACATTCATGAAGCTTTGAATTGACTTTCTATCTGATGGTATTTGTACCTGTTGGATGATGGACCTTATGTCATTTAATTGCAGAGGGGTAAACCCTCTCTGCTCCAAGCAGTCCAGTAAGCTGAAGTCTAACATCTCAAACATCAGTTTGACCGTCCAACAGGAAGTGCTCATAAAATCTCACAATGTGACACTTCTGGATCCAAACATCTGAGTAGCTTCAGCATGGACACCTAGGGATACATGACAAGTTTGACATGGTTATGTTATCAACAGATAGTTTACGTGTTACACAGCAAATTTTTTAAATGGGTCAGACAAAACCTGACCAATGGAGCAGATGTAACACCATCTTTTGCAAATCAGTAAAGTAGCTCACCTCCTCTTCGGCCGCTGTGATGTTATCTTTACATTTTAGGATTTTACGGCCACAATCTCTTTGGTGTCCACTTTCAAACTTTGGGTCACTTTCCCAAAGGCGCCCTCTCCAATGTCTCTAAGTATGATATGGTGACTGGAGCGGCTGGATGGCTCTTCATGCTGAACCTGTTGAGAGCCATCACAGCAGGGGTCCCGGGGTGGGGGATGAACTGTCCTTCACCTTTGCCATGGAGGAAAACTGAGAGGAAAATGGAGACATGGAGAGAGTAGAGAAAAAAGAGGGAGTTACTTCCATCCCTTTAAATAGGCCACAATCCAGTTAGCACAACAGTTAACCCCTCAGTGTTAACTTATTCCTATTCCTATCTGGTGCATCAATGTTTAACATTGAGTTGGTAAATGTAGCCTGCATGTTTACTGCTACACACATAAACTTAGATACTTTACATGATTGTACTACATTCATGTGGTCTTGTTTGATTTATTGCACTTCACTACTCCTTAATGGTCAAACTAGGTTTACATACATCTTTGTATCAACAAGAACCGAGCCCAAGCCTGTACTAGGCTATTGACCTGTAACTGAGGTGCAGGCTGAACTAGCTT
Source organism: Hoplostethus atlanticus (assembly GCA_034670405.1). NCBI lineage: Eukaryota > Metazoa > Chordata > Actinopteri > Trachichthyiformes > Trachichthyidae > Hoplostethus > Hoplostethus atlanticus. Next base: position 204,994 of record JAXDDX010000076.1, on the reverse strand, counting down.
TAGTAAAAGGTCCCCCAAGAGAAACCCTCATTCAGGGCTTCTGTAGAAATCACAGCGGTCGGCTATCAGTCAAATAATTCTTCTGATCTTTCCTCATGTCGGAGGTTGGAGAGAAAATATACAGTACTGTGCAATACTGTGCAATGTGTGTAAAGTAGTGTGTCTTGTACATCTGTAATCTGTAATCTGATGCTTTCAAAAATAATGAAATGAAAAGTTTCTAAATATCAAAAATGTATTATAAAGAGCAATAATGCACAGTACTTGTCTAGAAACCTGCTCAAGTCAAATTAAAGTTGTACCTGACTACAAAGATCTGAACGTAGTCGATCTTTCACTCCTCTTTCCACCTCTGGTTGGAAGTTCCAGCATCAGTGGACCTCAAACACTTTGTTACATTAAAGAGGAAAACCACTGACTTACCTAAACCACGTCGTTCTTCGTCCAGTTGCAGTAGTGCAGTGACAAAAATCCACATCTAGGACGATCACAATCACTCACTGATCTATGTACTAAATTTAGCAAAAAATCCTTTTCACTTTAATAGAATTGAGAAAGAATGCACAAGGTGGGTGAGGTGTGGTGGTGGGTCATTAAGTCATTAATAATGATGAATGTTGAATAATACCCATAAAGAGAGACTGCTGACAACAGTATGACAAGTCAACTAAGGAAAGCAAAAGGAGTGTGGTGAAGACGGTGTGAAGGTGGGATGATGGAAACATTAGTCAAGAAGATATTCTAGGCTTCCTGATTACCCGTCTATGAAACAGCATCATTTACTATCAGTTATGACTGAAAGAAGTCAATTCATATTATTTACACTTCCAAGCATGAATGTCTCTTTGTTTATATTCATAACTGACTTTAGACAACTGGTATCAATAATAATGTTAATAATGTGTTGTCAATAATGTCTACAGTTTGATGTCAATAATAATGTTAATAATGTGTTGTCAATAATGTCTACAGTTTGATGTCAATAATAATGTTAATAATGTTTTATCAATAATGTCTATAGTTTGATGTCAATAATAATGTTAATAATGTTTTATCAATAATGTCTACAGTTTGATGTCAGTAATAATGTTAATAATGTGTTGTCAATAATGTCTACAGTTTGATGTCAATAATAATGTTAATAATGTTTTATCATGAATGTCTATGGTTTGATGTCAATAATAATGTTAATAATGTGTTGTCAATAATGTCTACAGTTTGATGTCAATAATAATGTTAATAATGTGTTATCAATAATGTCAATTACAATATAGGAAAAGCACTTGATAGTATAATCATGTAGTGAATCAACAAAACCTTACAAACAGCATACAGTCAGAATTATTAAGATACTGTTTTATGCCTTTATAAACTTATTTTGTATATTTTGTCAACCTGTTATTTATTTTCCTATAATAGCCTAAATATGATCAAGTCACTTCATCACTGAAATAACAAATAACAAGGCTCCATGTTCATGGTATAGAGGGTGCATTGATTGTGTTCGCTGGCCCGCACAAGAACCACCAAAGCTTTTCTGAGCCAGGAAAAACCCTGATAAATATTTATTAGGTAAATTCATAGTAAGTAACATCAAACTGATGGGATTTCTATGTGGACTGGGTCTTTTCTGAAAGTATTTGAGAGGATTTGTCAGAAAACACCAACACCAGCTCTGGATGTTTTCTACGTTAGCTAATGCCTATGGGGACTTAACATACCGTATGCTAACACGTTAGCATGCTGACAGGACAGAAATCTACCAGAGACACACCAGATGGTTTTGGTGCTCCTCCTACCGTTACACGTAAAGGGTAAACTGACCAACGAGCCAGTTTCCCCAAAAACTGGGTGTGGTCCTTTAGGTTACCTGCTCTGGCAAAATATTTTTGTATGTTTGCCTTTATTGGCCAGTGAAAAAATTGTGAAAAAATAACTAATTTTATTTCATTTTGCTTCCTCTTCAACTGTTGCTGCTGAAGGCGGTCAAACCTCGATGGCTGCTGCTGCAGGCAAGTGTTAGTTTTGGGTGGAAGGACAACACACAGTATGTTTCAGATGAATGAATCATTTAACAAACAGGGATGTTTACTGAGTAAAATATCTCATTTGATTTTGGGTTCCTATTTAAGGTTTAGAGTGTTCTACCTATCCTGACTGCATTAATTTGACTTGTTTTCACATTTCATGAGTGATTTTATATTTGTGTACCGTATTTTAGTAGTGACTTGTCTTGACTTGCACTTTAAATGAGTGGTTTTACTTTGTCTTATTTATTGTTGTTGCTGTTCTCCTTATTATTTATTTCATTCTGTGTTTTATTTTGTCATTCAACTTGTAAAATGGCATTACAAATATTGAAATGTTATTTGTCCTTTTCTGTCAATGTCTATTATTTAGTGCCTTCTAGTGGCTGTTTTTTTTATTCCTAATATCAGATCAAGTTTACAGTGGAAAACCAATCAATTCTCTGTTGAAAGGTGTTGAAGGTTGTTTGTGTGTAATCAAACAAGTAATCACTGTTTCATGATTATTGTAGCCTTCTTTATTTTATTGAAAGCACATTGCATGTCACTCCCCAACCCTGGGATTGATGCTGAAAGACCTTCAGGCCCATAACAGTTTTCCAGCTAGTTCAACAGGGAGAAATGCTTCAGCAGGGGTAGCAACTGATGATGTCATAAGAATATTCAGGACAACATTATTAATGTACTATATACTGAATGATCTACTGCTACTGCTAATAATGTTACAACTACAAGTAATACTGCAAGTACTATGCTATTCCTACTGCTATTACTACTATTACTGCTAATACAATTACTACTACTACTACTCCTATTACTACTACTGTTGCTGCTACTATTGCTACTACTATTACTACTATTACTACTCCTACTACTAATACTGCTACTACTATAACATTTGCTGTTGGCCATTTGAAGGTGAATGTATTTTGTCTGAGTTTTAGAGGAACACAATTCCAGCTGTAGATCGTGAATCAGAGGTCGGTGTTTAGAGGTTTCTGGAGGAAATATAAAGCTGTGAGATCCTTAAGGTCTGTGGTTCTCAGTTCCAGGGATCATTGAGGGGGTTTCAGGAATCCTTAAGGTTCCAAGGGGCCTTGAGGGACTCCAGGGGTCCTTGAGGAGGTCCCAGGGGTCCTAAAGGGGGTTCAGGAGTCCTTGAGGGGGTTCCAGGGGCCCTAAAGGGGGTTCCAGGGGTCATTTAGGGGGGTTCAAGGGGTCATTTAGGGGGTTCCAGGGATCCTTGAGGAAGTTCCAGTAGTCCTTGAGGGGGTTCCAGGGATTCCTTCTGCAGCAGTAGGTGGATGTGCTGCACCAGCCCGTTGTCAAAAGCCTGAGGAGAGGAGAGGAGAGGAGAGGAGAGGAGAGGAGAGGAGAGGAGAGGAGAGGAGAGGAGAGGAGAGGAGATTATTATTATCTATGTGTGTGTGTGTTCATGAGGCTGCTCTGGACCAGCACAGCGGCTCTCCTGATGTTACAGAGAGGAGGAGGGAGAGTGGTATCCACGGCAACGCCTGGAACTCTCCTCGGGGTCTCCAGAGTCACAGCACTCATCTGGAGGAGAGGAAGGAGGTGATAAAGCTAGAGAGTGAGAGGAGCGGAGATTATTTCGAAATGCTATCTAAACCAATCAAATAATATCTTGCTGGTTAGTAGTATCAGTAGTACTAGTAGAGTCACCACCACCTACATGCAGACTCAAGGCCAGTAGCTGCTGCTGACTCAGCTGTCTGACTCCATGGCCGTTCATGGGGTGGAGCCTCAGCATCAGCTGGATGAGCAGATCATCCACTAGCTCACTGCTGACAGTGACCGTAGCAGGGAGAGGGAGGCAGTCTGCTGCCGACACCATCTGCTGTTCAATCACAACCAAAACAACAACAATGTTTCGCTTTTGCGCATTTCCGAACTGTGCCAACAAAATGTTGAGGAAGACTTTGCGCAGCTTTCATAGAATACCTTTGTCAGGTTTCTACCGTCCTCTTCCTGCAACAACTCAACCCTCTCGCTTTCATAGACTACCTTTGTGCACCGTCCATTTCAGAGCGGGACTTCTTGCGCTAGACTTTAGTTTTCTGGTTAAAAAAGGTTTATTTCTGTAGCGATCCTTTCAGTAATGTTGTCAGACACTTGTCAGACACATGAATAACAATCTGAGCCTGTCAGTGGCAAAATCAAGCACTTTTAGTGGACGTACTTTGACCGCGCGCCTATGCCCCTACAGATTACGTTGCAGCCATTGAGCCCGTTTCACGACTGCCGACTGAGCCAATCTACCGGAGCAATTCTGAAACTTTTTGGACCTATTTTGCGGTATAATAGGCGGTGTTGTGGATATAGAGGCCAGGTTTAAAAATCCCGGAATTCTCCTTTACAGTTTTTTTCTATTGCATTGACTCAATTTGCACAACAGAGTTTCAATGTGCAAAACTCAAAATGCAAAGTGCCAAACTGACTTTCAAAATTCATACTCTAAGACACTACATCCTATGCTGACATACAAAGTGCAAAACTCTAAATCATCTGCTCCATCCTCAGAGTACAGCCACCTAACATTACAACAATGTTCAAATGCTTATTACTACAAAGCAGATCACTGAATCAATTCAACAGGCGTTTGTAGTCATGTCTCATCACTTCCAGCAACCTTGCCCAGGTTAGTAGCATTGCAACACAATTGATAATCTCTTCACTACTACATAAAAGGCTGCTTAGAAACCTGAATGGCAGTTGACGAGGCTGATGAGGTTGGCAATGAAGGATGGGGTCGTCGATGGGGTCGCGGTCATGGCCAAGCAGTCAGAAGGCATGCAGTTGTGTCAGATAAAATTTGAGAGGTAGGGGAAGATTTTACCAACGCTGCCTTGCAAATGAAGATATCAGATGCGACGTACATGAAATTCAGTGGCCAAATGCAGCAGAGAGGCAAAATGCTGCTTAAGCACTGAAATGCATTTATGTTTTGTTTTTTTACTGTAAAGTTTTTTGTTACTGTAACTGTTGTTTTTGTTTTTACTGTAAAATACAGTTGAGTTTACTGCATTACTGTATGATTTCTTTCATATACAGTAATCTACTGTAATCTAATATTTTGTTTGTCTTACATAAAAACACAAGCTATATATATATATATATATATATATACCTCAGTCTATCACAAAGGATCACAGGGGATGCTTGCTGTACTTCATTTGAAGTACTTATGAGGAAATGACCCTTGCATAGTCTTTTTTGATGACAATTATTTAGTGTTTGACAGCATTATTTGATAATGGCCATTGTATTTGAAAATGCACCAATAATTAAACTTCAACAATGAACATATCCAATGTTCTGGTGCTATGATAAAGTTTTGCATATAATATTCTCTCATTTGATACTGGTATTTATATTTTGCATGCTATATTAGATTTTGAACCCAAAATGAGCAGTATAGCATTCTGTGTTAAGAGTTTTGCAAATTGAAACTCTGTTGTGCATATTGAGTCAAAGCAATTGAAAAAAACTGTAATATTGAGTTGTGCTGGTTGAACATGTTGACAGTAGTTACCTGGCAATGAGCAGTGGGCTGGAGGAGAGAGTTGGCCTCCTGCTTCTCCTCTGTAGTTCAATACATAACACTGTACAACTAGACAACTTTACAAATCGGGTACATGAACCTAAATCAAACACAAATAACAGTCTTACATAACAGATGTACCAAGATACATTCAATTAGGACAGGTTGCGTTTTCTACTACAAGAAAGCTGAACAAGTAGTGAAAGAGCAAGTGTCCTCTAATGTCTGCAACAACAACACATTTTAGGGTGGGAGGATACAAACTTATTTTCGAGTACATGTAATGTCACCGTTTCCTTTAAAAAATGAAACATTTCCCTAATTTCATTGGCTTGTATTAGTCTCACAGGACTACTAGGCCTGTTAAGTGGGGGGCTGAAGAAATTATACAGTTATCCACCAACTTGTGTGGTTTTACTGCTGTGTCCTGACAATGAACTTGACACCAAATTAAATGTTAAATAAAAATGTGCACGGCAGAAAAAATGAAAAAAACTTCTTGATGTAAAAACTAAAATATACTTTATGTAGCAGTAGTAAACTAGTATTATGTAGTAGTAGTAGAAATGCTGAACTGGGTACATAAACTAATGAAGTCAAAAGACAAAGTCAGCGACCCCTCAGGAATTCTGTAAAATGTCTCGACGCCTCGACGGTAAAACACCGAAAAGTTTCTAGCCTCACCTTCTCCATGATGAAAAGAGGTCACAACGTCGAGGAAAATGTCCAAGGAAGATAAATTGATGCTAAAATGTTGGAGTTTTGTCGAAGTTATCGATCACAATTAGCGTGTCTTTTTCCGTCTGTAGTTCAGAAAGAAATGTTTTTTTGGAACGTTGAGCTCGAGTCAAATGATGCATCTCGAGACAAATCATAACAACCCGTATCCATGAGGCTGTTCTACCGGATAGACACTGATGAGGTGGACATCACTCATTTCATTTAATTATTTCATTGAGCTATTTAACCTTTTCAGCTGACTTCTAAACGATGAGTTTGTCTCAAATTATATAAATAAAATGTAAAATATACAACTACAAATGTACAGTACATGCATATATTTGGAATTATATGCGGGAAATAATTTTGCCGTTGCTCAGCTGGTTTTATGGCATTTTATGGCAGAGGCAATAAGCGGTTTTAATTGTGTGAATGTTCAAGGTAATGTTTCACATCCCAAAAGGAGTTTTTTCCTCACTGTTACCTTTTCTGGGAATAAAATGTAAATGTTTCTCGGGAGAATTTAAATTATAACCCTACCGTGATAAACAGGTTAGCGTTTACCTTGAAAACAAAGACAGATAATTGTATTATTATTGCAATGAATGTGTTACGATCGTGTACAGGACCCAAGTGCAAACCACAGAACACAGAGACGGAGTTAGGAACAAAAACCAGGTTTACTAGGAGACAGTTCAAAAGGATGGTAAAGCAGGGATGGCAAGGGGAAGCAGGGCTGGTGCAGGAGCGGGGAAGCAGAGTAGGGAGGCAGGCAAACAGGTGACAAGCAGGGATCCAGGAGACAGACAGGCGACAAGCAGGGGTCCGGGAGACTGACAGGCAGGCAGGGCAGACGGGATCAGGGAAGGAGACTGGATCTGGGTAAAGGATATCAGGATTAGTAGGCAGAAGGGAACTCTGAGAGAAACTCTACAAGGCGGCCGAGAAACGAGACTGACTGAGTAGTACAAACAACGATCTGGCGATGAGTGGATGAAAAGCCAGGGTTCTTAAACTGGTGGTGATGAGATGATGGATAGCAGGTGTGTGGGGTAGAGCAGGTGATCGGGATGAGGTGATGATGCAGGGAGGAGCCGGAGACTGGAGCCACGCCCGCCAACACATACACACACACAGACAGACAGAGACAGACAGGTAGAGACTGCTAGGAGGCAGAGGTGGAGGGCGTGACAGAATGTCGTGAAATGTTTAGATTGATGAATGTATATTTTGATTGAAGATGCCCAAATTTCAGGTCAGAGCAAAGCCTCGTAACATGGAGGACATTGTCTGCTGTGGACTTTGAAAGTCATTGCACAGTAGAAGTGTAGGCAAGGTTCCCACAACTGTCACTCATGTGACCTGTTGAGTCCCAAAACCTTGAAGTAATGACCATTACATCCTTAAAATTAACTGAATGTTTAAAAAAAACGATCAAGTTCTCAGTCCACTAAATCCTGCATGAAATGCTTGGAATGCGCATTTACGCACAGGCCGAGTTCTGCATGCACACCGCGGAACATTGGTTTACAAGCCAGCGGTCACTGGACGCTATAATGTTTTGTGAAGAGAATTCTTATGTTTATACTATTACTAACCTTCACAGTTATTCATCAATGACGATATACAGTCAAGATGAAACAAAAACTAATAAAAATCGATCAAACATCGCATCCATAGCGTTCTGTGCAAATATACAGGCTCACATGCATGAAAGTTACACTTTCAACAATTCATAAACCACGCTATTTAATCTGTATTGTTATTACATGTGTGCTGGGTGCTAAATCGAAATTGTTATAGATTATTTCTGGCTAAATTGTGTACCGATTCAGTGTTTGGTGCTGCCGATACACGCTTTAAACATTAAACTCTCTCATCAAGTGTAACCCTTGTTTATTGTGTAGTTTATATAATTCTTCCGTTAACCTGGATCCAAGTGCAGTATACAAATAAATTTAGTATACAACACACGGAGTTTAATCTCGAACCAGAGATAAAGTTTAACACCAGAGTTAAGGAGCAAAAACCTAAAGGCCAACAAACAACCAAATATACTTACCAAATTAGAGTCTTAGAATAGAAGTGCTCCAGAACTAAAGCTACAAAAGCAATAGAGTTACATAGGAAATCTAGGAAGTACGACTTCTGTGCATGCATTATTCGGCAGGTCTTGCTGATTTGTTTGATTTGTTGTTGATTTTTATTAGTTTTTGTTTCAGTTTTTTGTTTCAGCATCCAGTGACCGCTGGCTTGTAGATAAACCAATGTTCCGCGGTGTGCATGCAGAACTCGGCATTACACACTGACATCCCTCCAGTGTTACTCTCAGTCACATCCTGGTGACAGGTGCTGTCAGTCGGCCAGGGTGAACATCTCAGGCCTCTGTCTCCCATGGCGCATCGGGACATACACTGAAGACGCACGAGCAAAGACAAATCCCATCGTGTTGCAGGCTTTCCACACATCAACACGCCGATAAGCGCACAGGAACACGTTTAATAGGAAAATACAACAATCATGAATATTCAACTGGTGTGTGACACAGGCGTGGCTATAACAAGTGATTGCGCAACGTTGTGATGAGCTACGCAACTGGAGAGTGGCCTGTCGGCGAGGTGACAGCAGCGAAGACATTCATCTTTTGATATCACCAAAACCTATTCTTATATGAAAAACCAACATTATTTTTAATGGCAAAATGCAGAATAACCTAAATAACTAACAATTTACATTCCACGAACATTTGGCCAATCCAGCCTGAACCGTACCAATGAGAACAAGAACAAAATTCTGGGGCAAACAGTGAATCCTTGTAATATTTTGGCAGAAAATATCGTCTAACAGCGTCTAGGAATATCAGTATCAGCCTTCAAAAACCCAAATCAGTCAAAACCCTAATATCAAACTATGATATATGAAACATGGATATGGATGATGTCAAATGAGCAAATGCACACACACACACACACCACTATGTCACTATACTTGTGTGGATGTTCCATTGATTTACATTTAATCCCAAACCCTATCCTTCAATCTGATCAATACAGAATTAATATTATTCCTAATTGTGGTCGTAAACTGACCCCAGTTCTGATCTGAACCTTATAAAAATCTTTACTTTGTGAGATTCATCATAGACTCTCACAAATTACATTTGTAGGTTTCTATACTAATACACACACACACACACACACACGCCTCACTGACTTCACTGTAACATCACTGAGAAGCCTCAGCTTGTCTGACTTTGATATCAATGGTCTTGTTATCATCAAGGAAACAAGGAAGACAGAGCATATTACCCCTGTTTTAGCTACACTGCATTGGCTGCCTGTATCTTTTAGAATTGATTTTAAAGTCCTTCTACTCCTATATAAAGCTCTTAATTGATCAGCACCCTCTTACATCACAGATTCCCTGTTGTTTTGTGTCCCTCCACGAGCCCTTACGCCGGGGACACACTGGACGCGGAACGGTGACGAAAGGCGCCGAATGGCGACGAATGCCGACGAAAATTCTTTCGGCGCCCATGTTAACCAATGTGGCCGTGCACACCGGACGCGGAAGGGCGAAAGGCGCCGAATGGCCGCGGCCTGCAGCGACCGTTTCGGCGTCAGGTCTAAGATTTTCTCGATTCGTGAGCGAATGTGTCAAGCTCGGCAGGAAGTCAGACACAGGATCGGCATAGAGCATCCGGTCAATTTCCAAAATATAACAAATTTCAAAATAAAGACACCCTGATTGATGGTAGTTCTGAGTTGTGTCTAAACTTTTATCGTCTGTGTCTAAACAGAGAGCGAGAGAGACGAGCAGGCACACGCACACAAGCAGAGAGAGAGAGAGAGAGAGAGAGAGAGATGAATAGAGAGGGGGAGGAAAAGAGACAGACAGATACACAAAGAGAGAGACAGACGGAGGAAGACAGAGAAAATGGGAGAGAGACAGGGAAAGGGAGAGGTAAAAAGGGAGAGATGGGGAGAGAAAGCAAGAGATAGAGAGAGACAGATACACTGAGGAGCAGGCACACGCAGAGAGATATGGAAGCCCAGAACCGCCATAATAAAAAATAAATAAATGAATAAATAAATGACTCAATAAATAAATTAATACTTAAATAAATAAATATAAATTCAATAAAAATGCAAAAATAAATATATGTACACATAAATAAATAAATGTATAAATGAAATTAATAAATAAATGGGTATTTATGCATTTATTTATTTCACTATTTATTTATTTCCTTAATCATTCATTTTTGCACTCATTTATTCCCCTATTTATTTATTTCCTTTAGCATTCATTTCTGTATTTATTCATGACCATATTTATTTATTTATTTATTTCTGTATATATTTATTTCCGGATTTATTTATTTCTTGATTTCTTGGTCCATATGATAATGAGGGGGCTGTCAATCACACTATGTCATGGTGTCACCTTATTTCCATTGGTTGATCGATACCAGAGTGCTTAGATCGACTGCACAGGCCTTGCTCCTAGACCTTCACCTGTTGTTTAACTATGTTGGTATAGTAAATTTGGAAATGGCTGCGTACAGCCAAGATTTAGCCAGACTCTTGGCTGACATAGCTGAAAATGAAAATGCCAGTTCCGATTACCTGCTGTTTCGTGTGGATGCTTTGACAAACAATTTGTTCCACTTATTTGCATCAACGAACACAGAGGTTGACCCTGAAGTGTTGAACAATTTGGAAGAAGTGGCTCATCGCCTGAATCTTTCGCTCCAAAATGCCGATAACGCCACGTTAGTTGGACGCCCCTGTGTCGTACTCTCCGTGGAAGCTGTGAAAAGTTATTTATTAGCAGGTTTGCATGTCCGCGACATTGCTGCTCTTTTTGGGGTTGGTGAGAGAACCGTCCACCGTCGAATGGCAGAGCATGGCATACGGTGAGTCAGATCTTTTGGCAACTCGCCACCTATTGAGTAAATTAGTTTACTCGGAGTAAGTTAGCTACGTCCCAAAACCTTTCACCTCTGTGCCTTTCCTAAAATAAAAGCTGTCATGGTAAATCAAAATAGCCGACACAATATGTAATAATAAACACATATGGAAAAGTTCAGCCCGTGACACACAACTCAAGTCTGGGCCAATAAATTACATTCCTTGGTTAATGAAGTGCTCACAAAGTTTGTTTACAACTGACCACATTGCTGTAATCTTTTTCAAAAGGGTGTCTGACTTAAACAGCATAGGGGATGGAGAGTTGGATGCAATGGTGCGCGAGATCCTCAGCCATCATCCTAATACAGGATACCGAATGATGCTGGGCCATCTCAACGCTCGAGGTGTACGGATTCAAAGTAAGTGAATTACTTGTGTGTAATCTATGTGGTTTAAGTAATGAATTGACAATGGCTCTGCTGTAGGCATTACTTAGTAGATTTTGTTTTAGTATGTGCAATGGGGAAGAGCAATGCCCTTTTATATAATATAGGTTATATAATGTAGGCTTGTCCATCAAAATGCATTCTTTCTGAAACAACTTTTTAGTAACCACAATAAACGTAGCTTACCCTGCTTTTATAAAGGACGTAGAGTGCAAGAATCTATGCATCGCATAGACCCAGAAGGAGTAAGGGTGCGCACTCTCCAGCTGCAGACATTGAGACGCAGAAGATATTCTGTGCCAGCTCCCAACAGTTTGTGGCATATAGATGGCAACCATAAACTTATAAGGTAAGGCTGTGCATTTGTGAACGATATAGTTCAATGCAATCAAAAACCTTACAATACCTTTTGTTTGTATGCAGGCCCATGATGTCAAAGGCCTAGGAGCTTCATCAGTTTCCCCTCTTTACCTGACCTAAAGCCACTTCAGGATCCAAAAAATAATCACATGGAAAATAACATATAGCCTACATTTCATGAAAGTTATGCTACACCACTTCAGACAAAAAATGATATGAAAAATTACACAATGGCATATTTTGATAGATCAATCCTCATCATTAGTTGCTCACACACTTTGGTGGTTAATCCATCTAAGAACCAAACATAACCTACACTTGAGCACACACAATTACACAGTGGTCACCAACCTTTTCAAGCCAAATCTAAATCAATCAAGATTTTCATTGATTAGAGTGCAGCTTCTTTTTCTTTTACATTCGAGAGACAAAGGAGATGGCATGCATATTGCATTAACACTTCACAATTTCTTAAATTACAGGTGGCGATTTGTTGTTCATGGTGGCATTGACGGCTTTAGCCGTCTAATTGTGTTCCTTAATGCCGCTACCAATAACCGGGCCTCAACTGTGATGAGCAGCTTCCTTGAAGCCGTCAACAACTACGGAGTGCCATCACGTGTAAGGTCTGACAAAGGGGGAGAAAATGTTCAAGTGGCACACTTCATGGTGTCCACCAGAGGCCCAGACAGGAACTCTCATCTCACTGGAAGAAATACTCACAACCAGAGGTATTATCACTTTGTATTCATTTTGTATGTTCTCAAGCAATTGATCTTGGCAGCATCCAACTAAAAAGAAGTTTCCAATGGTAGGCAGCTTAAATAGAAGATTGACTAAACATGCTTCAGGACCAAAATAAGTGAGTTGTTAAAGAGTTGTTAGCACTCTACCTCCTGCTTACATGCTCATTGTCTCTCTATCCAGGATAGAAAGATTGTGGAGGGATGTATTTGGGGGAGTGTTGGACCTCTTCTATACGTATTTCTGCAACCTGGAGAGGGAGGGTCTTCTCAACCCAGATGAAGAGATCCACATGTATGCACTGCACTGGAGCGCTCTTCCCCAACTTCAGAGGCACTTGCAGTTTTTCAAAGATGGCTGGAACCACCATCGGTTACGCACTGAGGGGAATCAGTCACCGCTTCAGCTGTGGACTCAGAACCAGTGTGAGGGTTCTCAAGACCCCCTCCAGGTTTGTACTTGAAACAATGTAGGAAGTAAACTTCTAACCTCACATAATGGATATCGCACCAAATTTCTAGAGAAGTATAAATATAGCTGGACGCACTAATCAAGAGTGCCAAGCATTGTCTTCATGTATCAACTAATCATTATATGAGATGTGTATACATCCCCTTATCACATTGTTACATCAGAGAGTATTTCAAATGACCTGTTGTAGTTTATTAATTTTCATGCATATCCTTTCACTGGCCATAATGTAGGAGCACACTATTACCAAAATACTTCAAAAATGTTCTATTTTACTGGTTAGTATATGCTTTTAAAATGATATGCTCACCATATTTAAATGTTAAATCTCATATTAGGTTGACATGGAGTATGGCATTGACTGGGACGGTCCAAATGGTCACCATCAAGAAGGAGTCACAGTCCCTGAGGTTCAGCTTCCACGGCCACTGACTGAAGTGGAAGTGCAGAGATTGCCAGATCCACGGGGTTCTTTTTCAAATGTGTTACATGTGTACAGTGAGACAGTTACCATATTAACTGATTTAATAGGAGAGCTTTAAAAGCCAGAGACCTGGAAATGTGATTTATTTTTGTGGTCACACTATACATCACAGTGAATGTAAAACAGGCAATATTCCAATATGTTTTTTTATTTACCAAAATTGTTTCTGTAACATTGTTACCTCAAAAGCAAATAAAACAAAATCACAAAAAACATACTTTGTCTGGCTCACAACTGCCCAAACCCAGAGTAGGAGGAGGAGATGCTTGCCATGATACCTTGTTTAAACTCCTCATAATTTTCTGGACTTTTGGAGAGTCTCAAGGTAAAAAAGCATGTAGAGGATTGTGGTAGGGTACAGTCCACAACCTCCACCTCCAGGTGTGGGGGAAGGACATCCCAGCCAGTCCAGAATGTCACCAGATTTTTCAGGACCCCTGTAGAACCTAAAGAAGACCCCAACCAAAAACGGGTTTAGCCACTCTTGTTTCTCCAGAGCACATCAACATGGAACACTGCATAGAGACATACTCCAAAAAACACCCCTATTGAGTAATGAAACATGAAGTTGGAAATAATTTGTTGCAAAAAATGTTATGTTCCTGTAAAGACTCATATCAAGGTAAGGTTATTAGTGCATAAAACACAGGAAAAATATTCATACCAGTTTCTATAAATTTCCGGAGGAAACTTAGGGCTCTGCATAGGTCCGCCAGGGTGAGGACTTCCTCATCAATGTCCTCTTCCCTTGGCCAGATAATCTTGTCCAGAATCATCTGGAAAATAAATGGATTCACTAATTAAGTTGCCTGCATTCACATTAACAGCTAAGCTTCTTACTAAATATGTGTTATCAGTATACTTTATAAGTACAGCGAGCTGTGTGTAAATGATGATCTTACAGTTATAAATGGGGCCAAACATTGCAAATGTAATAGGGCAGGCTGTCGGTCACCAAAATCAACATTGGAACTAGAAACATGGCCAAGTTTATATACTAAACTATATAATAAAACAGAAAAATAATCCTCTGTAATGCTGTGTCAAGTTACTTGTGGTGTTATCTCTGTGTCACAGGCCCTTGGAAATAACACTGGCACAGTGTCAGGCCTGGAGCTGAAAAGCTCCAAGATACCGGTGTCTTTCAGGCCTCTCCTGATTTGTTTCACCTGCATCTTCGTCCTTCTGAGCACCTGTGAAATATTACAAAAGAAAAGCACCTACTTTGATGGGCTATCGAAAGTAACGTAATCGTTTCAAACAGATTTAAACTTTTCAGATTATTTGTTTCGATAGGCAACAAAAGCTATGCATTAAAAAGCCAGGTGAATCAGTGGCGATCACTATAACCATGTAACCACTATGTACCAATTATTTAATCACAAAGCAGATGGAAGCAAATGGGAACATCCCATTTCCCTTTTTTCATGGCCTAATATTCTTGCAAACTCAAAAATCAATCTAGGGAAGGTAGTTTCTGTCAGAGGCAGATTCTGACTTCCCTGAGAGGATGAGTCTGACAATATTGTTGATTTCCACAACAAACCCTCCCTTACATGTTCTGTACTAATTGTTGAATAAAAATGTTTAACTGAAGATTCAGAGTCAAGTCAAGTCGTGATTTACTTAAGTATATTTAATTTTTAAAAAGCTGATCAGGAGAGAGGTACACACAGAAGGTAGGGTCTGCAGATCTCTGAGAAATGTCTGAACAGAGATTATAAAACAAAGGGAGGACAAGGGTGCTAGTTTCTAAACATCTACAAGGTCATGTTAACCGCTAGTCTGAACAATCTGTTCTGTGTGAGAGGCTTCTGATCAGGAACATGGGTGAAGGACTTTCCTCTGTCTCTTCACAAGGCAGGCCTTCCATTAACAATCCATACAGTAAAGATAATGAAGCGTGCATCCAGGGTATATGGAAATACAATATACAATACAATAAATTATTCCACACTATTACAGGAAGAAAGAAAGAAAGAAAAACTTACAGCATAGAGAAGGATTTTCTCCTTCAGCCACCACCTGTTATCCAATGTGACACCAGGCAGGTCCCAGGGCAGACTGACAGAGAGGACCTGGGATTTCTGGTCCTCAGAAAGGTCCTGGGTTCCTTCCAACTGATCAATGACATCAACAGAGACAACAATGTAAATTTACCTTTAATTATTTAGAATGTAGTACAGCAAGTAAGATCAAATACAAACACAATTATTTCATAAGATGAAGACAAACAAGACTACGTAAATCTCGCATGTGTCTGGACCATCTCTGTTTGATGCAGTAAATTATTGCCCAATTGTTCCAGGGATTGTCATGCATGTATTTATTATTGTACTATTATATTGTGTCGTTAATAATAGCTTGAGCTTTGTTAATATAATGCAGAAAAGCACAATAAAACACACATATTGTTAAAGACGTAGAAAAATAGCATTGTAAATATACAAAGTTTAAAAATATTTTTCTCCAAACCAATTGGACGACATCCCGGACATCTTGGTCCACGCAGTCGGACACTGTTATTGTTGCCATCTCTGGCTCTCCCCCAAACAGAACATGTGTGATTGCGGGGCTCAGACCATTAAGACATGGGCCACCATTTAAAAAACAGTGGCCAATCATGCGCCCAGCAACCACAAACATGTCACTCTCCACAAGTGCCTGTGACGATGAGGGAACGAGATGGTCCCGCTCTCCCTCGAAAAGCAAGGTCTTCACTCCTGAGAGGAAATAGATTTAATTTTGATTGGCCAGAAACAAAAGAACTCAAAAACAATTTAACATAAACGGCAAGCCTGTAGTAAATGCATACATTTCTCGTCATCAAGAAGGAACCCATATTGGACACATTCCATCACTGTGGAGAGCACATGTCTGCTCACCCCCTCACCAATGGCAGAGTCACCTTGTAAAATTAAATATTTAAAATAAGTCGATTTACCAAACCTAGCCATTGAATGTCATTGCTGAGGACGCTGCTCTACAATGAGTCTAAGTGAAACTATACCGGTCAGTTTACAATGCAGTGGATTTGCCCACTCCACCCATGGCCTCTTATAAAACTGTATGATGGCCCTGTTCCTCTCTACAGGGGTTTTCCCTCAAACTAAGGGTGAACATCAGCTGGTCTTTGTCCTGGTTGGCACGCAGTGTCTTTTGTGTGAAGATTTCAGCTGCCTTGACCGGGTCTGGTTCTGTAACCCACGCTTAATAGAAATAAAGAATGGCAACATACATAACTCAGAGAGATATATTCATACCTTAAAAAGATCATCTTAGTTGTAAACAAAATGCAAATGAATCATTCAATGGATCATCTGTGATGTGTAAAATATACTATTAAAACTAGATGCTGGACCCATTGATGAATAAGTGCCATATGAATTTGCTGTTGATATTGGCAAGACAAATTATCAAAGTGTTGCATTACATGGCCACAGCACTACTTAATTCTTAACTGCCACTTTCATTCAAAATGCAGAGGTGTACACTATCATGCTTAGATCCCATTTCATCTAAGTGACCTATGTCCTACTATCCTCTTTATAATTCGTTCTTTGCATATTAGCTTACCATCAACTGTGCATTCCTCTACAGGAGCCACCTTGTCAGATGTACTTGCTGTTGAAAGAGAATACAAAATCATCAGCATGCAACATTACATGTCCACAGCTTTATGTCACCAAATGAGAGTTAGTGCATTCACCGTTAAGACATTTGTCATGAAAGGTAAGTCTATTAAATATTTGATTATGTAAAAACACTACTGAATTTGAAACTGGAAGAAATACTAATTAAAGTTGTGCAAACTGACTCATCCCTTAAAACTAATGTGTTTAGTGTTCAGTACAAACCCTCTTCTGAACCTGTCTCCAGACTCTCCTCCACCAAATCTACAACAGGATGCTGAGAGGTGGAGGCACTTGGGACACTGTTTCTAGGGACAGCTGCACCCTGACTCTCCCTTTCACCCTGTGATTGACTTGAGAAGAGTTGTTATAACTTATAGTTATATCTAAACAGAGAAATATCATAGTCATACCAGTGTCTTATTTCGTGAGGATCGACAATTAAAAACCCTGAAATGTTATGATCAAAAAGACATTACCAACATTGTCGGACAATACTAATCCCATCCGGACAGGGCTTTTGATAATGGGAAATAATTTCAGGGCTCTCCACACCCAGCACCCAGGCTTCTTTTTAAATGGATTGTTGTACTTATATAGTCTATTAGATTTTCTATATAAAACAACGAAAGGGATACAGCAACATTTAACCATGACAGAACAGCTGTTTGGCGTCTCTAAAAAAAAACACTCTGGCTTCCACATCTAAAAATAATACAAATTATGAATTTACTGCAGACCTCTGTTGATTTGCAAGATAGGAATTATATATTATGAGTGGATCCTCACTGAAGAAATTATTGTCTCTCAATTAATAAAATAAATAAAACCAGCATGCTGTGAAACAACTTCCCAAACAGTTGTTTTTACATTAAAAGCAGTACCTTGAACATGCCTCATTGTGTCTTCTGATTTGTGAAAAAAGAAATTCCTCTCCACAAATCAGACATGGCACCTGGGGTCCAGTATGACCACTTGGCCCAACATCCAGTACCTATCCGTAAAGACAACATAAAAATTAAACAACTGGGAGGTGGGTGGATGACACTTAAATTGGAATCTTTACATTTGGATAATAGTGGATTTAACATTTATAACAAATCAGTTAACCTTTACAGGAATTATTGTGGATATAATGCAACACTCTCTATATTTACATGATGGATTAGTAAATGTTATCACATGATCCCAAAAATATTAATTAACATGCATAAAATGAGAAATCTAGTCTTACATGGTTGAAACTCAAGTTTCTTTGGAGGGGGCGGATGTAAAGTGTTGCATGATTAATCATGGTTGCAGGCTCCTTCAAATAGCCTATGGTGTAACCATGATTGGGGCAGGGAATGAGCATGAGGTTACGGTTCCTTGTGGTTCCAGAGATTTTCAAAAGCTCAAACCCCCCACCATCTCTCAATTTGGGGAAGGCATTGTGGATGAACTCCACAAACTCTGCAGGACTTTCTTGGTTACCTGTGCAAAATAAAACAATACATTAAATCAGAGCCTGAACTATGAAGTAACCTCAAGAGACTGCGCTTGTGAGGGTAGGAGGACTGAGCATTTTAGTGTCTGGTTTTACAGTCCCTCCAGGATGTTGCGATCGCAAGAATTAACGCAAGTTCAACTAATTGCCAATACTTGCAAGAGCTTGAAATTTTGCCAAAACCCCGCAATATTCCGCATAAAACGGTCAAATTGACACAATGCTTCCACATCAACACTCCTACGTGTTCGGGGGGTTGTTTTTTATTTAAATATGCAATTTGCACCATTTATTTTCTTGTTATCCTGAGCCTTTGATATGGTTACACACACAAGGACAATGCCGGAGTGGCCAATCGGGACAACCGTGACGAATCCCGGTGGGCCGGTGGGTCTTTGGGCCGGTTGGACGGGCCGCGCCGCGGTGTAGCGTAATCATTTTATAAACTGTTCAAGTTGATTTGCTGCTAACAGGCCGGTGACTAGTTAGATGTGCGTTCTCCGCTCCGGACCGCTCTCTCCTTGTCTCTGTATCAAACTGGCAGCACTGACAGACCTGACAGGGGGGGCCGAAATTTTCATCAATTCCTGTTGTTTTACCACAAGATAACACGAAAAATATCACAAATTGCATCGCAACTTTTGCTAAAAGCCGCTGCAAATTCAATCATTTTGGGCCGCAATAATCAGAAAAAAACTCTGCGAAATCCTGGTGGGACTGGTTTTAGAATCAGCCAGTGTAGCAGACTTTCTTAGCTGCTGCCCTCTGCCTGTGCATGCTTGTCTGTAGGCGTCCGCCTGCTTGACTTGCCTCGTCGACCTCTTGGGCATCCTGTGTGCCTCTAACAACCTATTTATTCGTACATGCTGAATTTCTGTGATCTTCATCATCGATATGTCCTATATGTTCCACTTAGGTTAAACTACACTTTGAGTATGATGTGCGCTGTGCAATGACATACCTCGAAAGGTCATGCGCCTGTCACCCAACCCCACCCTCTGTAGCTCTTCTTTGCCGACCCTACTTGGCACAGTAGTCCGGTCTTTCCGCCCGAGGCAGCAAAATGCGTGCGTATATGTGGACATGTTTGTGTGGTTTCTGGGTTGTGGTGGGTGTCGCCTCGATCTCGGCTGATAAGCAGCAAATAGCCTAGAAACTTGAGCTAGAAAGAGGAAAATACAGCCACTTTCATTCAAACTGCAGAGAGGCACACAATCATTTTTGCGCCCTTTTTCATTTTAGCAATTGCAATGGCCACTAGGTAACGTTCGCAATATGCGGATTATTCAGGCCACGCTTTTGTGAATAGAAGAAGCTCCCAAGTATCTGGTGGTCGTAAAAGATAAAGTAGCATTGTAAATAAAACATAAATAAAAACGAATTGAAACAAATAAAACTACAATCACCCTGCATTAGCTTACCATCAACTGGGTGTGCGCCCCGTGAAGCTGAACTGCTACTGCTACTGCTAGCTGTTGAACTCGATGCTGTGTGCGCCACAAATACAAAATAAATCAAATCATCTTCAACCAACAAGCAATAATCTTTCGGATATATATTTCCAGACAAAGATACTTACTCAATGGCTCCATGTTTTCGAGACGAGTAGCTGCCTCTCTCAATAACTGAGAAACAGAACGACGTTCCGAGTCCGACATCTTCTCTTACCGTGTTCTCAGTACGCGCCTAGCTACTAGCTAGCTGTCCTGGCTGCGCTTCAGCCTATTCACCCACTCTGGGCTTGATTGCTGTGGCTGAATGTGAAAGCCACACCCCCTCATTATCATATGGACGAAGAAATCAAGAAATAAATAAATCTGGAAATAAATATATACAGAAATAAAAGAAATCAAGAAATAAATAAATATGGTCATGAATAAATACAGAAATGAATGCTAAAGAAAATGAATAAATAGGGGAATAAATGAGTACAAAAATGAATGATTAAGGAAATAAATAAATAGTGAAATAAATAAATGCATAAATACCCATTTATTCATTAATTTCATTTATACATTTATTTATTTATGTGTACATATATTTATTTTTGCATTTTTATTGAATTTATATTTATTTATTTAAGTATTAATTAATTTATTGAGTCATTTATTTATTTTTTTATTATGGCGGTTCTGGGCTTCCATAGAGAGAGAGAGACGAGCAGGCACACGCACAAGCAGAGAGAGAGAGAGAGAGAGAGAGAGAGAGAGACATTGAGAAAACCAGCGGAGATCGGCGCCTTTCGGCGCCGTTCGGTGCCGGTGTTAACAATCAAACTCCTTCTTGCTCATTCGGCGCCGATCGCGGCGCTTCCTTTTCTTTCCGCGTCCAGTGTGTCCCCGGCGTTAGGTCCTCTGCAGCAGGTCTTTTAAAAGTTCCAATGATCCCCCCCAAAAAATTGGGGATGCTGCCTTCATACACTATGCACCTAAATTATGGAACTCCCTACCAAAAAGTATTAGAGAGGCCGGCTCAGTGGACATTTTTAAACGGCAACTGAAAACATACCTTTTTAATATAGCTTATAATTAGCAACACTCTTTTTATTACTTTTTATTATTTTTAATTTATTATTTGTATTTTTATCCACTTTTTATTCTTATTTTATTTTTCTTTAAATTATTTTATTCTTTTACTTACACGAGCTTCTCTTTTTACACCCCTTGCACTGTGTGGTTTATCTTTTATTTATTATTATTATTATTATTATTATTATTATTGTTATTTTTATTGTTATTCATTGTTTTATTTTCTTTTTAATTTTTCTTTTTAATTGTGCTGTGCCGATTTGTTAAAGCACTTTGAGCTACATTCTGTATGAAAGGTGCTATACAAATAAAGTTTATTATTATTATTATTATTATTATTATTATTATTATTATCATCAACCTTTCCAACATAAAAATATGGGTAGAGTTTCTCAGTGAAAGTGTCTCTATGAGTGTAGATGTGAGTTTTGTCCTCAGGGTTGTAGAAGGACACCTCCCCCCTTTCATAGTCCAGCTGGACTCTGATCCTCTGGAGACTCTTCTTCACTTTGAACGCCGTACAAATACAATGAAAGTATAATCCATTGCAATGCAGGAAACACCAGAATCCACAATCTGGTGAGACAAATGACCCCCGCTGTATTCTGCCAGCTGACTTTTTAACCAAACCCGCAACCCAGTCAGGATGGTCTCCCACCTCCACCTCCCAGCTGTGTTTCCCTGAGCTGAAGCCCTCAGATCCCAGAACATTGTTACAGTTAGTGTTTCTCTCTGGGTTGTCAGGGAGCTGCTGCTTTGCGTCTCGCCTTCTCACACTGGTCAGGTCATGTGACAGAGAGAGCCAGGGGTCTGCAGTGTTTGGGTCCAGAATGACGGGGGGGAAAAAACAGGAGGAAAACAATAGGGTTAAACCCCTTCAGGGTTTGAACCCTAATAACACAGAAGAGAGCTTAAGAGATTGGTACAATTGAGATTAATATTATTCTTGAACTATTCACCAACAGTTGAACACAAGCTTTCCTTTTTCTTTTCTTGGTAAATGCACCTTCTCTTAAGTTGTTCTCCTTCTCAGCTGTTCGTGGCCTACTGTGATTTCATGACATTTCAAGACAGATGGTATTTTGTGCTCGGCTGCAGGACAAAACCACCAGAAACAGCAGCTGGAATGCTTTTGGTACCAATCTGGGCCAAAGCCACTGGCTCTGTGTTTTGTATCTCTATCAGAACAAAGAGATCTAATAAGATATTATATGTAATTCTGTGATGGAGGCTGCTTTTTGTGTC
The DNA here is from genome assembly GCA_034670405.1 of Hoplostethus atlanticus. NCBI lineage: Eukaryota > Metazoa > Chordata > Actinopteri > Trachichthyiformes > Trachichthyidae > Hoplostethus > Hoplostethus atlanticus. Next base: position 182,379 of record JAXDDX010000076.1, on the reverse strand, counting down.
AGCCCTAACTCAAGCCTGACAGGCACACACGCTAGACACTCTTCTTTGTCCCTGCAGTGGAACTTATACAGTTTTTCTCAATTGCTAAAACACTAAACCCCATTCTCTGAACCAAATGCTCAGTGGCCTAAACCCATTTGTTGAATCAATCACTCTTTTGGCAAAACCTTAAACAAGTTCAGGTAGTTAGACACCATTTGCAAATCTCATCCACTCTTTTTGCAAAGCTCTAAACACATTCTCACTCACTAAAACACATTTCTCATGGTGATGCACTTGTGTTGCAAAATGGTGAACACGGGCGGCAAAAGTTAAACACAACTACAACACAGCTGTCATCGTTTACACACAACAACTCAAAATTGAACACACTTGTTTCTAATGATGTAATCAAACCAATTGGACAGAATATAAGCCAGTTCAGAGTGCACAGGTGGCACGGGTATGTTGAACAATGGATGGAAACAATCGACGAGGACGAGGACGAGGACGAGGACGAGGACGAGGACGAGGACGAGTCATTTCAGATGAAATTTGGCCAACTGTAATAGACCATGTTGTTGTTCATGGAATGACAATGAGGGAAGCAGGACAAAGAGTACAACCCAAATTTGAGCAGATTCTCTGTGGCCACCATAATCAGGACATTAAGAGAACAGGTAATCTTTTGAAAGTTTACTGTATACATTTGATTCAGTACATCACTTTGTCAATAGAAAGGGGACTGGGGGGAAAGAGAACCTTTCTTACCATACAATATTTTACATATAGAAGTAATGTCCATTACTATTTTTACTGTATGTATACGTTTGTAAGTGCATTTTCCCAGCAAGAGGCTCTCATTGTTATGGTCCGACACAATGCCATCCGACTGCGTGAAATTCAGCAAAGAGTTGTTGAAGACAATGTAAACTTTGAAGGAATCAACAGTGTCAGCCTTTCTACCACTGCCCGTGTCCTCCAACGCAACAGGGTACGCATGAAGCAAGTATACAGAGTACCCTTTGAGCGCAACTCAGAAAGGGTCAAAGGTCTACGATATCAGTATGTGCAAGTAAGTGTACACTCAGACACTTTCAGCGCTGATGCTTACAGTACAATTCTATGCTACGAGAGAGAGAGAGAGAGAGAGAGAGAGAGAGAGAGAGAGAGAGAGAGAGAGAGAGAGAGAGAGAGAGAGAGAGAGAGAGAGAGAGAGAGAGAGAGAGAGAGAGAGAGAGAGAGAGAGAGAGAGATCACATGATTCTCAAAACAGACAAACAATTCGAAATCGAAGCACGGTGACAAGATCCTGATTCAGGAAAACAAAAGATTAACTAAAGACACAGCTAAAGCTCAATTCTTCATTCACTACAGAGCAGATTGCATCCGAGTAGCACCATTGATTTATGAAACCATCTAGGTTACTCATTGCTTTAAAAAATGTAAAATCAATCCAGACCCTGGCTCTTACTAGTGCAAGGAATAGTGGCACTACCTCCTGACCGGGCACGCTTTCTACTTTGCTCTTTCGGCTTTTGTAGATTGCCAGTTTTGCCTCCCCCACTATAAAATTGAGTAGTTGCCACTTTGACGCATTCACCCTTTTGTAACCGGCTCCGAAAATAAAAGCCACTTTGGACCAAGTCTCACTAAAAAGATTAAAAACATCTTTTAAAATCTCAAATAAGTCTTTTAGTCTTTTGCACTCAATAAAACAATGAAAGATGGTCTCCGCCCTTCCGCAGAAAGGACAGTTGTCAGTGGTTACTGGGTTAATCACAGAGATAAAAGCATTGACAGCAATAGCACCGTGCAGGATTCTCCACTGGAGATCACCTGACCTTTTCTTGGAAGGGCTTTTATAAAAAGCCCTCCACACTGGTTTAACACCACAATCTACTCCCAGTTTCTCTCTCCACACAGTGTCCATTCTTCCACTTAGCTTTCTTTTGTTTAATGCTTTTACACAGAATGCATACAATATCTTGCCAGTCACCATGTACAGGTCTGGATTTTCCACATTTTTAGTCTCCAGCAAAACACCTGTAAGACCATCTAGGTCTAGAGAGAAGCCGACCTCAGGAAACGGGTCATCTTTGTCCGGAAACTCCTCTCCACTGCAGTACTCCCGCAGCAGTGCAAGCTCCCCTTCAGTTAGTCTATCAAATTTAAAATGTTCCTGGTGTGGCGCATCGACCTCAGGCCTAGGTGAGATGCCACTGCTTCAGTGTTGTGTAGTCCAGGTCCTGCTATGTCCACTATGTGCCGAAGTGTTAGAGTGCCCTTGTCACGTAGCCTGTGTGTGAGTCCTGGTGTGGTACTGTCCTGCACATCCAGCCTGGCTCCATATATGAGCGGTTCCTCCAGCAGCCAGTGCAGTGACGATGTAGGCTCCAGCTTCTCCCACTTGAACAAGTCCCAGGCTTTAAAAATTCCTTGATAAAAATGGGGTAATCCACGAGGTTCTAAAAACTTAAAATCCATTAAAAACAGAGCATAATCCAGACCCACACCCACCCAAATGAAACTTGCTGCATGTCTCCATACAACATCAGTTGGGCCTGTGAGATACCTTTGTATGAATTGCAGTCTAAAAGTGGCTATTCTGCTTGCCAGATGTACCAGGCCTTGCCCCCCCTCCTCCTTGGGCAGAAAAAGTACACTCTGAGGTACCCAATGTAATTTGTCCCAAAAGAAATTCACCAACATGGACTGTACCTTCTGTACTAATCCCACAGGTGGCTCCATACATGCTAGTCGGTGCCACAGTACAGAGGCTACCAGGTTATTTATGACCAGTATTCTTCCTCTAAAAGACATTTGTGGCAGCAGCCATCTCCACTTTGCTAGCCTCCCCTCCATCTTCTCCACTACACCTTCCCAGTTCCGCTTGATTGTTGCTTCATCGCCCAGATATACCCCCAAGTACCTCAAACCATTCCTTTTCCACACTAACCCTCCTGGTAATTTGGGAAGACCAGCAAGCCAGCTCCCAACTGCTAGGGTTTCACTTTTTCCCCAATTTACTCTAGCTGAAGATAATCTTTCAAATTCTTCAACAATTTCTACCAGTTTCTGAATTTCCTGCTGTTGCTTTATGAGAACAATAATATCGTCCGCATAGGCTGATAAAATGACACTTGTGTTACAGTGAGGTAATCTCCATCCATCAATACGAGAACGTATTCTTCGTAGCATAGGCTCAATGGAGAGAGTGTAGAGCATCCCTGACATGGAACAACCCTGTCGAATGCCTCTGTTGACTTTAAAAGGTCTACTGAGTCCCCCATTCATTTTAGTACACTCTCAATGTCCTGGTACAAAACCTTGATCATGGCAATAAGATTTGGGCTGAGACCAAAACTCTCCATAGTTTTCCATAAGTAGAGGTGCTCAACCCTATCAAATGCCTTTTCCTGGTCCAATGAAATAAGACCAGTATCTATGCCCAAAGATTTCCAGAGATTTCCAAAATATCTCGAATTAATGACACATTGTCATGAATGGACCTACCAGGCACACAGTACGTCTGGTCCTGATGGATGACTTGGTCCATCGCCTTCTTCAGCCTATTGGCCAGAGCCTTGGACAGCAGCTTGTAATCAGTGCACAGGAGAGACACAGGCCGCCAGTTTTTAATGTCTTGCAGGTCTCCTTTCTTGGGCAGCAGAGTCAACACGGCCCTTCTGCAACTCAGGGGTAAAACCATTTCTTTAAAACTTTCATGAAAAGCCTCCAGTAAGTCATTGCCCAACTCACTCCAAAATGTTTTGTAGAGCTCCACTGGTAGTCCGTCGATACCGGGGGCCTTTCCCCCCTCCATGCTCTGCAATGCTGAGGACAGCTCTTCTAGGTTCAACGGCCCCCCCCAGCTCCGTGTTGGACTCCTGTGAGGTCTGGGGTAGGCCACTGCAAAAGGAGGAGAAAAGCTCCTCGTCCTCCACATATTCACTGGTGTACAGCTCGTTGTAGAACTGCACTGCCCGTCTGCGTATGTCGCCAGGTTGTACAAGCTGCTGCCCTGTGGCAGAGCGTAGGGAGTGGATAAACCTGCTCTGGCCATTTTTCTTCTCTAGACCAAAGAAGAACTTGGATGGTGTGTCCATCAGGCTTGCACTCTGGAACCGTGATTGGACCAACGCCCCCTGTGCTCTGGTGCCTAGCAGGTCTGCAAGAACTGCTTTTTTGGATTTGAGGGCTTCAATATGCCCTCGATTTCCGGTGGCCTCTGCTAAACATTCCAGTTCCACTATTTGATTCTCTTGATCACTCATAGATCTGGTAATGTCCCGTGTGACATTGAGAGTGTACTGCTGACAGAGTTGTCTAACTTCCACCTTCCCACAGTCCCACCACTGCCTTAGTGAGGTAAAATCATGCTTTCTAGCTCTAAAAGTTTTCCAAAAAAAGCTAAAAGCATCCTTAAAATTACCATCACACAATAAAGCAGTATTAAAATGCCAGTAGGTGCTCTTTGGTCTGATATTGGCAATTAAAACTCTGCTAATAACCAGGCAATGATCACTAAAACCAACAGGTAGTATTTTACACATTTTAAAAATGCTAAAATGATGCTTAAAACAATAAAACCTATCTAGTCTGGCCAAAGAGAGTAAGTTGTCTCTGCTATGAGCCCAAGTATATTGTCTCGTCATTGTTCATTCTCCTCCAAATGTCAACTAAGCAATGTGCGTTAGTTAGCCCATTCAAAGCACGCTTTGAAGCAGCGTGAGGTTCTATGTGGTTCCTATCCAGATTATCATCTTCGGTACAATTAAAATCCCCTCCCAGAAATAAAAAATCCTCAGGATTACAGCTGTTAAGAACCCTGCTAATTTCATTTAACTGTCAGCTCCTTTTGTGGGGGCATATACATTCATAAAAACCAAATTAAAAAAACTCAAACTTGGCTCTAACCACCAAAAACCTGCCCTCAACCACCTGCTCTACCTGGTAAGACATTGGCAGGAAACTTTTGGAGAAGAGAATGCCCACCCCTCCACTGCTTGTAGTCATGTGGCTCAAAATGGCCATTCCTTCCCATTTTCTCTTCCATTCACATTCACTGTCACTGTGGGTTTCTTGTAAAAACATGACTTCAGTGCCCTTCAACTTTAGCATCTCGAACAAACTTGCCCTTTTTCTGACATCTCTTGCACCATTAAGGTTCAGAGTACCAATTTTTAAGTCACTCATGGGGAAAGAGATTAAAAACACACGAACGTAAAACACGTAAAACGAAGAGTCTGTAGATTTCTTGATCGGTGAAATCGCCCTTTCCTTTGTTGCTCATTTGAAACCTGGCCGAGTTAAAGAAAAGTTCTGTCTGAGAAATGATCCTCAACTCTCACACCTTTCGGTTATATTTTTTTCCGACACCATACAAGCGCTTGCTCTTGCACTTTTTGACATCAGAGCTTTGTTTCTGACTGTCACTATCAGCAGCAGAGTCCTCTTCCACACTGGACTCAGACTCTGTTGCCTTCTGTTCCACTGGCAGCTTTCCTTTGGCCTTCCTTGCTGCTCCTTTGTTCTCGACCTGTGAGCTACTGACTTTGCTTTCAAGTTTTCTTTTAAAGCCTGACACTCTCAGTTCCATCTCATCCTCCTCCATGTCTGCATTTTCCTGTCCCTCTGCAGCCACAACTTCATCCACAGCAACCACAAATCCTTCCTGTTCTTGAATCCCTTTTTCTTTCCCCTCAGTTGTCCCAAGCTGTTCTTCTTCACCAGAACTATCCCCTCCTGTCTCTCTACTGTTTGCCCCATCTTGTTTCTGTCCTCCTGTCGCTCTACTGTTTGCCCCATCTTGTTTCTGCCCTCCTGTCTCTCTACTGATTGTCCTCATCCCTTCTGTTCAGAATCATGTGCACATGTCTTCTATGAGAGACAACATGCTTAAGCAGCGGTGACTTGCAGCCAGAGGGAACTTGTTAATGGGAGACACAACTTTCCCATGCCTGGATAACTCTTTAAGCAAAAAACCGTCACCAATGAACGGAGGCACGTTTGATAACGGAACCCTTCTTGCCGCGCTGTTCATTCGGGCGGCAGACTTAATGCAACTATGCCCGACAACCTCCGCTATAGCTAAACTGCATTCTTCCACTGAACAAGGAAAGCCTGGCGATATTCTTATGCCGATATTCTTGTTAGTTTGGTCAAATCCATATGTCGTGGTTTGGGACAATGTCAGCTTTCACCGTGGTGTCCGGATACGCAAGTGGTTCAACATCAACCAGCGATTCATAAATGTTTGCCTTCCACCATACAGCCCTTTCCTCAACCCAATAGAAGAGTTTTTCTCTGCGTGGCGGTGGAAAGTCTAGGCCCGAAACCCATATACCAGGGAAAATCTCTTACAGGCAATGGAATTGGCCTGTGGTGACATAGGTGTGGAGTGTTGTCAAGGCTGGATCCGGCACACCAGAGGGTTTTTCCCCTGTTGCCTGGCAAGGGACAACGTGGCATGTGATGTGGATGAAGTCCTCTGGCCGGATCCAGCACAAAGACGTGATGCAGAATGAATGTCATTGACTTTGATTTTGAGTATGTGCTTTTCATTTAGAGTTTTCTTTGGGCTTACTGTATTTTTATGTGCTGACATTCAAGTACTTACAGTATACAATATATTCACTGTTGTGATTACTATACTTTTTTTTTTATTGCAAAATGCATTTATATACAATAAAACTTTTTCTGTAACTACCCTGGACGCTGTGTTCTCAATTTTCTGATGTGTCTAAGGAATGCTCTGTAGTATTATGTATATTGACTGGCTGTGTATGATCTGAAAGCAATGTTTGATTTTGAGCACAGATTCAATGGTTTTGAGGCGATTGTTTGATTTTTGTCAGAAGAGTCGGAGGTTTTGTGACTAGTTTGAAGATTTGGTTTTGTGTTTGAAGTTTTGAGAAAATGGGTGAAGGTTTCAAGAAATGTGTCTTAGCAATTGAGGAAAAACTGGAAGATACTGCTACAGCGACCCTCTGGATTACTACTGCCATTGCATGTTATTCAAATAAATACGACCCTGACGGAGTTTAATCGCTGCAATTCAGCTATTGTAATGAAGAAAGGGTCGGACCAGGAAAGAATGAAAGTGCTTAAAAATGATGGAAACAACATGGAACTTTAAATCAGGCCCTGGGTTTAAAAACCCTAAAAAAAAAAAATTTGCTGGCAGAATGTCACAGATTTGTTTCCCACTTCTTTTTATAATGTCAATCATCAGTAAGTTGTTAGTTTCATTGCTCTACTGCACTTTCCACTGCATGTTAGTTTCAGACCTGCAAACAACACGGCAAGCCTGACTGTAGCATTGCAGCCAGGTTCACCCTGGATGTTGCCATCTGTCAGTTTCAGCCCTGCAAGCTTCATGGCAAGATTGTTCACAAGGGCACTGCAGCCACAGCTTGAGTCCATGAGTCTATACCAGTTGTTGGCTCTCTGTCCATCAGTTTCAGGCATTCAACATCATGGTGAGGTTGTTCACTCTGCTGCCATAGAGCAGTTGTTGGTGCTCCTGGTCTGAAAGGTCTGAATGTTGCTTTCTGTCTGTTTTAGGTCTGCATACTTCATGGTAAGGTTGCCCCCCACATCATTACTGCCAAGTTCTGTGCTGTGGAGAAAACATGACATTATTGGTGCACACAATGGTTGTGTTGCTGAACGGACAGAGCCTCTGTTGGTGTGAAAAGGCTGCAGTTCTCTCTCCCATCTAGAAAACTGGAGGCGCTGTCCGTTCAGCTCCAGGCTCTTATCAGTTTGGCCTAGTGTACTGTGTATACACAAAGAAACGATGCTTCTCAATCCTTCATGCAATTTGAAAGGTCTGTGCTGACCTCAATGCCAGTCTGTAACGTGACAATTAAAACAGCTTTAAGAATGGAGCTCCTTAGCAGCACCTCATTTCCTAATTTTTACTTTGTCTCAGAGTGAAATGATTCTTTTGATTCTTGAGCCAGTTCAAGATTCCTCAACAACAGAGATCTTCACCTGCAAAGGGGAGGCCTGTCAGTGAAGCCACTGACAAAATGTGAAATCAAACTGCAGTGCTACAGCAACTTGCAGGAGACCTCGCCAATATGCAAGCGCGGATTTGCGGGGTGGCAAGGGGTGGCCGTGGCCACCCTGGACTGAAGCCTGGCCACCCTATTGGCCACCCCAGTCGTAATTGCCTTTTGGGGGCATTTTTCTTGGGCAGAATAATGTTTCTTTTAGAGGCGGAACCATTTCTGTACAGCCGCAACACACCTGGGATGCATCTTAGTGCGCGAGTGTCTCTGGAGACTTGACTTTACAACTGGCAAGTCCAGTAAACCACCCAATGATCAGTGTTGGGCAGTAGCGTCGCTACGGCGTTACTAGTTCAACTACATTTCTCAGTAGCGTCGCTGTTTTCTGAATCAAATAACTTTTCAGTATTGAAGCTCTTTTATTGATCAAGTAGTGCGGTAGCGTCCACACAAGCTACATTTCCCCAAGCATTCCTGAAGCTGAAGCGCAGCGGAGCTTTCTGCTGGTCTGAAATAAAACTGCTAAGGATCAGTAAGAGACGTCACCCGCCATACACGGACCTGTATGTGTAGCCGACAGAAGCACTTCCGCATGACGGTGACATCACGTACTAATCCTTGGGCTGATGCCTGCGACTTGTCTGCTGCAGGCGAATACAGACCCGCGAGCTTGAGTTTACTTGATGGAAAGAAGGCAGAGGGTGAGGACGGAGAGGAATTGATCCCGAGGGAGTCGCCGTGGCCGTACCTCGAGCTAATACATGAGTTTAAGTGAAACAACAGAGAAAAATGATGCGTTCAGGTGCTCACTGTGCAACCCCAAGGAGAAGCTGCTCTCAACTTCCAAGACCTCAAACACTAATTTAATAAACAATTGAACTGAACATTGTTTGCCTGCCTATCTGTTTGACTGATCAGCAGTGACTTGGAATGAAGTTGGTTCAATGTAAAAATAAATCTTGTAGCTTAGCTCACTACACTTTCCAAGTAGCTTGCCCAACACTGCAAATGATTACATGTAAGCTAATAATATCAGAAGGAAGATTGCTTTTCGACTGTATCTATTTAGCAAAGTTTAAGTGTGGAGTCTAGACGAGCACAGTCCCTGGCCTTAGATGGTTTTGTGAATCGCTTTACTACAAACCACAATAATAACAACAATAATAATCGCAGAATACAGCTGTTGTAAGCTGAATGCGTGACACAGTCATGTCATATGTATATGTTGCAGACAGGGGGAATATTATTGCCTTTGAGCATTAGTTTGAGACAGGTGGATCAAAAAGAAAATACATTATTGCCTTTGTAATAAGTATAATGTTGGCATTATAGAGTTTTTGCAATTATATAATTTGTGTTTTGACAATGAATAATAAGTTTAAGAATAAGAATAATTATAATAAGAATTATAATAAGAATAAGAAGTTTACTTTTTTAGTGCTAGCTCAGAGGGCCAGTTTGTGAAACAGACCTCAAATGTAAAAGATGATGAACATCTGTCTCAGAACAGTAGTAATACTGTGTAGCTTGGGACATTTGTACTTTGTCCCTATAGTGTAAGCTTCTTTGTTACTTTACCTGCAGGAATAAGAAAACAATGTTGGATACACTGAATATTATTTGATCTATTCCACCACTGCCTGAATTCTAAATAATGTAGAGTTATGTGTTGTAGGTGCCTTCTAGTTAGACGCATTTTTATGTTCATATAATAGTGATTTCTGTGCCACCCCAAAATGACCACTGGTCCCATCCTGGCCACCCCATTGAAAATTGCCTGGCTCCGCCACTGCCAATATGGCCCACATTTTGGAAGAACAAATCTCATTTAAATCAATATATGCTTTGCTGTAATTTCATTATGTATTTTAAATTTCCATTCAATAAAAAAAATATACTGATTGTTGTTGTTCTCCTTATTTATTTCATTCTGTGTTTTATTTTGCCATTCAACTTATAAAATGGCATTACAGTTTTTCTCAATTGTTTACACACGTTTTCTGAAAGCATACCTCATTTTTCAGTGTTACACTTACTACATACGTACAGTAGCCTGGTGTAAAATGTTATGTTTTTATACTCAAATATGAAACAAATACAGGAACAGAAATATATTTTTTATTTATTTTACCCAAAATATCGTATACATCTCAGCAAACACAGTTGAATGTGTATAGTGTTATTGTATTGTTGAGAACAAACAATAGAAAACAAAATAGGCCTTTTGTATATTGTAAAGAAAAAGAAAATTTAGGCTGCATCCTCGCTTTGGTTTCGGCCTGGCCACAAGACCACATCAACATCACAAGCACTTTGGTTGACCAAGTGGTCATACTACATACTGCTATGTACTGTCTACATACTGTAAAAATTCTGTACAGTATAGCAATTACCTGCACATATTGGAACTCTGTTTGAATTCCTTTCAAAAAGGCACACGGTACAGCTGCTTTGTCCTTATGTGGTTCTTCTGAACGATCCGGTCAGTGGTGGAAATGTTGATGCTGTCAATTCCTTGGAAGACTACCTGGGGCCTCATTTATAAAGGTTGCTACGCACAAAAAAGTGGCGTTAACCGGGGTGAAATGTGCGTATGCATATTTTACCGCAAACGTCGGGATTTATAGAAAAATTCTATGCGGTAAAAGGTGCGCAGTTCTACGCATCCTTTCACCCATGCGTAGAGCTCACCGCAAAGTTTTTCAGACACGGGAATCAGCGACGCCCGATGGGGAGATCACAAAATAAAGCTCAGTCCTCTTAAAAACATAGTTTTATAAGTGTGCTTTCACAGGGATTGTGGTCTGTTGTATCTGTTAAGCCACTACTTAAAACCTATTTTTATACAAAGCCATTCTCTTAACTCTTATTTTATTGATTATTTTACCGGGCCGGCGCCAGGATGAAGTGACTGAAGGGGCAATTTTTCATAAAATAAAACTCAGTGATTTAACCATGCAACAACCTCAGAAAGGCTAAATAACAACAACATGAGGCTACTGTTCAAAATCAAAGAATACATTTATTAATCAGAGACTCACATAAGAACGGAGCACTGCAGAGAATTTATGAACGATAACGATTCTCTGTCAAAATCAGCAGGGGGAGGCGCGTAGAAACAGCAGTTTGCGGCTTGCATCTCTCTCTCTCTCTCTCTCTCTCTCTCTCTCTCTCTCTCTCTCTCTCTCTCTCTATCTCCTCAGCTCCGTTTCAGTGGGCTACTATGGACGCCCTAGCATACACCTATGGAAATATTTTTCTATAGATACATAAAGCTTAAACTGAGGGGGCAAAAATACAACTGAGGGGCTAAGCATAGTTTACTCTCTCATATGTAGCTCCTTATGCTCAATCTTGTATAACTTAATAACTTAACTTAATAATTTTTAAATTGTTTTTATCATTTTGTTCATCGTCAGTTTGTCTACTATTTGTATTTTGTCTTCTAAAGCACTTTGTAACTTAAACTAAAGTTTATTTTTATTATTATTAAGGTGTGCCGGATTATTAGGGCTTGTGTTGTTCTCCACAATGTGGTACAGATGCCTCTACTGAGCCCCCAAACAGTACACCTTTACGGCGCTCAACCTCAGTGATGAGGACCTCGATCTCGCACTCCGCAAATTTCGCCTTTCTTGCAGTTGCCGTCTCTCCGTCTTTCCCTCATTGATAGTCCAACAAAGGCTCCATAACAACGTCGGCATATTCATGACCTATTTAGCATTGACCATTTATGGATGATTGTGGGACGACACTGGGAGGAGTAGTGGGAGGAGTACACAAGCGCACAATTCTCCGCAGGTGGGTATTTATAAAGAGAAGACTGCGTACAGGTGTGCGCCGCACGGTTTTATAGATCTGAATATTTTCTTGCGTTAGTAGATTCTGAGGTTTGTGCGTACGCAATGTTTTAGGATGCAATCTACGCAAGATTTTATAAATGAGGCCCCAGGTCTTCAACTATTTGGGTTTGAATTTTCCTCAAACGGATGGCATTATTGGCAATCACCATATTCACCAGGGCAGTCTCCTGCTCAGCTGTGAGAAGTCTCCGTCTACCTAAGGCTGGGCTCACACCACAGGTTTTAAAATCCTAACCGATTTTGAAATCGGGTTGCATCACGCACGAGGAGAATCGTCACAGATGTTCTTCTCTCTAATCTCAAACATGCACATACTACAAGATCTGAAAATAATGGTGCATCACACACTTGAGGATATTACTAAGATTATCGTGCCAGAGGGAGCCTGAATGCACCGCCTCACGTGATCTCATGGGGAAGTAAATGTAAACAAAATGTAGACTGACATGGTGAAACCGGTGCAACTTGCTTTACTTATGCTTTGCAGTGAGAAAGAATCACTGTTTCCCCTCAAATGCCCCTATATTGCAACACGTAAGGTAAAAGACGTTTCATTCATTCCCGCCCACATTAGGTAAAATAAAGCATAGACATAAAACGGGAAGAATATTTACATTTTAATCCAATCAAAGAGGACAGAATCAAATGCATACAGTGTACATTGCAACCAATAAAATTGTTTCAATGCTGTGATGTGTGTTACCTTGTTTACAGTGAGCCGTTAAACTAGCTGAACTAACCTTAACTATCAATATTGCAAATATGCTTCTGCAAACATGTCAAAAGAACCAGTGCATCAGAAAGGAAAATACAGTCAAACAAAACTGAACTTCAACGTTAATAATGTTACATCCCTGACGTCCACTAGAACCAGCGCAGCGGCAGCCAGAAGAACCCCAAAGCAGCAGCCCTGTGCCCGCTGAGACTGTCAAACCGCCGGCATTGAACCAAAACAGGCTCCGACTGCCTGGAGGGTTGTTGTCGGGACATAGAGACGGATAAAGCTGCACAGCTAATTGTAGACAAAAAGGAGACCGCTAGATCGTTTGGCCAAAGAGAAAGGTACTTTAATGCAAATTGGTACAAAAATAGAGAGCGGTTAATTCTTTGCTGCTGTCAAACAGTTTGTAACTTTCTCCAAATGTGGAGATGACGGCGTCCGCCAGCCTGTGGTGCAAGCAAGCTATAGTTACTCCGCATAAGTTTAGTGCGAGTCTCCGGTCTATCTACCGCTACACATACACAGTCACACATACACTCTTAGGCCGGACTCACACTAGAGGATAATTCGGCGGATTTATCCCCGATTCGGCAATCGGCGGAGTGATCTTGTTCGGCACCGATGTTCGGCACCGATTATCTGATAATGTGAGCGGTTTACAGATCCAATCTTAACATCCAGATCCGCTCGGGGACGCATCGGGGCCGCCCCGATAATATCAAACGTGTTTGATATCTAGGATTTCAAATCGGGATGATTACGTCACTGCTTTCCGCGCGGGACCACAATAGCCAATGAGAGAGACAATCTACAAGGACACGGAAGTGAATGAAGAAACAACAACAAACTGTTGTACGGGTGCGTTGGACAGCTGAGATGGAGGAAAGGCATCACTGTAAACAAGGTAACACATCACAGCATTGAAACTATTTTATTGGTTGCAATGTACACTGTATGCATTTGATTCTGTCCTCTTTGATTGGATTAAAATGTAAATATTCTTCCCGTTTTATGTCTATGCTTTATTTTACCTAATGTGGGCGGGAATGAATGAAACGTCTTTTACCTTACGTGTTGCAATATAGGGGCATTTGAGGGGAAACAGTGATTCTTTCTCACTGCAAAGCATAAGTAAAGCAAGTTGCACCGGTTTCACCATGTCAGTCTACATTTTGTTTACATCTACTTCCCCATGAGATCACGTGAGATCACGCGAGGCGGTGCATTCAGGCTCCCTCTGGCACGATAATCTTAGTAATATCCTCAAGTGTGTGATGCACCATTATTTTCAGATCTTGTAGTATGTGCGTGTTTGAGATTAGAGAGAAGAACATCTGTGACGATTCTCCTCGTGCGTGATGCAACCCGATTTCAAAATCGGTTAGGATTTTAAAACCTGTGGTGTGAGCCCAGCCTAATAGATGGCCGCCTCTCAGTTCTGCAAAAATGAAATTTGACCATTACTGTGGTAAAAACTGCACTGAGAACAAAGTGGAGATTCAGTCGATATGCACTACAACATTGCATGTATTACAGTAACAACAAGGCAAATTACCTGTTTTTACCTTGAGAGCATGTGTTTGCTGAATGAACATATAGTGCAATGAATGATTTATTTGGCCACTTTTGTGTAAGGTTTTGCAGAAAGAGTTTTGAATATTGAAACGTGTGAAAACAAGTGAATAGTGTTTACGGTTATGGGAAATGTGTGTGTGTTTTGGGGAATGATGTAAGGGTATGGGTTTTTGTTCTACAGGAACCAGTTTTTGTGTTTAAGCAATCGAGAAAAACTGTAAAAAATATTTGAAATGTTATTTGTCCTCTTCTGTCAATGTCTATTCTTCAGTGCCACCTAGTGGCTGTTGTTTTTCAAATATTCCTAATATCAGATCAAGTTTACCGTGGAAAACCAATCAATGTAAGAATTCAATGCTACTTCTATGGTCAAGGACAGCTTGATTGATATATCTCAACATTAACAACTGACTCCTACAAACCTGCTACAAACCAGACCACTAAAACTCAGTGTCTCAATGTACAGCTTGAATCTGCTGCATAGACGATGAACAAGGGGCTGACAGTGGAGACACACTCTATACATTATCAGTGAAGTTAAGATACCTAGTTAGTTCATAACATAATCTGATTACTCTCAGCAACCTTTGGAATACTTTACCTCCAATATCCACAGTAAACTAACAACTATTTACACACAATAATCTGCATCTGTAATATCACAATACACTGTTGAAAGGTGTTGAAGGTTGTTTGTGTGTAATCAAACAAGTCATCACTGTTTCATGATTATTGTATCCTTCTTTATTTTATTGAAAGCACATTGCATGTCACTCTCCAACCCTGGGATTGATGCTGAAAGACCTTTCAGGCCCATAACAGAGTTTTCCAGCTAGTCACAGTTGGCTCTCTGGCCGAGCCAAAAAATATCTTAGGCTTCCTAAATGTAATGAATGACAACTTCCACTTTGGCAGGCTGGCCAGAGAGTAAGAGCTTGGATAGTTCAATGACTTTACCACCATTAAATATGTTTTCTATTCTATTTTATTCTATTCTATTCTACTGACTGAGGCTGAGTGGGTTGGTCAGAATACTTGATGTGTGACTTTCCTACCAATCTTTGGCTTTTTGTCAGAAATTCAACACATTTTTTAACTGGTAATTTGATGTATTAAAAGTTCAAAGCATAAATTATTAAAAAGGGTTTCCAAAATGTCACAATTTATATCCTTTTTGGAAAAGAAATAATTACCTTCAGTTACCTTCAGTAGATCTAAAATTATATTCAATCCAGGCTGACGGTGTTATTAGTTTATCAACCAAAGATTCAACCAACTTCGAAAATGAAAATTGTTTGTTGTACATTTTTTGCAAGCGATCATCTTGTGAGAGTAGATGTTTTTCAGCTGTCGGATCTTTTCATGACAGAACGTGGTACACAGAAAACGCAGGCGAGCTAACTTTAGACTGATACCATGTCAGCTCAGGATCGGAGCTCGTTCCTGCAGTCGTTCCTGGTTGTGTGGTGACTGTCTGCTGTACTCGGGGCAGCTCTGCCACCTGACCTGACCCTGTCTCTCTCTCACACACACACACACACACACACACACACACACACACACACACATATACACACACACACACACACACACACACACACACACACACACACACACATACAAAGTTGGACACAGATTAGCTGACATGCAGCAAAAATTCTCAAATACAGGGGACCAGGGGGGGCCACACACCTAACTGGGGGCGTGATACATCAGGATTAATTTAAATCAAAGTACAGAATCAGAGCTACAAAATTTGTCTCTCGCTTCCCACGTACTGTGGTAAAAATAGATTAATTGCTAATAATTGATAATCTCTGTAAACATCTAATATGATTGATAAGATGCAGTTTGTTTCATTACCTAGTTATTGTACGATTGATTACTACACTGGTGGTCTGGGAAAAGACCTTAGCCTGAATTGATTCAAATGCGACATTTTGATCAGACTCCAATGAAGGATGTATTATGATTGGGATTTGGGAAACACTGTCTGAGAAGTTTCAAGTTTGAAGTATGAAGGGTTTCATGACGCAGAAATCCTGAAAGGTGACCTAGGGAAACTGAACACCTTCTTCTTCGCTTTATTCTTGAGTTTTGACTCATCACTTCCTGTGTGGGCGGAGACTATTTCCCGCCGGTGACCACACCAGACACCAGACGTTCATTTGAATCTACGGCATCTCAATTATTAGGGAAGGGACGCTCTTCTCTGTTGCAGCTCTTTGTGATCTAGGCTGATCAGACAGGTGTATTTTCACATAAAAAAAAGTGCAGCTTTAAATAAGATGCATTTTAATAGACAGGCCTTTATGTAGTTTTTAAACCATTTTATTATTGTTGTAGTAGTAGCCTGTTTTTGTTAAGTTTTAACCCTGATTTGAATTCACATCTGACATTTTTATTGTTATTCTTAATGAGTTTTGACACATGTATTGTTATTGTTCGTAAAGCAATTTCTATCTCTGTATTGAAAAGTGCTATACCAATAAAGTTTATTTTTTATTATTATGTTAATGTCCACAATGCCTGTGCCCTCAACTGTCCTGACCCTGCTCATGTTTCCTTCCTACTGTTAATCTGATGTCTAATTGGCTAACTGGAGCGGATGGAGCTTAGACCAGGAATAGGCCTACCTGTCCCGTATGCAAAGCTGCGTGTGTGTGTGGGTGTGTGTGTCCAGGATAGAGGTTATACTAAGTTTAAGGAGACTTAAAATGACCAAATTAAGGGAATTCTTATACAATATTGCATGGTTAATTTGTCTTGCAATGACATTAAACCCAACCAGTTCCCTCAACATAAACTAGAAAGTTCTAGTTTATACCAGAAATAAACACAATGGTGAACCAAGTGAACTGCAACATACAGTGGAGTCCACTATACCATCATTACCATCATGATAGTACCATATACCATCATCATTTATTGAAAATGAACACAAGTTTTCAGTCAAATTATATTTCTCAAACAAGATTAGAATTTTTTTTTTTTAAAACACTAGCAGTAGCAACAATGATGTGATGATAATATTAATTTTGTCAATATTATATATTATACAATATATATATTCACTTATGTTACTACATTGACATTTATTTTGCTATCCAACTAGCTAGCAAAGCTACACCAAACTAGCTAGCAACAACCAGGCAAACACAAACCAATAATACTTTAACTGGATGGATGTTGCGCTAACCTCACTGATGCTTATGGAGAGCCTACAACATTTGTACTCTGTGATGGATGCAAATTATAATGTAGCAAAGTATAATACTTCAGTCAAAACATACTTAAGTAGGCTAAAGGTAAAATTAGTCAAAATGGCCACCTTAGTGGACTTCGTTAACAGCTAGGGGAAGACTTTATAAGATATCCCAATTCTTACAAACCAGACCTTGTGTTACTTAGATATGTAAAAGCCTCACCAACCAACCATCTGAGTGTGTAACCACACGATAGCCCAGGGAACTCACGTTAGCACATGACACACCCCTGTTCCCGGTGGTTAAATATTTGTATGTATTTGTAATATGTTTTTGAAGAATGTAGATGCAAAGTAAGCTTTTTAATAGGCCGCCAGATCAATCACAGTGTATCGTGTGTGTGTGTGTGTGTGTGTGTGTGTGTTGGCGGTGTAAACGTGAGCTGTCTTGAGGCACTGTTGATCTGTGTATTAGCATGTGGATGCTAACAGTGCTCTGACCTGGCTACGCAAGCCAAAACACCTGCTGTGCTCCTTAACGAGCTACAGCTTGTTGGCTAGAAGTAATGTAAAATATATGTAGTTCTGAACAACACACACACACACACAATGTCTTTGTAGTTATACAAGAAATATATGCAATTGAGTGTCAAAAAAAGAACTATAGTAATCCTACAATAAATCTAAGAAGAATACAATAGAAATATCACAGAAAAACTACAAACTATATATATTATCCTGCGTGTATTATAGTAAAAATAGTTAAAAATGCTGCTATGTACAGTAAGGTCACTATAACACACACACCCTATAAGAACCTATAGGAATCTGCTGTAACTCACAGAAATGGAGACAACCACTATTAGATCCTTACAATGTCTCAATGTGTGATGTTTGAAGCATACCTACTGCCTTGTGAGCCATTTAACATAGCTCATCTCAGCAATCCAGGTGTCACCAAAGGACTCAGACATTTGGCACCTTGGTATCGACCTGGCACCCTTGGGTGACAGGGGCCATTGCATTCCTCAGGCAGGCCAGACTCTTCAACGCCCAACACAAGCCTATTTGGTAAAAGAACTATAGCTATTCTATAATACGTTTTAGAAGAATACTATACACATCACAGCCAAACTATAAATCTCTATGGGAATATTATAGGAATAGGAATTTATTCATCATGGTGATACAGTTCTTTTATAGAGATAAAAACACCACACACACACACACACACACACACACACACACACCATAAATCCCTATAGGAAGATTACAGGAAGTATATGAGTAGGAGTAGGATAGGACTATAGTGAAGCATAGTCCTATAATCATAGGAATATAGAAATTATGGGGATATATTATGAACATTATAGTGATACCATAGGAGTACCATAAAGACCAACAGGCACACTATACATTCCTATAGGAATATTACAGTGATTTTCCTGTAGACAGGTCAGCCAACGAGTCCGCCTCTACCAGGCTTTAGCAACGTGCAATCTGTGTGTGTGTGTGTGTGTGTGTGTGTCTGACCGAGCATGTGCAAACCAGGGAGATTAGCAGCCCTCTTGACTCCGGACGGATTGATGCGCCTCTCTTCGCCTCGGACTGTTCGCTGGAATATTTCTAGGAAGGGGAATATCTGAATTCACACCGGAACAATTCAATTAACGACAAGGAACTACTTTATTTCAGCGGAGTCAGTCTGCCCAAAGAAAACTCAATGCATTATTTCGGTTTTATTGGATTTTGAGAGATTTGTGACACGTCTGGATTGTCTGACCAGTTTACGGTAGTAAACATGGTACGGGAGCAGCAACAATTCACCCAAATAAAATACTTTTAGACTTTCAGACTTTATTTGAGAGTTGGACGCGTTTTTTTTTTTTCTGTCATGAGAGGGTCATTGCGGATTGAAAGTAATGCTGGAGAAATAGTTGTATTCTCCACTGTTTTCAGCACAGATAACCCGCCGACAACAACAAAGACAAAAAGACAACATTTTGAATTTCACGGGCATTTTGATAAGCAGTTTTTGCTAGAAGGGCACTTCTATTTCTAACTAACCAAAAACAAAACAAAAAAAACATCTATATTATTGAGTCAAATGGCAGAGGAATATGAGCAGTCCGGTGCGTCAGAATTTATCAAAGGTAGGTTGCACGCTGATTTATCGATATTATGTACAATATATAACTGATAATGATTTTGGAACAGTCCATAATCAAATTAAAGAAGGATACTATACATATATCACAGCAAGATTATAAACTATATATAATATCCTACTGCAATATTATAGGAACATTATAGGGATAGGCCTACCATAGGAAATAAGAAATAAAGTGTCCATTTACCATAAAGTACAATAAGGTCACTAAAATCACTATTTAGTACCATAGACACCCTACAGGAATATTGTAGGATTAAGAATATGATGGTGATTCCTAATAGACTAATAGACGTACATGAGCTAGAACTGATACACAGGTAATCTGTAATTATATTATTGATACATAGATGTATCAGTGGTGCTCAAAGTGTGTGTGTGTGTGTGTGTGTGTGTGTGTCGGGGGGTGTCCTGGGACTTCCAGGAGGTCCTTGAGGGAGATTCTAGTGCATTGAACCCAGTTAAAGTCTGTACTAGAAAGACTGTTGTAGTCAAATAGGGGTCTGAAATCATTTGAAAACCCCTGGTCTATATCATGACATGGGAGAGAAAACGGTCTTTGACTTGGCTCCTCAAATTTAACTCCAAACCGTTACAGATGAATCTGTGTTTTTTGACCCCCTGTTTCTTCCTATGTCTTCCTGTTTGTCTGACTGTCTGTCTGGGTGTTGTGCACCACAGACCGTTTGTACTTTGCTACGCTGCGTGTCAAACCGAAGAATACGGTCAACACCCACTACTTGAGCACCGATGAAGAGTTCATCTACGAGAGGTAAGCTGGTGTCATTAGACTGGGTCCGGATTACTAGAAGTCAGTCACTTCTGGAGAAACAACAAAATCAAACAAAATCTGACTTTGTATGAAGTAGGTTCACACTGAGGTATCAGTTTTCTGATATATTGGGCCGATATTGGGCTTTTATTAAATATCATATTGGCCAGTTGGTCTCGTCCACTGCCAATATGATGGAGGTTCCTCCCTGACCACAGCTACATAAAAAACAGTTTGTAACACTTGCCATGAAATGTTATTTTCATTGCACATTATAATTAATTAGTGGAGAGTTTTAGTGTCCTATGATCTAAATGCTGCTTCAGAGGCTTTTCCACCCTGACTGGGGGGAAACACTGAATCCTTTTGGCATGAAAATGGTCAAATTTAAAGATACTGAATACTGGCACAAAATAACGTCTATCGGCAGCTTCAGTCCAAAAATATTAGCATCGGCCTTCAAAAACCAGTCAGTGTGAAGCCACTGGCTATGGATATGGAGCATTCACAATGCCCTACAATGTAAGGCAGGTGTAAAAACACACTGTGGTAGGTTTGTAGCCTAAAGACAGGGTACAATTTGTTAGCGTAGCTGGTAACACTGTACAACAACTCAACTCTATAATACATTTATGAGACATTCTTAAATATTTATATTAAATATATATAACAGGTCATTTTAGCCAAGCAAATCTGATGAGGTCATGCCTGGATTACCAACCAGGCTTGCAGGGCAACATCTATACAATATAGATATACAATTTTCAATAGGAACATACATATGTTGAGGAAATTATGTGATGTGATGCCTACTACTCAGATAATAGGCCCTAAATTAGTAACATTTTAGAATCCTAAGTGCTGATGACACTGCGGCCACTGGTTGGCTACTATTATACCCCTTTCACACCCTCGCAACGACCTGCGGTATTCCCGTGTCAGGCGTTGGTGTGAACTTGGGAACTTGCTCTCCAGCATCCCAGATCGGATGCAGCTCGGCTGTGGTGTGAACGGGGCGACTCAGGTTATTCCTGGGACAGTTTGGTCTGAACAGGTCCAACACGGAATGACCCGTGTTCAATAACCCGTGTAAATCCCATGATTTGTGTGTGAAAGGGGGTATTAATGGAGTTATTATATAATGTTACCAACAGCTGTCTCAGCCGTCTTTAAAGGGCGAGACATACAACATGGCTGCCCTGGGGTCACCAGTAGGATAATCCATGAGTGGGTCGAGCAATCTGGTTAAATACGCACTCCAACTGCGCGTTTTTATTGTTATGTATATTCATGATGGAGCTACAGTGTCTTTTATTGGATTGAACCACTCCAGTCAAGTTGTAGATCCAGACAACCACAGGCTAAATCACTGAAATTTCCATTTCTCCATAAATCAGACATTTGCTCATCTCTAACCTCTCCACCTCTTGGCCCCACTTCCCACGTCATTTAAGTTTCCCCTTCTTCCATTGTTCATTTTTGTATTTTTCTGTACATTTTATTGATTGTATGTGTCGTGTGTGTTATAGCCTTGCTGCAAACCAAATTCTTCAAAAAGGACAATGAAGTGTCAAGTTATAGGTTGACAATTTTATGGCTTATAAACTAGCTTTGAAATCTTTTTTTTACTTTAAAACTGACCCAATTGCTTCCATTACTATTAATAAATAACATAAAAAGTAGCAACGGGCTAGTTGCCAGTTGCAAACTACCTAAAATATTTATAAATGACAAATTAGTTCTAAATTGCTTATAAATGACTTAGAAATGAGTTATAACCAATGTATAAACTAGTATGAATAATACTGCTTATGAACACTAAAAATAGAGTTTATAGGGAGGTTGCTGGCAGTGTGTTTTAGCTCAGTCTAAATTAGTTGATTTTGTAGTTAATGTTATTTAGAAAAAAGAGCAATGATCATGCAGAAATCGGCAGAAACCTATTATTATCTAAGCTGATAGTTTGGTGACCTGCGTCTAATAATTCACCACATTGACCAAAGAATATAAATATCTTATCAGTCATCGCTCCACTTTGTCCCCAGCAATCTAGTGGATTTGCTAGTTTTGGTGGTAAATAATATTAGATGCAGGGACTTTGCCCTAGCTTAGGGTTTAGTGAATTGATGCCACTGTGGCCACACGCACACACACACACCTTTTCGCCTTCACACCTTTGATCCCTACAGTCTCTAATTCATCTTCAACACATACAGAACAGTACACACTTAGAGGTTTTCCCCTTCCCTCCCCCTCGGTGTCACAAACGCAACAACATCAGTCCAGTACAGTGGAAATATTCAGCAGGAAAAACCTTTAAGATGTAGGCCTAGGAAATAGGTCAGCATTTTAATCTCCCTCCCCTGTTCCTTCCCTCCTTCTTTCCTTCCTTTGAGATGTAGGCCCAAGCCTTGCATTTGTACTCTTGGCCTGCGTAAGAACGAAACCATTATTTTCCATTAGAAGGAAGCCATTCATTTCTATGAGACGTGAGCCATTCTGGGTTAAGCAATTCACCCATCCTGCACAGTAGGACAAGCAAATTCATTCATTTGAGAGGAAGGGCCATTCATTTATATTCAAAGCCTACTGGCAATAAATTAGCCATTTGTTGATTTGAATTCCAGGTCTTCATGAAGCACCATTCTACCATTCATTCCCATGTAAGTTAATCCAGTGCCTTTTTATCCCACTGTAAGATATAGGTCAAGATGAGATCAGTGGCTGTGCCCTGGTGATGGGCAGGGATTTAGGACAAACACTGGATGACACCATTTGGACTGGACACAAGTTGTCAGTATTAACCAAAACAATGACAACAACAACAACAATAATAATCATAACAACAACAACAATAATAATAATAATAATAATAATAGAAATGCATATTATTCAAAAATACTGTCCTGGCTGGGTAATATTAAAAAATAATACTAAAAATACAAATATACTTAAAAATAATACCATAGGCTTGAAAGTCCACTCAACAGTTTGCTAAGTAATCACTTTAATCTAGCCTACAGTCTCAGTAGGTCAAAAGATGGTGGAGGGATGAACATTGGATCTATTCACTCCCCATTTGATTCGTTGCTGTCTCCTGTATTCAGCTCAATGTATTTTTTCTGGGCTGTAAAAAAGCTCCCCCCTTAAGCTGGAGCCTCTCCCACCCCTCATAAACCTTCAGCCTCAACCAAGCTCTGCCTATCGTAGCTGGGATAGCTTAGCTCACTTTTTTTTAACTTTTTCCAAGCAATATCTATCATTAACTGTAAACTGTAGTGCCTTTCTCTTGGTGCTAGTGTTACATTAAGTAAAATGCTAGTCTCTTGGAAGGTGGGGTGTTTAGATTTCTTATTCATCTTTGCTCCTGCAGGGGGCCAATCTAACATAGGGTACCTTTAAGGCCCACTCTGCAAAATTCAGATTATGACCATTCTTAACCTGTGGGTGCCGTGTTGATGCCCCTCCTCTAAAACTGTTTGCTGAAAATGTGTGACATCACCATGGTGAGATGCCCAATATAAAAAAAAATCAGCTTACATTACATCATCACTAAACCATTAAATCTCTACTAAGGTGCGGTCATAGAGCAGGATTGTGGAACATGGCTGCCAACGAAAAAGTGCAGCGTCCAAATTTTGTCTCATTAGCGCGCTGGTTAGGATGTCACCGCTTCATCGTGACTGTCTATATACAGACTATTTATTAGCATCTACACCCCCCTCCCCTACTGCCCTGTGGTCGTGCCATTTAATTAACATGCAGCTCCAACCCCAGTGAGGTGCCAAAGGCCTGCGTGGTGATCAGGCACTTTTCCTCTGCTGGGTCAAATGGGGCCTTCCAGGACCAAGGATTTTACGAGGAAACAAATAAAGATTGAAACAAAGAAATAAAAGTAGAAACAAACAGAGAGGCCATCTCAACTATCTTAGCTGTAGGAGATGATCGAAATACACCAGGAAGCCATTAGCAAATCACATGCGTCTTTGTGATTACCAAGTCAGTTTTCTGCTTGTTTTTCTTTTAAATTCAATGGCAAGATGACTTGATGGGATTTCTATTTTATTAACAAGTATACAGTGGAGAGTGACAGTGGCAGAGCTGAACTCACAAAGCTGTGAATACATGGCATGCATCCCGGCCTGTTGAGCCACAGAGTGGCTACTATGTTGTAATTGTTTTGTTTTTTAAAAGGAGAGCATGAGCCTGGTTTGTTAGGGTGCGTTCACTCCAAGCGTGTTTGGAACAGTTAATTCCAACCCCTTTAGTCCGCTGCGTTTGAGCAGGTGAGAACAATGTCATTCTGAACTCTGGTAGCACCGATTTACTGCACTGGAAATGCAGGGTCTCAATCCTCTTCCAAGTGAACTGCAGTGCGGTTCGTTAGGACAGGAAACGACTACAGGATACCGCTCTGAATCGCAAGGGTTTATGGGTGTAAAGAGACAGATGTTGACATCTGACAGACAGCAGCTCTTCATGCATGGAAAGCCTAGCATAACAAAATGAAGCGAGGGCAAACCGCAGTCTGCACTGATGCTCGTATTCAGCTATTTCTTCATGTGTTCTTAACTGGTAAAGACATGAAGATGAAGATGAGTCAGACATGCCTCTAGCTGAGAAACAACATGTCTGATAACTGTTCTTCAGACTGTGTGCGGGTAAAGGGGGTCCAGACTCCGAGAGACCAGAGGCTCTTTCAGTGAAACTCCTGGCATTAAATGCTTGAATGCAAAACTTTAGTCGTGCCATTTCTTTACCAAGAAAGATGCATGTGACTTCTTACATTCACAAGTACATGGTATATGACTAGCAAACGCTCTTTTTCCGGGTGTGTTTCAGTTTCTACGCCGACTTTGGTCCCCTCAACCTGGCCATGCTGTACAGGTACTGCTGCATACTCAACAAGAAGCTCAAGGTAAGAGAGACTGATAGCATACCTGCAATTTTACTTGGACTGTGCAAATGTCCTGTGCACATGCTAACACGTTAGCATGTTCACGTTAGCATACAGTTTGTTAACAACTAGCATTATCTAACGTAAGAAGATAGACTTTTTAGTAATTTAGAGTTGAGAGTAAAAGACTAACTCAGTGTCTCAGTATATTCTTCTGCTGTTATTTTACTGATTAATGATTAGGCATTGACTTGATTTGGTCACTTCAGTCCTTCACGGTGTCCAGAAAGAAACTGGTCCACTATACCTGTTATGACCAGAAGAAGAGAGCCAACGCTGCTGTACTCATCGGTGCCTACGCTGTAAGTACATCTTTCTTTTTTCTTTTTATCTATCTATCTATCTATCTATCTATCTATCTATTCTAAAAAAAAAGTGCTCCCCTCCTCCACTAGGTAATCTATCTGAAGAGGAGTCCTGAAGAAGCCTACAGGACTCTGATCTCAAGAAACAACACAGCCTACCTGCCTTTCAGGTCGGAATGGACATATATTTACATATACATATACTTATTAATATATATACTATATACATATTGGGAAATCTGTGATGACGTGGAAAAATCATTGAGACTGATAATTGTTATCACAATATTTAGCAAAATGATCAGGATTATCTCTTTAGCTATAACTGTGCAGTGTGTGTGTGTAACTCGCTCTTGGCTGCCTAGCCAGAGATAATGGGTATGCTGCTAATCCCTGTTTAGCCTACCCCTGGCACTGACTCTCTCTCACGCACATACACACACACACACACACACACACACACACACACAATGTGAGTTGATAGCTGTACGGTTCGTGCTGCTGAGGTCAGTATTGATGACCTGGTTGGGTGGTTTGTGTCTGGGCCAAATTTGTGTTTAGACATTATTGCAGTTCTGACTAAAAGGGATTACAATTTTAGGGTCAGGTCGGGTCGGGTCGAGGTCAAGCCAAGAGATCCCTGACTTGTCTGTCTCCAGAGGGCAGGTGTCACCAGTTACACAGCCATTCTGCTTGCTTCACCAGCTTTCCGCAACATTTTCACTTTGAAAGTATTTTGTCTGTGAATCAAAGTTGTGATGAAAATTTACATTGTATTAAACCAAAAACCAACTCAGTTCCACCTCGATTTGAGCCTCGGGATCCTGGCGTAGAGCTCTGCAGCTATGCAATGCATTACAGATTACATTCCCTTTCACCGGCCAGTCATAATACTAACATTGTTGACTCTAACCTGTGTGTGTTTGCATGTGTGTGTGTTTGTCCTAGGGATGCAGCAGTGGGGGAGTGCTCCTATAACCTCACCATACTCAGCTGCCTACAAGGTATACGCAAGGTAAACAACAACCAAATGGAAACAAAATTACGCTAAACTACATTAAAATACTTTGTTGTGATGCACACGCTCACACACAAAATAAAAGTGCCCCACACACACACACACACACACACACGGATGTAGTGGAGGGTCAACCCACCTAATCTCAGTTTACCCACCTAGTACCAAACTGGTGTATGTTATAAGAACATAGGGTATTTTAAGGGAAACAACAAAACATAAATTGATGCTTTTCTGAAAAGGGAATAGATTTTTGTTCATACTGGTGGTTGTTTGTCTTATGATGATCACTGACTGGAGGTCAGAGTTTACCCACCTTTTTTATTTACCTCTAGATCAGTGGCCTCCCTCCCACCGTGTCTTGTTTCCGTGCTTAATCCTTTAGTCTTATTACAGTTTAGAGAGAGAAGAGAAAAAACAACAGAGGTCAGGTTACATCACAGAGTCAGATTTAATAACATGCTGTTCTATGTCCCCTCTCTCCCCTCTTTGTTTCCTCCAGGCTTTGCAGTACAGCTTCCTGGACTTTGAAAGCTTTGATGTGGAGGAATATGAACATTACGAGGTGAGGGCAGATGGACCGTATCGCCTGCAGTCGCAATAATGCAAGTGACATTTTGACCGGACAGATTTGGACTCTCTTGTCTTTCTGTTTTTTCTGTCAGTTATTCAAGAGGTCTTTTACTGTATATGCACGCGCATGAAGTACACAGCATACAATATGATAATGAAATCTGCATGAATAAAAACAGAAAAAAATATATAAATAAATAAAAAGAATAGATATTTTTCCAAAGCATCCCTGAAATGTAATATATTTAGCTCAAGCTAGAATGATTTCAGATTTATTCAAAAACAGAAATGCTAACTGATTGATTTTACAGGTATCATTATTGACATTTTTTGAAATGTCATAAATGTTACACAAATAACTACTTTACAACAAATATAAAGAACAACGAGAAAAGGATATATCTACCAGTCCTCACAGTGTTTTCTTCGAAGGAAATTACATCGCGTGGTGCAGGACACATGCTTTTGGGACAAACCATTTCTTATTGAGACGAGGTTATTGAATGGGTCACTCAGTTGACAATGATTTCTCATGAATACATAAAATGTACTATTTCACACTTAATTCATGTATTAGCAAGGAATGCCTGACATGAGATAATCACATATCATGTTCATAAAAGGACAACGAAAAAATAATTTATAAATTAGGTCATTTTATTGTTTTTTGGCTAATGAGACGATTAAAATTGGACAGAGAAAAAACAGGGTTTTCAATGATATCAAGCTCTTTTTGAGAAATAATCAGATGTGTTAACAACAAGACAGTGACGGTTAGCTGACCAGATACTGTGGTTAGCTAGCTAACAAGCTAGCAGGCTAATTTAGTTCATGTTAACATTTGACTACTAGGCGCTGCTAACGCTAGCTTCTAGTAGATACGTTAGCTAGTGTGCTAAATGTGTTAACAACAAGACAGTGATGGTTAGCTGACCAGATACTACCTAGCTATCTAAACTTTTCCTACCTCTACATCTACCTCTACCTGTACCTCTACCTCTACATCTACATCTACCTCTACATCTACCTTTACCTCTACTTCTGCATCTACCGCTACCTCTACCTCTACATCTACCTCTACCTCTACCTTTACCTCTACATCTACATCTACCTCTGCATCTACCTCTATCTTTACCTCTGCATCTACCTCTACCTTTACCTCTATCTCCACATCTACATCTACCTCTACATCTACCTTTACCTCTAACTCTACCTCTACCTTTACCTCTGCATCTACCTCTACCTTTACCTCTACATCTACCTTTACCTCTAACTCTACCTCTACCTTTACCTCTAACTCTACCTCTACCTTTACCTCTGCATCTACCTCTACATCTACCTCTACATCTACCTTTACCTCTAACTCTACCTCTACCTTTACCTCTGCATCTACCTCTACCTTTACCTCTACATCTACCTCTACATCTACCTCTACATCTAACTCTACCTCTACCTCTACATTTCCCTCTACCTTTACCTCTGCATCTACCTCTTTCTTTACCTCTACATCTACTTCTACATCTATCTCTACATCTACATCTACCTTTACCTTTACCTCTACCTCCACCTCTACCTCTACATCTACCTCTACATCTTTTTCTTCTCTCTGTGTCTCCAGCGGGTGGAGAACGGGGACATGAACTGGATCATTCCCAGCAAGATCCTGGCGTTCAGCGGCCCTCATCCTCGCAGCAAGATAGAGAATGGTGAGTTGGATCCCCTCTCCCTCCTTATTCTCCTGACCAAATATGGGATTCAAGGACACCCCCCAGGGGTTCTTGAAGGGGTTCCAGCAAAACGTAGGAATAGTTTCAGTGTTATTTTATTCGTTAGAGGTTAGGCCAGTGACAGAATGATATTAGGTGTCACTGTCCACACCTACAGTATCAACAATTTTCCAGGTTTCTACTAAATCATATCCAACAACAAAAGATGGCGGTGCCTGACACAAAAATGAGTAGGGGTTCATTGCCTAATGTGTTTCTATTTAGAAGTCCTTCTCATCACTTTCTCTGGTAAACACCTTGTCTCACTTGTTCTCCATCCATGAGTAGCCTGACAACTGACAAGTATGTTACTGTGGCTAGCCTCCTGTTTTAGCGTGTTTCCCAGTTGTATCCACGTGCTAAGGGTTTTTTCCATTTCTGTAGTTGCTTTATGTGGATTGGAGACAAATTGCATTTACAGTTTGACCGCCTTTCCAGCTGGCATTAACATGCATCCTGGGTGATTAGATTATAATCATTTGATGCAAAAACACATATAATCCAGGTGTAAAAGCACCCAAGATTGCATTAAAGAGCCAATCATGTAAACCAGAGTTCCTTTTAATTATTGTATTTGGGTCAATATTAAACTCAATATTAAGAAATCATAATTCTTTCCCCAGGTTATCCTTTCCATGCTCCGGAGGCGTACTTCCCGTACTTCCGCCAAAACGACGTGACGGCTGTGGTCCGTCTAAACAGGAAGTTGTATGATGGCAGGCGGTTCCAGGATGCGGGATTTGAGCACCACGACTTCTTCTTCCTGGATGGGACCACGCCCTCTGACCTCATCACTAGGCGCTTCCTGCACGTGTGTGAGAGTACCGAGGGAGCTGTGGCCGTGCACTGTAAAGGTGAGAGCGGACTGAAGTGTGTGTGTGTGTGTGTGTGTGTGTGAAATGCATTTCCCTTCTCATTGTTAAAGTCGACCAGAAAGAGAGATTGGAGAGATAGAGAAATAAAGAGTAAGTCCATTGACCTTTTCTTCCTCAACCCCCCCCCCCGCCCCCCAATCACAGCTGGTCTGGGCCGTACGGGCACTTTGATTGGCTGCTACCTGATGAAGCACTTCCGGTTCACTGCGGCGGAGGCCATCGCCTGGATCCGCATCTGTCGGCCCGGATCCATCATCGGACCCCAGCAGGACTTCCTGGAGGAGTGAGTCTCAGTCTGGCTTCTTCTGTGCAGGAGGTTTAGTTTCAGTTCTCCCTTTGGTCAGGCTCTGTCAGCCCTGCTCCACCCAGGTAGGAAATTCAGGGCTTAGTATTTCCATAGTCTAAGAAGGACTGCTAGGTTTTCAGGAAGTGGAGGAACTGTGGTGCGTAAAGTTATACTTCTGCATAGATAGCTACGTAGAGCAGGGTTTTATGGGTAAGCGTGGCCCGCAGATGCTTGCAGAATGGTAGACACGCTCACCTCCCAAATCTCAACAACACATCGCACATAGCTGCGGTTGTGTGCATCAAACAAACGCTGATTGGTTGAGCAGGGGAGTATAGCCGGTAGCATTAGGGGTTTGGCCAAGACCCAAAACGGAACCAAATCAAGCAAACTAAATCAAACAGAGAATAGCAATGGAGCAGTTTGAGGAGCGATTCTCAGATGCGGTTCGCAAAAAAACAAAACATAAATCGATTCACCGCAACGCACCGTAACGAGCACATCTCTTTGTTTACACTTACCGGGGGTGAAAACGGGTTTCCGTATCTGGATTCTTCTTGGTTTTCTGTACTATTAGTTTTAGTAAATGCGACACTGCCCCCTAGTGTACTCATTAACAATACATGCAAGTATGTTAGCGAACACCAATAAGGACGTCTGCGGACACATACGCAGATACGGAAACACAGAAGCATAAATCAGGCTTAACTGCTTAACTGTCATTACTGCAAGTACACGTTTTCTAACAGCGCTAAATATCATTGACATAACATTAGCTGTTGTGTGCATGTTAGGCAAGTTAAAATTACCAGAATTTCTAACATTCAACTTTGAACACAGCATTTGTGTCTGGTGGGGGTGCAGATGGTGAGGAGGTTCATTGTTTGGTGAGTCCAGCTTTCTCTCGCTCGCTGCTGTTTTGTCACTTTTGTCACTTCCTGTGTGGGAAAGATTTCCCACCAGCAACCACAATGCGACACCAAAAGTTTGTTTGGGCAAATAGGGAAAATCAGTTAGAAAGTCTGCTATACTCAGCATTTAAATTTTCAGTTCTTTCTGATACACGTGTGTATGTATGTGTGTACGTGTGTGTGTGTGTGTGTGTGTGTGTGTGTGTGTGTGTGTGTGTGTGTGTGTGTGTGTAGGAAACAGCACAGTCTGTGGGTTCAGGGTGATGTCCATCGCTCCAAACAGAAGCTTGCGCAGCAGAGACTGAGTCGCCGACATCAGCTACAACAACAACGTCAGCATCACAGCCCTGCCTCTGAGAGGGGAGAACAGGAAGTTACGTCATGCCTACTCTCCAGCATGGATGACCTGTCGATCAACACTACCCTCTACAAATCATACAGCTTGGACCAGGTGAGGGACGGGACTTTCCAGTGTCAATCAATAGGTTATTACTCTGAAAGTCATACGTGCTGGATGAGGTGACTAGGAAGTTTGTTTGCATGGTTCATAGTGAATGTCAGCCAGCTAGTTTGGTTTTCAATACTGTTGTTTCAATAGTGACTCTGTGTGTGCCTACCTACGTTGAATGCACTTATTGTAAGTCGCTTTGGATAAAAGCGTCTGCTAAATGACTGGAATGGAATGTAATGTGTGTGTGTGTGTGTGTGTGTGTGTGTGTGTGTGTGTGTGTGTAGAACAACTGCAGAGAAGCATGTCTAACTCAGGGAGACAAACTGAGAGTGCTGAAAGGACAACGGCCACCTAGATCTTCTTCCTCCACAAGGTACACAGGTGTGTGTGTGTGTGTGTCTTCTAATGTTTTTTTCAGTATTCAGTAAACTTACACAGGTATAGAATAAAATAAATAATACTGTATATTTATATATATGCTTGAACAAAATCAAATCTAAAGCAAATCTTTTAAAAAATATGTTGGCACACATCTGTTGGCATCTATTATTTGTGTGCTCATCCAGGATTAACCTGTCCAAGCCCTCCCACGGCTCCATCCTTCCTCCCCCCAGGTCCTCCAAAGTTCCTCTCTCCTTCTCCCCCTCTTCCTCCTCCTCTGGTACGAGTCTGGTACGAAGCTCCTCCTCCTCCTCCTCGCCCGCTGCTCACATCAAGAGGTGATTGTCCACGCTTCCGTTTAAAATGGTTTAAAGGGTCGTACGAGTGGCTTCATGACTTACCTATCATTTACTTTACAGAGGTGTAAAATCCAGGTTCAGAAAGGGAAAGGGCTTTTATTTTGTTTCATTTTGATTTTCTGATTTTGAATGGATATTAGGTTGGATATTCCAACCCGATACTAAAACACTGACAAAAATGGGTCATAACCATTTTAGAATTACTTCATTTCATAACATCTTTTTGTAAGAGATTGTAAGCTATATATGAAATGCACTTATTTTGAAAAAAAAGAGATGGGTATCTATCAATGCATTTATTACATCATTATTACTAGTGATGAAATAAATTAAAATCACAAGATAAATGAATAAGAATACAATAATAACCCCATTTTACTTAATACATTATGTCTCTGGATGTTTTTCTCACTTATTCTTTTTGTCTCTTATCATGCAGACTAATCCTCTCTCTCTCTGTCTCTCTCTCTCTATGTCTCTCTCCCAAGTCCCTTCAATTTCAGTATGTTCGGCACCAAGCCCGCTGTGATTCGCTGACGTCGTGGCAACTGCGTTGACGTCTCCCATCTAACAAGGAAGCGGGACATCAGGCGAAGTCGATGTAAAGGTCAGGTCAAGTTGCGTTGACGTAAAAAGTAAAAGCTGGATGGGCGGACGATGGGACCACAACGGTAGTTTAGTTCACGTGCATCGTGTCTTCTTTTCCTTTTTACTGCTTTAACGTTGAAATAGTTTTGGCTCAGTTCCAATAGAAAAAACACTTAGGGTCCAAATGGTCCAACTGATGGGCTCGTCCTGGCCTTATTCATTTTTATCAACCATGACAAGTGCATGGTTTCAAGCGCTTTTAATTCAGGATCTGATAAAATAGTACTCTTTTTGTGAGGGGATGCACCAGAAATAAGATCTTTTTTTCGGGGTCTTGACCCAAAGAGTGACGGCAGCAAACAAGTTGACAAGTGGAAATATCCTCATGAAAGTCAAGGGAGTAGGGGTGGGAACAAAGCCATATCCACCCCCACTCTCCACTGCAACTGCACTTTATTTATCGTAATAGCCATATTTCTATATTATGTTTGTTTTGAACTATGCAAAAAAAAAAAGAGCTATGAACTTTGAAATAGTGCTGCAAGTCATGTCAAGGGCTCACGAAAGCTATCTAACAGACCTTTTGGTTATTGGTGACGATTTTAATGCAAAAAAAACAGTTAAACTTTGTCTAATCATTCTATATTTACATATGCAGAATATTTATTTTTGGTTGTTTTTTCATGTGACGTGAATGCTAACCTTGCTGTGCAAATTACGTTCCATTTGAAATGGCACTGTCAATATCCTGAAATAAATGGTATTCTGGTCATGCAATATCCGTGACCGACTTTACAGATTTCTCTTTGTGAATGTACGGTTTAATTCTACAAAGAAAAGTCTTTTGTTGTCTGTGATACCCAGTCTGATTGCATGTTCATCTCTAAATGTTGCTGCAGAGATTGCTACTTTTGAATGAAGAATAAAGATTGATGGTTGTAAAAAAAACCTGATTATCCATAAATATCAGTTTGATAAAGGTGTGTGTGTCATAGCTGTGTCTTCTCAACTAGCCTGATTAAATGTGAAAAAATGTGCAAGTGAGCTTTTGACAGGTGGCAAAGAATTATTAAAAAAAAGGGATTGAAAAGGACACTCAAGACTAGGTTAAAAATCAAAGCATTTATATGGGGAGTAACAGGGCTGATGCTGTTAAATTAACTAGATTGAGACTGGGCCACTGGGGGTCAGCCAGCAGGGCTAAATTTAGATGGAAAACATCCAGATGGATTCTGTGAGTGTGGAAGTACAAAAACAGCTCCTCATGTTTTGTTATGCTGCATGAAATACAGAAATAAGAGTGCCATTTCAATAACTAACAGATTGATGGGTGTCTTCCTTTTCTTTGAAAACGTTACTTGGTCAAAAAGGAACCACCAGTTTATTGAAAGAAAAGATTTTTAATATTTTGCCGAAATCATAAGAACTAATGCTGCGTTCCATTGGAAGTCAGTAAATCGGTTGGCAAGCGCCTGGATTTTTCAGGCATCTGCAAATTAAAAAGCTGTTACAACACGTGTGTTTTCATAACAGAAAGGCTACAGACTGCAGGGGCCCTATAACATGCCAGGGATTATAGATTTTTAATCAGTCAGTTTTAACTACTTAATTTAACATTTGTTTAAAATGTTAACATTTAATCCAACAGAAGAGTAAAATAAAAATAAAATGTTTCCCCAAAAAAATCCATCAGCAGGACTCAACCTCCGCACCTCCCTCCCCTAACATAGATAATAGATCAGTCCAGAACGTTCATCATCTTGTCTCACTTGCGCACATATGCTGTCTGCTCCGCGAGAGAGAGACAGAGAGAGAGAGAGAGCTAGAGAGAGAGAGAGAGAGAGAGAGACAGTTGATAACAACGTTTTTGCAAAGCAAGGTAGTATGCTAAACCACCAGTATGCTAAACTCACAGCCTAACGTTACAACAACGTTACAACTTGCTAACGGTTGAATTTGCCAACCATTTTTACTCATATGGGAGCTATCCTTAATGAATATTGGCCAATGTGTTCTTTCCGTGGAAATTAACCTTAGGTAATGTTAGTCTAATGTTACCTCAGTGAAAAATGTCCCATCCATCCATCCTAGCTGCACTGCCCACAGATGCAAGTACCACTGCACCAGACCCGCCCCACCACCATCTGATACAGGGGATATAGGAGGTGAGCCTGGATTGTTTGTTTGTTAGTTAGTTAGTTAGTTAGTTAGTTAGTTTCCAAACTCATATTTATACTGCAGATTGAATTTATGTTTCCCTTTTGAAGCACCTCAACCTCTAATGTTAGACTACAGTAATTCATTCTGTTTACATTTTAGTGGTGGACATTCGCAAAGCTGTTAAATAAACTGCAATAGGCTTTGCTTCTGTGTAATTCAAGACAGGTTGCTATAATTAGCTACTAAAATTAGTGTTAGTGGAAATAAATTATCTGTGGATGCTGGTTCTGCCACTAGCTGGTTTTGTTTTGCCCTTGATTAGTAATTGTTACATTTTGCCTGGTTTCTCTCTGAAGAACGTATATTATCTTTCTCACATTGTAGTATTTAATTTCACTTGTAGTCTTACTATGCACTGTGCATAGTAGAGCCTGGCCCCAGTGCAGGGAGTGCAGCCCAGTCATATAGTGATGGGAAAGCCGACTCTTTTAACTAACTCGATTCTTTCGAGCCGTCCGATAGAAGTGAATCAATTCTGAATCGATTCATTATGATTCACCAACAAAAAAATACCACACCATGTGAGGTTTGAACCCACAATCCTCAGCATGAGAGTCTGATGCGCTATTAACTGAGCTAAACTGGTAATGGAATCAAATCAGCGCCACCCCTGTCAAACAACCACATGCAAATAACCATATATACCACAACTGTAAAACACCAACTAACCCACAGGTTAATGACAATAATAATATTTATAGTATTTACACAGAGTATTGCTATTCATTTCATTTTATTTAGTGTGCTCTTGACTTTCTTTTTCTAATAGAGACAGTTTTGTTGACCAATGTTAAATGTTAAATGGCTTATTGTTCACCCAATTACCAGTTAGTCCGATAGAGACTGAGCGATTCGCGAACCGTTCAGTCTCTATCGGACTTCTCAGACATCGGACATCTCGCGACCGAGACAGCAGATGTCCGAGAAGTCCGATAGAGACTGAACGGTTCGCGAATCGCTCAGTCTCTATCGGACTTCTCGGACATCGGACATCTCGCGAACCGAGAAAGAGCACATCGAACATCTCGCGAGCCGAGAGAGCAGATGTCCGAGATGTCCGACCGGTTCACGTCCGATGAACGAGAGAGACTACTTCCGCGTACCCGCCGGATCAAGGAGCCATACTGGATTGTGAAAAAGCCATGTATTACATTCTATATACATTGACAACAGTTTTTGTAATGTTTATGATGTTGTTTGATTAGATTATTAGATTATCGATTTTTTAATAAATTTTTTTTTTTCTGGCGCTGCTATAACCGCTGCTGAATCAATTCAGCCAAATTAACTCACTCACTTAACTGATTTGGTTCTTTTGAACGATTTGTTCGCAATCGGCCATCACTACAGTCATACAGAAGAAAAAAAGAAAAAGAGGACAATAATAATTTGTCTGATGACCCAGGATTGTGGCAGACTTAGCAAAGCACATGCCCAGGGACTCTGAAGGTAAATCATTACCAGAGTATCTAGGGGTGGGGGGGTGAACTTTTTGTCAGGAAGCTCCTGAGTATTGTAGATGTGTTTTCAACTAAAAATTGATGAAGGGAATTCTGTTGACCGTTTAAGTTGCTGTGACGTCAGGTGTGTTTATCTTGGAAAACTCGGAGTTGAGAAATCTTGAGTTTCCTACCTGGGATTCCGACTTGAAGAGCCATAGGAAGTTGGGATTTCCAATTTCTCGACATGGCTGGAACGCAGCATTAGCTACAG
Source organism: Hoplostethus atlanticus (assembly GCA_034670405.1). NCBI lineage: Eukaryota > Metazoa > Chordata > Actinopteri > Trachichthyiformes > Trachichthyidae > Hoplostethus > Hoplostethus atlanticus. The sequence continues at coordinate 145,670 of JAXDDX010000076.1, read as the reverse complement.
TTGAGGTGCCCATAAGAGTTGGGAACTGTGGAGGGCACAGGAAGGAGTAGACGGGGAGAGGCCGTGCATACCAGGCGAATACGGCACAGTGGACTGATCACACTTGTGATTATAGTGAAACATGACAGGGAGGTGTGATTTCTGCCAGGAGATGGAGACGGTAGATCATGTGATAATGCAATGTGCTCAATATAAGAGAGAGGGTGAGAGATTCAAGAGTCAACAAGAGAAGTGTTAAATATTTTATTACAGGGAACGTCATCGCAAGTTATTTCATCTGCTGTTTTTACTCTGGATCTCTGGTTCACACTCCAGGTCAGTAGGTGGCGGTAATGGTTGCCGATAAAAACGAAAGAAGACGAAGAGGAACTTCGGCAACTATCGGCAACCGTAGAAGGCGATAGCCGAATGGAGAATGTAATTTTTATTTGGTAATTTTAGGTTTGCCGTATATGCAAAGTTTATTATAAGTGGTCTGTTTTGTTCACCTCTTTCATACTCCGCCACATTTAACACTACGCAGTTTGCGCAGACAACGACGCCGTACTAGGTAAAAGCGAGGCTAACCGGCTAGCTATGGAGAGCGCGTTCAGCCGGGGGAAGAAGCGATGCCTGGACAAGTTGGACCTGAGCAAGAAGGGCAGCATCGACGAAGACATCGATCACATCGTGTGCTTCCTCAACGGCTGTGAGAGCTACTTCACCACCAGCTCGTGCTCCGGACGGATCACTCTCATCGATGGGGTGAGAGAGAGAGAGAGAGAGAGCGAGCGAGAGAGAGAGAGAGAGAGAGACATAATTGTCTGTGTGTCTAACCACCTGTCTGTCTGTGATTAGTAGCGTTAGACTGATATATGGGGTCGATATTGGTCTTTTATTACAAATCAGATACGGCCCAGGTCCAGTCAGTGTCGTCCACCTCTGATATGAGGGATGTGATGCAGTTTGATTACATATTTATTCTAGAATTCATCAATACTACACTGGTTGTCTATGGGAAACCCCTTAACAGGAATTGATTCTGATGAGACATTTTTTATCAGATTCCACACAAATATGAATTCATATGTTTTATTATCATCCTGGATTTCATTGGAAAGTTTTAGTCCCATGATGGTCTAAATGCTGGTTCAGAGAGGGAGACAATTAGTCAACGTTTTTGGACATGAAACTGGTCAAATTTAAAGATATTGATACAGCTTCAATCCAAAGCTATCGGTATTGGTCAAACCCTATTGATTAGTTACCCATCTCTCTCCTTCTAGGCTCCAGAGAGCACTGATGTCCAGAAACAGAACTGTGTTTGGTTGTTCGTCTCCCACCAGAAATGTAAATCTGATGACCTGGTGAGGCCTGACACACTCCAAATGACACATCTGCACTTTTACTGTTCATGTAATACCACTACTAACCTACTACTACTACTACTACTACTACTACTAATAATAATAATATATTCTGATACCTTATCTATTAGTACTCCAACAAATGTGTACTCTATTACATGTTCTACTGCTAATACTAAATATTATTTTACCTAATCGATTTAAACCACTAATTGTGTGTGTGTGTGTGTGTGTGTGTGTGTTTTCCAGATTTCTGCTCTGGCCAAGTCCAGTGGAGATGCTGTGTTGAAGTTTGAGCCCTTCGTCCTCCACGTTCAGTGCAGGAGGCTGGAGGACGCACAGCTAATGGTAAGAATGGTGCATTTAGGTGTGCCTGTTTTTGTGTGTATTATTGAACATTTGTGGTGTAGCCTTGAACAGTGACGACGACCACAACTGCTGGGGATGAATGTCTATGTTGCTGTTTATACTGTTGTTAGGGCAGTTTGTAAATAAAAGGAGCTACATGTTGCATTTTAACAGGAAGCAAAGGGGTTTATGGGGAAATGTTGTCTTAAGTTTGAGACACACATGCACTAATGAGACCACTGGTGTGAGGTAGAGGCTACCAGTTGTCAACGACAACATTGAATTCACAACGACCACTCAGGCTGCTCTCTCTCTCTAACATCTCCTCTCTCTCCTCTAGCACTCGGTGGCTGTCAACTCAGGCTTCAGGAACTCTGGTCTCACTGTCAGCAAGGCGGGACGCATCATCACGGTGCGCTTTGAAGCATGAACGAAATTTGAAGGATTTTCGCCGCATCGATTTGACAGTCATCTCTATATCCGCACCTCTAGGCCGTCCGTAGCACCCACGGCCTGGAGGTTCCTCTCAGCCACCAAGGAAGGCACCTGGTTGGACCGGAGTACATCCATTTCCTGGTCCAGGTAGCCAATCAGAAGATGGAGGAGAACCTCAGACGGATACAGAGGTCAGTCTGACAGTCTGTGTCCTTTTCGGTGACCCTGTGTAATGTTTAGCTCCAATGTGAGGGGTAACTGTTCGAATTTGGCAGACTCCATCACCCAAGAAACCGTGTAACATGACATCCGTGAACTGCACACGGCGCACTCATGTTTACGCTCTGGCGGATTTCCTCCTTTTGAGGTAACTTGACACCTTGGGTTTTTATTTTGGTTGCGTCACCGACGGCTGGACCTTCTCTTGTTCGGCCCAAACACATTACTTGGATTGAGAATAACGCAATATTTTTTTCATGAAAAGAAAAAAAGAAAATGCTTTATTTATTCACCACTACATTACTGCCTACAGCCCTCACAATGTTTGACACTGTAAAGTGGGCTAACAATAATGCATAAGCCCTTACAGTATACTGATTGTGAGAAACCCTGATATTACCTGGGATAGAGAGGCATTTATGCCCCATATCTTGTGTGCTGTTGGTTTTCCTGGTCTGCTTCAGTAGTTTGCATGCTAATAATCAGAGTAATCAATCTAATTTATTAGCAGGATCGTTGTGAGCAGCACATCCTGAATAAGACCTCACCTAGTGCCAATAAAGTTTCTTCACATTTAATATATTTTCCCACAACGGGCGTTTTTATCCAGCCAACGTTTACTGCAGTAAAAGTAGCCTAAATGAAATCGAATGTATTAAAAACAGTTCTGCTGCTCTGATTCTCTCCCGTCTCCAGGTTCTACCAGAATCTGAAGTCTGCCCTGTGTGCGGAGCAACTGCAAAAACTACAAATACCAGATACCCAAAGCTCGCCGGAACTACAAAACCAAGATACCCCTCAAAGCTTGGGGCCCGGAGGCGGGGAAGAGGAGAGGAGCATAAAGAGCGTGTATAAAAGAAGGCGGAAGAGAGGAAAGCAGCACCAGACCGACAGTTGTCATGGTGATACAGACAGTAGTGCACTGGAGCTAGACGACTCTCTGGATTTATTGACAAGTGGGGAGTTGTATAATGATTTATGAAATCGGATATTAGTGCTGACCAAATGTGATTGTGTTTATCTTATTTGTGATAACTGCATTTTTTTTGTGTGAAACAATCAGTATCCGAAGCCTCTGGATTTGATCAGTCAAGTGAAAAAAAGAGCAAATTAAAATTGGTGTCAGTACGTTCAACGCCAAAGATCCCTCAGTGCCATGATGACTGACTGACATATACATGGGACACAACTTTAAGAGGCAATCTCAGGGTCATAGTCTCGCTGTGTCTACTGGTTTATTGGTTTGCTGTAGCAGGGTGATGCACTTGAGCAACCCCAGAATGGTATCAGACTGTATGATCCAGTTTAGATAGCTAGATGAAGATAAAGACTGGGTCTAGGTGGAGCTCCAAGGCCAGAAGTTAACCTAGCCACAGTAAACACATAAAGAAACAAAATCGTATCACATCCACAGTGGACAGAGGAAATAAAGGAGAAAGGCTCAAGTCCTGCAAAGTGCCCTTGAGCAAGGCTCTCAAACCCCCGAATTCTCCAGTGGAGCTGCTCAGTGGCCGACAGTGGATGACTGGTTGTACTGGGCAGCTCCCAGTGGGGGGTGTGTGTGTGTAAGTAAACCCCTTGCACTGCCTGCAACTACTCCCACAGGCTTTTACTTTATATCAGAATGTGTTTTTTGTTTTTTGATTAAAGAAGGGTTAAAAAATACAAACGGTGGCCTGTCTTTTCTGTCAAATTTACACTGGTACATTTGCAATTGATTTCAGGGTTAGGGCATGTTGATTTTCAGATTGGGGTGGGGGTGGATGATGGGCTGTCAACTCAGGCTTCAGGAACTCTGGTCTCACTGTCAACAAGGCGGGACGCATCATCACGGTGCGCTTTGAAGCATGAACGAAATTTGAAGGATTTTCGCCGCATCGATTTGACAGTCATCTCTATATCCGCACCTCTAGGCCGTCCGTAGCACCCACGGCCTGGAGGTTCCTCTCAGCCACCAAGGAAGGCACCTGGTTGGACCGGAGTACATCCATTTCCTGGTCCAGGTAGCCAATCAGAAGATGGAGGAGAACCTCAGACGGATACAGAGGTCAGTCTGACAGTCTGTGTCCTTTTCGGTGACCCTGTGTAATGTTTAGCTCCAATGTGAGGGGTAACTGTTCGAATTTGGCAGACTCCATCACCCAAGAAACCGTGTAACATGACAAACGTGAACTGCACACGGCGCACTCATGTTTACGCTCTGTGGCGGATTTCCTCCTTTTGAGGTAACTTGACACCTTGGGTTTTTATTTTGGTTGCGTCACCGACAGCTGGATCTTCTCTTGTTCGGCCCAAACACATTACTTGGATTGAGAATAACGCAATATTTTTTTCATGAAAAGAAAAAAAGAAAATGCTTTATTTATTCACCACTACATTACTGCCTACAGCCCTCACAATGTTTGACACTGTAAAGTGGGCTAACAATAATGCATAAGCCCTTACAGTATACTGATTGTGAGAAACCCTGATATTACCTGGGATAGAGAGGCATTTATGCCCCATATCTTGTGTGCTGTTGGTTTTCCTGGTCTGCTTCAGTAGTTTGCATGCTAATAATCAGAGTAATCAATCTAATTTATTAGCAGGATCGTTGTGAGCAGCACATCCTGAATAAGACCTCACCTAGTGCCAATAAAGTTTCTTCACATTTAATATATTTTCCCACAACGGGCGTTTTTATCCAGCCAACGTTTACTGCAGTAAAAGTAGCCTAAATGAAATCGAATGTATTAAAAACAGTTCTGCTGCTCTGATTCTCTCCCGTCTCCAGGTTCTACCAGAATCTGAAGTCTGCCCTGTGTGCGGAGCAACTGCAAAAACTACAAATACCAGATACCCAAAGCTCGCCGGAACTACAAAACCAAGATACCCCTCAAAGCTTGGGGCCCGGAGGCGGGGAAGAGGAGAGGAGCATAAAGAGCGTGTATAAAAGAAGGCGGAAGAGAGGAAAGCAGCACCAGACCGACAGTTGTCATGGTGATACAGACAGTAGTGCACTGGAGCTAGACGACTCTCTGGATTTATTGACAAGTGGGGAGTTGTATAATGATTTATGAAATTGGATATTAGTGCTGACCAAATGTGATTGTGTTTATCTTATTTGTGATAACTGCATTTTTTTTTTGTGAAACAATCAGTATCCGAAGCCTCTGGACTTGATCAGTCAAGTGAAAAAAAGAGCAAATTAAAATTGGTGTCAGTACGTTCAACGCCAAAGATCCCTCAGTGCCATGATGACTGACTGACATATACATGGGACACAACTTTAAGAGGCAATCTCAGGGTCATAGTCTCGCTGTGTCTACTGGTTTATTGGTTTGCTGTAGCAGGGTGATGCACTTGAGCAACCCCAGAATGGTATCAGACTGTATGATCCAGTTTAGATAGCTAGATGAAGATAAAGACTGGGTCTAGGTGGAGCTCCAAGGCCAGAAGTTAACCTAGCCACAGTAAACACATAAAGAAACAAAATCGTATCACATCCACAGTGGACAGAGGAAATAAAGGAGAAAGGCTCAAGTCCTGCAAAGTGCCCTTGAGCAAGGCTCTCAAACCCCCGAATTCTCCAGTGGAGCTGCTCAGTGGCCGACAGTGGATGACTGGTTGTACTGGGCAGCTCCCAGTGGGGGGTGTGTGTGTGTAAGTAAACCCCTTGCACTGCCTGCAACTACTCCCACAGGCTTTTACTTTATATCAGAATGTGTTTTTTGTTAACTTACCTGATTAAAGAAGGGTTAAAAAATACAAACGGTGGCTGTCTTTTCTGTCAAATTTACACTGGTACATTTGCAACTGATTTCAGGGTTAGGGCATGTTGATTTTCAGATGGGGGGCGGCGGGGGGGGGGGGGGGGGGGGGGGGACGGTGGATGATGGGCACCAAACCGGTTCTCCCTCTCTTTGCTGTTCAGATTCAATAACCTGTGCTAACTTGACGGGTAAGGGTTGGGAAAAATGTTGTATACAGGCTGAATTCAACTGTGCTGTGCTGGAGAGTCCATGTTACTGATTGGAATAGGCTGCTAATACAAACATATTTATAAAGCACTTTTAAAGGGGTGTTAAAGGTCCCATAGTAGAGCAATTCACGTTTTGCTCAATTTATGTTGATATATGATCAAAAATCTTTAATGTTTGAGTGGTCCAATTTAAAATTGTTGCATTTTCAAAATTCCACGCCTTTTTCTAGGCATTTTTAGCCCAACTCCAGTGAACGCATCACAACTGGACTTGGTCCCGATTGGTCCTGAAATCCGTGCAGTCAGGCCAGTCTGCAGCATTTGAACTGGAAAGCCTCCACTCTGCAAGTTTACCTCATTTGGATTAGAGGTGGTGAGCTGGTGTTGTCACCCAATCAAGGTCCAAGATCGTGAGGACTTAGTCTTCAAATTCATTCAATTTAACTAATTCAATTCAGCTTTAAATTAACTACATTTTATTTGCAAAACATCGTGAATCACAGTATATTTGTAAACAAAATCAGGACAATTTGGGACCTTTTATTTAATCTATGACCTCTCTTGGTGACTGTTGAATAAAATGCTGTATGACTCCCTCAGGACCCTACTCAGCTTGCCGGTATAATCAAGACACAGCAACGGGCAGTCTCTTGCAGTAGGAAAATAGCTTTATACATGCACGGAGACAATACAGTTCACATTGTGACTTCCCGTAAGGTCTAACTATACAGGGAGATATCACTCCTTTTATACAGTGTAACAAACAACTTCTTACGAACTTGATAACACCAACGGCCTTGAAGGCAGTGGCGCACCAGGACACATACACAATGGACAAGTACAGATAGCAGTAAAATGAAACAGCACTGAACAAAAAGTTTACGATACATAATCATAGCATATTTTCTCCAACAGCGACGGAATTAGGAATTACAGCAACATCAACAGGTTTCTGGCACAGACACCCTCCCCTCCCCCCTGGTCCTTTGACCTATGGTCACAGGAATCCTGCAGACCTCTCTGTCTATCTCTCTCTCTCTCTCTCTCTCTCTCTCTCTCTCTCTCCCTCTCTCACTTTCTCTCTTTCTCTCTTGCTCGCTTTCAGTTCACCTCATGTGTGTCTGTCTGCAGCTCCCAACCTAACTGCTCCTCTCAGTTTAGAAGACAGTCTGCACGCTACATACATGAACCCAGAGGACATGGAGATGAGTAGGGAGGAGGGGTTAGAAGAATGTCAGGACCAGCACAAGGAGAGAAAGATGGCCGGAGGGATGGAAGAAAAGCAAAAAAACAGGTTGGTGGTGTTACACTTATACTTAACACTTATTCTTATATATCGGGTGGTGCTAGAGAAGTGGGATCTTAGGTTATAAACATACTGTAACTCAGTGGCGGCTGGCCAATAGTAGCCAGCCGCCTACTATTGATGAAGGCTACAGGATAGGGATCTGTAAGCATAGTGAAGAGGTTGACAAAAACAGGCACATCCTGTCTAAAATAATAAACTGTGTCAAGTTCTGTGGTGCCATAGAGTCATTGAGAAATCTGCATCTCTCAAGGAGAGAAGGGCAACATTTATGTACAAAAAGTTGAAGCCACAAGGTGGCAAAGTCATATATCTTTTAGCCAGTTCACTCAGCGTTTTGATGGCACTGGGTATTTCAAATGTAATACCATATTAATTTATTTTTTTCTTAAATGTTATTTTCTATTAGGTCTTACTGTGTTCATAATTTTCTGCCATTGTCTCAGGGTTCTGTGTTGTCAGATTTCTGTTGCACTTATCGAGGCACTTTTCGGTTACTTTAGTCTTTCACCATTACATATTGTAGTATAAAAGATAATTATTATAAAGAATTTGCACTAATTGAAGTACCTTAACTTACCTTAAGCACGTTTCATTACAACAAATGTTCATTCAGCTCAGCAAATACAAATAAAGGCCTTTTCATTTATGTAAATACACTGATGATACCTTAGTACATGTTTGTTTGATTTTTGGTATAGCCCCCCCTGGAGAAAAATGCACCAGCCGCCACTGCTGTAACTGCTCATAGAACTGCATAGTAGGTAGATAGACGGATCAATTCTACTGTGCTCTATTGTGTTCTCTAGTGTGAAGCAGGCTATGTCTGGTTGCGAAGAGTCATACTCAGGAAAAGAGAGAGGGCAGAGAGTTTATCTGGGCTGTCTAACTCGAGATCAACTGGTGATGATGTCTGTAGCAGTTGGACTAGTCCTCCTCATTGTCATCACTGTCACAGCCGTGATGGTCACCAGCACCTCAGGTACGCTCTTAAAGCTGAACTATGTAACTTTATTGAATTTAGTCATTGGCGGCCCCCGGTGGCAGGTAAATGTGTTTTTGAGGACTTCACTGCCCTTTCTGTGCAGCTTTCTGTAGCGATAGCCGAGCGCTAGCTCACTCGCTGCTGTTTGACTACTTGACTGGAGCTATTTTTTCTGTTAAGCTGTTTTTCTTTTAATACAATAAAATATTTGTTTTATATATTTATATGTATTACATATTTATATTATATAATATTATCATATTTCATCATATTTTTGTCATATTGTATCATTATTATGTGCTGTCATGTCTGTGTAGCTTTCTGTGGTGTCTTGGCCAAGATTTTTAATCTCAATGGGACTTACCTGGTTAAATCAAGTTTAAATTTAAAAAAATTAAAAAAGAAAGAATAGAAAACTGTATATCATAAATTTTGAAAAAATGTCAATTGTTTTTGTGATATTGATAAATAATATAACCACCCAAAATTGGTTTTTTTTATGTGTCACAAACAACATAAATAGTCACGACTCGTCCGGTATTCTGACCAGCTGGGGGGGGGGGGGGGGGTGCGACATTACGTTGGAGATGATGTACGTAGAACCGCATAGAACATGTTTCCTAATATTGGCCTTTTTACCAAAAGGCTTCCAGTGTCATCCACCTCCGATACCTAGCATGCCTTTACACGTTGAGTAGATGCTGATACGACGATATGCACTAACATTGAAATGCCGTGTAAATATAGCGCCAAAATGAAATTTGAGAAGATGTCCATAGTCATCCCTCGCTGCTACCTGCATCCATTTGTGAAATCAATCAGGACCTAAATATCTTTCTGATATCAGCTCAAAACAGTTTCCAAAGCCATTTATACCATGCCATAATCATAAATCATATTGTGAATATATACTTGTACTAATTTGGGTTAACATTGAACTTCGCCACCTCCTGCATGTCACCATCCTTCAGATACGTGATGGGTGTGGTGCAGTTTGATCACATATTTATTGTAGAACTGATCAATACTACACTGGTTGGGTATGGGAAACCCTTAAACTGAATTGATTCCAATGCGACATTTTGATCAGATTAGATCATGTTATTAGTAGTAGTATTAGGATTAGTATTATTATCTTGGTTTTAGTATCACATAATGGTCTGTATGCTGTATCAGGGGCTTTTCCACCATAACATGGATGCAATTCTGGGGGAATGGTCAATTTTAAAGATACCGAATGACGGCACAAAATTCCGGCTATTGGCACCTGCAATCCAAAAATAGTGGTATCTCATATCTATGTCTAATTTAATTTAATTTAATTTAATTTAATTTAATTTAATTTACACACTGATTTCTCTGATTTCACCTCATGTGCAATGTAAATACGTTGCTGATTATCAGGTCATCAAAATATGAATCAGTTTAAATGGGTCATATAGTTAGAATATCTGCCAAAGTGATTCACAGAGCAAGAAATATCAGTGACCTACAAATTACAATAAAAACAAATACCAATATTTTCCATTACATAGTGTATATAAAAAACTTTCGGTACAAATTTTGTATGGGTGATATGAGGCCCAGTGTGTTTACAGTCTGTGTGTCTCTCGCTATACAATCAGGTTCCTCGGGATCTCTCCCCTTGTTTTCTACTGGTGGAGACATGCTGGACTTCCTGGTTCAGACGGGTGACATCAGCACGGCTGACGGTCTCTTGGCTACCTGGTATCACCGAGCCAACAACAAGTCTGAAATGAACAAAGCCCTAGCAAGTAAAACGCGTGCGCGCACACACACACACGCACGCACGCACACACGCACGCACGCACGCACACACACACACACATACATGCACACGTAAATACACATTTTCCACATCACACCACATAACAAACACCTTCATCATGTATAATCCTCTGTATAATCCCGCACTGACGTTCAACAATCATACGGGGAGAAATCCATCGTAGAAGAGGAAGAAATAACAAGTTGTCCACCGACAACAGTTTCAATAGACCAGAATGCAATGCAGCCACAAGACACGTTGCATTTAGAATAAGGGGACGTGGCTGTGACCATAGACACACCCCAATGTCCACAAACTAGATGGCTAGCTATCTATATTTTTATGCCCACCTTTAATTGGAAGCAACAAGTTCACACCCCTTCTCTTGGGGTTTTCGAAAGGCATTCAGGGAAACGTAGGAAACTAGCTGAAAAACAAGTAGATGAGGCAGGTTGAGAAAAAGTGGGTACAACAAAAAGGTAAATTACAACACTTCATCACAGAATAACTCCTGGAATGCATTGAACATCACAGACTGATGAGATCTAACGGTGGAAGAGGATCGGAGGGTGGGTTTTTCATTTAAAGCCACATTTCCCATATATCTTGTTGCTTCCAGTCACAAAGACAATTTTACAGGACATAACTTTGCTTTACCCCTTTTCCCCTCAGGTGATGTAATGATCCTGGAGGCTGATATCACTGTGGAGGGTTTTGGAACAGCCAATCAGAAGCCAGTCCCTATCATGGCCCACCCCCCCGCCATCTATAGTGACAACACTCTGGACCAATGGCTGGAGGCCGTGCTCAACTCTAGAAAAGGTACTGGACTGCACTCATAGAATAGAATAGAATAGAATAGAATAGAATAACAGTCTTTATTTTATTTAATAGGAAAGCATACGTTTTAACAAGCCTCTCTCTCTCCAGGTATGAAGTTGGATTTTAAGTCCCTGGCGTCAGTGGCTCCCTCTCTGGACCTGCTGAATAAGAAGAACAGGAGCAGAGGCATTAGCAGGCCAGTGTGGCTCAACGCCGATGTGCTGAGAGGACCGAACTTTCCGGACTTCCTGCCTCCGGTCAATGGAACAAGGTTCTGACCAGCCTGGCTTGGCAGCAAATGTGTTATTTATTATTTTATTGTATTGTTTGGATTATCTTTATTATCCTTTATTTCAGAACAGAGATCAGTGCATTCCTAGTCACAAGCTTGCATTGCACATCCATAATTATGAGCGAGTGTAACATGTCTCAGGAACACGCTGTCAACAAAGATGGACTTTGATTAGATAAGATTAGATGAATTTTGGTGGCGGCAACAACAAATAGTAACAGGATACAGCAAATAATGGGTATTAAATATGATAGTTACAACACGATAATATGTTACGTAGAAATATATGAAAGAAAAGTAAAGTAAAAATGCATAAACTATAGTATGCAATCATGCATAGTATTTCTCTTCTCTCCATCTGTCTCCTTCCTTCATCTCTTCCTATCTTCCTTCTTCCCCTCCTCTCTCCTTCATCCTGCCTGCTTCCTCCCTCACCACTTCCAGGTTTCTCCAGCTGATCCAGGAGAAGTTTCCAGACGTGACTGTGTCACCCGGATGGAAGGTACTGTCTATTAAAGGCCCAGTCAGGAATTGGGAGTACATAGCGCCATTTCATTTTCTCTCTCAGCTTGATTGACTGAGCTCTCCATAAGCTGCATAAGGCAGCTAAACACGATTGTAAAATGTATTATGAAGCTGTAAATCTCTAATGTTTACATTGGCTGGAAACATGTGGAGCAAAAAGAAACGTGCATGTCGAATTCCAGTGGGGAGTGAAAGTTTTCTATCTCTTGTCCGTGTCGGTCAGGTAGCCTACGCCCCCCCACTCTTCGCTGAGACGTACAACAGGTCCATGGTGGAAGAAATGTATGACATGATCAAAGATGTCCGCCAGAAGGTGAGCTCAGACATGCATCAGTGGGTGAAATAGTAATCATTCAAATCTGTTAAAGGTAAATCTATTTTATAGAAAGGATTGAGGATTGTAGTATCTCGCCACAAATTACAAACCTTTTTCCAGACATTGCTAAATACAATTTTGCATGTATTTCACATGCATGCGGTAGCAATAAATATATCCCTAAACAGTTTTGTTGTTTTTTTCTTGATGTTTCTTTGTATTGCCTGTTTGTGAAGTACTTTGTAACTTCTGTTTTGAAGTGCTATTAAAAAAATGTATAATAATTATAGTATTATATAGAGAAATATCCCTCAGAAAGTGCTACGTGTAGCAGGGTATCACAATTAAATATCCGATTTGTAAAAGAAAAAAAGATTATATTTTGCATATGATTTAATGTTTTGAATGTTTATTTGTCACTTTTTAACTGTGTGGTATACACTAAATAAATACCTGACATTTATAAGGATCAAAATTGTTTAGAAAAATCCATAGGACTATTTTTGATCTTTAGAGATCAAGATTTTAAAGGGAATACCTAGAATATGAAATTATAAAATGTTTTCATTACAAAGATAAAAGGCCGCCGGGTCATTTTAGAAAACTACACATATACACTACACTACACATATAACACCAGGAAATGGTTTGTTTCTTTAGGTGACGTTTCCTGTCCACGCCCTGCTGGTTCGCAGCGGCTGGCAGCACATCAGCTGGTTGCTCAGCCAGTCGCCACGGTAACGAGGACAACTTCACTCTTGATTGTCTGTGTTCAGGGGATGAACTGCTTGGTGGCAAAAAAAAAAAAAAAGGGACCACCTTTTTGGTCTGTAAGCGCTCAGCAAACCATCCCAGATTTACCAGATTACTACTGCAGCTCACACTTGATCCCTCCCTGCAAAACGGATTATGTCAACAACCAAATACAAGCTGTCGTGTATTTTCCTTGCCCTTTTTAGCTGAGTGGCTGATGGAGGTTGATTGGTCCATCTGTCCGAAATATGTTGGGTTTCATCATCCGTATCTAATCAAATCAAATCAAATCACATTTGTTTGTATAGCCCTTAATCACCGTTACAGTCTCTAAGGGCTTCACAGTGCCCAACATGTGAAAACAATAAATGGTTAGTACACGACATCCCCCAGCATTGGACCCTCACAGAGGACAAGGAAAAACCTTTTAGGGAAAATTGGAAGAAACCTCGTGAGGGGCTACTCAGAGAGGGATCCCTCTACCAGGATGGTTGGGCGTGCAATAGATGCCGAGTTTGGGCAAGCAGCGTATACACAATGCATAAAAGTTTATTATGGTGGGATATCCAGATCTGATGGGGCGGCATCACAGCAAACGGTAGCTCAGTCAGCGTCATCATAGGACTAGGGGACCATGCAGGCGCCAACACTGCCCAGATAGGAGAACGCAAACGCCCGCTCAGTCAGCATCGTCCTAGGAGGGGGGACTGATGTCGGGGGAAGAAAGAGTCCCGGTCAGGGCCAGTGATAAGGACTGGACCTCCTCGCCAGCACTTAATCTTCTTCATAATTCAGTCGTTACTGGAGTCTCACAACAGGTTCAAAGAATTCACTGGAGATGATCAGAGTTCGATGCATAGAGTTTTATTCTTCAACAGAAACAAAACCCGGGTTGGCTCCGGAACCAGACCGAAGTACAACTGTCTGTGCATGATCTTATAAATCCTAAAAACTGGGAGGAGAATGGGTGGAGAATACTGATTCTACGCCCTTTTCTCATTAATTTCAGCTTTGTCAGCAAGAAAGTTTTCTTTGTAGCAAAAAAGTAATGGTGTCCCATCGTGGCCGAAATGCCCATGAAATCCATGGCGCTGGAGATATTCTTATTCACCATTATACATGGCCACCTGGGCCTCTCTTGTCTGCGCCTGCTCCGCCTGTTTTTTTAAGGCCTCTACAGCCTGACCTTGGACACCCTTATTGCAAAAGGGCCTCAGACTGTATTTTTTTAAACTTTATGATTACTGTAGGGAAACTGTTAGACTATGTTTTTGAAGCTTTATTGAAACTTTATGATTACTTTATGATCTTTTAGGTTACATGCTTAATCAAACATATTCTATATTTATGTAGATTTATCATAACACACACACACTCTGGATTATATTGCTTATTACAAAGCATCTCATCGCTTAGTACAAAGCATATTATTTACAACATTTCCCCCCTTTGGGACTTACTAAAGTCCCACTAAGATGCTGCTTATCAGGTTCAAACATGTTTCTCTAAAGTGCACAGAATACACATACCGAACATGGCTCCTGGGTAACCAACACAAGGAGAAAAACGTAAACAGAGCAAATTCAGGATATCAAGTCACTGAATCAAGAGCTTAAGCTCATACTCGTCATAATATAAATTGTCTTAAACAATCAGAAGTAATATATAGATTATACTGTCACTCTGTGAGATTATATTAACTTGTATCAATTTACCAGTGTAGACTACTCCAGTGTAGATTACTTAATTTGTGTGGATATTACAATCAACAACTCTGTTCAAACAGTATAATGTCAAACAATTTATCATCAATCTATGGCACATCTATGTTAACTATAGGTGTTAAGAAACCTATACTTCTAAAAATAAGTCGTCATGTAGTCGTCGTTAGTCATCTTCATCAGTCGTCTTCAACCCAGACACTTTGCGTGCCGTAGAGGGTCACTAACATGAGAGGATACTAGAACCTTGTCGTTCATGTTAGTATGGATATCTTCCAAGTCAGTTTCAGTCCATATGTGAGTTGGTGTCTCGGTTTTGATAGGGGTAAGGTGGCTTAGGGGTTGGATGGTTGTAGGGGTAGGATGGCTTAGGGGCAGGGTGACTTAGGGGTAAGGTGGCGTAGGGGTAGTGCGTATGCCAGTGCCACGCAGCCGTTGGTATCTGCCAATGACATCATAGCATGAATTCAGACGACGGGTCCTGAGATCCTTTTCTTTTGTCAACTCATTCACTTGGGTCTCCAGCTGTCGTTGGTGTTGGTTCATCTCAACCACACGGGCTTCCAGCTCCTGCAGTCAATTCTTCTTTGATTAGAGTAGCTGGTCCTGTTGCATCCTGCTCGATGGTGGGAGAACTCTGATGGGTGACTCCTGGATCTGATGCTCTCAGCTGCTGCGTCTCCCACTCCGACTCCTCTGGTCCTGGTACGGTGATCAACACATTTCCCTGTTGGTACCACTGGTTCATGGTTTGGCGTGGTTGGTTCATGGCTGGGGATGCCCTGTATGGTCCTGAGGTTGCATATCAAAGCTCTGATTTTGTGGGACTGATGGCCACGTGTATCCTGGGCCTTCTTCCATGATTTATCTATTAATTTTTTTTTTAGGCAACCCTGGGCATAGTTCATATACATCGGCTTTGTGGAACCCCCCGTATATATTTGCAGTTTGTCTGCATATAGACCATAACATAATCTATCTGAAAGCTGTCTTACACCTTTCTTTCCTTGTCTTGCTAATGAGCCATGAGTGCTAAATAATATATCATGTCCGAGTTTTAGGGTGACTACTTCTATTTTGGTCTTGGTGTATAGGGGCGTAAAATGTGTTCATTCTATAATCTAGTGTGGATAAGTTCAATTAGTTTATTTGGTGGCAATTTTCCTTGTTTTACTGCCGTAGCTCCAGCTGTTAAAGCACAGTCAATCAGCTGCCTCTGTTTTGTAACTGCTTCTTTTTCCCTAACACCCTCATATATTAGCCAAATTGTAATTGTTGCCATTATTCCCCATAACCCCCTTCTATTTACTCTCTCTCCCTTATGTTCTAGATGGCCCTTCCCCTGGGTTTGTTTCTCGTCCCCTTGGACTTTCTGTTGAGCATGTGGGTGATTCATTATCTGAATCTGCTTCACTTTCCTGTCTTGATGCTAACGATCCACTACTTGCTGGGCTACTTCTGGCCCGTCTGGCAGCCAATCTCTGGGATCGTCTTTCCCCCTGTGGGCTCTGGGACCATCTAGTTTCTTGTGGGGTGGTGTCACCTACCCCTTCTGACCGTGGGGTGGCGTCGCCTTCCCCCTCTGACCCAGGGCGTGCTCTCCTTCTGTACGCTTCAGCCGTCCCTTCTGGGTCATCTGCTCTGCAGCAATGATTTAGGTGGAACCAAAACCTCTTACCTTCGACCTTTAGTGCTGTTGGGGTTGCTAGAATGATTTTAAAAGGGCCTTCACGCCTGGGTTGGTCCCACTTTCTTTTGAACACCTTGACGTATACCCACTCTCCTGGATGCACCCTCTGCAGTTGGTCTGGGATGTCTGCATCTCTGTCCTCTGTGGCGCCTTTTACCTGGTGAAATATCAACTTATGGATTTGGGTTAAATGCTGCACATAACTTATTAATTCTTGTTCTAACTGCTCAAGTGGAGGACCTTCATATGGGCCTCTAAGATATGGTACAGGCATTGGTCGTCCTGTAAACATTTCATGCGGTGTTAGATGTGTTAGTCTGTTAGTCTGTGTTCTCAAATATATCAGTGCCAAAGGCAAAGCTTCCGTCCAATTAAGCTTATCACCACTATCTGCCATTATTCCAGCCATTTTGTTTTTTAGAACACCATTGGCTCGTTCAACTCCTCCTTGAGACTCGGGGTGATACACACACCCAAACTTCTGCTTTATCCCTAGCATCTTGAATGTTATTTTGCTAAGTTCTGCTACAAAATGTGCTCCGTTATCTGAGCTGATAGTATCTGGTAGGCCAAACCGTGGGAAAAAAATTGCACAAAAATGTTGCTACCGTTCTAGCATTGGGGTTTGCTGTAGGCACCGCCTCAACCCATCTGCTGAACCTGTCAATCACAACCAAAATATACCTCATTCTTCCTATTCGTTGGGTCATATCCACGTAGTCTATCATTAGATGTCTAAAGGGACCGTCTGGTGGAGGGATGTGTGCTATTGGGGCCGAAAAAGCTTTCCTTACATTATATTGAGCACACACGTCACACTCGTGCAATGTTCTATCTACTGTGGCTGCTAAAAATGGCGTCCACCAGACTGCCTGAAGGCGTTTTATCACTTCCCCCCTTGCGCAATGGTCCTGACCATGCGCATTTCTAATAGCATAATGCAACAAAGAAATAGGCAACACAAAATGACCATGGGGGCTTCTCCATAACCCTTTTTGAGGCCCATCCTGCGTTACTTTGACAGCACCTCTCTTTAGCCATACCGATTGTTCATAAATATCAGCCCTCTCCTGTGCCAGTATAAGAGAGGAGAGGGTCGTAAGGGGCGCACAATCTTCTGCAAACAGTAGTGGCGCCATACTGTTGCTGATTGCCGCTTGTTTAGCCGCTTCATCAGCTAAGTTATTACCTGTGGCTATCAGGGAGTCTGTTTTTTGGTGAGCTGGGCACTTGATGATTGCAACCGCTGTCGGGAGGTGTATGGCATGCAGCAGAGCAGAGACAGCTTCTCCATGTCTTACTGGGGTGCCATCTGCTCTACAAAATCCTCTCTGTTTCCAGATGCTACCGTCTATATGATACACCCCGTATGCGTATTGCGAATCTGTATATACATTAAGTCGCTGCCCTCAAGCCAATTTACATGCGGCTGTTAAAGCCTTGATTTCCGCTAGTTGTGCAGAACATGGTTGGGCAATCTTAGTTGCTTGAATGTTTGTAAAGGTGTTATCTTTATTTAATTGTACTATGCCATAGCCGGCATGATTTCCTGTAGCATCTCTAAAACAGGAGCCGTCTACAAACAATGTGAGATCTGCTGTAATTGGTTGAGTATGCAGGTCATCACGTGCCTGCATAAAATCATGGGCTGCTTGGACACAGTCGTGTGGAGATCCGTCCACAGGCAATACCATCCGAGTTGCAGGATTTACTGTATTGCATCGTTGGATGTTAAGTTTGGGTGCTGAGAGTATAAACTCGTACCCAGTTTTCCTAGCCTGAGTTAGAACGAACCGTGGGCTTGTGAGCAAGGCGTGTAACTGATGAGACGTATAAAGGGTCACTGGGTGGCCCATAGTTAGTGTGGAGGCTTTTTGAAAAGCGAAAGCAGCTGCAGCCAGTCCCTGATAACAGGGTGGCAGACCGGACTCAATGTTATCCAATTTGGTGCTATAGTAAGCTAAAGGTTGCTTGCGCGTTGGCGTGTCCTGCATTAATACTGCATTTGCATATCCTGCTCGTTCTGCAACATACAGATGGAAAAGCTTCGAATAGTCCGGATTTCCAAGTGCTGGAGCCGATTGCAGGTCCCCTTTAAGTGCACAGAAGGCCCCCCGCTCTCAGAGGCGCTGTCTTGACAGCATAGTCACAAATCCACTGACGGCTGTATCCCGCCATCCCCAGAAAAGAAAGCATCTGTCCCACCGTTTGCGGTTTGGGAGCGCTAGTTATGGCTTCTACTTGGGAGGGGGCGATTAGCCTTTTATCCCCGCTCAATCTCCTTCCTAGGTAATCAACTTCCTCTTGACAAAACTGCAATTTGTCTCGGCTGACTTTGTGTCCGCCGTGTGCTAGCGCTGACAACACTGCAACAGAATCTATCTCACACTGCTGTTTTGTAGAACTACAGATCAATAAATCATCCACATATTGGAGCACTGTACTGGGGACGTCTAAATGTTGCAGATCCTCGCTAACACCCTGTTAAATATGCTGGGACTATCAACATAACCTTGAGCGACGCATGTATATGTGTATTGTTGCTGCATGTATGTAAAGGCAAACAGATATTGTGAATCTGGATGTAGAGGCACTGTTGGAGCCATTATGTGGTTTTGTGTCCTCATCTGGTGCACATGCAGTTCAGTGGTTGAACATGGGGTGGAGCAGTGTGTGGATGTGCATATAGGTGGTTGAATGGTGAGGGGAGACAGGTGTGAATGAACGGGAAAGGCAAACAGTTTTTTGACCATGTCAGTGGGTCAGCATGCCAGAGTGGCTGGCGTGCTGAAGAACGATCTGAATTAAGGGAAACATCTATTTTGGACAAAGCTGTTATCTACCTTTGCTAAGGTGAGCTGCTGAACTGTAAATAAATACACAAAAAGACGAAGAGCACTGGACATTGGTTTATTTTCACCCCAGAACACGCGTCCTAAATAAGTTCAACCCGTTCGCCCCTCAGTGGCTTATTCAAATATATAATGTTTGTTTAAAGTCATTACATTCAAGTCAAAAAACTTGCTTCATTGTTACTTTGCTGAGGATCGTCGTTCACGGGATTCAACAGCTGATTAATTGGACATCGCTGGATTTCCGTTTCGCTTTGGATCAACATTACGTGCAACAGCTGATTGATTGGACATCGTTGGATTTCTGTTTCGCCATGGATCAACATTACAGTTGGACAACGTCGGACCACGAGCAGAGACTGCTACCGGGACTTCTTGCCGACTCACAATGGACAGTGAATGAACAGAGGTATGTGTAGCGCTACAAACAGTACATGGCCATTCATAAAGTGTGTGCACACATTATTTTGAGTGTAAATCCAATGCATTGGTTCCAACTTATATTTATATGATCGGTGGGGTGGTCTGTCTGTTAAATGTATTGTTTATATGTTTGATTGGTGATGGATTTACAGAAACAAGGGTCTAATGTTAATGAGCCCGCTGTGGTTGAAACGCAGTCCAATGTGGGCGTGGCCAGTGGTGAAATGGAAACAAAATCTGTCAATAAACGTCCTGGTAAACTAACACAAAAGGCATTGATGGATAAGCTGGACAAGCTGCAAAAGGCCAGGAAAGCCAAACTTAACAAAGCATCAAACCTAAAAAGGACAATTGAAGATCTAATGCAGGACAGAGGCTATGAAGCAGAGGTGCATTGTACTTTTGACAAATACAAAACTCTGTGCAACGAAGCAAAAGAAACGCATGACTCTCTATTACAATTTCTACCTCTGGAAGAAAAGGAGAAACATGAGATATGGTTCAAAGCAAAACTGTTGAGTGTCAATGCATTTACTGAGGACGTGAATAAGTGGTTGTCAAATGCAAACATTTCCAAACCTGCTGAAGATGTCAACAAGGAGGATTGTAATGAAAGTGAAGTAAAACCCAGTGATAGCATTTCGAATGTTGAAACAAATGTTGCGAGTAAGAAATCAAGCCGGAAAAGTTACACCAGTTCAAGAACCAGCAAATCCAGTAAATCTACTACTGCATCAGCACGCATTCAGGCAGAGGCAGAGAGAGCTGCGCTTGTAGCTCGCACCGCAGCCTTAAAGGAGAAGCATGCTCTGGAGGAGCAAGCAGAGTTGCTCACAAAGAGAAAAGACAGGCTGGAGCTTGATACAGAAATGGCAGCTTCTGATGCTAAATTAGCAATATTAACAGCATCCAGTCACCAAGCTTTTTCAAATACACAATCAAATGGAATGGAATCGTACTTTAAAAAGGGAGCAAGGTTAAAGGAAACCGCTACCGCTCTCAGCCCACATGCCAAAGAATATCAACCAACACCTGTGGACTCACAACAACAACAACAACAACAACAACATCAACAACGTGCATATAGGAATGCAACACAGGATAACAGTCAGGACAGTCAACTAAATAAAACACTAGTACCTGAAAAAACATCAAACAAACCTGTATTGAACGCTCCTGTGCAGCTAACAAATCCAAACGTCATTCAATCTCCACTATCTCTTCAAGGAAATGAGGAAACATCAGCTCTCTGCAACTTACTGCAAAGGCAAAATGAAGTAGCAACATTGCTAATACAACAACAAACCTCTCACTTACTGCCACCAAGAGAAATTCCAATTTTTGATGGGGATCCTTTGCAGTACAGAACATTTATCAGAGCCTTTGTATATTGTGTGGAGAGTAATACAAGCAATAAAGGAGATTGTTTGTACTTTTTGGATAAGTACACAAGAGGTCAGCCAAGAGAGCTAGTGCGTAGCTGTCAGCTTATGGCTCCAGACAGAGGCTATGCCATGGCTAAGGATTTACTAAAGGAACACTTTGGGAATGAACACAAGATCACTGCAGCATATATGGAGAAAGCCCTAGGCTAGCCAGTTGTGAAACCTGAGGATGTTAAATCTCTCCAAGCCTATGCACTATTTTTGCGCGAGTGTTGCAATGCTATGGAGGATGTACAGTACATGAGAGAACTGGATATGCCAGCGAATATGAGACCAGTGATTCTGAAGCTTCCATACAAGCTAAGAGAAAAATGGAGAATCTCTGCATGTGAGATACTGGAAAGGTTCAATCGCAGGACACAGTTCATTGATATTGTTACATTCATCGAGCGTCAAGTCAAGATAGTGTCTGACCCAATCTTTGGGGACATTCAGAATACACAAGTCTGTACAGTAAGTAAAACTGTGAACAGGATGAAATCACAGTTGAAGCCACGAATCAAAGGAGACAGTTTTGCAACTACTGTTACTACCATTGCAACCCCTACATTGGAAGAATCTAGAAAGTCTAACCAGGTTCAACGGCTAAGTAATTCACATGCAAACAACACGGGCTGGTGTATGTGTTGCTCTCAAGGTCACACACTGGAGCAGTGTCCACGATTGGAGGAAAAGACACACAGGGAAAAGATTAACTTTCTGAAAGAGAAAGGAGTCTGTTTTGGCTGCCTTTGCACTGGGCATATGAGCAAGGACTGTGATAAGCGCTTGACTTGCAAGGTGTGCAGCCAAAACCATCCCAGCATTCTTCACATCAACCAAAGAGAGAGAGCAGTCAACACAGACACAAAACGGCCTAAGAAACCATCGGTGAATAGCGCACTTGTCTCTCTGCAAAAATGTGGTCATACAGGGGCCGGAAACTGTGACGGGATTTTATCCATTCTACCGGTACAGGTGAAGTCCAACAAGGGAGACAAAGTCATAGAAACCTATGCATTTCTAGATCCAGGTAGTACAGCCACATTTTGTTCAGAAACCCTGATGAGGAAGCTAAATATGATTGGAAGGAAAGCCCAAATCAGATTACGAACCATGGGCTCAAAGGCATCAGTTTCCAGCTACATGTTGACAGGTTTGGAGATTTCAAGTCTCACTGGGAAGCAGTTCTATGATCTACCAGAGGTCTACACTCAGAAGAGGATGCCTGTAAACACAGATAACATCATTAAAGAAGAGGATTTGGCTAAATGGCCATACCTGGATGGTGTTGGTGTTCCTCACATTCAAGCTGGTGATGATGGTGATTATTATGACACAAATGCACGTCAAACTAGCTTTTTGGTCAATACCTGCTTCAGACTGACCTTGACAATGGCCCGGAGCAGCCCAAAGCTGACCCTAAAAGCCACCCCCCCCCTTTGTTGCCCTCTGGTGGCGCTATCTGGTAAATACCGCCATTTTCATCATCTGCTAAACTGCTTTAAATACATATATATGTATATATATATAGTTCATAGAGTAGCAACATTTCACATGCTTGCACCGCTCACAGGCCCACAGGCTCAAAGAATGGAGCTTACAACATTAAGACAGGCCTGTTCAACAAAGGGAATAGGGTGGAGTTGTTGATAGGTACCAACGCCTCCAAATTGCTTGAACCTTGGGAAGTAGTGAACAGCCATGGAAACGGACCCTATGCCATTAGGACCCTATTGGGGTGGGTTATTAATGGTCCCCTTCAAGGATGCAGTGATGAGCGGTGTGAGAGTGGCTACTCCGTTGCTACTGTTAACAGGATCTCCATAGAAAACCTGGAAGTGTTGCTGGATAATCAGTACAACCATGATTTTAATGAAAGGACATCAGAAGACAAAGAGGAGATGTCAAGAGACGATGTGAAGTTCATGGAAATCATGAAAAATTCAGTCAAGCTTCAAGACGGACATTATAGCTTGAAACTTCCCTTTAAGAAAGAAGAGGTCTCTATGCCAAACAATCAATGTGTTGCTAAGCAGCGCATTCTTGGATTGAAGAGGAGGTTTGAGAGAAATGAGAAGTTCCATCAAGAATACACCAACTTTCTCAGTGATGTTGTCAGTAAGGGGTATGCTGAGCGTGTGCCTGCACATCAGGTGGAACGGTCTGATGGAAAAGTGTGGTACCTTCCCCACCATGGAGTGTACCATCCCACCAAAGGAACTCTTCGTGTTGTATTTGACTGTGGAGCTGAGTTCAGAGGAAAATCTCTCAACAGTCAGCTTCTTCAAGGCCCTTACCTCACCAGTTCTTTGTTAGGAGTCCTCATGCGATTTAGGCAAGAACCTGTGGCATTGATGGCTGATGTTCAAGCTATGTTCCATCAAGTCAAGGTGGCACAAGAGGATAGGGATTTCCTTCGGTTCTTGTGGTGGCCTGAAGGCAATCTAAAGCAAGAACTTGTGGAATATAGGATGACTGCACATCTGTTTGGGGCAGTGTCGTCACCCAGTTGTGCTTGCTACGCACTCCGGAAGACTGCAGAAGATAACCAGAACAGTTTCCCTGCTGAGGTAATTGACACAGTTAATAGAAACTTTTACATGGACGACTGTCTTAAAGGCTTGCCGTCTGAGGAGGAAGCTGTCGAATTGGTTAAAGATTTGACAGCGGTTTGTCATAAGGGAGGCTTCCATTTGACAAAATGGATTAGTAACAACCGTGGAGTATTGCTATCCATTCCAGAAGAGCATAGATCAAAGAATCTGCATGAATTGGATCTGGACAGAGACCAACTGCCAGTCGAGAGAGCACTTGGCCTTCATTGGTGTGTAGAATCAGACACTTTTAAGTTCAAGATGGCACTCAAGGAACAGCCCCATACTAGACGTGGGATTCTATCTGTAGTCAGCTCAGTTTATGATCCTTTGGGATTTCTTGCACCACTCACTCTTCCAGCTAAGCTCATACTACAGGGTCTGTGTAGGAGGAGCTATGGATGGGATGATCAAATTCCCCCAACTCTCCAACAGCAGTGGATCAAATGGTTAAGAGACCTGGAAAGAGTGACAGCATTTAAGATTGATAGATGCCTCAAGCCAGCAGATTTTGGACAACCCATTCATGGCCAGTTACATCACTTTTCAGATGCCAGTGAAAGTGGATATGGCACTGTGACATATCTTAGGATGCAGAACAACAGCAACAGAACTCATGTCTCTTTCATGCTAGGCAAAGCCAGAGTGGCACCACTAAAGCAAGTGACAATTCCTCGTTTGGAACTCACTGCTGCCGTTCTTGCCGTTCGAGTGGACACGATGCTCAGAACGGAAGTACAGCTTCAACTTGAGAAATCATGTTTCTGGACTGATAGTACTTCAGTTTTAAAGTATATCAGAAACGAGGACAAGAGATTCCAAACCTTTGTGGCGAATAGGATATCTACCATCCGAAGAGCAACCAATGCCACACAGTGGAGATACATTCATACCACCCAAAATCCTGCAGACGAAGCCTCAAGGGGATTTAAGATGGATCACTTGTTGGCAAACAGAAGATGGATTGATGGACCTGAGTTTCTGTGGAGAGCCGAGGAAGAGTGGCCAGCTAGCAGCTTGGATTCCGATATTGCTGTTGATGATCCGGAGGTCAAAAGGGAGCTTACAACCAATGCAGTGATTGTCGAGGATACACCAAGTGCCACTCATCAATTGATAACATACTTTTCCGACTGGAAAAGGTTGAAGAGGTCGGTTGCATGGATCCTGAAATTAAGGAAGACTCTACTGGAGATGAGTCGAAAACGAGAACAAATGAGTCAGGGGGATGCAGGCATCAATAGCAACAAAGTGGAACAGAAAATGCAACGGATTAAAGCTACATTAGGAGGACAGAGTTTGACTCCAGACGATCTTTCGAGAGCAGAAACGGCTATCATTCGCTTCACTCAGCAGGAAAGGTTTCATGATGAACTTGCTGTGTTATCATCTGGAAAACGTGAAGTGAAAAAAGACAGCACCATCTACAAACTGGACCCCATTCTGGAAGATGGATTGCTTAGAGTCGGAGGGAGATTGAATAAGGCAGCCATGCCTGAGGAGACAAAACATCCCGTCATCCTATCCAAAGACCAACATGTATCTACTCTGATACTAAAACACATTCATGAACAGGTGGGCCATGGTGAAAGAAACCACGTTCTCTCCAGGGTGAGAAGGAAATATTGGATTACCAGTGCTAATGCAGCAACAAGAAAGATCCTGTCTAAATGTGGCTTCTGCAGGCGCCATAAAGGGAAGTTGGTAGAGCAAAAAATGGCAGACTTGCCTATAGAAAGAGTTGTTCCTGATCTTCCTCCATTTACCAACGTTGGAGTTGATTATTTTGGACCAATTGAGATCAAGAGAGGACGTAACTTGGAAAAGCGCTATGGAGTCATTTTTACCTGTATGGCATGTAGAGCAGTCCACTTGGAAGTGGCCTATTCATTGGACACGGACTCATGTATAAACGCTCTGCGCAGGTTTGTTTGTAGAAGAGGACAGGTCTCTCAGTTACGATCGGACAATGGAACCAACTTCATTAGTGCTGAAAGAGAGTTGAGGGAAGCTCTTGCTGCTCTAAACCACAGCAAAATACAGGAAGCTTTTCTGCAGGAAGGAATAAAGTGGAGCTTTAACCCACCAACAGCTTCTCATCATGGAGGTGTATGGGAGCGCATCATAAGGATGGTTAGACGGATACTAACATCAGTTTTACACCAACAAACCCTGAGTGACGAGGGATTCCACACAGTTCTGTGCGAAGTCGAAACCATTTTAAATGACCGCCCCATCACAAGGTTATCTGAAGATCCAAATGATCTAGAAGCTCTCACACCCAATCACCTGCTCACAATGAAAAGAAAACCAGTCTTACCACCTGGACTGTTTGAGAAATCCGACCTCTACATCAAAAGGAGGTGGAGACAAGTACAGTACATGGCTGACCTTTTTTGGAAACGCTGGATAAGAGAATACTTGCCTTTGCTACAGGAGCGTCAAAAGTGGAGTAAGGAGAGACGAAGCCTTGTTCCTGGAGACATTGTACTTGTTGCAGATGCTACAGCTCCACGTAGTTCCTGGTTACTCGGAAGAGTTGTAGAGACCTATCCAGACAGGAAAGGACTGGTGCGTTCTGCACGAGTGCAAACCAAGACCAGTACACTGGATAGGCCAGTGACCAAACTTTGTCTTCTTCAAGAAGCTGAAATATGAGTTGTAATTGGATAGGCAATTACTAGTGACCTGTGACCTATAGGTTTTTTTTGTGTGTGTTTTGGTTTATTTGTTTGTTTTGTTGATTTAGGGTTTTCACATTAATTTATTGGCTCCATTTATAAATATGTATTGAATTGTTTATGCCCTCCTGCCGTTAACAATTAGGGGCCGGTGTGTTGGAGCCATTATGTGGTTTTGTGTCCTCATCTGGTGCACATGCAGTTCAGTGGTTGAACATGGGGTGGAGCAGTGTGTGGATGTGCATATAGGTGGTTGAATGGTGAGGGGAGACAGGTGTGAATGAACGGGAAAGGCAAACAGTTTTTTGACCGTGTCAGTGGGTCAGCATGCCAGAGTGGCTGGCGTGCTGAAGAACGATCTGAATTAAGGGAAACATCTATTTTGGACAAAGCTGTTATCTACCTTTGCTAAGGTGAGCTGCTGAACTGTAAATAAATACACAAAAAGACGAAGAGCACTGGACATTGGTTTATTTTCACCCCAGAACACGCGTCCTAAATAAGTTCAACCCGTTCGCCCCTCAGTGGCTTATTCAAATATATAATGTTTGTTTAAAGTCATTACAGGCACACTGAAAAAAGCTGAGCATAAATCAATTACTGTGTACCAGTGTGTGTCAGGTGGAATGTTGGTCAGTAGTGTATGTGGGTCTGGGACAATGGGTGTCTCGGCATCCACAATGGAGTTGATGGCTCTCAAATCATGCACTAATCGATAATCGGCAGAATGTGGCTTTTTAATTGGAAAAATCGGAGTATTGCAAGGGCTTTTTGTTTTTACCAATACACCTGCTGCCAACAGGCCCTCAATTGTGGGTCTAATTCCTTCTATAGCATGCTGCTTCAGTGGATACTGTTTTCTATAGGGGAGCCTTACCTGTGGTTTAAGTTTTATGCGTATGGGTTGTGCTGACTTAACTTTCCCTACATCTATCTTATGTTTTGACCATAATTCCTGTGGTACTTGTTTCAATAGATTTTCATGTTCGGCTATTAAAGGCATCTGTGTGAGAGTTCTTTGATTTACTAAAACTTTCTCTGCCTGTCCCTCATCAACTGTGCGTAGGGATATTCTAATGTAAAGTCCATCAGATGACACGTGAATGTTTTTGTTTTGGGTGGCTTTCCATTCATGTACTTGCAATTCATGGGATTCGTGTCCTTTTGTCACCATTAATGTGGCATGGGGGGTGGAGTTTGTCACTTGAAACCAGTCTTTCAATTTTGAAGGGAGCTCTATGGCTGCTGCTGCCCCCTGTGGTCCTATATACACGTTTTGGCTGACCACATAGTATGGTTTTCTGTTAATCAGATCATCCCAGCATTCCTCATAGTCTGTCTGTTGTCTCTGTAGAGTACAATGGAGTGGTAGTTGTGGTTCGATGGTTTGTTTTCCACGTGTTCCACTCTTGGAGCAGACTGGATTTTGGCATTAGCCGGAGCCAATATACCAAAGGCTGAGTTATGCTGAGGTCTCTCCAAACTGACATCATTCTTGCTGATGAGTCTTCTGGAAAATCTACATAGAGACCTTCCTTAGTGCACATAATGTTGGCTTTTAGTGGACACAAAATGTCTGCCGCTCCTTTTGTGATCCTCTGATGTCATGTAGCCACTCATCTGTACTTTCCTGTGTTCTTTCCTCCAAAAATGGACGCTGCCCCTCCTCCAGTTCTTCCTCCAGGAGTGGGCACTGCCCCTCCTCCCATTCTTCCTCCATCCTTGTTAGCCGCCTCATAGCGTCTTGTGTGGCTGTAGTAGGCTTTGATGTTTTCACACTCTTTTCCCTGTATGATGGCCAGCAGGCATCCTCCTCCACCATGTCTTCAAAACTCACCCTGTTCAATACTTTAGCAGGGCTGTTTCTTCTATCAGACCTGGCTGCAAGTGTGAAATCGGCAGGGGTGCTTGTGTAGCGGGGACATTCTGCTGACTGGCTCCTTCTAATGCTGCCTTGACGTGGAGGGAGCGGTGTTTCTTCACCCTCCTTTCGATAGTCATTTCTGTCCTTGCTGGCTGACTGCCAGCTCTGTTGTGCCGCCTGTCGGTATTGCTGTATGTCTCTTTCATCTTCGCTCGTTTGGTTACTCCTTTCTGCTGTAGTTCTTAGTGGCTCACCGCTGCTTTCCGCTCTCTTCTTCAGGGTAGGGTTGCCATTTGATGGCGTGCTGCGTGGGCGGTCATATATCCCCTCCTCTTCAGGGAAAATGCTCTCCTGACTCACATTGCTTCCCCTGTCGCTTGCTGGTGCGGTCAGTGTGATACTGAAATCCCCTTGCAGCTTGCCCTGTATTTTGCATTCTTCTTCTTCCTTATCTCATACACTTACTGGGAACTGTCTTATACACTTACTGGGAACTGTCTCATACACTTCTTATACACTTACTGGGAACTGTCTTATACACTTACTTTGCATTCTTCTTCTCCTAACACTTCCCTTTCCCTAGCTCTTCTACCTTCCCTTTGATCGCTCTTATCTTTGGCCTTGTGGTGTTTTATATTTTCCTCCACTTCATCGCAGCATGTACTACTGAAAGTGCCCGTTATTGGCCACTGGAGTCTTCCTGATGTCCGCTCATGCCACTCGGTCATGAACTGTTGGATCTGTTTTTTACGATCCGGATTTTGTTTAATTATCACCTCCATTGGTGTCGACACACCGCCTTCCTTTGTTACTTTTGTATCCCTGTCGCGCGCCGCTTGCCAGTGATCTAGGAATTTCTGGCTCTTCGTCTAACTCTTTTGTTCTTATTAATACAAGTATTTTACCAGCAGTAATGCCAGGCTTATATTTTCTTCCTTTAATATGACCAAATTCTAGTTTCTCTGTCCCGTCTCCTTGTGGAGTTTTAGTAATATATTCAAATGTACCAGTTTCCCACTTAACTCCTCTGGGGACTACGGAAATACACAGCCGTGGATTCACCGCTACTCGGCTTCGTCCTTGTAACCCGTACCCTTCTGGTACTCCAAAAGCTGGATTTAAAGGGAGCGTTGCTACCGCACCAGGATCTCCGCACAACGGCTCCAACAATCTAGCCAAATTTGTTACAGTCCAATACCCATGTATTGCCCTTCTCCACGGTACGTCAGGAAATTCTTCCTGTATTTGCTCTAGGTTTACAAATTTTGTTATCTGCCAAAGTTTCAGATTGATTAATTGTCCGTCTTGCCACTGTTCCACACCTTCCTCATCAATATAGGTTCGGTCCAACCAAAAATGTGTCCTTATTCCTTTTGTGTCAGCAGCTCCTATATTATCAAAATGTTCTAACGAAAATATTTCATCTTCGCTACTATCTCCCTCATCCATTAATATTTACCAACTTATATATAAAATACATACATTATATTATGATACTATTCTATTCAATCTCTCCACGTTCAACAGCCTGTACAGTACTCCTGGGTACATGCAGAGAGAATTACGACTTTTATCTCACTTCAAGCCGCAACCTATTTGATCCCTCCTCTACTCCCTCTCAACATGCCCCCACCAGTCCGCACAGCACTTCTGCTCACAGGCAAGAAGCAAAGACCGTTATCTCATTCCGAAAGCCGTAACTCATTCAATCTCATATAATTACTTCTTTAGGTTACAATAAGTACACTTGTTATTTACACATCTATTCTAAATGTTTATATAATAAAAAAAACAGCAATATTTACATGCACTATAGTTTTTTCTCTTGACCAAGTGTTGCAATTACATTTAGCAACAGTTGCAATTACATTTAGCAACTTGCGCACCTCGCAGTCCCTAAGAGGCCCCTAGCAACTGTTTGCATACAAAACTCCTTCCTGTCGCAGTCCCTAAACGGTCTCCTAGCGACTTTGTACACAAACCGACCCCCTGTCGCAGTCCCCGTCGGTCCCAGCGATAGTGTACACTCAAATCAACCCCTGCCTATTCAGACCTTCCCTTTCCGGGAGAGCCTCAGTACTCCGCTGAAACCCTACTGAAATGAAAAGCGGTATCCGCAGTGTTGTGCTAGCAATTGTGCAAAACAACTTTTATCCATTCTGTCCCCCCCTTCCCGGGAGTTCCCCAGCACCCAGCTGAAACACTACTGAGACGGAGGGCGGTATCCACAAAAGTTGGGCAAATCCTAATATAACCTATACACAAATCGTCCGGTTCTCACACTTACAACAAATTCACAGATTTTAACAACTTTACAGACGTCACAACGATATACAACAACTTTTATACACCGTCCGTCTTCACTTTTAGCAGCAATCAATACTATCCTCATTCTGTGTGTAATTATTTCTGAATTATGGCCTAGCCTGAGCGTGTGCAGCCATCCAAATCATACCCCCGCTGAACACTAGGCAGACAATAATCCAGCATGCTATACACACATTCAATAGCCATTCATCCACTCTTTCTCCATCATTCATTCTTTCCGCACCATGGTGTTTTCATGCATACAGTTGCATCAAACTCTGTACCGCCAACGACTCAGTTTTAGTTAATATTATTTTGGTGAACCTGCTGGGTTTTATACTTATGTTACACAAATTTTCCTTATTTTCTTTAAATCATTCTTTAACTAAGTTCTTTAGAGGAGAGACATTCTGATTTTTTCCCACCTGGGCGGAGTCCTGCACTCAGACACAATCAAAATTTGCAGAATTTAGAAAAGGTTTCTGCTTACCTTTAATTTTGTGTACACTGATGCAGGCTTGCATCTTGTGTTTGAGATGCAGGCTGTCCTCCCAGGCTGGAGTTCTCAGAGTCTTGTCTCTCCTGGCTGGCTCGCCAATTGATGTCGGGGGAAGGAAGAGTCCCGGTCAGGGCCAGTGATAAGGACTGGACCTCCTCGCCAGCACTTAATCTTCTTCATAATTCAGTCGTTACTGGAGTCTCACAACAGGTTCAAAGAATTCACTGGAGATGATCAGAGTTCGATGCATAGAGTTTTATTCTTCAACAGAAACAAAACCCGGGTTGGCTCCGGAACCAGACCGAAGTACAACTGTCTGTGCATGATCTTATAAATCCTAAAAACTGGGAGGAGAATGGGTGGAGAATACTGATTCTACGCCCTTTTCTCATTAATTTCAGCTTTGTCAGCAAGAAAGTTTTCTTTGTAGCAAAAAAGTAATGGTGTCCCATCGCGGCCGAAATGCCCATGAAATCCATGGCGCTGGAGATATTCTTATTCACCATTATACATGGCCACCTGGGCCTCTCTTGTCTGCGCCTGCTCCGCCTGGTTTTTGAAGGCCTCTACAGCCTGACCTTGGACACCCTTATTGCAAAAGGGCCTCAGACTGTATTTTTTTAAACTTTATGATTACTGTAGGGAAACTGTTAGACTATGTTTTTGAAGCTTTATTGAAACTTTATGATTACTTTATGATCTTTTAGGTTACATGCTTAATCAAACATATTCTATATTTATGTAGATTTATCATAACACACACACACTCGCTATTATATTGGATTATATTGCTTATTACAAAGCATCTCATCGCTTAGTACAAAGCATATTATTTACAACAGGACCACACAGACGCCAACTCTGCCGGGCTGCAGCCTGGAACAGATAGGAGACACACCCACACACACTCATACACACACTCTCACTCACACAGACAAACATGACCAGCGTCAGTGGACAGGAGCAGGTGACCAGGAGAACAGGACATGTAGGCAGGATGCTAGTATCCATCGGCAGGACCCTGATCTAGGATGAGCTAACTGGTCTAGCCTTACTCTGAGAAAAGACTGAGCCACTCCCTCAAGGCTGGTCAAATGACAGAGAGAATAAATGGGTTTTTAGCCTTGACTTAAAGACTTCGATAAAGATTGAGGCAGGCAGACTGTTCCAGAGATAGGGAGCCCGGTAAGAAAAGGCTCTGTTACCTGCAGAGATAGACAGGTAATAATAATAGATAGAGTGCCTTTCAAGGTACCCAAGGCACTTAACAATAGAAGAGAGATAACTAGAGAACTAGATAAGGTGAAAATAAGGTGAGGTGATAACTAAGGTGATAAGGTGGTAACCTGCATCCTGTAATCTGAGGGCGCGTGGTGGTTTATATGGCTTAATCAGATCTGATAAGTAGGACTGATGACTAATGATTTATATGTAAGTAGAAGCACTTTGAAGTCACACCTGGCCTGAATTGGTAGCCAGTGTAATGAGGACAGGATGGGCATTATGTGGTCGAATTTCCTAGTTTTGGTCAGGATTCTGGCAGCAGCATTCTGGACCAGTTGTAGTTTTTTAGTGCGCCCAGTAGGTAAGCCTGAAAAGAGGACATTGCAATAATAAATTCTCGATGATACAAAGGCATGTACTAAAATTTCTGCGTCTGCCTCTGTTAACATGGGTCGAATCTTGGCAAAATTGCGAAGATGATAAAATGCTGTTTTAGTGGTCTAATATACACCTCGAATGAGAAGGTAGGGTCGAATTTAACCCCAAGGTTTTTAACGTATGGGCTCTGGGAGATCACACAACTATCAAAATTTAGAGTACTATTCTCAAACAGATGTCTATGTCTAGCAGAGGAGGCTGGTCCATAGAGGCAGAGGAGGTTGCTCCTCCTCTATTTTTGAGAGGCAAGAGGGAGATCAAAATATAAAAAAAGAGTAATTGGTTGAAATAAACCATTACCAAATTTCAGTATCATTTATAAAATATTTCTTCTCTCCTCTTTGGAAAAAATCCATTATTGAAATTCTGATTAAAATGCTTCAACAGCGACACCTGCAGGGCAGGCAAGAGGGGAAAGGGCAGTCTGTGTGAAGTGGTGGTGGGTGTGGGGGGCAGAGGAGGACGGGATCTCTTACATCAATTTAATGTACTTCATTTTTTTTCATGCTAATCTGTTATTGGCCAAGGGAGGACGTCCTCCCTAACCAATCAACAACCAGAATACAATATTGACATCGAGTTGGTCCAATGATAATTTCCAAATTTCATCTTCAATTCTCTACCACTGTATTGAACATGAGTGTGACGAACTGGCGGTAAAGTGATAGATAGATCATACAGTAGCATATTAGAAAATAAATTATAATTATATTTAGGCCTTTTCAACCAGAGGAGGCTGGTCCAAATTTCCTTTTTTCAGATTTTTTATCACGCAGTAACTAGCTACTTGGGTTAGCCAACGCAACAGTTAGCTTGTTGCAGCAGCCCTGAAGGACTGTTAAGCTAACGGCGAGAATGGATTTGGAGGACAGTGGTGCTGCGGCAATTAACGGCAGCGTGAGTGAGGGGGTCACAGAGAGGCATGGACGCAGACGCGGATAGTGGGATGGGGAAGAACATCTTGTGGATTATTTGTTGTCACAGCCATTCCACAGTTTGGATTACGCAGCAAAGGTGAGGGTCAAGACTGCTTGACGACCAACTCTACATATAACCATGATCAAAAATCACCAGAAAAATTCAAAGCTGAATAAGGTAATAAGATAATATGATATTTGTTAGGTTATTATTATTAGCAGGGGTTAAAGTGGGTCGATTAATAAGTAAATAAATCTGATTGGCAGTTTCATACTGCTTCATACTGCAGCCTGGCATTCCTTCCAGCTGATGCCATCGAGATACTCACTCAAAATATCAGAAAGTGTAGCCTCCGTGTAGCCTCCTCTCTGAGGCTATATTCACACTAATACGTTTTCGTTTTAAAACTGAGTTTTGAAACTAAAACGATCTCGGCCCACACAAGCGTTATAGCACCATTTCAGAAATTATCTCCGTCCAAAAAACGCATATCATGTTACCATTCACCTACAGTGGGCATGCGCGTGCCGGTGTAAACAGGAAGCAGATTGTCTGCTCTGCTTAGTTGCAGAACATTTTTAAATTCTCTATTCCTATTGATTCCAAAACCACATTGAGATGTGTGATGAAAAATCACGCTGCTTATTATCTCATTAATTTATTTGTCATTGATTCCATTTTTGCCTAATGATTAATATTATGATTTGCTTTCAAGTGTCATTGTAAGAATTGTTGCTTATATCACAATATAATAATTTATAAGGGCTTTACACTGAATGCTTCATTAAACATTTCCTGTTTTGGAAGGATAGAGGAGTTAAATTGCTGTTATAAGATGGGTTCAAATGTTTCAACTTTTCACTGATATTATAACTGATATTATATTCCTTCAACTATGCGGAGCCAACTAATCACATTCTAACTGCTATGTAAGCTCTGACAGGCTACCAGGAAATATTAGAATATGTTTACTTATCTCTACCTCAGACCAAAGTCCAGGATACACATGCGCCACCTACTGCACTCGAAGGCAAATAGAAACAAAAGGGTGAAAAGCCACACATCGAAACAGAGGTGTGGTTGGGTTCTCAGAGCTAAGTAGGTCGCAGCAGGTTGTAGCGACGAAACTGGGATCTTGCACCAACGAAAGCATGTTTAATTTCTAGCGTTGTCGGGCTGTTGGACGGGTGACGGGCATGCAGAAACACGCAGTGCCCGTTGCTGTTTGTCACAGAGTCTACGCCTCTGTGGGCTTCAGCCAGAGAAGGGGAGATAAAAAGGGCACGTGAATGGCGTTTGACAAGTCCCAACACTAAATAACAAAAGGACAAACCTCTAGCTGGTCTACCTGCTGGTCTCAGAAACATCTTTAACTTCACTGTAAAGACAATGTAACTACGTAACTAGTAGTGCTGAAACACAGGTAATTCTTTTCGTTTTGGGGCCTTAAATCCCCATGTAAGTGCACTCAGGATGATGTACGTCTTCAAAAAACTTCCAGATACTAAATTGTCACACCCACATATTCTGGGTCTCTGATGGACTTCTGGTGTATTTTTTGTAACCCTCCAGGTTCAGTCTGACCCTGTGGCAGGGCTCAGTTCACCCCAACGTCAGTGACCTGCTCTTCATCCGGGACAACAGCCACCCCTCCAGAGTCTACTATGATATTTATGAACCAACGCTGTCAGCATTTAAACAGGCAGCAAGTAAGAAGGAAAATGTTCAAATTCGCTGCCAGTAAGAAACAGTCACCTAGAGCTTATTTGGGGTTTAATGTGACAAAACCAGTCTGTTCCATGCAAAAAGCAGGGTGGTGTTGGGAGTGATTTGAACTGAACTAGACAGCTGTAAAAGCATCTGTTATTTTATTTTGAAATGCAGCAGCCAGCAGCTTTATTCTTCAACACTGAAGCCTCTGAGAAAGGGGGTGGGGGGGAACAACAGCAGATGTTTTGTTTATTAGATATCCCAGAATTCCTTAGTCTAAGTTTCTTTTGGTGCTGTTTGTGTGTGTTTAGTTTTTTTTTTTCATTACTGCCTACAGGGCAACAAGGCCGTCTGAGGCGATTCTATCCTGGAGGAGACCTGATGGAGTACTTCTACCCCACTCACGACTTGGATATCAACGTCCTGTCCGGAGGCGCCCGCTTCCTGTCTACTGACGCAGACCGGGGCAGCCTGGCCATCCATTGGTGTGGGATCACTGACCGAGACTCCCTATTGGCTCAGCTTACAGGTACGCCCGTGGAGGTCACACTTGATGAGTCGTGTATATGTTTAATTATTTTTCCCTTCATTGTTTTCTGTGCTCGCTCACTGGATGATTGATTTATTCACTGTACTGAAATGGACACTTCCTAAACTCTAATGTCACCACCAAGGAAATAGCTGTACTCGAGTGTAGGAGATGATATATTTATTTCAACTAAAACCAAAAAAATCAATGATTTTCATCACATAATTAATATTGTGATCACAATTCTTAAATTTCCACGACAATGCACAACTATTGCATTGACACTGCAGTGTTTTTGGTTTGCCGTAACCATTTCCAAACTGGAGTTTTGAACCGTGGAGTCGTTCTGGTGGTTATTCCGACATGACCTGACCACAGAATTAATCCTGTCCACCCTTTATTGTCCTGTCTCTGTAACGGCCGGGACTGGTCCAGACGGCGCTGGCGGGATGCTGGTGGTCCTGGTGGGTTCTCACAGCGACTGGCCCGTCGTCCCTCTGGTGGAAGGTTTCGGTAGAACCTCCGACACGCTCACGCTGCAGGTAGAGTATCAATAACTAGAACTTTTGGTTATTCTAACAATCTGCAGCCTGCTGATGAACTTTAGATGACTTTTGTTTAGATAATGATGCCAAGCCCCTGTCTGCAGGATTTCCTGGCGGTTGTTGGGTCAAGGGCCCGAGGGTCCTGGGGTATTTACCTGCGGGTCCAGACCCAGGAGCTTCTGGAAGCTTCTCTGAGGCTGCTGGATTCAGCCTACAGCAGAGAGCAGCTCTACAGGCCCGTCTGGATCAACATGGACGTTTCCCACGGCAGCTCCAGTAGCTCGGTACCTGTCTGTTTACTACTGTCTAGCTATCTGTCTGTCTATATGGTCAAGGTTTCGCATGACAACTTCCATACCCAGTTACCACGGCATCTGACCGAGTGAAGGGATGGATCTCTGACTTTTCATTGCTGTACTTGATTAGGATTATTCCGTTTCCACTGAAGCTTCTGATGGATGATATTTTGTGACATTTTACCAATTTCATGCCAAAATGTTCTCGTTCCTCTGCTGTACACACCAGTTAACCTGCTTCTCTCTCTTTCAGTTCCTATCCACGGTAGAAAGGCTGTTCCCTCATGTCACCCTCGTCCTGAAGGAGGAACGCTGGCCTCCCCGGATCCAGACAACAGTTACAGGCTTGTCTCAACGGGTGGCTCTACACCTGAACGCGGCGTTACTACCAAGCCAAGGAGAAAAGCTGAAGTTGCTGATGGAAATGACAGATCAATACGACCTGATAGTGGAGCAGGAGGGCGAAAAGGGGGCGAGGAAAAGGGAGGAAGACAGCGCTGAGGCTTTAACAGTCTTGAAAGCTCTCATGGCCCGGCGTACGGGGAGAACAGACACAAGGCTGTATGTTATTTCTGACCAATCTGCACCCAACGAACTCAGACGCATGGACCAATCATAAATGGACTACGGCCCATTATGGCCAAATGGCAAACCTTGGCAACATTTACCAACCATAAACCACTATGGAAACAGACTAATCAAAACATGAGCAATCCAGAATGTGGGTACTCAAAAAATTTTTATTGTACAATATGAAACAGTCTAGCCATTATTGAATATTATGTGTACCATTACTGTCAGTTCTGTATGATACTATTCAAAACTGTTTCAAAATGTCATATTTTAATGATGAACACTTGAACCAATGAAAATGTACTCAAAGTTAAAGTGCCCTCTTCAGTAACAAATGCCTCATTCATAACATTCTGATTGGAAAAGCAAAATAGACCTACAAACATTCCCACCTAAAAACAGCATTAAAGATGCTATGTGCAGCATTTTTTAAACATCAATATATCAGTGTCAAACTCATTGTGATACCTTGGTATAATCAACATGTTGGAAGTGATTTTTCCATCTTCCTTTCTCTCCTTCCACCATCTGTTGTTGCCAGAAACTCTGAAAGCTTTAGCTCCGTCAGTGCCCTCTTCCTGTTTTGTGCCGTAAAGCAATCCAGCAGATTTCCCTCCAAATCAGACCCGGGGGTACACAATGTAAAATGCTGTGTAGAGGCTTATTATGGTTATTATATTAAAGGTCTCAAATTGAATGTGGTGATGATTTATTGATGTTATAATTATACTTGTAGCACCTTTAATTAATGTCCATGAAGCAACAAAAAAGGTTCCCCAAAACCCATTGACTTTACCCAAAAGTAAGTTTACCCTTACTCACTTTATTATAATCATTAATACAGTAGAAAAGTAGAAAACCTTGACTATTGAGTTTTCTATTCTAATGCCTTTTTCAGCTAACACGGTCACCTAGGGATATCGTACATATGGGACTGTGAAAAAAGCCAATCCATATTGTACCGTGTTGTAAAAAGACCCTACCCTTCACTGATGTAAACTGGCCTGAAAACAATTCCTGACTGTCTAGAGTTCAGTACTGTGTAGGGAGAATGACAGACTGTCAGTTATGTTCTCAGAGGTGGGATCTTCTCTGTTCTGGTGCAGGTATTGGTTGGTTTGCTCCTCGGAGGCGGGCTGTAGTCTGTTCCTGGCCAGGTATTGGCTGCAGGAGCAGAAGTTCTGGTAGAAGGAGGAGGAGAGCCCGGCAATGTCTGTGGAGATGTAGGGGAGGACCTCCGGAGATGCCTGGTTATAGTAACTGATCTGAAATCAGATGTTAACAACAGAGTA
This sequence comes from Hoplostethus atlanticus, assembly GCA_034670405.1. Classification (NCBI taxonomy): domain Eukaryota; kingdom Metazoa; phylum Chordata; class Actinopteri; order Trachichthyiformes; family Trachichthyidae; genus Hoplostethus; species Hoplostethus atlanticus. The sequence continues at coordinate 106,990 of JAXDDX010000076.1, read as the reverse complement.
TTAGATAGGCCAATAGAATAAGTTATAAAAGATGAAATTTGTGATACAGTGATGTATGGCCTTTGAAAGGTGCAGAAGAGGGATGGACTGGATGGAACAAAACACTGGCGGAGAGGAGAAACGAGAAGAGAGGTACCAGTATTACCAGTGAAGTGTTGCTCTTGGTTTCCAGTATGGTAAATCCAGCACACACAACCTCTCCTCTGTTGTATCCCTCGGAGGGGGGGTGGGTGGGCAGCGACACTGAACGCAGTGCGATTACGTATGAGTCTCTGGGAAGGAAAAAAACACACCGACGGTACACGCATTTGTTGATAAATTATTAAAGCGCTAAAATCCATCCCAAATTTTTTTTAAATGCAGCTTCACTCGACCTCAAATCCCAATGGGCCCTACTGTACACCACAACATATCTACTGTCGGCATTATAACAGGACCTAATAAAGTACTGAGAGGTGGTGACCTCTGACCTTTCTGCCACCACCAACTGGAGACCTTCCAGCCAATCATTGTACTGACCCACTGCCACATGGTTTCCTCCTGGAAGCCAATAGGATGAAGTCCTGGAGAATCCCTCCACCCTGATTGGCTGAGCACAGGGTTGTGATCCCCCCGTTGCCCACAGATGGGGCCACCACGCGATACAGGAAGTCATCATCGCCCACCTGCCGAATCAGCTCACATTTCCTGTTTCCATGCAGGACACAGACAGAGGTAAACACAGACAGTTATATGTACGTACGTATGATGTCAATGGGTATGCATAATATCCCTAATTTCCACTGATCTACCTTTAGTCAGTGTTGGAAGCTGCTACCATCAAGGGAAAAGGTTGCTTAGAAAAAATAGTTCAAACTATTTGGTAAAAAACTATTTGGTTCTAAACACGTGAACGCGGGTTTTGTTTACGTGTTTAGAAAAAAAGTGGAAGGAGGGTTAACTTCCTGTTGCATGTAAACTTAAAGAAATAAAAGGGACTTTGCAAGCTTTTGGAAAAATAGTTGATAGTTGCAGTAGTTCTACACCTCGAAATGACAAAAAAAAGTTAACTATTAAAAAAAAAAAAAAAACCACTGCCTTTTCCTCTTTTCTGAATGTCAGAATTCCCGATAGGTCAGACCTACGGTGCACTAGGAGGCTCAAATTGACATTTTAGGCATTTAGCTGGCACTCTTATCTGGAGCGACTTGCAATGAGTGCAGTAAGGTTCAATTCCTAGATCATAAACACAAGCAACGAAACTGAAGGAGGTCAAAGGTCCATAGAACGATCATGTGTGAGTGAAGTGCTAGGAAAAGAAACACTGGCTAGGGAGAAAGCTAGAAGGGAGGGTGACATTCTGACTGGAACTTGGTATAACTGCTGTTGATTTTTTGGGAAAAGCTTGGACTGGAGTTTGGTTGGTGTGTGTGTGTGTGTGTGTGTGTGTGTGTGTGTGTGCGCATTACTGATAATGCGTGTCCCAGTTTGTTCTGTTGCGTAGCTCGGCCAGCAGGCAGAAGGCTCTCTGGGCAGGAACATCCACCTCTGCCTCCACCCTGAAGCTCAACACGGACTTCTGCTCCAGGGTGTAGAGACGAACCTGGGAAGAAATAAATCACATCTTCAAACTAATACTAATGACACTAATGACAATAATGACACTAATAGACACGCATGTATTGATTTTGAGTTACCGCCATGACGGTAATAAGTGTAAATCTACCTTGTCTTTCTCGGAGCTGAGGATCCACTTGTGTCTAGCAGCCAACATCTTCAGAGCCGAAACGTTGTTGTAGCTGAGATACACCTGGAAAACACAGCCACGTGCATGCACGCATTACCGCACACACACACACACACACACACACACACACACACACACACACACACACACACACATTACCGTATTTGTGAGACCATACCATTGGTCTGCATTCATTCCCTAAGCCAGAACTTCAGCTAATAGAATAGCTGTGAGGGCATTTTGATCTCCACAACGTCAGGACTAGAACACACATGCGGTGCGTTACAGCAGGTAACCACACTTCATGTCGCCTCCACTCCTGGCCCCGCTCAAGATTGATTGACAGGATTGATTAAGACAGAGCGATGGGGCTCTATTGAACCTGGTTACCAGCAGTGATTTCCATGTCAAACATCAAACAAAGCTGTTGATAGAGCCGTTAGCCATGTGTGACTTAAAGAATCAAGAATTTATTTTATGGTCTCATATAAGCACATTGAATCTAAGCTCTCTTGCAGAGTCATTTCTAAACCTTGGCCTCACCTGGTTCCTGGGGTCCAAAGGTACAGACCGAGGGACCTCGGCCTGCTTGCAGGAGATGATGTACTTTCTGAAACAAGCACAACCACAAAAAGAATGATTAGCTGCTGAACAATCATAACAAACCTCGTCACTCCGATTTAATTGATTTTCATGTTTTAACTACAACATTTGATTACATTTCAATTTGACAACCCTCTGGCTGATGAAACCCTTTCAAACCCCCGTTGGATAAACTAAAAATAAAGCGAGGTCACCATCCACTACGAGCATTTTACAAAACCTTTGAATGCAAAATGCTTTCAGGCATTTCAGATGAACAAGTAAAAAGGATTAAAGCCCCTTTTGGATACGTAGTCACCCTACTTAGTACATGTACAGTATTTGACAAGAGTAGGCAGTCTGTCTACCTGTCCAATCTAATCTTCTTCCTGGCTATTGCCTCTTGGAATCTCCTGCTTCCTTCCTGCAAAAGAGACACACAGAGAAACAGCGAGGGAGAGAGGAATTAATTAATTCATGTACACAAATACTCACAATACACAAATACTGTGTGGCAGATGGGAGGAGGGTGGGGTGAGGCTTAACTTGGATCCAGGGGAGAGTTGAGTCGGTGGACTGACTCTACACTGGATCCGGGACCGGCTGCGGCCAATTAAGCCTGATTGCGGGCCCTTTTTAACCTGTGTGTGGATGTGGGACTGCGGGAGAGCGCGCCAGTGTGAGAGGCTGGCAGAGCGAGTGGAGTTCGGCAGGAAATGGAGTCAAGCCGGACTGTGAGCGGAGAGACGAGCCAGCAGCAGCCGCGTCTGAGTGGGGTCCGCGGCTGGAGTGCCGGGACGGAGGCGAGGGCGCGAGCGGCGAACGACGGAGTGGGAGAGCGGGCGTCCAAAGCCGGCGGCGACCGGCCGAGCTCTGGAGGTTGCAGTCGGGGGCAGCCTGCAAGAGCTGACCAGTCGGCGGGATGCCCCTGGAAGCCTGGCGGACTGGGACAGCCTTGGTGCTCCGCGGCTGACCTGCCGGGAGGGAGGAGGTGTGCCGCCGACGGCGCTCTTCACTGCCGTCAACGCCGGGGAAGACTGCGCCAACTGCCGTCAACACCGGGCCGGGTTCATTGTGGTTAATAAAACGGCCGTGCTGGCCACTTAACTCTCCTCCTGTGTATGTCTCTGTCTGTCACGGACCCCGGTGACAGGTGCTGTGTGTAGCATTTTAAACATCAACATATCTTTGGAGAAATTAATTGTGGTACCTTGGTATAATTACCGTAAACAAAGGAGCCCACGGTGGAGACGACTGGTAGCCTCTATCTCACATCAGTGGTGTTGTTAGTGCTAGCGATTTTCAGAATTAAGACCACATTTCCCATAAACCCTTTTATTTCTTGCTGCAAAAAGGATCTTTGCTTCCTCAGCTTCTTATTCTTTAGAAACTCTAAAAACGTTAGCTCCATTTGCACTGGAACAACAGCGCCCTCTTTCTGTTTTGTGTGGTAAAGCAATCCCTCCAAATCCGTTTATGGAAGTCATACTAATGTCTCAAAATGAATGTGGTGATTTATTGATGTTGAAATGCTACATGTAGCACCTTTAAGGCTGCAACTGGAGCCTTCATTCTGCGATTCAAACACGTGGGGTACAATGATATTTGTTGCATGGGTTGAAGGACACGTATACGCACCGTAATGCTAGTAAGCCTGTCCTTCAGAGCTTCCATGAGTTGTGGCATGCTTCCCACTTGTTATTAATGTTTATAGCTACGATCTTTGTTCACACCGAGCCTTCACACACTCACTGGATAGCATGTGGGGGAGGTTATACGGGGGCAAACGAAATACAATGGGAGCAATATGACTGCAGTTTATAACGGCTGGGAAATGATTAGCCACTTTTAGCTTTTTTGGGTGAGGTGGTGACTGACAAATTCAGCTAGTAATAAGAATACACCAGCATGTTTAATTTCTTAATCACAAAAAACAAAAAAACATTCCCGCCTTAGGTGTAAAATCTTTTCATATGTGTGAGGATATGGAGAAAATTTCGATCAAAATTTAGCCTTTCTAATTCAGAACATCATAATTCACGGAAAAAGAGGGGGGATTTTCCTCCATTTCTATTGGCTGACTGACCAGGGGTTCGGGCCGTATCCGTGGTAACGGGCACGGCATTCCATGGTCATCGAGCACCTCAAACGTCATGAAGGCGGAGTTTATGTGTCGGTTAGGCTCCTCCCCCCGGTAGGCCTCTGCTCGCACCCCCACCTCAATGCTGCAACACACACACACACACGTTACATGGTTTATGTAGCAAAGGATTTCTGTTTCTGTTCATGAATTAGTCTCTATTCTTATTTATATTCTAGTTTCTTTGCTGCAACGACCCAGGCATCATCCAAGTTTCACCTTATCTCACGTATTCTCTGTTTCTAGCTGTTCTTGGGTGTACCGTTACCTGGTTTTGAAGGCGTTATTGACTATAGCCCTCAGTAGCAGTCTATCGCCAACCTGAGATGGTCCTCTGAAGGTGAACATATCGATGGTCCGAAGAGTCGGGTGAGCCTGACATAGACGACTTGATAGAGAGAGAGGAGAGAGAAAGAGGGACAGATAAGATAGGAAGGATTAGATTAACATGGTGTGGCAGCAGGGGCGGGGTTTGAGTGTCAGTACATACATATATATGTGTGCGTGTGTGTGTTTGTGATATACCTGGCAGCGATAGTAGCCACATTCACCATCCAGGCCATGATCTGTCCTCCAAATGTATTCACCTGGTGTTTGGGCAGCGAGATACAGTATGATGAAACCATCTAATACATCATCTAATACATCATCTAATACACCTAATACGATATCAACACATTGATGCCAAAAAAAATCATCCTTGAAAAGAGTGCTTGAAATACTATATTTATAATATATTAGATATTTATGGATTAACAGGCATATACTCATATGCTGGTTTACTGCAGTTAAATTACAGAAAGGAAAACATTGAACATCTCAGTATAATATATTGTGATAATATTGCATCGGGAGATCTGGGATGGGAGGACGAATAGACAAATACGGTAAATAGACAGACAGACAGATAGATAACCTGATGGTTAGCATGGGGGGGTAGAACCAGTTCAACACTCTCCACCTTCGTCCTTTCTGCTGCCACTGCATTCTCTACTGCCAAGCTGTCAGCTGGCCCGCACACACGCACACACGCACACACACACACACACACACACACATTCTGAATTGAATGCAAGCTTTATAAAAAGCAAGCCACTGTATTTCTTTGTCAGTCAAACAACAAGAGGGATCGAGGCAATAGTGTCTGCCCATGGAGAACAGCAGCTTGTGTTGGTAAAGGACTACACCGACTGTTGTAATGTAAAATGTAAAAAACCCTACAGAATGCATTTTAATGGCAGAAGAGCTCTCTTCCCACAAGACTTTGGGCGTAACTTGTTTTGTTTACACAGGAAGTGAGTGTGTAAACACTCTTAGCCAAACGTTTATGTGCTGTTGACTCATAATGGACTTCACTAATGATGAAGATTGAGGTTTTGTTTTTAGAAGTTATGAATCTAAAGGTCATAGAATAAAAACCAATACCAACTGTGGATTACTAAAAGGTCTATCTTCATACTTTGGATAATGATAATCAGCATGCTAAAGTGTTAGCATGTGCACCAGACAGATCTAACTACCAGAGACACAGAGATGATGTTGCTGCCAATCCTCTCATCAGATATTGGGAAAGGTGACCGATGGGACAGACTCCCAAAAAGTTGGTGTAGTCCTTTAAAGAACACATGAAATGAAATGGCATTTTTTATTTGTTAGGTGTTGTTCCTTAGATACTGAGATAATGATGAGATAATGATGAGATGGCTCAAAGCCATTTTTCTCCATTCTTCCTGTTAACGGTCTGTGTTGCTTACTGGGAACATGCTGGCAAATTCAAATAACACATTGATCCCAGCAAGCTACAGCAAATATGGCGATAAAATATCTTTGACTACAAACCTATTTCAGATTTTATCATTGCTTCTTTGTGTTTTATTGCCATATCCTCAAATTCTTGTTCTCAAGCAAAAAAAAGCAAATGAAAAAAAAAGCATTTAGCATGGTGATACATCACCTCTTCACTAGACGTTTCTGTTGGATCTCTGCTCTTATTAGTTAGCTTACTGCTCTACACTGTGAAACTGTGACTTTATTAATTGTGTCTATTACAGGCCACCGTAGATCAAGGGGACAGGAGGCAGGGTTGTGCCAGAGACCTGTCGATGAGGTCAATAGAAGTCATTGATTACTTAAGGTCACATTTAATGTATAGAGATACATTTAAGAATGTAATGTGATAATACAGTAACATTGCTGTATCGCGGCGGTCTGTGTCGGACCTACCCCCCTGGAAGGACCTATCAGAGAGCAGGTCCTTGATGATGTCGTCGTGTACCATCCTCACCCTCCGTCTCTCGGCCGCCACACTGTATTCAACCTGCTCTCTCTGAGTGTGAGGCGTGATGGGCTTTAACAGGACCTGCACACACACACGCGCACACACACAGTTCTATAACTTAAATTACATGTTTTGAATCCGTTTGTACGTTCAATTTCTGCATGCACACATACAGAAAGACGTACTTGCTTTTTGCCTCTTCAGTGACTTCTATACATTTGTACAGTCAATTCTCTAGCAAACTGTCCCCCACCACCACTAGACATTCACACACACATATGAACACTACTTTAGGCTTTCCATAGAACACACACCCCTACCTTCTTTCCAGTGTGTGTGCGCTGGGTAACAAAGGTGGCGTAAGCGTGACAAACCCTCCAGTGGCGATCAGTGAACAAGTCCTCGCAGCTCACCACTATGCCGACCTTGGATGTAATACATTGGAACACAAAGCTTTTATAGAAACAAAATCAAATACAGTTAAGACAGAGCAAAAGTCCAATGTTTGCATCAAAGGTATAGTATAATTGTTACATTTGTAGCTAGAGAGAGCAAGTTTAGCAAGTTGTACGCTAAACATTTGGTCGACTGTCTAAGTATGTGGTAATTTTGTTTCTTAATAACATTAGCTAGCTAGGTAGCTATTAAACGAGCTAACTAGCTACATTCAAACAATTGTTTAAAAGTTAGTAACTAACTAACACTAACATTCACTTTAAAATCTTGAAATGGCATGTTTGCTTTTGAGTCGTTTTGTTTGTAGCTAAGTAGTGTTCTCTAAGTAGTGCCTCTCTACCTTCAGCTGTAACCTTAGCCTACATTAAGGCCAGCTAGCTTGCTACATTATTTACTTAACTAGTTTGTTGCCTTTAGCTGTAAACTTAGCCTACATTAGGTTGTTAAGGCCAGCTAGCTTGTTAGCATTAGTTAATTAGCTTTAGCTATAGTGTGCACGCCGGGTCACTATAGCTTTGGGAATTATATACCAAGCATTTGTTTGAGGTATTATTTTGAACATGGAAGCAATGTTGTCTGTGTTTCATGTTTCTCTATCAGCTTTGGCCATTGCATACTTCAGCTGGTAGATAGTTTTGAGAATTGTACACTAAACATGGGAACTGTACACTAAGTGTAACTAACAGTGTGCACATTTCAGTTGTTATATCACAACGAGGGATGCAATAGGTCTGAATATGGCTTTGAATATTTGAACTGTGTGTGTGTGTGTGTGTGTGTGTGTGAGAGTGCATGCTTATAAGTGTCTGTTGAAATAACATAAGAGTGATATATATATTCTGGGAAGAGCTCTGACCTCCATACTGGTGTTGAAGGCTCTGTTGACCCTTGCCTTGATATTCACCACTTGACCCACACTGGAGAGAGAGTGAGCATATTAAGAAACACACAGACACACACACACACACACACACACACACAGTGGCAATCTCAGATCAACCTACCCCTCCAAACACACACACAACCACTGACCTGATGGTGTGCTCAAAGTGGATGTCATCCACAGAGGCCGTTACACAGGGACACCCAGCATGCCTCTCAGCTGCCGACAGGAAACAAAATATGTCATTTCCTGTCTGGGAAGTCAGTGGTTACGACATATACACACACCCACAACATTAGCGTTTCAACATACTGATGCCCACATGACTAACATTCATTGATGTCATATTGCTATATCTCTCTCTCACACACACACACACACACATACCAGAGAGGCATGCGGTGGAATCCATCCATTTGAGCAGCTGTCCCACACTGAGCTCCTGCCGAGAGTTGCTGTGACAGGGCATCACTATCTGACTCATCTTCACCTCCGTCAGGTTGACGCTCTCTTCCTCCTCTTCCTCCTCCTCTCCCACCTCATCTTTCTCCAGATCACTGTGAGTTCTGAAACTCATCCTTGAACCTGAGGGGAGAAGTTAGTTTCTTAGGTTGTCACAAAAAGGAATACACCAATTATTTGGGAGATAAGTCCCGGGCAACTTCGCCATTAAGTGATGAGAACATAGACACCAAAATCATCCACGTGTCCCCGGTAGATCATTGGTGGTCTTGGAGCAGCTCTGTGTTTTATGTCTTGACCACATAAATTAGAGCTTTGGTTTTCTGATTTTTAGCTTTAGGAGAGCTGTCCTTTGATTTAGGTGAAATTGTAAGAATATCATAAGTGATTTCTGTGCTGGGTTGGGGTTTGCCTATCAGAAACATTTTCTTTATTCAGTGATTCATCAGTGTGTGTGAGTACACACTTTGAAAAGCAAGGTCCTAGTCAGTCCTGTCACTCACCTGGTCCTGGTTACACTCACACAGCCAGTTATGTCGACATAGTATAGTTGCTACAGCTTCCTGTACCTTAAGTCAGTTTCAATTCAGTGATTTTCTCTTTAAAATTCAAAAACTGAAAAACTTACTATAATATTCCTATAGGAAAGTATAGTGTGTCTGTGGTACACAATATCATATTGTATAATAGTATTTGTATCTCCTATGGTATCACTATAACAGTCTTGTAGTGACGTTTTTCTGTGATATTTGTATAGTATCCGTCGATAATGAGTGCTCCGTCATTTGTATATGAATTTCAAAAGCTGGGCCAGGACCTAAAGTGGGGCTTGGAAAATTGTAATATTTAAAAAAAATTACAATTGAATATGGGTCCCCAATTAATTGAGGAGAAAACGGTATCAAACGTATCACTGTGTAGCTACAGTTTATACAGAGCCTTCCCCAATTCCCTGCAATGTAATCTGACTAACCATAACCCCGACACGACCCGCTCACTTGAATGGAGAAAACACTTCCATTCACAAATATGGCATTTTAATGTTGCCTTGCTTATTAGCATGCGTACACACCTAATGTAACATAAATTAAGACCTATGCAGAATCTCTTCAATTCGGCATGCAGCTAATACACTAAGCAGCACTTATTTCAGTAAAGTTTCAACCTTTAGAACTGTTTCAGCTATTATTCCCACTATCTCCTTCCACCAAAAGAGACAGGGGCGACCAGTTCTGAAAGTTGACATTTTACTGCAATTTATGTGCCGCTTGTTGGATCACTGGAATGCCGAAGTTACCACGAGTCACCTAATGATAAGTAAAATGCCTTCAGTCATGTTCTACCAGGTGTATATGCAGGTATTTTGTCGATACGCAAGCCAACATCAAACTTCCGGATTTTTGAACGGAGTTTGGTGTGGCGAGCGTGTCGGGGCTACGGAAAAGACCGCAGTCTGGTTTGTCAGCAGCAGGAGAGTACAGCCAACCAAAAAGCTAAAAGTTGCGGAGAAAAAAACACGTTGGCAAGAACGTTTGTGTACGTTTGTGTATAAGTGCCGACGTCAGAAATGTAATCCGTCCATCTGGAGACAGATCGATAAACAGATAAATCCACAGATAAAATGCCAGGACCTCTCCTTGTCAGAGACCTCATAACGCAGAGAGTTCGTTAAAAGTGTTAGAAGTGCACACTAAAGCAAGTTGTACAGCCTCTACCGGATTAAAATAAAATATTAGCTTTGTTAATATCCAACACCTTAACTCTACGAGGCCTTGTAAAGTAAAGTAAGGTTTAAAACATTAGAAGTATCAGTATTTACTAACCTGACAGCGAAATGTGTCAGCCACAGAGATTACACAATAGGCAGTCCGGTCAGACCTTTCAAGCTAAAAGCTACACGTTCTTTACTAACTTGTAACATTTATATTAGTTTATAACGTATATCTTCATAGCCACACAGTGATGGGCGTTATTATTTAATACATACATACATAATAAGTAGCTAATTACCATAAAATAAACTATTGCAATACTAATTTCAAAAGTGACATTGTGCAGTGCAGTAGTTTGTTACATACTTGTTTTATTACTTTTCTGTTACACCCCAAAACTGGTGATTACATCCATCCATTTTCAACCTGATAGTCAAGATAGGTTGATAACAAAAGTGATCATTTATTTTTTGGTTAGTGACTGTAATTGAAATAGTAGTTCTGTACAGTACTTGTTACTGGGATAAATAATATTGCAGGAACACACTACTGAGTAACGTGCTACATCCTTTCACTGGCACTCACATAACATAGAAGTATACCAGACAACGACAAAGACTCAAACACAAAACCGAGAGGTGTGTACTTACGTTGCAAACTCATTACTTATTCTTTTACTTTGAAGGGAAAATCAAATTACTTCCGGTACAAGGTCTGTTTCTCTCTGGCTGGCTCTCACTACACAGTACAGTATAGCCAGTGTAACCTAGAAAACGAAAAGCCGCACAACTTTGATAATATTTTGAATTACCTCTACAGCCTTTTATCGTTTGGATTTTTTCAGGTCCTTCTGGTTCTCTGTAGTGTGTGTGCGTGTGTAGACGGATCAGTGTGAATTTTACACTGGCCACTCGTCTCACTGCATTTAAGGGCGTGGACTGGTGTTTATTGCTACATGTGTGACATTGTTTTCATACCAGTCACCTTGAGATAATACAGAAAATGTATGCTGACATGCAATTATGTCAGTTTACAACAGGACTTTAAAAAAAAGAAAACAAAATCCCCAAACAGACTCCCATGTGATCAGATATAACTTTATACTAGATTAATAAAGGTTGGTGAGGACAGTGAAGCCTATAAATACAAACGTCATCCACTGTACCTTATTTGTCTGGGAGCCCCCTAGAACCTTCTCCTGGACCCCTAGACCCCACCTTAGAGGAATGCCTATGTGTACTGTAAATGACCAGTTATCTAGATGAGTGATACATACTTCAGCAGATGAAAATGGTTCATGATGCTGTGACCAGGTCAGATCACTGATAAAATTCTCACAACTCGCGTCATAAAAAAACAAATTCAACTGGTTTTAGAGATAACAGTTTTTATTGAGCGGCCTATCACAAGTAGCGAGCGCACACACACACACACACGCCACACGCACGCGCACACACGCACGCGCACACACGCACAACAACTATGTAGCCTCAGACAGCTCCATGCAGGTATAGAGCCAGGAACTTGCTGAATGTTTCCGGCTGGTATCCCGACAGACCGGCCGGTACCTGAGAGGAGGCAGAGAGCAATTAGATTCAATGAACTTATATATAATAAATAAAGATTTTTGAATGTAGTTTCCTCCCAAACACTGAATGAGTCTTTGTCCGTTACAATACAGTTGAAGAGATGAGAGATGTGGGGCAGTAGACACTGGGGAGGAGAAATGGACTACCGCTACAAATACTGTCTATCCAAACTGAATCACTAGTTAGATTATGGATGACCAGTTATATTTGGGGAACACACACTAGATGACCAGTTATATTTGGGGAACACACACACTAGATCAGTGGTTCTCAACTCGTCTGGCCTTGGGACCCACATTTTCCCATGGTCATTAAGCGCGACCCACTTTTATAGAATTCAAACCAAGCAAATTTATTTCTCAAAAATGGGCTAGTAAACACGCATACAACATGTCATCATGACCTTTTTTTAACATAAAATAAACAAATTTTCATCCCTACATTCAGAGCACATTACTATGAACATCACAACTGCGTGCTGCTGATCCTGGTGAATATAAATTAAAAAACATAACTGCATAACTGTGTTTACACACATAATATAATAATCTTTCCGAGTAGGCCTAAACAGGCTGTTTTCACTGAACAGGCATTTGGGGAAGCTAATGAGATAGTTGGGGATGTGCTTTACTCCTGATAAGAGTTTCAAAGTCTGGGGTGATGGTAGACAGAGCTACTCTCAGATCATGCTCAGTGTCCAACCTGTTCCTCTGCTTTGACTTGAGCTGGACCAAAGTTGAGAAGCCACTTTCGCACAGATAGGTAGTGCTGAATGGTAGGAGGATTTTGACTGCATGCGTGGCGAGGGACGGATACTCTCCCATCACATCGTTGCATCGTTGTTTCTCCGGGAAGTAGTCGTGAAACCGAGCTTGCAGTTTAGTGAGATGCGCCGTGAGAGTTCTTTTCAGGGCATTTTTGGCCGTTGTGTCCAGCTGTTGTGCTTCATGACAAGCATTGGGAAACATGTCAAGTCTGTCTTTGTATACATGATTTACCCACACAGCGATCTTCTTTTTGAACGCAGCGATTTTGTCAGACTGTTCAAAAATATTGTGTCCCCTCCCTTGCATAGACACATTTAATGTGTTGAGGTGCTCGAACACATCAGCAAGATAAGCAACTCGTGCGAGCCAGATTTCGTCATCAAACAGCTCAGTATAAGGCGAGTTATTCTCTGAAAGGAAGGCTGCGATTTCTGTTTTAAGTTCGTAAAAGCGTGACAACACTTTTCCCCTCGATAGCCAGCGAACTTCCGAGTGATACAACACCTGTACGTGCTCAGAGCCCAGGTCTTTGCACAGATTTGTAAAACACCGGCTGTTCTTGGCACTCCGTTTAATGTGGTTCACCACTTTGACGACATCTTTCAATGTTTCATCAAGCACTGGCACCATATCCTTGGCTGCTAATGCCTCTCGATGCAACAAGCAGTGGTTCCAGGTCGCATTCGGTGCCCTCTCAAGAATTCTCTTCACCACCCCTGAATGTTTTCCGGTCATGGAGGCAGCGCCATCAGTTGTGATTCCCACGCATTTTTCCCAGCTCAGGCCCACCGAACCCAAGTACAAATCCACAGTGCTGAAAATGTCCTCTGCCTTTGTAGTGGTAGTGAGATCTCTACTGCAGAGAAATTGCTCCTGCAAATCTCCCTCCCACACGTCTCACATAAACAAGTAAAATAGCATGGTTAGCAATATCCGTGGATTCATCCATCTGTAAGGCATAGTAAGCGCTTGCCTGGATGCGCGCTGTGGTCTGTTGTTTTATGTCACCACACATTTCTTCAATGCGCCTACCTATGGTATCATTCGACAGTGGTATGGTCTTCAGCTTATCCGCTGCCGATTGATCTAGCACCTGTCTGACCATGTCCATGGCTGCAGGTAAGAGAAGCTCTTCTGCTATTGTGTGGGGTTTCTTGGCCTTTGCAATACGGTGAGCTACGTGGTAAGATGCGCAGAGTGCCTGTTCTTGTTTGGAACATGTTGATGTTAGGCACTTCTGTGCTGCCCTCAGCTCATGGAGTCGTCTTTGAAAGTACTCGACCGGTTTGTCTTTGCAGGTGGGATGTTTTGTTTCTAAATGACGTTTCAATTTTGATGGTTTCATGCTCTCTTGTGCGAGCACTTCACTACATACCACACACTGGGTACGTACGTAAATATGGATTTACGTACGTAAATCCATATTTTACATACTCGGGGTCATATTTGCGCTTCACCATATTTAGCTACTGCTCGAATGACAGGTGACAGGCTAAGTTCACGTTTTCAACATTTGCTGCAACAGCGCCGCTGGTAGGCGCATATTCACGTTTGCCTGGCCTTGATGTAGAATTAAAGGGTTGGCTTTTCTAGTTAAAATAGAAGTTTATTTTTTTGACCACACACTCCGCGACCCATTCAGAACGAGTCCACGACCCACTTTTGGGTCGCGACCCACCAGTTGAGAAACACCGCACTAGATGACCAGTTGGACTTGGGGAACACAGACTAGATGACCAGTTGGACTTGGGACACATACACTAGATGACCAGTTGGACTTGAGGAACACACACTAGATGACCAGTTGGAATTGGGGGGGACACACACTAGATGACCAGTTGGATTTGGGGAACACACACTAGATGACCAGTTGGATTTGGGGAACACACACTAGATGACTAGTTGGATTTGGGGAACACACACTAGATGACCAGTTGGACCTGGGACACATACACTAGATGACCAGTTGGACTTGAGGAACACACACTAGATGACCAGTTGGAATTGGGGGGACACACAGTAGATGACCAGTTGGACTTGGGGAACACACACTAGATGACCAGTTGGATTTGGGGAACACACACTAGATGACCAGTTGGATTTGGGGAACACACACTAGATGACCAGTTGGACTTGGGACACATACACTAGATGACCAGTTGGACTTGAGGAACACACACTAGATGACCAGTTGGAATTGGGGGGACACACTAGATGACCAGTTGGAATTGGGGGGACACACACTAGATGACCAGTTGGACTTGGGGAACACACACTAGATGACCAGTTGGACTTGGGACACATACACTAGATGACCAGTTGGACTTGAGGAACACACACTAGATGACCAGTTGGACTTGGGGAACACACACTAGATGACCAGTTGGATTTGGGGAACACACACTAGATGACCAGTTGGACTTGGGACACATACACTAGATGACCAGTTGGACTTGAGGAACACACACTAGATGACCAGTTGGAATTGGGGGGACACACACTAGATGACCAGTTGGACTTGGGGAACACACACTAGATGACCAGTTGGATTTGGGGAACATACACTAGATGACCAGTTGGACTTGGGGAACACACACTAGATGACCAGTTGGACTTGGGGAACACACACTAGACTGAATCTTATGAAAACACAAACTCTCATGCTACAACAACCTTCAACCCAAATCTTTTCCCCCTCTCTCACTCTCAACTCTGATTGGCTATTGGCAGTCACGCTTCAGATTTCATTGGTCAAACAGTTCAAGCTACAGGAGGACATCAGGACCTTCCAGAATCGAGTCGTAAAAAAACAAACATGTTTGAAATAATGGCGATGGTCCGACTGGATCAGGAGGAGATTCAAGTCCTGAACCCTCACACACTATAAAACCATCACTACGAGTAGTGTGTCCCCTCGCCTAAGAAAGAGCTTGACATAGACAGACAGAAATGGAATGATCACGGTCTTACCTGCACTTGTTTCTTCTTGATGAGCGGTCGGACCTTTGCATACTCGTAGAGCTCACCATCTTTATCCACCCATACCTGCCAGTAGAAGACAGTATTTTAGTAGCCATACTAAAAACAGCAGGGCTTTTGTTTGTCTGACTAGAACCCCAGCGATGCGGGGTTTCATGATCTGAAACGATCGATACCTACAGAGCAAAATTGCCGACTGGCGATTTTTAAAGAGATGTAAAACTTCAGATATACAGTAGCTGTTAAATGCATCATCTCCAGTGACTTTTTGCATGTTTGCACATATTCAGTTCAAAATCTTAACAACACACTTTGAGTCTCTCTTTAATTTTACTATGGCAATCAATGTCAGAGGACAAAAAAAAGAACTGAAAGCCAGATGGAAGGCGGATGATTTATTCTCTTTTAATGATTTGGAATCAGACGCCATCCAAAAGTGACACTGATCTGCCACACGAGGATACCCTCCACCGCAAAACACCCCTTTTGTGACTTCATTGCAAGAAAGGTCAAATTAAAGCCATTTTGAACAGAAAATATAACCGAAACATGAAGTAGGAATCAGTGTACATTATGAAAGGTTGACCAAATGCTTGCTAGCGAGACAATACAGCCCAAGTGAGTAAAAAGGGGGAGGGGGGGGGTTCTCAGACAGCAGCAAATATAACCAATAATAATAACAATGATAATAATGTTGCACCTGGTTCTTGATGCCCTCGTCTTCAGAGAGATCAGTGGTGTTGAGCTGTAAAACGACAAACTGGAAAACTCTACCGTTGGTCCCCACTGCCTGCACTGTTATGGGACGGTCCAATGTACGCTGAGGCTGGGTCTGAGAGGGAGGGAGGTGGGGGGGGGGGAGAGAGAAAGAGAGAAATAAATATGCCTGTCAATCACTGCTGAATCAGTTTCATTCATTCAGATCATTTCCCCATCAAATAGTGTACTGTGAGTGTTAATATTTGGCCTTGTGTTCTCTGTGTGTTCTCTGAAGTGTATGTGTGAATGTGTGTGTGTGTGCGCATGTATATTCTTACCCCATACAGTTTGTGTGCGCGGGCCAGAGCGTTGCCGAAGGTGAACATGATCATCTTGGCTCTGAGCTGCTCTGGGCGGAGCTTACAGGGAACGTCTCCGGCCTCCAGGAAGTATAGTGTATGGGCATGCGGGTAAGGGTAGTCATCCCTGAGACCTGATTGGACGAGAGGGCTGTCAGTTAATTAGCCCGGGAAACACTAACTACCACTACACTAACTATCGCTGGGGAGGGGGGGTAGTCCTGCATGAAACCTGATTGAAAAAGTTAATCAGGCCTCAAACCTGATTGGACGAGACGACACAGTTAATTAGGTCTGACCTTCATTAGCTGAATTCATCAAGTCCTGAAGAATAAGTAGAAAAAGTGACTTTTACTTGGAGACAGTGATTCTTGAAACCTAATTGGGCAAAAAGACCATCAAGTAATAGGCTTAAAATCTGATTAGACAGAACAGACGGTTATTAAGTTTTCTATTTGTAAAATAAGCATCTAAAAATTGCTCAACAGGCAATAAATGGTGTAATTGTCCGTAATAGTTTGTTTCTTCAAAACGGACCTCAAATATCCAAATTACTTACGTTTTTATACAAACTCCAAACTTTTCAAGACCTGGAAATCATCAAATTCGTCACCTGTGGAATTCTCCTCCTTGTACAGATGCACTTTCTGCAGGTCGATGGCGGGGGAGACGGGGTAGAAGGTTTCCAGCGCGTGAGCCGCCGTGCCGGCCACTTCCTGTTTCCCAGCAAGCTCCGGGAGAGGAGCCATGCTGTTCAGCAGCAAGCCGTTCTGACCCCTGACCTGGAACAAGTCCTCGCCTGGGACACAAACACAGGCCAATGACAAATAAGGTTTACAAAAGAGAGGAAGAAAATAAGAAATTTGAAGTCCTACAATTTGAATGATCAGGAAACTAAACATTGTTGATGTCCAATGTTCCTGTCGCCCTTTTACCGGATAAAATCAAAGTAGTGGGATTACTTCCACCCAGATACTTAGAGGGGGTGGTAACTGTAATGTTACTAATGAAATTTAAACACTAATTCATTACACTTCTCATTCCTGTTAATACTAAAGATACTGGACATTGGGTACTACTGTTAGTCACAGTATTATACCTCTTTTCCATGAAGCAGCCAGAGTGTATTTCTCTGCTAGGATCCTCTTGCCGAGCTCTGGGTGGCTGGACTGTAGACTACCACACAGGTGGAGCAGGTTATGCAACAGAGTGTAGCTGGGACACACACGGACACATTACATTACATTACAGTCATTTAGCAGACGCTTTTATCCAAAGCGACTTACAATAAGTGCATTCAACATAGGTAGGCAAGAAAACTACTAGTCACCAGAAATCGTAAGTGCATTTCCTTCCTAAACAAGCAACTAAGAGCATAACTAGTGTTAAGGTAAGAGTGCAATAAGTTAGCAACCTACTATATCTTAAACAAATGAGACAAATAAGAGAATCAAATAAACAAGAGCTAAGACAAATAAGTGAACCAAATAAGCAAGAGCTAAGACAAATAAGTGTATCAAATGAACAAGAGCCAATAAACAAGAGCTCAGACACATAATTGACGACAAATAGGCAAGGCTAAGAGGAAGAGTCAGGGTAGTGTTTCCTGAAGAGGTGGGTTTACACACACACAGTAAAGTTAGTTTAGGATTAGGACTGCCCTCAGGCAAGTGTCAACTAACTCTGAAACCTTCACTCCGACGGAAAGGTGAGGGAACTGAAGAAGAGAAATGCTACTGCAGCAGTATGGCTGTTTCTTTGGGTTCAATTTGGATGATAGGTTGTATGCAGCCTTGCATGAATAACGTAGCAAAGGATGGAAGCACAGTGATCAAATACAGAGTTCTTTTGATCGATCTCCAATCGAGTCGGCGGCAAGTGTACTGACACAATTTAACACAAAGCCAACATGACAGAAACCGGGAGGTACATATGAGGTTATATGAGACTGTTTTGTGTGTTTTGTTTTTGTAATAAAGCCAGAAATGCACTGGAAGCGTCAGACTCAACCTATAAAATATAATCAATTTCCATGAGAAACCCTGGTGTGTCCATCACGTCCTCTTACCAGTATCTGTCTTTGCCTGGCCGGTTCTCCGTTGTGTCCCAGAAGCGGGCGTGTCTGATGGCATTCTGCACGCGCTCGTCCTGATGTGGGATTTGATTGGCGGGACTCTGGGCCAATGAGAGGAGCTGAGGCGGCAGACCAGCGATCAGCTTGGTCTTGGTCAACCACAGAGCCTGTTGCACACCTGCCAGAGGACGAGAGGTTGTGACTGAGCTATGGACTTAAAAGTAAGTGATGGCAGAGTCAGGGGTGAAGGGGAGTGGGCTTCTTAAGGCAGAATTTACACGATGCAACTTTCGTACACTTAGTTGCATGAAAGCTATTACTAGCGAGAAGCTGGTAATAGCTGATGAAAAGGTGTTTATTACTGGACAGCTAGCGGAGACATCCATTACTGGACACATACCCCATCTAACGTGCTTCTTTCCTGCTTCCCTGCACATTTGAATGCCAATCGCCCACAATCCACAGTATGTGAACAGGTTCAATTTTGTGACAAAAATGAATGCAAAAAAACAAACAGTAGTATTTGACAGCGTTTTGTGTTTTTCACTCTGCATATGCGATTCCAAAGCTTTGATTCCCATTGTGCCTAATTTCAAGAACTTTATTTGTCACATACACACACAGGGTGTGCAGTGAAATGAAAAAGTGGCAATGCTCAGCAGGAATGTGCAAAGGGCAACAGTACACAGTATTTACAATAAAAAACCAACACAATATTTACAGTATTACAGTAAGAGCGCTATAAAAAACCAACACAATATTTACAGTAAGAGCACTATAAAAATATAGTAAAATATGAGAAATTTGTATGTATGTAATATAGATTATGTGTAGTCGCTACCTAAGTGTGTGTGTGTGCATTTGAAGGTTTTACTGCAAATGAAACAGCCTCTTCTAAGACCTCTCAAAATTATATTTAAGACTTTACATCAACAAAACAGACAATTTAAGACCTTTTACTGCATTGAATTTAAATAATTGAATTTAAGACTTTTTAAGGACCTACAGAAACCCTGTATTTACTGATGTTCTGTTGTCCATTGGTCCTCTGCTTTCCTTCAGTACCATTTAAAATCAATATCCAATATCAGCCATTCAAAGTCACGTCATCATGTTCTCATCATCCTCTTTACTGCCATATACATCACCACCAGTTTTAGCAATAGTACATATAGAAGAAAGCTCATACATAGTATTGTGTACGTTGTATACACTTGCATTTCCTACACGTGTAGCTATGAATACTACTCATTGGCTGTGGCTGAAATAAGAGCAGCGTGTGGATCAGACGTAACCCGGAATTATCATTAGGTCCTAACGATTGGTTACGTCTTGTGAGGTGTGTATGTGCCGATAAACAAGACAACACTGAACTGTCAGATATTTTTTTAAATGGAGATAGGTGTGTAGTTCTCTCCATACAAGAGACAACGTAACCGAACGTAACGGAGATGTGGCTGACACACCTGCAATTTACAAGCACTTATTACCCCATTAAAATAGTTTTAGTTTGCGATAAAAATCAAACAAATTGCTGTGATGTTTACCTTCAAGTGCGTTTGTCCTTTGGTTGAATACGTAGCATGGCTTCTCTTTGTACAGCAGCATCTCATGAGTCGGGGGAGATTTGTAAAACCTCGGGTCCTTGTAGTCTTTCTCCCATTTGGGGTAAGCGGGCTTAGCCAGTCCCGGCACATAGTGCATCCTCTCCCCGTAGGTTACCCTCTCCAGTCCGGGAATTTCTACTCTGACCCTGGGTTTGGGCCGAGGGGGGACCTTGGCTGTCAGACGGCAGCTGACATTGAAGTGTCGACAGGCCAGTGCTGCGACGCTTCGGCCGGCGCCTCCATGTGCGGAGGAGACTCTCAGCTCATTTAATAAAACAGATTGAGAAAACAACGGAGCCGCTGTTTTTAAACGCTGTGCCGTTTCCGGAAACATGTCACCGCCTGGTCTAGTTAGGCCGCGTCTTGAAGTAAAAGCAGGGTGTTATTACGACCTAATTCAT
The DNA here is from genome assembly GCA_034670405.1 of Hoplostethus atlanticus. NCBI lineage: Eukaryota > Metazoa > Chordata > Actinopteri > Trachichthyiformes > Trachichthyidae > Hoplostethus > Hoplostethus atlanticus. Next base: position 86,276 of record JAXDDX010000076.1, on the reverse strand, counting down.
CGTCTTGTCAACTCAAACGCTCCTGCAGGACGGCGCCATCTTTGTCTTCTTCAGTGTCGTTTTGACAGTTTGTTACGTTAGTAAAGAACATCATAGCGCCCCCATCAGATTGGGAGATAAACTACTGGTGCCCCGCAAAAGGTCTTATTGGGTAGGTATTATTGTCGTATGTATCACGAAATGCTGTTATGATTTGTATTATTATAATACAGAATTATAAACATAAACATAATTTATTTTGTATTATTTATTTCAGGTGAAACACAAATAAACCCTTACAAAATCTCCAAAGGCCCTTGTCCAAAATCAAAAGCTGACCCATTGTTTGTTCCAGGATGATTCAAATGGGTCCCTAAAATTAATCTTATTCTTGTTCCTGTTGGTGTTGTTGATTTTCATGACTTTTATTAGTTGCATTCGGAGGCCTAAGTATAATAATCTCAGATCTATAGTCATTAGAAATAGAAAAAGGTTTTGGGGCATCCAACTTTTAATGGCCGGAGATGTAATTCCACTGTCCAAAATCAAGTCATCTACATGTACGAATTTATTTATTTTTTACCAATTTGTGTCTATAAAACATACCTTATTGTATATATTTATTATTTATATATCATATATTTTTGCGGTATGGGAATTTAGTATAATTAGACTCTCATGAATATGGCTATTTTGATTACAGTTTTCACTCTTTTAACTGTTATGTCCCCAACTACAATTGAAATAATTATACAATTACACTAAATACTTGGGGGTGTCTACAGGGCAAAATCTTATCAAGCAATGGTTCTGTTGGCTAACTCAAATCTATAGGGGATTAATGGCATGAAAAAGTTGGGTAGCCCTATATCACTACTGTGTCACTACTAGGGCACCACCTGATTTTTCTTCCAAAATAGCTACATATGTGGTTTAGGTAAATCTGTTTCCAGTTCCTCTGGTGTGTATTTTGAGCAGGGTTTAAATTGTGGCCTGATGCTTAATGAAAGGTGTAAAAGGGAAGGACGAGGTATCTTCATTTTTGAGTTTAGTTCTGTAATGTTCTAAGTTCACTGTCAACTAGAAACAAGGAAGGGGGATGCAAATCATTCTTTCCCAGACCAATTGTATTTTTGAACACACAACTAATTAACACAGAATTAATCCTCTCCTCTGCTCTCCTCTCCTCTCCTCTCCTCTCCTCTCCTCTCCTCTCCTCTCCTCTCCTCAGTTGTCAGTGGTATTTGGCAGCCAGGTAGGTCAAAGTGTGAAGGAGGACAGTAGCTTTAGCCACCAGTAGCCACCACCACATCTGACCCAGGAGACCTAGAGAGAGAGAGAGAGAGAGAGAGAGAGAGAGAGAGAGAGAGAGAGAGAGAGAGAGAGAGAGAGGGGGGCATTCAGATCAATATTCCCTCAAAGCATCTAATAATTCATCAATTTGGTGGTAAGTGATATAAAATCCAGGGAATTTGCCATAGCTTAGGGTTTAGTGAATTGATGCCCCTGCTGTATTGTAGAAGATGTACGACAGGGATGTAAGGTCTCACCTCCTGCCCTGTTACCCTGCTGGGTGCTGTCACAGGGCAGGGTATTGGCATAGGGTGTGGTCAGGGTAGGCGTAGGGCTGTCGGGAGGCAAGGGGTCTCCTGATGGGGCGGGGCTGGTACCTTCTGAGGGAGTGAACAGAGGAGACGTTGCCATAGGGGGTCCTTAATGTAACATTTTAACATCAATAAATCGTCACCACATTCATTTTGATACATTGGTACAATTACTGTAAACAAACAAGACCGCAACTAGAAGATTGTCAGCCTCTACCGGTCTCTACTCTGCATTTTACGTTGTGTGCCACCAGGTCAGATTTGGAGGGAAATCTGATAGATTGCTTTACGGCACAAAACAGGTAGAGGGCGCTGTTCTTCCAGCGCTAACGGAGCTAAAGCTTTCAGAGTTTCTGGCAATGGCAGATAGTGGAAGAAGAGAAAGACCGATGGAAAAATCACTTCCAACTCCTCTTCAGTAAAGACAAATATACAGGAAGCAACAGGGTTTATGGGAAATGTGTAATTTTGAGATCTCACTAGAAATAACAATACCACTGGTGTGAGATAGAGGCTACCAATCGTCTCTCCACCATGGCCTCATTTGTTTGGTGAACTTCTTATATTTTAGGGTGATAACAAAAGCTAAAAAACGTTTGACTAGTAACTTTAATATTATTACTGAAATTGAATTAGCAATTAGTAGCAATACTCATTACTGTCAAACAGTGGTCACCATGGCGACGTAATGAAGAGGACATATTTGCAACCTGTACAACCTGTAGAGTCATACCTGCAGCTTACCTATCACCTGAACCAAGACCATGTGACTGAGTGCGTTGGGCGGATGGGTCTTGCAGTGGTATCTCCCGCTGTCTGCCTCTGTAGCAGGGCCGATGTGTAGCACCAGGGTCAGATTGGGCTGGATTGAGCTGACGTTGACCAAGCACACACCGTCCTGGGAGCAGAAAATCAAAAGGAGCAAGGTCAAAGGCGTCACAGTACGCTTGACTTCCCTTGAGTCTGTATTAGAGGGACTAGATATGTCATAGTGAAAATACATCATCTGTGGAGCAGAACAACATCAACATATCATTGTCAACTTACCATGGTGGACAATTGGTAGCCTCTATCTCACACCAGTGGTATTGTTAGTTCTAGTGTTTCTCAAAATTAAGACCACATTTCCCATAAGCCCTGTTTCTTCCTGTCCACCCTCCCCCTCCCTGGTGTCTTTGTCTTTACTGAAGAGGATCAACATGTTGGAAGTGATTTTTCCATCTTCCTTTCACTCCTTCCACCATCTGCCAGCAAGCAAACACAATCAACAAGTCCATTGCTCCAGAGCTGAGCGACCAGTTAAACTCATTGGACTGAACTTTTTGCCGTCATCGTCAGTGATGGCAAAAATAGGTCTGTCCAGTAAGCACGCAATGGACGAGAAGTTGATTTCAGCTATTCAAAGCTTCCGAGTTCTTTACAATAAATAATAAATAATAATAATAATAAACTTCTTAACAACGATGCTTGGAGAACAGCTGCATCCATCGTTGGGTCGATGATAAGCTCTGAATTAATTTTCTTTCTTTTTGCAGTTGATTTAGGATTAATGTTATCTATTTAGTGCTTGCTGACTGGCCATGTTAACTGATCAAAACGTCAAAAATACATAATTTCCCTGTTCAAAACTTGGTAGCTGCACGACACCACTGCATAGATGCAATCGGAGCCTCTTGCACCGCCCACAATCGGTCAGAATAGAGGAACTAAGGCCGAATCCCAATTCACCCCTTGGCCTTACCCCTTAGCCCTTCCCCTCCGTTTTGCGCGTTCACGTGTAGGGGTAGGGTGTCCCGATTGTTGTTGGGATTGAGGGGTAGGGTGAAGTGTTAGGGCTACATGGCCCTCCAAACGGAGATTTTTCAGGGGCACACTACAAACCGAGGGTTAGGAGAAGTCTCCCAGAATGACCTGCGAATCAACTGGAACGCTACACTACCATCCAAAGTATGCCGATGTCTCTACCTCGCTAGTTAACGTTACAACATTGTTTATAGGCTGATTTGTGCATGACTGTCCCACATTTTGACATATTTCCATGATGGCATATGACGCCCGAAAAAGTCCATCAGCGAAGTTGCTGCACTGCAAAGGACAATTCCGGGATTTTTAAACCTGGCCTCTATAGCCACAAAATCGCCTATTATACCGCAAAATAGGTCCAAAAAGTTTCGGAATTGCTCTGGTAAATCGGCTCAGTCGGCAGTCGCGAAACGGGCTCAACATAATCTGTCGGGGCATAGCAGTGCGGTCAAAGTACGTCCACTAAAAGTGCTTGATTTTGCCACTGACAGGATCAGATTGTTATTCGTGTGTCTGACAAGTGTCTGACAACATTACTGAAAGGATCGCTTCAGAAATAGACCTTTTTTTAACCAGAAAACGAAAGTCTAGCTCAAGGAGAAGTCCCACTCTGAAATGGACGGTGGACAAAGGTAGTCTATAGCGAGAGGGTTCACTTGTTGCAGGAAGAGGACGGTAGAAACCTGACAAAGGTATTCTATGAAAGCTGCGCAAAGTCTTCCTCAACATTTTGTTGGCACAGTTCGGAAATGCGCAAAAACGAACTATTGTTGTTGTTTTTTATCTTTGGGAAAAACAAATACTCTAAACTACGCTTTCTATACTCCAACACACGTCTCCAACGCTGATTTATGTTTACACCATCCTCTTCTTGCAACAAGTCAACCCTCTTGCTTTCATAGACCACCTTTGTCACATTTCCAACAACTCTGACACATGTGTTTACACATGTGTAAATCTGACCAGAATAGAAGAAAACTACCACGTGTCAATAATAAAGACGAACTAGCGTTAAAATGGTACCTTAAAAATAATAATTAAAAAAATAAAAAAGTAATTACTTCATGTCCTCTGTCCCTCCATAGCTGCGCAAGGTGTTGGGTTTCCAGGCATCTGAACTCACAGCTCAGTGATAAGCTGTCTCCAGGTGGAACCACCTTGTTAACGCCATCAAAAATCACTGAGGTTTCGCCACAGCCACCTGCAGAGCACAGCGGAGCAGACAGACATAAGATGGTACAGCACATTCAGTGTTTTTACTCTCTGAGGAACATAATATAGTGAAAAACTGCCCAAAAAATGTACATGTAGATGACATTCATTTGAAATATTTTTTGGCTGGCCAAAATACATTTGAAAAACAAAATCTATCTGCAAAAATACATTTTCACCAGTCAAAATAAAATATATAATATAATATAATATATAATATATTATATATTATATATATTTATTATATAAATATAATTTAAATTAATGTCACCTACATGAATAAATACATTCTTTGGCAATTTTTACGCATCATGATGGAGCAAAATTATGACTTAAAATATTCTGTGAGTTTTCCCCAACACATCCCCAATCTTTTTTTTTTTTAAATTATATTATAATTAATTATAATTATAAAATTTCAGTAACACCTCTTAGATTCTTTTTTGACTTATTTAGTGTTGACTAATTTTTATGTAGTTTTTTGTAATTATGTTTCACTGTTTTATGAGTTGCCTGTATGAAATGGGCTCTATAAATAAATTTGTCTTTACTTTGAGATGACTTGTTTGTATATCTTTTTATAATCTGTAAACACATCGTAAACTCTGAAAAGCAATTAAATTGCTACAATAATAACAATAAGTGCCTTTATTATTTTTTTATATTTGTATTTAGAAATTGCTAATAATTTGTATATTTTAAAATGGAAGGAAATACTACCAAAATAAAAGGTCTCACCCTCAGTTTGAGTCCAGGACAGTAAAATCAGAACCTGAAACATGTCTGTTGCTCTTCTCCTCTTTGTCAGTGTATGTCTTTCTGCCAGCCTTTAGTTCACTGACCCTCTCAATGATCTGTGTCCGTACTTGAACATATCCTACTTTATACCTGTTTATATGTCTGTCTGGTATCAGAACCAAGACCATTACACACTGATGTACATAAATACAGCCAGACTGACTGACAGACACTGCTGACCCAGAGGTCCCAGACAGGATGTACATCTCTGTGTGTTCTGAGCTGATGAGGACTGTGATAACCATAGAAGAAGACATTTCTGCTGATAACACTGACCATAACGTGATGCTATCACTTGTCTATATGTCACGTATAAGGGGGGGAAAATCCCCACATCCTCTGCTCTTTTGAAAAGTGATAGAAAAACACAGTTGACGTGACTAGATTAACAAGATTATAATGGCTTTATTTAGTGGGCCAACCGATTATTATTAATTGATTACAAACAGTAATGTAGTGGTAAATATAAAGGTGGGTAAATACCTAATTTGGCTGAATGACTGAATGAAAGAAGATCTTGATTTTTTTTATATATATTTGAATGTGGGTAGAAATTCTACCCTAATCACAAAGATTTCAGCAGACAGATTTACTGTCAGATCGAGAGACCGAGGGACTGGCAGTTATAGGAACAGACAGACAACACACACACACACACACGGCAAAAGTAAAAAGACAACTTGTGTCTCCACAAATCAAAATTTGTGTTATTCCTCTTACCCTGATTTTCTGCCGGTATTCTCCAAAGCAGTTTACGCCGGTACCATCCAGTACTCCACTACGCTAACGCAAATTGCGTTGCCGTCATTGGCGAGGCTTTTCAGCTGGGTAGCTAAACATCCAGAGAAAAAGAGATGAGCAGGAAAATGAGACGAAGAATATGAGAAGTAATAATTGCAAGCTGGAAATTTAGAGCCATAAAGAAAAAACGGTTAGGTAGGTAAACGGTTTTCGCACTTAGTACACATTTTGTTTTGCCGAATTAGGTTTATGAATGGCTGACTATGTGGGCAGAAATTCAACGTTAGCCAACATTAGCTAGTTAGCTAGCTGGCTAACATATTAGCTTCTATTAGGCTACATCGACTACGACCAGAGAGGCTAATAACTGCTGGCTAAAGTAGCTAGCTATAGATTAATGTTGTTCACTGGGTACAGTCTGCTGTCTGTTAAACATACCGCTATGTGCTGTAAAAGGACGCTGACTACTTGTCTACACTGCGATTTCATTTTCTTCCGTTACTTCAAAAGTGTTTCGATGGAACTAATGTTGTTATAAGCTAGGCTGAGGCCAAACACTCAACCAACAAACTACTGTGGCCTAAGCCCAACTTCCTGCGTTATCTGGCTCGATTGACGGGGTGATCTATCACAACACGTAATTTAATTGTCGAAAAACGTCTACTCAACTAACGTTATTTGGGTAACGATAGCGAACGGCTAGTTGTCTGGTTTAACAGTGACTGTTCCCCGAATGTTGAAATTAGCTGCGATCGTATTAGCTAGCTACGTTAGCTAACGTTAGCGCCTTTAGCCATTCGGCTCATCACATTAGCAGCTATCAGGTCAAACAGTTAAACTAACGATAACAGTTTGCGTATGCTGTGCTTTGTGGTCTCTGAAGCAGGTAGTTATATATTAATTAGCCCCCCAGGTTAATATTCATATTGGAGTGAGTGGACTGGTGGTGTGAGCTAGGTGAAGCAAGGCCATGTCGATAGCTAGTTATATTTCCTATATTTTTGTTGTATGGCCCAGTGGGAAGAACATGACATTAATAGCTTCAAGGACCAAGAGTTCTATTCCCACCTATCCAGAAACTGTTTGCCCAGTTTATACTTTGAGGCACTGTGGATAACAAAATGCCAGATGTTTTTAAGGGAGATGTATTTAATAAGTTGTCCTAACAAGACTTATGCCTCCCCTCCTGAAAGCTGTATACAGACCACCTTGTCTAGAATTGAGTGGCCTGGTGGTGCTCAGAGTAATTGAAAATATATATATTGACAGTCCCATTAAATTGATCAGCTGTGGTTTGTCTGGAAATTTGATCTAGCAGTGGATGTCATTGAGAAGTGAGTGTAGCGTCACTGTTGAACGGCATGAGTAGATCTTGACAATTTGATCTAGCCTGTCTGTCTATTTATCTTTGATGACATGGGAATAAAGTATTGATATTTGTCGCAGGGTGAGGAGCTATATTTCTTTGATTTGGGCTGAAAAGGTTATAGACACCTGGTGCACAGCAAAGAGATGATACCTAGCGATTGCAAGCGTGCCCATTGTTTTCAGCTGAGTTCTCAGGAAATGAACAGGAAGTGTTTATTAGTAAGCCCTGGTTTCATATTGTCTTCCTCATCTGGCTGAGAAGGATGTGTTGCGTTGCTGAGTGTGTACCGAAGAAAAGAGGCCACAGCTCGCACAATTAATTGATATGAGGTCAAACCAAAAGTGAAGATGTACTTTCATTTCAATTAATTGTCAAAAAATATGTGGTTGTATAGCGTGAAGTCTGAAAATGAGATGCTCGACTACTGTAACACCACGGAGAACTTGAAATATGAACAACCACATCATTTGAGTAGTGCTTTGAATACTGTCTCGAGAACATGAAGCATTTTTTGTTTTCTTAAACTTTTGAAAAAGTAATGTTACTTATGTAACCTCAGTTGGGTTAAACTCTAGACTACACGGTCACGGTTCTCTGGTCAAATTTGACATGAATTGTGCTTACAAAACTTATAGAGGATTCGGGAGGAGTACAAAAAATCTTTGACTCGCTACAGAGCGCATAGTTAAAGTTTCCATGAGTTTCCAAGAGTTTCCATGCCTGGACTTGACAAAGTTTCGTTCTAGTTGAACTTATTTCATACAGTTCAAAACTCTTATGAATACATATTTCTTTATATGTATCAGATAATTCTGTTTACATGCCGTTGGCAATTGGTATCAGCCCCAAAGGTCCAGTTTGGAGCATTCTCAGTTATATTAGTTTTGATGAGATCACATAGCTAATATCTTATTAGACTGTAATAGACGTGTGTTGTTGTTTGTATGTTGTGGTACATTGTGACCTCTACATTCTGGGTCAGTGCCCCATGTAAATAAAAGGAGACATGGAGACCAATGTAAATAAAATATGTGGACTAAAGCAGAGATGTTTTCAGCAGACAAAAACCTCAACTTCAAAAAATTGCTCATTCTGATTGAGTTTACATGTTGCCCTTCCTCATAGCGATTCATAGGGTCATGTTATTTTGGTTAATGACATCAGAGGAGACCTTATTGTTGTTAGTCATACCCGACATTGTCTGCTATCTCAGACACTTCCCTATTAATTGTTATTGTTCCTCTTTGTCCATGACACTATCATGAGTAAAGAAATGGTCACAAACCTTTATTCTGAAGTTGACTGATGAGTCTGCAGAGTGAAGTGTAGACAATGCCAGGAACAACCTGTAACTTTGTATGTCAGTGTACCAAAAAAAGATTTTTCACACCTCTACCTCCTAAGATCATATGATCTTTTCCCATGATAACAATAATAGATCCCATAAGCACAGGGGTGTCTTTTTGTGAGGAGGAGGAGAGGTGACTGAGCAGGGAATATTTTGTGAGAACCACCATAAACTACCTTTATAGATTTGCTTTGTATCTGTGCGTCTTTGTTCAGTGGGCTCAGTTAGATTGGCGGGTCAGATTTGCCCTTTTGAGTTATTTAGGGCTCACTTTATGCTTCACACAGGGCCCAACAAATGCTTAGCTGTTTTTTAATCACTTCACTCGGTCATGCAAGGCAGATGCTGATTTTGCAGTGATTATGCATTGATTTTTACTAAGTTTATTTTAGATTATCACTCTCTGAAACCAGCTAGAAAGAGTAAATAAGAGGATGGTTTTTCTCTGTAGTACAAAGTTTTGCAGTTCAGAAACATTCATATCAGTGAAGAAATATATTTGACTCAAAAATTGACCTATTGACTAATATATGACCCGAAAAACGATGTATGCTACTGTGTGAAATCAGTAATGATAAAAGCGGAGGGGGAAAATGAGTAGGGGAGACAGGCTAGAAGGCTCTAGCCACAAATTCTTTTAGTAAATATGCATTCGTGTTTGACTTTGCAAACAGAGAAAAATGAATGCCTTATCTACCTGCACACAAGCAAACCCTGATACAGACATTAACCATCCTGTTATAGCATTTGGTAGAAGCAAACCGCTGCGAGAGCATTAAGAGAGAAGAGAGGTGAGGAATAGAGGAAAGGGATGTGAGAAGAGAGGATACTGGTCAAGGCATGGGAGAGGATATAGAGGGTGAGAGGGGCAGAGAGCTATTGGATGTGAAAAGATAGAAAATGCAGTGTACAGTTGAGGGAAATTGAGAGGAGAGGGAAGGAGTTGGGAGTAGGAAGGATGAGTGTTATTATTAGAAGTGGAAATCAGAAACACTAGAGAACACTTCCTGTGGTCCTGGAGGAAGATATGTCCTGGTTTACCACTAGTAGGGCCAAGTGAATTTCAAAGTGTCAAAATGTCCCTCCACTTCCTGTGCAAACCAGCGGTGTTAGAGTTACGAAAAGTCATGCAAGGAAACAGTAGATGCCATTATATTTACCCCTTTCTGTTGACGACTTGTTGGCCTTCTCTTACACTCCCCCAAATCAATTGGCCTTTCGAGGATTACACCAGGGGTATTATAGTTCATGTTTATTTTTTATGTAACTTTCCACATAAGGCAACTGGCCTCGGGGCAAAAATGCTCATAAAATGCCTGTCAAATTAAAAATGCCCACGACACTTAGGAAAATCTAAACCAAAAAACTTTTTTTTTGTTTTCACTTCAGTTTTTTTTTTTCATATATGTGAAAGTGACTACTATCCCCTGTGGGCCTCCATCGGTGATTGGTGATACGTTGCAAAAAACTGATATTTTTCAGACTACGCTCCTTTCCTGCGGGAAAAAAAAGTTCCTACAAACACAAGAGTGTCTTTCTGTGATTATTTGTGATAATACACTTTGATAAACTTTTATAATTCAATAAAACATTTTTAATATTTCCGATCCTACCTTCAAATCATATGTGTCACACCAAACTGATCACAAATATAACAAAGCCATAAGAGACATTTGATGAATTGATATTCTGGATAGACGTCTAGGCTACTATCCACTATCCATATCCACTATCTGTGGGACACCATATGTGATTCGTGACAGCCTATGACCAGTAGAAAATGTCTTTGATCATTTACGTGATGATATTATCATTTAAAATGAAACAAATGTAACTAGTACAGTCTGAGTGTTTATTTGCGGATATGCAACGGAAAATTTATTATTTTGCGACCCTTTTGATTTACCTGCATTCCTGTATGTATAAATAAATAAATAAATATGGGCTGATCTTACTGTCATAGAAATAGATGAACACAATGTGATTAACAAATAACACACAAAAACATTGACCTTTACATGTTTTTATTGAATATATTGTTCAAACATTAACAGCTCGTTTGCAGATTTGAAAATGCCAATAGTCAGTGTTGTGATTGGTTGTTAATTGTGTAGCCCAATAACCAACAAGATCAATCCCTCCCAGAGCAGTAATTGATGCCTCTGGGGTTTGCTGCTAGTGGTGTTCTCAAATATGTAGCATTATGTTTTGATAGAGTTTCAGGGTCATAGAATAAATTTCTCATTTTAGTGTTTGACTGAAAGGTTTAGGAAGCTCAAGCTAGATGGGCCTCTGACTGTCTGTCTGAATCTAATGCAAGTTTATTTTTAGCCCTTTATCACAAACAAGCCTCAAAGGACTTTACAGGCCTAACTAGGTCAGGCTGATAGACAGTCAGATTTATGACGCAATCAGTTATCAATCAATTATGACAAATAAGCTGTTAACAGAAGATGATCAGAACAAAAGCACATAAAAACAGAGTAAAAGGTAGAAGAGGACTGAAAGGATTTAACAGAGAGGAGGACATAGTGAGCCAACACAATCAGTCTAAGGTAACCTAACCTGGCCGGCACCACCAGTCTAAGACGCTCTAACAAGACACGCAATAATTCCCAGAAAACCTTTTTATAGAAGAAAAAAATGGAAGAAACCTTGGGTGGGGGAAGTCAAAGAGGCATCCCCCCCCAACCAGGATGGCTGGGCATGCAATAGATGCCATATAGCGCAGGCCATGTAGTTCAGTGTGTATAGTCCAGTCGAATGGTTCAATATCCTTATTCAGGCAGTGGCAGGTTGCACTGATGTGGTCAGGTCAAGAGGTCGCCCTAGGCTTAATACCTAGACTGAGTCTAAGCTAATGTAAGAAGACTGTGAACAATGCGCTGTCCATAAGCCATTTTAAGAGGAAGTTCAGCTGTTATGAAACTATTTATCAGCTGATCTCATTCTTGTCTGTGTGCCTGTCTGTATGTCTGTCTGTCTGTCTGTCTCTTCCAGGTGGTGTATTGAAACCTCAGTACACAGCGCTCTGAACCAGCGGCTAAAGCTTCACCTGGTATTCTATAGGACCAAGCTGTCTATGCCAGATTGCCAGTCTGTGTGACAGTGTACCAATGAAGGGGACCAGCATTTAGAGGAGAACAACTGGCCTGCCAAGCCCGATTTTGTCCATTTAACTATTAGCTCTCGTGTAGCTGAAGGTGTCTGCGAGTCGTGCTGACAGCAGGGCACTGTAATGGGGGACTGGTCATCCTGAGCATGAAGCTGGCTCAGCTTCCCAGCTACATGTAGCATGTTAGTGTGTGGCTAGCTAGCTACACATGGTGACAGATCAAGTCATTATCCTCCTCCCCTCCATCTTCACCCCTGGCCCCTACAGGGGGGTATATACTAGTTGGTAGCGGTGCCCCCTTCCCCATCCATCCATTCATTCATCCTTCCATTCATTCATTTATTCATTCATTCATCCATCCACCTCAACATCAACTGATAGCTAAGCGCCTAGTTATTGTTCCATATCCAACTCGTTCTCAGTCCTAGGTAGTGCCCAGACACTCCCAATCTTTAAATTCAACTCAGGTCTTCCCCAGTCCCGCGCAACTAACCTCAGCTCAGATCCTGTCCTCTCCCCCCAAGTCCAGCCCAATCTAGCCCAACATAGCATCTGGCAGTCAGGCCGGCAGGCAGCTGTTTTGGTGGTTGTGTGGGTTGCATGGAATCGGCTTAACCGTGGAGAGGCCAGGCTACCACAAACTGATGGACTTTGACAAGCGAGGAGCAGGGGGCGGAGGAGGAGGAGGAGGAGGTGGGGGGGGGGGGGAAGGGTGAGGCAGAAGAGGGGAAGAGGATGTCTGGGAAGACGGGGAGTCGATCGGGGCACGGTGGCCGGAGTGCCGGCTCCAACTCCGGGGTTCTGATGGTTGGACCGAACTTCCGGGTTGGAAAGAAGATTGGCTGTGGGAACTTTGGAGAACTGCGACTTGGCAAGAACCTTTACACCAACGAATATGTGGCCATCAAACTGGTAAACCGCCTCTTTCCTTATCTAGTTTGTAGCATTGTATTGTTGTTGCTTGCAGTTTCATTATTACAAGCGTTATTTTTTCAACAACAGTTGTTTAAGTAGGAAGTTGGGAAAGTTGCACTTGGACATCCCTGTCGAGGGGGGTATAAATCTGGTAAATCCAAAAAATTACTGTAACTGCCCAGTGTTCATTTCTGAGTTATAGGGCCCTGCTTAAGGGCTCCTTGTTGGTAGCGGCTGGGGGCTGGGGTAATATTTCTCATTAACTTCCACTGCCCAGATTGTTTTCTCCAATATTAACCGGCTACTACCCTTGTGAATATGTGATTCACAAACCCATAATAAGCAATTGAGGAATACAAAGCAGATTCTTATTTTCCTGCTGTTTCCCATTATTTCCTATTTTATTGTGTCTTTTACGCAACAAGAATTCCTCTTATCCAATCACATGCTGTGATAATGTCTGTTTCTTTTTTCAGGAGCCAATCAAGTCTCGGGCACCGCAGCTCCACTTGGAATATCGCTTCTACAAACAGCTTGGGAGTTCAGGTGAGAACCGACGTCTCTGACCTCAGGCTGGCTACTGTCTGGTTAAGTTTCACAGAAGCAAACATCTCAGGGCGTGAACAGGGCGTTTACCTGCAAATCGGCTTCAACAGGCACGCACATCCAATTTACGAACGTTTGGCATTCATCAAATATACACCTGTTCTACGCACAAATCGAGATTTCTCGCACGTTTCATGAATCCCACGTTGGTATTTTCTTACGCACATAAATACGACAAATTTACGAATCATTTACGGAAACTTTCGTGAATGAGGCCCAATGTCTCAAAATAAATGTGGTGATGATTTATTGAAATGCCACATGTAGCACCGTTAATTCACGTGTGTATGTGTGTATGCATTTATTTACCCGCATGCCTTTGTTGATAAATGCGTATGCCTGTGCCCATCTCTCTTTCTCTTTCTCGCTCTATCTATCTGTCCATCCAGAGGGTGTACCCCAGGTGTTTTACTTTGGACCATGCGGCAAATACAACGCCATGGTTCTGGAGCTACTGGGGCCCAGCTTAGAAGATCTGTTTGACCTCTGTGACAGGACCTTCTCTCTGAAGACTGTACTCATGATAGCCATACAACTGGTAAGACAGACACACTGACACGTGAGCTTCCAAAAATGAGCGTGACTTACTTACTAGTTTTTTAAAATATTGTTTGTTGTTGACTTTATTTCTGTGTTGCGCTCGTTTCACACAGCCCTGATGTATCGATGCGTTCTTATCAACATTGTTTATTGTTGTGAATTTGTCGTTTTCCATTTTTCCCTCCCTTTAGATCACCCGTATGGAGTTTGTCCACACAAGGAGTCTGATCTATCGAGACGTGAAGCCCGAGAACTTCCTGGTGGGCCGACCCGGTTCTAAACGCCAACACACCATCCACATCATAGACTTTGGCCTCGCTAAGGAATACATAGACCCAGAGACCAAGAAGCACATCCCATACCGAGAACACAAGAGTCTGACTGGAACCGCTAGATATATGAGCATCAATACGCATCTGGGGAAAGGTGAGATATTCATTCATGGTACATCCACTCACAAACACGCACACATCTACCCAGCAGCCCACCCAAAAGTCAAAGACCTCTCTGTGCATAAATAAGATCAGGTACATTGCCATAAGCTAAGCCATTAGCCTGTTACAGTGGTTGGATTTGTTATGTGATGTGGGTGAAATTGAAAATGAAATTAATTTAATGCTCTATTGCCCTTTATTATGGTCCTTTGAGAAGTATAAATTACTTCCATTACTTTACATTTCTTTTGGTTAGATGATGATAAAAGAAGTGAGATGTTTCCAAAGAAGTAGATGTGGTGAACTCTTTTCATAATTTGTATGTCTGATTCTGATACTTTAGTAGTATGTTTACGCACACAGTTGCAGTGTGATATATGGATGTAGTATCCATAGTGTAAGTGTGTATATATATATATACTTGCATACAATACATCCCTGGGAATAGGCACAGAGAGAGATGGACAGAAAGAGAAGGACTAACTTGAATATGCAGACACACTGCCAGTACCAATGTATGGGACATGCAAGCATGTATTCAGGCCAATAACTCTGATCTGGTGACTAGCAGCTAGTATAGTCTGTCAAACGCACGAGAATATTGATTGGTGATGTCATGTAAGCGCCTCTCCTTTTCCTGATTGGAATCAATAGATAGAGATGAACAAAATAAAGCCAAAGTCGCATTGACATTGGACTTGGGACAGAGTGTCCTATTGATTGGTGATGTCATTTAAACCCCTCCACCCCTTTCCTGACTGTCTGTTTTTCAGTTGTTTATTTTTATTCATCCTGAAATCACATTGAGATGTGTGACAGCGCATTGGACTCAGGAAAGAGATTTTCCTGTCCATTGGTGATTTCATTTAAGCTCCTCCCCCTTTCCTGATTGGCTGTTTTTTGATCAGCTACAGTCACGCTTGAAAGATTGTGAACCCTACAGGTGGTGGACATTATTTAATATATTATAAATAAATTACCATATAAAATCCTTATCTAACTTTCAAATCTTAATGAGGACATCACAAATAAAGTACATAAATATGATATACTTTCATTATTTATTTCACAAAACGTGTGCAAAAATATGTCTCTGTGAGGTTTGAGGTCTCACATGAACAGACGCTTTCAGGTCCTGACAACACCCCGTTGGTTTAGGTCAGGACTTTGACTTGAACAATCCAAAACACTAAACTTCTTCCTGAGTTATTCTTTGGTATATTTGTTTGAATGTTTAGGATCATCATCTTGTTGAACAGCCACTTTCAGCCCAGCTTCAGCTCTCAGACTGATGGCCTGACGTTCTGTTCATGAATTGTCTGGTTTCCCTCAGAATTCATTGTTCCCTTAATGATGTCCAGGTCCAGAGGAAGAAAAACAACCCCAGACCATGACACAAATGCCCTTCAAACTATTTTCATTTTACTACATGCACAATTTCCTCTAAAGACATATATAATTGGTGAATATAGATCCTTTATTTCAGTTATTAGTTAAGGCCTATTTTGATTAAATAAGGATTGCATGTTAAAAACACTACAAAAGGGTTTCACAAACATTCAATCATGACTGTAATCAATTTGTTTTGAAACCACATTGTGTGTAACTGCTCATTGGGCTTCTATTCATCTCTACCTCAAACCAAAGTCTAGTATACACGTGTGCCACCTACTGCACTCAAAGGCATTTGCCAAGAAATGGAAACAAAAGGGTGAACGCACACATCAAAACAGCGGGGAGGTGTGGTTGGTTTCATAGAGCCAAGTAGGTCGCAGCTTATGAATTACATGCTCGTTTTTTTTTTGCATATGCATCACATATGTACTTATTGAGAACAGGAAGGAAGACTGAGGAAGGATGACTTTTTCCACCGTTCAGTAGACTGACTACCTGTGTTCTTTGCATCACTTCACTCACAAAAGTGCACTCTCAGGTGTACTCCTTGTTCCTTGTATTAAATGAAATGTGATACTGTGGTATAATTCAAGAATAATGCATAAACACCCAGTCTTCATTTTCTTCTTCCTTTCTGCCATTTCAGAGCAAAGCAGGCGGGATGACCTGGAGGCTCTAGGTCACATGTTCATGTACTTTCTGCGGGGCAGCCTACCCTGGCAAGGACTCAAGGTGAGGTGTTACATCTTACATCTTTGGTATGTAAGATGCAATGTGTTTTTTTAAACTAATTGTGGATGAATCACATGTGATGAATAAATGTCTTTCCATCAGGCCGACACTCTGAAGGAGCGTTATCAGAAAATAGGAGACACAAAGAGAGACACGGCAATAGAGGTCCTCTGTGAGAGCTTCCCAGGTCTGTATACATAGCTCAGCTAGCAATGCTCAGTGTGTTGATGTTAATGTTAATGTTAGCTGAAGTTGTAACAAGTAGTTAACTTTACTCGCGCAATTGATGCTTGCTCTAAAAAATAACGCTTCTCATTGGTTGCAATGTTGCGTTTGTCCAGCAGATGTCGCAGATAGACTGTGATCAACATGGCTTTAGACTTGATGGGGGTTTTTTTTAGGGTTTGCGGGGAATCCCTGAGTGTCCTGAGTGTTTGCTTTGCTAACATTTAGGCTACTAAGTGCTTTTGTGTTGATGAGTGTGTCCTGGTAACAACCATGTAAGCCTCTCTTGTCATGTGCGACTCTATGTGCCTGTGTGTATGTAACAGAAGAGATGGCCACCTACCTGCGGTACGTGCGTCGGCTGGACTTCTTCGAGAAGCCGGACTACGACTATCTGAGGAAGCTCTTCACAGACCTCTTCGACAGGAACGGATACATCTTCGACTACCAGTATGACTGGACTGGAAAGCCACTGGTGAGTGTGGAGTAGGTGTGGAAGGGTTAAGCGTACATCTTTGATTAACAACATGACAGTAAATGAGCTTGCATGACGTTAGAGACGTATAGAATTCGGGCCCCAGAACACAGTGTTTACCTGTGACCCACTTCCTGTCTCTCAGCCCACTGACCTCACTTCCTGTGTGTTTAGCCTACACCTATTGGTCCAGTGGCCAGTGAGACTCCACTTCAGACCAGCAGCCGAGAGAAGGCACCGCAGCAGACCAAAAACCAGGTATACCCCACACACTGAACAAAGATGGACCGAATGCGTACACGTGCACACACGTGCTCCCATATAGCACACGCACACATAATGTATCCACACTCACAAGCAGAACACACACACATCCGTCCATGTTTTCCAGCTTTTTCTGGAGGCTCATTAGAACCTACTAGACCCCAGGCTTCAGACATTTCAAGTTGAGGGAAAGCCGTAAACAGACCACCTCTTCCCCCTTTTGCATGGGGCTTCCACATGCACACTCTCCCGTCCACTCTTACTGTATGTGCGCACTTATGTGCACACCCGCCTGTTGCTCCTCCACCAAATACTGACTCTGAACTCACTCTTTATTTTCTGTTTCCTTTCACTCCTTCCTCTTCTGTTTCCTCCTGCTCGCTCCTCACCTCTCCTCACCCTGCCACTCCTCATGTTTCTCCCATTGAATTCTCCTCTGCCGTTCCTCCCCCCGCGTGCCCCGCCCCCCTCTTCCTCCTCGCCATACCTCTTTTCTCCCCACATTCCTCCCTCTTATTCTCTTCTCACCCTCCAATCTTCTCTTTTTCCACCTTGTCCTTTCTCCTCAACCCTCCTCACCTTCCTCGCCCTTCCTCTCTCTACCTCCACCTCCCTCCCTATTTCTCCTCCAATCGGCTTCCCGTCTCCTCTAGTCTCCAGAGGGGAAAGGCAGTGAGTCCCAGCCCACTCCAGTGACCAATCGAGAGCTGCTGGGCTCCCATCTCACTGCTGATAGGCTGGGAGGGTCTGTCCAGGTACTGGGAGGGAGGGTTAGGTCTGCCGGCTTCCTTTCTGTCCTATCTGTCTATCTGTCTGCCTGCATGACCTTCTCTGTCTCTGCAGCAGGAAGTAGACTGTCATCACACTTTAACTAATAGAAAATCTGTTGACATGGGAAGATTGTCATGTTAAACCTATTTGTTAATTAATCCAAGGAAGGTTTGCTGAGCATATATGTTCATGATGATGTCAACTGCATTTTTTTGTGAGCTGACCAATCACAAAGAAGAACAGGCAGGGTTTCACACTATGTAGGCAGATGATAGTTTAACAACAACAACAACCAGTAGCAGTAGTAAAGTTGGTGTTAGCTGTCCTGATCATAAAGAGTCAGTATGGAGCACATATGGCTGTGCACATGCAAGTACTGTTTGCTGATAGTGGCAGTTACCTGCTGCATACATGTCCTTCTTTGCTTGTGTGTCTGTCTCTATAAGTAGTCCCCTCACCTGTCTGCCCCCTTGGCCTTACAATAGGAATGCTGAGATATGGGGGGAGTGTGATGGGGAGGAGAAATGTTTGTGGGGAACACAATGGAGTAGGGGAGGTTGAGGTGTGTATTTTGTAGCAGGGAGAATGAATACATTGGCATATTGGGGTGAGAACCTCTGGTGGTTAAATTGGTGAAGTGCTTGGCAGACTAGAGGAATCCAGAAGCCACAGTGAGAATGAATCGGCGTGTATCTGGTACCAGAGCTGTGAAAGAGTCATCAAAAATATTCAGGCCCCAATAATTCTCAGTGATTCGTATTAGAAGCTTTGAGCTGATGTGGCCAAGAGCCAAAAACAGTTTCAGCCAGTAAACAGAGCTGCGGCTAAATGTCCACCAAGTAATGACTGAATCACTGGAGGCTTCAAAAGCGTTCCCTGCAGTGTCACAACCCTGATAGATGCAAGGCTTTGGCACTAACGTCCCACCCTGACTGGACACCGGCCCTCTCACCACTCATCCCTCTCTTCTCCCATGTCCCGCCTCCAGGTGATGAGTTCGACCAATGGGGAGCTGAACACAGATGACCCCACTGCAGGACACTCCAACGCACCGATCACAGCCAACGCCGAGGTGGAAGTGGCTGATGAGACCAAGTAAGAACATAAAGACACACCTGCAAATAAAAGTAGGATATATTCCACTTGACACACAACGTGGATACGAGTTCAGACATAATCAGCCGTTTCTCCTGACACTAAATTGACAATAAACGCAGGCAAAATTGCCTCTTGAAAAGTTAATTATCTGTGTTGCATCACTGCAGTTTGCAAATGGCTTTTTAGACTATGTGTTCAAAATAGAAGTAATTGAGTGACCTTCCTACAAATACCCAGACAGGGAAAGTCAGGGAATATGATCAATTCTCTGGCAAAGTCAGGGAATATCAGCGAATTTTACTTAGTAGTTAAGGAAAAGTCATGGAATTTTACATCGGGGCCATGGTGGGAAACCTCTTGGTGGTTAACTGTATAGGGCAGAGCTGCTGATACTTATCATTCAGAGTCAGGAAGTCTCATTGTAATATGGTTTTGTAAAACTTACATTCAAGCATGTCTTATTATTGAAAATGACATTTTCTCCTGATCAGAAAGTGGGGGCATACGATTGTTCACACTGATTTGAAATTGGGGATGCACTTGCTGCATTGCTCATTTTGTGTGTGTGTGTGTGTGTGTGTGTGTGTGTGTGTGTGTGTGTGTGTGTGTGTGTGTGTGTGTGTGTGTGTGTGTGTGTGTCAGGTGCTGCTGTTTCTTCAAGAGGAGGAAGAGGAAAGCTGTCCAGAGACACAAGTGAAGATGAGAGAAAACACACTGCTCTCTTCCTCCCCCCTCCCCCTCTCTTCTTCTCAACCCCCCCTCGGCCATTTGCATAACACCCTCTCTCTCTCTTCCCTCCTCTCTGTCCCATTCACCCTCCTCTACTGTTGGAGGTGTTATAGTCTGCCGATGGGGTGGCTGGACGACCAGACAGCAGAATGCGTTGCTGTCTGATCTACTGGTATCTACTGGTCTGGACTGGACTACCAGAAGCCTGCAGGAGGGCGGCGGGGCAGCCAGACAGCAGTATGTGTTTGCTAACGGACCTTAAAGTGTGGACTAGCTGTACTAGCGGTGGACAGACTCTTGCGTATTTATGGTTCTGACATGAAACTGAACTGGATCAAGTCAAACTGCAGTGGGAAAGAACTGACCACAACTGGCAGACTGGCCGGTTTCCTGGTTGTTTTGCTGACTGACTGGTTCATTAGGCGGACAGAGGAGTGAGTGACAGAGGCAATACAGAAGGGACGACCGCAAGAGCACGGGGAATGGAGACTGTTCGACCACACATGCACATACATGTAAACAGATGTGTATACACACACAGACACACACACACACGTACGAACACGCCGAACATTTTCTGGAGCTCATCGTAAAGAGACTTGACTACGGACAAAAGGATGCAGCTCCTGCACATAGTCTGAGGTTTTTATTCCCTGGGATCAAAGGAAATAAACTGGGAGCGTCTCTGTCTATTTCCTGCAATGGAACAGGCTGAGTGTATTTCCTGGAGTCACATTCACCCTGAGAGAAAAAATATCTCACACCTACCAGAATCAAAAGTTAGAAAAAAAATGTCAATGTAAATACTCTATTCTTTTTCCCCCCCTCCGTTTTATTTTGTAACTAAAAAAAAAAAGACAGGTCTACAGTTTGGAACCTTTGTTTCTTTCCGCTGTCTTTTTGAGTTGTTCGAAAGGTTTGTGTTTTTAGTAGCTTCTAGCGTGTTCTGCAAAATTGGGTTAATTTTTTTAATAACTTGTATTTTTAATTTTCCGTTTTGTTTTGTTTGTCCTCTTTCTCTCTGGGTCGGAGGATGCACAGTCAGCCAGATAACTCCATTAAAAACAACCAAACAAAAAGAAAAACTTCTTTTTTTTATTTATTTACTTGATCAGCACTGCAACAATCTATCATGCATACAGCTCAGGACATGTTGGTCTGGGTGGAGAGGAAGCATGATGCTGCATTAGGAAGGAAATTGATAAAATCTTCACTTCATCATTTCACTGGAATTCTGACACATAAAATGTGGATGACACAATGAGCACAATTGGTGCAACACTAGAAACAGATGAATAGAATAAAGTGCAGATTTAACAATTTATTTCACTAGATCATTTTAATTAAATTTCCTCCAGAGACCAATGATATGATCGATGATCCATTGTTTTCAAAAGTGCCACTTAAATGAAATACAGCAAGGTGCCAGTACCTCAGTTTACTACATTGTTGGAAGCAGAAAACTGTGTGGAGCTCGAGTATCAAATGTATCCTCTGTGAACTACAAACAATATTAAGTGTTGCAATTTACTCTCATAGGGAAAGATATTCCAAATTGCTTCCTAGAGATATTGTGGTGAGTAGAATTGCTGGCTTACAAAACAGGTCACATGTTGGAGAAAACTGTCAGATCAATTCTCATTTTCTCCTCTGCCCACAATTTTTTGAAACATTTTTGTTCAGTGCTGAAAAAGAAAATATGTGGAGTGCCGCATCCACATGTATCACAGGCCGAATTCCAGCTGCGGCCAGGTGAATGGAGGGTGGATGCTGATACGAGTCTGACGGCAGCAGACCAGGTAAGTTGTAAGGCAGATAGGTCACTAGATCAGCCACTAGACGATCACTTTGTAGGGGCAGGAGAACAAGCTGAATCTCCCCATCAGCAGCCTGAAGGAGGATGTCATGTAAAAAAAATATAAGAAAATAAAATAAAATCTTGCAGTACAGGTTGTAACCCTGTTGTCTCACCTGGTAGGAAGATTATATCATCGCAACCAGCCGGGATTGGAGGGTAGATGTTTTTCCTATAAGAAAGTCTGCACAATATGTAGAATGGAAGTATGGGAACTTAATATATTATGCTGCCTGTTCCATTTGGAGCCTGGAAATGAGCTTATGCTGTCTAGTTGGCATTTGAGTAGCCAGAGTTACTGCTAACTTACTTACTTAACTTACCAGTAACTACTGCCCACAAGCTGGTTGGCAGCATTTTGGAACATGGAATCTCATAGTGCCTACTCGGGACAATGTTTTAAAAAAAAAAAGTAAAGACAAAGAACATGGTGTAGGTGAGTGATTCGCTCAACATTATTTCTTGGAGTGGAGAGACTTAATGAAATTCTTTGAAAACAGCACTATTATATTTTAATATAAAATGCGTGTCATGTCAAAATATATAAATAAACCTTTCATGTGTCAAAAGTTGCTTTTTCCTTTCTAGTTGCCGCAAAGGCTGCTATTGATAGATATCCATATTTTAATATATAACTATTATGCTTTTCACACTACACTTAACCCCGGGCTAATGTCTTTCTTAACCCTGGGTTAAGGACGCATTTAACCCCGGGCTAAGCAGCGTTTCACACTTGCATTTTTGAAAGAGGGTTAACCCTGGGTTAACAAACCCTGCTACGAAGCAGGGTTAGCACCGCTTTTGTGGTGCTATCCCCGAAACGCGGTGCTAAGAACAATAGTGTGAAACATTGTGGGGTTAGAATGTAACGGGTTAGAATGTAACAGGTTAGAATGTAACAGGGGTTAGAATGTAACGGGTTAGAATGTAACAGGGGTTAGAATGTAACAGGTTAGAATGTAACAGGGGTTAGAATGTAACGGGTTAGAATGTAACGGGTTAGAATGTAACGGGTTAGAATGTAACAGGTTAGAATGTAACAGGGGTTAGAATGTAACGGGTTAGAATGTAACAGGGGTTAGAATGTAACGGGTTAGAATGTAACGGGTTAGAATGTAACAGGTTAGAATGTAACGGGTTAGAATGTAACGGGTTAGAATGTAACAGCGAGTTAAACATTAGCATTAAACGTTAACCTGGGGTCTACAAGCTTACAGTGTGAAATCCTGAACACTGAATACCCGGGGTCAATTGTTAGCCCAGGGTTAAAGAAAACTAGTGTGAAACGTGAGATAAATTAACCCAGGGCTATTATAACCCTGGGCTAACATATTCAAGTGTGAAAAGCCTATATATTAGGCAAAAAAACGGAATTGAGTGTGGAATGACTCTCTCTCGCTTCTTCCCCTTCCCCTCTGCCGCAGTTTAAACATACAGTATAACACCTTTGGCTGCCAAGTCACTGAGTCGTCACGCGAGGGCTGGCACCCGCGAGGTTCCCGCTATTGGCTGAGAGGCGAAAAACTTTTTCCTATTGGTCCGCTCGTCAGGTTTTTAATGGTACGTCATCAATACCGGTCATTGTTTTCATCTGTTGGGTTTTTTAATCGCTGAAGATGCCACGGCTTTAACCGCTAAAGATGCAGCTGTGCGGGACTTTTGCTACCGGAAAACACCCTCGTTCACATGCTTTACATTAGACGTTGCTGCTCGTTGCTAAATGTATATTAGGTAGCTGCGGGCAATTCCAATTGTAACAAGGTTTCTCCTTTATGTTTTAATATACCTCGTTTTTGAGCAACGTAGCCAAGGTTGGAATGGGACTAACTGCTACCGGCGGAAACGCTCGCTCATTTTTATAATTTGATTCCCTAAGAGTCGGCAGTTTGAAGTCACGTAAGGGAAGAAAAGCGGTGAAAAAAGCAATGTGTTACCAGTCTGTCTATTATGTGTTTCGGTTGTCAGTGAATCCCTGATGCTCCTCCTGTCTTCGGCTTGTCTCTCCTCTATCACCTGACTGCTGGGAGGAAACTGACTTGTCATTTACAACTCCTGCCATGGAAGGGACTCACTTCTTTCCTATGACAGGGACAACATGATGACACTGTTGTTTTTACTTTACGAGCTCAGTTCCAGTCTCACCAAACGGACAAACAAGGGGGCAAAAACACACAGATAGATGTAGATGTCAAGAAAAGGGAAGCGAAAGTCTGTTTTACGTAGTTAAACTTGACGTGAAATAATTCAAGCTCGAAACAGATTTCCTCTCTGGAGAGCCGTAATGTCAGATGCAGGGACGTCTCTGCCCGTCTTCGGGATTTTCAGCTATGCGGTGGGACACTTTCTCAACGATCTGTGTGCCTCGATGTGGTTCACATACTTGCTGGTTTTCTACCATTCAGTGCTGGGATTCAAGAACACATATGCAGGTCAGTTTTAGAGACTGTATCATTCTATCATATCCTCTGAAGTTTGATCAACCTCATACCTTCTAATTCCTAGGGATTTATTTCTATAGTCGGGCATGATTTGTAAAGATTGAATAAAGGGATGATCACGGGCAGGTTGCTTTACCTTACAGTGTTACTCAAATCAAATATAATTAATGAGGCAGGAAGAAAAAGCTATGATAAACTTTAGAAGGATATCATATAAATATACACAGCAAAACGTAAAAAAAAAAAGTGTAAAAGTGTAGGAATATTATAGTGATACCATAGGAGATAAACAATTTAAAGTCATTGAGTACCACAGACACACTAAGTCTCTAGGAATATTATGGCGATTTGTCTTTCAGGGATAGTTAATGTCTACCTGTGCTGCAAATGTGCTGATGGCTTTCTTCCCTATCAGTTTCTACCCAGGGATGATTGAAGTGTGTTGATGTGGTTTGTGAACGTCTCCCTATGGTGTAGGTGTGTTGTTGCTGGTAGGCCAGATAGCTGACGGTGTCTGCACTCCTCTCATCGGCTATGAGTCTGACAGAACCCCTGGCTGTGGAAACTATGGCAAGAGGAAGACATGGCACCTAGTGGGTAAGTCAGATAGATAGATAGATAGATAGATAGATAGATAGATAGATAGATAGATAGATAGTTTAAGCAAACATGTTAGCGGGTGAGATTGGTATGAATGTATGGTAGATAAGAGAATACAAAAGACATTTGTAAATGTAGTCTCTCATGCTGGACCTAAGTGAGTTCATTAAAGGTGATATGAACAGCATTTTTAAACATCAATATATAATTGTCAAATTTATTGTGATATGGTATAATGACCATAAACAAATGAGACCATGGTGGAGACGACTGGTAGCCTCTCTCACACCAGTGGTATTGTTAGTGTTTCACGTGATGTCATAATGATGGTTATTCCCACCTTCCCACTGGGAAAAACTGTTCACGACAGGTCCCTAGTGGCAAATACAAGTAGGTGAATTGGGATTCTTGTGATAGACCCCCATCTATCCCACTTGACCTTCCGAATTGCAGAAGTAACTACAAAATGTAAACAAACGTGGAGAAAACCAAGACATTTTAAAAAGATGAAATTAATTACCATCAACATACTGACAAAAGTAGTCACTATAGAAGCCTGACATATGTTTTTTTCTATAGTTTAGCTTACCATCTTCATTTCCTTTGCTCTTCGAGGTATTTAAGGTTTCGAAAAATGCTGGTTGATAGTAATGATGAAAAGCGACATCACAAACATCGACCTACTGACCGCCATCTTGAATGTGGGCGTTTCCAACAATTTCCTTAAATGCCTGAATGCTTCCAAGTTGTAGTGACTGCGGCATTAGTCATTACTGAGGAGGATACACGTGTTGGAAGTGATTTTTCCACTGGCCTTTCACTCCTTCCACCATCTGCCAGCAACTCTGAAAGCTTTAGCTCCGTTAGCGCGGGAAGAACAGCGCCCCCTTCCTGTTTTGTGCCAATTCAGACTTCTCTTTCCATTGTCAAAACATGTCACTTCCTCTAATAATATCCTCATCCTCATCCACGAGTATCCTGACAAACCAGCTGAGCTGTCTGCCACTCGTTTGACTTACACAAGCTACCTGACTGCACCTGAGATGCATTTACACTTTGATGTTAAATGGTATCATGAAGGATATACATGTAGCAGTTTTTTATTCGGTTGCTGTTGTGGGCTATGCTCTAGTCTGCTGACGAGTTAGCAAACATTTTTATTGATCCAATTTAGGTCAGACGATATTTTACAATACTACAATGTTATACACCAACCTGTTGCAGCAACAGGTTTATCTTGATCTAGGATGGTGCTAATCAGAGTTTAGTAAAACTAGGTTTAAAATGTGTAAATCTAGATTTAATATTAATCAGAGCTGTGTTTCCCAATTTAAATCTAATCCTAGTTTAGTGAATTTAAGTATAATGATTTAAACCTAAATTTATATAGTTTAAGGTTTAACGCTAATTAACAAAAAACAAACACCTTTCTGTTAAGCTCCGTTGAGGTAGTCCAACCACCTTCCAGGAGAGTTTCCCTCTGTCTTGCTTACTGTATTACTGCTTACTGTTTTCCACCACAAGCTTGTGCAGCAGAGGCTCTTCAGCTCTCTGGTGCTAACAAGAGCTTGTCCCCAGAAGCCATTTCAATAGTGACTGAGGCCATTGCGACCTTAAAACGGTGCTACCTACATTTGACCAGCATGTGAGCTGTCCGACCAGGGCTAACAGGAGTCTTGATCACTGTTACTCTACTATGAAGGGAGCATACAGGCCCAATCCACAGCCTCACTTTGGGAAATCTTACTACCTGTCTATAGGCAGAAAATGGAGAGTCTACAGAAAATGAACTCCAACTGGTCAATTTTTAACAACCCCATGAATGAATTTACTGAATCAGTCGCCGCTTTGAATCTCACTCAGAGCCACACCATATAGCAGAGAGCTCTCGCAATGACATTGCTCTGCAGTTGACCAGGGTATTTAACAGGGATGTGATTTTTCCGGATTAATCTGGAATTCCGGATTTTCCAACCTGAAAATGTGACCCACGTGAATCATGCAGATCCACTAAAAACAAATTGAGGCGGGGGGGTGCGTTATGAGCTGCCCAAGTGAAATGGAGAGGATTTTAGGACATCTATAAACTGAAGTGCGTGAAGATTTTTTTTTTCATTTCCAAGTATCCACGAGGATGTTTGTTAGCGTTCAGCTCAGCTCAAGCTCAACATGCCCAATTCCACACCTGGTACCCCAGTCGCGCTCGTGCGTCAGTACATCATCACTTGACAAGAACATCGCCGTTTCGGATCGGATAATTCAGCTATGTCAAGATTAATCCTTGTGATATGTCTAAAATACAGGTCTACTTTGACTTTGTTGTCGAATGATCAATCGGATGATAAGTTATTGATTGATTTTCACTTATCGCAGGGTCCCATGGCTTGCCATGATGCTTGTTATTTCACTGTTTTTATGTAGCTAAATTACTAGTGTTTTGCGTATCTGCAATTTTAGCTTGCTAAATTAATAAACTGTCTCACGAAGCGAGATTAGTGGGTTAGCGAGATAACTTTGAATTCCGGTATTTTTTATAACTTGGGGAATTCCGGTATTTTTAAACCTGGGCTCTATGTGTACAAATTTGTCATTTATACCGCAAAATACCTACAAAAAGTTTTGGAATTGCTCCGGTAGATCGCCTCAGTTGGCAGGGGGGGACGGGTTGCTATGGCTGCAACGTAATCTGTTGTGGCAAGTGCGCCGCTCAAAGTACGTCCAGTAAAAGTGCTTGTTTTTGCCACTGACAGGCTCAGATTGTTATTCGTGTGTCTGACAACATTACGGAAAGGATCGCTACAGAGATAGACCTCTTTTTAACCAGAAACCTTTGTTTAACCTCTTCATGCAACAACTCACCTCATCTTTCAGATTTCAGAGTGAGACTTCTCCTTGATCAAGACTTCTGTTTCTGGTTAAAAAAAGGTCTATCTCTGTAGCGATCCTGTCAGACACTTCCAATAACAATCTGAGCCTGGCAGTGGCAAAAACAAGCACTTTTACTGGACGTACTTTGAGCGGAGTTTTTTTTTGGGTGTTGGGGGGGTGTATGGGTGACGGACGAATCTCCTTAAAGCCCCAGGAAACTTGGCTTGAAATAGTAAAAATGAATATATGATATCAAAGTTTAGTGTCTAATTAAGCATCCACAAAAATCTGAGTGAAAATAAACGTTCAGAAATATTACAAAACCTAGTTCAAATGAGTGGGGGGTTCAGAACAGTGGGGTTGAATTGGGTGTGGTATTTTCTGAGATTTATGAGGCAGAGAATTCATTAATCCAATCATTAAAAAATGCACTTCAGTTGTCCCTCCCCCAACAGGTGCAACAGCTTGATAGTTTGACATGGGCGGAGCTATCAATTGTGTCAGGATGTCAATCAAATCCTGATCTGACACGCCTACACAGTCCTGAGAAATGGTCTAAACCAGGGGTGTCAAACCATGTGCCATGGAGGGCCGAGAGTATGCAGGTTTTCGTTCCAACCCAAGAATACAGCAGGTGATTTCACTGATTACCACACCTTCAACCAGAGAGGAGGGACTAATCAGTGAAATCACCTGGTGTAGTGTTCGGTTGGAATGAAAACCTGCATACTCTCGGCCCTCCATGGCACATGGTTTGACACCCCTGGTCTTCAACCCTGGTCCTTGAGACCCACAGCCCTGCTGGTTTTCCTTCCTACCAGGTAGTTAATTAGATTCAGCCCCTGATGAGACGGCTGGAATGAAAACCAGCAGGGCTGTGGGTCCCGAGGACCAGGGTTGAAGACCTAGGCTCTAAACAGCTAAATGAGCTGTTTTTGAACTAGGTTTTCTAATATTTCTGAAAGTTTATTTTCACTCAGATTTTTGTGGATGCTTAATTAGACACTAAACTTTGATATCATATATTCATTTTTACTATTTCAAGCCAAGTTTCCTGGGGCTTTAACGATTCCTACAGTTTATTTCTGTCAGCTCATATAAGTGAACTGCATTGAGCAAAAAAATTCTACTCAACTGTCAGGACCTGCTCTTAAGCAACAGCAGAGCAGACAATCTGCTTCCTGTTTACACTGGCACGCGCATGCCCAGTGTAGGTGAATGGTTACGTGATATGCGTTTTCCAAAGTATGTATCTCTGCATAGCATGGACGGAGATAATTTATGAACCGGTGCTAAAACACTTCTGTGGACGGAGATCCTTTTAGTTTCAAAACGAAAACGTATTAGTGTGGCTGTAGCCTGATACAGCAGCAAACGCTTGTCTGTGAACACACCACTCTCTCCCTGCACCGTATGGCTCATTTTGAGTGAGTGGCGAGATCACCTGAGGTAAGGACATTCGCTTTTTTCAGTTGGCTGACTATTTTATATGGTTTTGACTAATATCATTAGCTCTGTAGGTTATGTATGTTATGTCTTTTTAGCTAACGTTATTGTACTCCGTGTCAGAGCAGCTTCTCGTATGCTAGATTTCCATTAATAAACTTGACGGATCCCATTCATTTATTAATAAAAGAGTGCTATCTAGTGGTGGATGAGGCCAGGTTACCCTAACAAAAAAACTGTCATAGTAGTTTGATGGTAATTTTAGTTTTACCATGGTAAAAAAATTATTGTATACATAATTTACCATGGTACAGGCCCTATTTAAACATTGTTGATGTTGACTAGTACAGGCCATAATTTCACTGATAGCTTTAGAATTGAGAAACACTGTGCTGCATCCATGAAACCTTAAAGGGGAATTCCGCTATTTTTAAACCTCTGGCTCTATATGTACATATTTGTCATTTATACCCCAAAATAGGTACAAAAAGTTTTGGAATTGCCGGGCATCACCTCAGCTGGCAGTTGTGAAACGGGCTGCTATGGCTGCAGCGTAATCCGTTGGGGCAACTGCGCCCGATGAAAGTACGCCAGGCATAAAGAGTAAAGTGTGACAGTGTTTGATTTAGTAAGACCTCACTTAGGCAGCCTGAGGGCTTTTGTGTTAAAGCTCAGACACCTTGGACTGTGACGGCTGTTGGATTTTTTTTTTCTGGTACAAGAGACTTTACTTTCTGAGATGTCTCAAAACATTTGTTTTATCTTCCAAAGCTTGGGTTAATTTTGATTAGCAGGGATGGGATTCTCTCTATTGCACCCCCACTGTGTGATTCAGACTAATAAGACGGGTGTATTTTTATTTAAAAATCATGCCTTATGCAGCTTTAATTCTCTAGTAATTTCATGCATGTTTGGGGTGCCTTGTGTGTGTGTGTGTGTGTGTGTGTGTGTGTGTGTGTGTGTGTGTGTGTGTGTGTGTGTGTGTGTGTGTGTGTGTGTGTGTGTGTGTGTGTGTGTGTGTGTGTGTGTGTGTGATATCCAGGTACAGTGAGTGTGCTGCTGTCCTTTGCCTTCATCTTCAACCAGTGTCTGGGCTGTGATTCCCTCACCCCACAGTGGGCCAGTTTGACCTATTTCATCCCGTTCATCGTCATCTTCCAGTTCGGCTGGGCTGCCACACAGATCTCCCATCTGTCTCTTATACCAGAGCTGGTCACCTGCCAACACGCTAAAGTGGAACTCACTGCATACAGGTAGGTTGTACATACCATGAAGTTGTGACTAGAAATGTTTGACGCTGCTCCTGTGTTGACTAAGGCACCAATGCATTGGTTCAAAAGCACCATCAAAAGGTCAGTTGGGGCATCAAGCCTCAAAAAAACAACATTAAGAAGCTGAGACGGTAATAAAGGAAGCTTTCTCAGCTTTTTAATGGTATTTGTTTTAGGCTTGGTACACTTAAGTGGCTGGTGTGCTGGCTCCTTTTCCCTTTTGAAGGTCATACACGCACACACACACACAAACATGCACACATTAATCATGACACGTTGACTACAAAAGCAGAACAAGCACGATAAGGAATATAAGTGCAAGGCATGAAACATAAAGGTTAAAGGGGGCACAAATACAATTGAAAATTTTAATCCAGACTTTGGAACAGCCAGCAGGGCCTTTTTGTACAGTAAAGATGGTTACATTTAACTGTTAGTGTTGAAGAAATTGCTCTTTTTTTTTTTTTTTTTCCCTTCTATTGAGCCTTTCTCAAACTGTGTCCCAAATGCATGACAGAAGAATGAAGTCCTGCAGAGTTTGTAGTTTCTCCTCTCTGTGTGTCTAGGTATGCCTTCACAGTGGTAGCCAACATCACGGTGTATGCAGTGGCCTACCTGCTGTTCCACTTCCAGGCGGGACAGGACGACGACGCCCTCGGACCAACAGATATCCCCGTCTTCAGGGTAGGCAAACCAGCGAACGTACTTCCCTATCTTCAGGATGAGTAGACGCACCTAACATCTGATATCCTTATTTTCTGGGTGAATGGTATGACGAGGCGCTTTTGCCTTTTTATCTGTGTAGTTATGACAGAGTAAGTTCCTCACTCGCTTGCTCAAAACCGCATATGCATCTGTGATGTTAATGCCGGTATTGCAATGTTGAATACCGAGTCTGAAAAGTCTGGAATCATGAGGAGGTAAACTAACATAAAAACTGCTTATCAGAAGTGGGATTTGAACCCACGCCTCCATTTGGAGAACAGAAAGACCGATACCGTAGACCATCCTGACATCTAGTGTGGTGGGGAAAAACAAGAAAAAAAAAAATGGTATTATCTATTCCTGTTATTCCACACTTTTCTGACACGCTCTCTAGTTACATCTCTAGAGTTCTACTTTTACAACTCAACAAGATTTTGCTGATGAGTGCTGACGTACAACCTCACTTCTGTTCTGTGGTGTTTCATTATAGAACCTGGCATTGATTGTGCTGGGCATCGGGTCTCTCTTCTCTCTCCTCTTCCACCTGGGAACGAAAGAAAGGAGGCCTGGAGCAGGGGGGCAGGAGGGGAGGAGTGGGAAGGTGGAAGAGGACGAGGAGGAGGGAGAGCGCAGGCCCCTCCTTTTGCACGCGAAGTCTTCATCCTCTCCTCCTCCTCCTCAATTGCCTCCTCTCCAGTGGAAATGTTGGCTCAGACAGCCTGCTTTCTACCAGGTAGGACCAGATGCACACATTTGGATGTTGGAGCTCACGGGTCATTTTAGATACACGCCTGTAATCCTGTCCAGCTGCTAGATCCATGCAGTTTACATGGAGTATTTATTATTAATAATACACATAAAGTTCATGGATCTAAATGTTGAATGTTGAATGTTGAAATGTGAAATGTTTTTCAC
Source organism: Hoplostethus atlanticus (assembly GCA_034670405.1). Classification (NCBI taxonomy): domain Eukaryota; kingdom Metazoa; phylum Chordata; class Actinopteri; order Trachichthyiformes; family Trachichthyidae; genus Hoplostethus; species Hoplostethus atlanticus. Next base: position 54,025 of record JAXDDX010000076.1, on the reverse strand, counting down.
TGTAGATTCTGTTTGACATCTTCTGATAGCAAACATTTTGCAATCCGCATTTCCCTGCAACTGTTGCAACAGCTTAGTAATCACTAGAATGGCGACACAGTTGAAAACAAGGTTATTTTAACAATATTAATTTCATGATTGACAGAACATTTTCAACCATTACAACCTTCACCGCACTTTAACAAATCGGTCAGTGCATCATTGTGGCCGTTTCCTTGGACTTGCAATTCTCATTCATGCTCACGCTTTTGACGATATATGATAGACTACATCTTTATTGGCCCCCGAGGTTAATTTATCTTGCACATAAAGAGCCACAGTGTTCATTCAATACACACATGGAGTAAAAACAATTCAGCCATTCATTGCACAAATCATGCTGCAGGTCATCCAGCAGCCGCAGCATTTGAATAAAACAATATCAGTATAGATAAGACTAAATCAAACGCTTCCACAAATTAATCTAGAAGAATTGCTCATAAAACCATATTGCAGATCATAAAGCCAAATCAGCTATCAATTCAGATGCATCTGGAATGGTACCTGAAACAAAACAACATATTCTGTGTGTGTCTGTTTCTCTCGGTCTAGGTGGCTTTTCTCTACATGTCCACCAGATTAATAGTCAATCTGTCTCAGACATACATCTCCATGTATCTCATCAACACACTGGGACTGCCCAAGGTAACACACATGCCGTTTCAGTCACTGTCATCATTTTCTACACTTTACTAGTCTTCCTAACTCCCCTTTGTTTCCCTCTCTCCCCCCAACAGAAGTTCATAGCGACTATACCATTAGTAATGTACCTAAGTGGCTTTCTGTCCTCCTTCATCATGAAGCCCATCAACAGACTCATCGGAAAATGTGTGAGTCTGAACTTTCACCCCCGGATCCTTGAACCACGACTATCCAACGAATACTGTAATACTATATATACAATACTATAGATTGCATATGGCACGAACAACGTGACTTGTCCAGAAGGACCTATCGAGTCCCTGCTTCTATAACTTCAACAAGTTCCATGTGACTTTTGTTGAACATTAACTTTTTTTACGCATGCATACCTCCATGTGAGTTCATGAACAGACTTGGCTCCCCTTGAGTAACATACATAGTATTGTCATCAGTTTATCCACTTGCATAAACCCTCTCTGATCTGATCTCATAACATTGAGATCTTTATTTCCAAACCTCACTGACTAACGACTGCGCTCTGTCTGTCTCTACTCCCGATTGGTCCAGCTGACCTACTTCCTGGGCCTGATGCTGATCTTGGCCTTCTCCTATTGGGTGTTGCTAGACTACAAGATGGGCCAGGAAGTGTACGGGGCGGCCATCTTGCTGGGCGTGGGGTCAGCCACCATCTTGGTGATGTCACTCTCCATGACCGCTGACCTCATAGCTGATCAGACGGTAGGCCCTGCGTGTGTGTTTTGGTATCTCGGTGATGTCATTGTCCATGGGGGGTCTGGTCAGAAGACTGGTAGATGTAGTAGAAGTACAGTTCTCTCTCTCTCTCTCTCTCTCTCTCTCCCCCCCCCCCCCCCCCCCCCACTGTTTGTAACAGTAGGATAAAACTGATTGGTGTCTTGTTTGTTAAAAGTCTCTCTCTGTGTCTTTCTGTTTCTCTCTGCAGCAAAGTGGAGCGTTTGTCTATGGAGCCATGAGCTTTACAGATAAGGTGGCTAATGGAGTAGCTGTGATGATCATCCAGGCCTTACACCCCTGCCAGTAGGTACACACACACACCCCCCCCCCCCCCCACAACAGGTTAATATGTGTTAATATAGAACCTGAGATGCAGAAGACTGGTAGAAGTACAGCTCTCTCTCGCTCTCTCTCTCTCTCTCTCTCTCTCTCTCATATATCTTTAGCACTATACTATGCTGTCCTGCCTGTGTGTGGTTCTACCATGACATCATGGTCATAGTGACGGGCGGCATGGCCGTTACCGCGGCAATGGCCCTCTGCACCATCCTCATCTGGCCAATCAAGATCCGACCACGTGAGTCATAGTTCTACTGTATGCGTGCATGTAGACACGCGTTGGATATTTAACTCATTGTTGCTCAGCTACTGGCCCACTGCTTAGCTAGTTGTTTTCTGTGTGTGTATCCAGGTGGTCTGCCGGTGGTCTCAGCGCTTATGGGGTGTCAGGAGGATTCAGCATTGAGTTCAGACAATGCAGCCGTGATCAACTAACAGACCCCCCCCCCCCCCCCCCCACCACCCCTACAACACTCTGCCAGAACAGTAACAGGACTACACTTGATCGGACTACTACTAAAATCAAATCAAATCACATTTATTTGTATAGCCCTTAATCACCGTTACAGTCTCTAAGGGCTTCACAGTGCCCAACATGTGAAAATAATAAATGGTTAGTACACGACATCCCCCAGCCTTAGACCCTCACAGAGGACAAGGAAAAACTCCCACAAACCCTCACTGGGAAAATTGGGAGAAACCTTGGGAGGGGCTACTCAGAGAGGGATCCCCCTACCAGGACGGTTGGGCGTGCAATAGATGCCGAGTTTGGGCAAGCAGCGTATACACAATGTATAAAAGTTTATTTGGGTGGGACATCCAGATCTACTACAGGACTACTTTTTCCGATGGAGGGGAATTCTGCCCTAGCACTTTTGATAATGTTGTCACGGGACTGAATGGAAGTACCAGAGGAACCAAGAGTTTTAAAGCTTAAAGGATAATTCTGCCAATTTTTGATGATGAAAATGGATATTTAGTGTTTTTGAGTGTCCATTGGCCTTATAAGACTCTACTGGTGAGACTGGTCAGAATGTATCAGTATGATTGGAAAAAGGGTCCTTTTTTTTTTTTTTTTTTGGCTTCACTAGGTGGGACAGAGCACCTCCATAAGAGCTGGGCTCTGTGGTGGTGGACTGAGTCTCTAGGGACATAGCACAGCATCAGCCCCAAAGAGACGCTAGCATGTGTGAGCATGTTGACTGTTGCTGTATGCCACTCCAATACTGCACTATCAGCCCGTAAAGTCCCTTGAGGTGTGTTTCTGATAAAGGGCTGTATAAACAAACTTGACTTTACTTGAACTACAGTGCTAGTGCACTTGTTAGAATATGCAGTGCTAACAGGAAAGAGGAGACCCAATGACTCACAACGTATCAGGTACATGCCAGATCACTGATCCACCAGGCCCTAGTAGGATCGTTCCAAATCTTGAAGGGCCACCTAACATGGCTGGCACTGAACATTTGATATTGACATGGACAAGACATAAAGACCAATGAAGTGAGCCAGATATATTAGGAATTGTGTTTGTGGGTTCTACAATAGGAACCGCTGTTTCCTACCAAAGCTAGCGTTCCAGTCAGTCCCAAATTGAAAATTCCCAATTTGTAGGCATTTACAACCTTGGTGCATTCCATTACTCCACGGACCACAAGAGTTTCTTTACCCAATGTAAAATTCCAACTTGAAGGACATTTTTCTAGTAGGACGTTGGAATTTCCCACTTTCTATCTATGGAATGCAGCATAAACTCTCTGAAATCCACAGATTATGAGGAGGATGATGAAGGCTCTGCTGCAACACACTAAAGGGACAGAACAGCCAATGAATTTACCTCTGTACATAGAGTACAAACTAATATTACTGCAGGACCAACCTGAGAAATCTACACAAGAAGCTGCTGTTGAATGAGTTCAGCTGACTGAACAGGATTCACTACCCTGGGTAGAGGCTCAGGAGCTCCAGCAGGTTTCAGTTCTTATAAAAGCTCTGGGATATGACGGGAAGCTCAATTTGTGCAGGATGTGGGATGAGGTGTGTATGTGCCAAGGTTTTGACACTTATTTTGAAATAACCTTTTATTTGGGTTTGTCATTAATGGAATAATAGCTAATCCAGGTTATTGTTGAAGGGAAATGCTGTTTTGTTGTTAACTCACTCAATGTGTCCTTGAATGGGACTAATCAGAAATCATAGGGATCAACTTTACTCTGGGTTTTCAACTCAGTTACTTGACATTATTTCTTTCTCCTTTTGATTGACAATTTAAGAAGACCAAATGTAATATATGAAAACAAAGAAACTGGACTAGCATTTTCAGGAATCAACTGCATGATATGTATGTGAATAATAGTATATTATTGGAAAATGATTGGAGGCGTTACACCTCCTGGGGGGGATGAATGCCAAGTGCCTTGCACCCATAATGCAACCCGGCTATACTCTTCCTGTGGTGCTGGCTGATGGGTGAGAGGCAGGAGAGAAATCTTGAGCACTAGGTTACTGGTAGACTGGCCAACGGCTCACAAAGGGTTTGGTTCATTTCACTTTCAATTACTGGAAAACCTTTGGCATGAGAAATTTGTCATACCAACCAAGTGAGGCTGAATGCGTTATTGGCAAATGACTCAGACATTCAAGTTCCCTTTTGAATTGTCTGAAGTCAGTGAATCAACCACAGCCCTGCGCCAGTTTGCCGTTACCTAAATTCCTCACAAGGCACTCTTATTTTGTGTAAATTCAGCCATAAACCCTCAAATAAAAAAAGTTTAAATTTTTTATTTCCATTTACCTGTTTTGTTTGTATAATCTTGTCTTGTTCATTCCATGATTATATGTGTAATATTGATTTTAAAAGGGAACCTTATTAAACATTTCATAAGGGGCAACTGGAACTGTGTGTGACTTGAATCTTGAACTGGTAGTCACATGAACTGAAAATCATTTACTAAAGCCTGAATAAAAACCTAGCACACAAACCCACCCCACCGTGTGGTCAGAGCACAGGACTCCAGAGAATAAAGTGTGTTACACTATTATTGGGGCAAGTAATTTCCTGTGCAAGCAAAAACATAATTTTGAGATTTTTGAACTACGAGATTAAAATATAAAGCTGTTCCATCCCTCTACTTTCCTTTCTCATAGATGAACATTTTCGCAGACAGGCTGCCGTGTTGTGGGACGCTGGTGGAAGAGCTCCGTCCGCTACTTATAAATATGACAAGAACTGACTTTTTATTGCATGGAACCACAGGCGTAGATTTGGGGGGAGACAGGGAGGCAAATGTTGACAGGTTTTACAAGCATGCATGTATAGCCTATGCCAGTTTAGCAATGCGTTACTGCCTTTCACATTGACAAATAATTCTCACTCATAGTAAATTTGTATCTTTTGCTTCCGTGTGATTTGCTACTCAGGGTTTGATCCAGTGTGTCCCCACCACAGTTGAAATGAAACCTACATGGAACACAAGTGAGCAACACTTGGAGGGTGTAAATGCATATGGATGGGGGAGGAAAACTGACTATACATCAGGAAACACTGTGGGAGTCTGAGCCCGACTCCCTGCAAAAGCTGCATGACTCAAGCAGAGAGACAGATACAACTCATAACTAGAAGTCATTTCATTGGTTCCTTGAATTAAAACAACACTTTAAAATAGCAGGTGGTCTTATTATTTACATTATGTGAAGAAAGAGAGCTAGCTGAACACAAAACTCTGTTCCTAAGGCATTGCCCTCGTACTTCAAATTCCACATCCAATCATGTCCAAACCACGTCAACAAATCAAACATTGTCATCTGCAAACATGCACAGCCTCATTCCTATCAGGGAAGTTGAGCAGCTGGCTTGTCAAAGTGACCAGTTGGAATCCCCTGAATAGCTGGGGAAATCTAGGCAGAGAAATTGAATGAATGACTCTCCTATCCCTGTCGTCTCGTCATGGCGCGCTGGCGCTCATTTTCTCTTGGCAGCTGTCCCAAAAGTTGAACAGCCTGTTGTCTTTGTTGGCGCAGAAGTCGGTGAAGTCTCTGAGCAGGCGGTCGGCCAGCCTTTCGTCACCCAGCACGCCCGTCCTCCAGGCCTTGGTCAGCATGGTGTTGTAGGCCCAGTAGTAGCCCGCCCGCTCCTCGCCGCCAAAGGGACACTGGCTGTTTGACGTTGTGGAGTTTCTGCGACGACGCTGCTGCCCGCTGGAGTATTTTCTCTTGGAGTAGGGCAGCTGGAGGAACACTGTGCCTAACAGAGGAAACACATACCGACAAGTGAGTAAGCAACCGTGAGACGAAACCTGGACAGTGGACAGAAAAGAGCCTGTTCAAAGACCGCTGGGAGAATGTCTGCTTAGCTTGGACATACCTGTAACATGGATGTACTGAGGCTTGTTCTCAGACGGGAAATTGAAAGCAGAAGCAGAAAACTTGTCCTGAACAAAGCCAAATCTAATAAAAAGAGAAAGCAAACTTTTATATCGACATATTTTAGTAATAATACTTCTGGAGACGTTTCTTTCATCAGCCCCTGGGTCAAGAAACTCGAGCGAGAAATCAGTATGTAAACCTTCAGTCACCTAAAGAGATATCCTGATAAAATACCCCACCTGTAAAGTATGGCCTCTTGAAAGAGCTGCATCCTGTCCCAATATGTCTCCGGCTCAAAACCTGTCAAAAAAAAAAAAAGGTTGGAAAATGACGAAACCGAGTGATCACATAGACGCGCGGTGCATTCAGTGACTACGGTTCCTCACCTTCAAACAGGTTGTCGCTGCCGTTTTTCAGCAGACAGTGGATGCTAAGAGGAATGAAGAGCTGGGCCCTCAGCGGATCTCCGTAGAGGTAAGATGTAAGAGCGAACGGTACTTCCAGGACCGGGACCAGCAGAAACCCGCAGGAGGCCGCTTTCCGGTGCCACCCTTGAACCTGGGGGTGTGACAAGAGCGTATTTTCCTGTATACACGTTGGCTACAAATTTCATGAGGTGACCACTAACATTGCACACACATTTTTCTGTCCATACATTATGCCTCCTCCATCTGCATGTTTGCATTGGGGACACATTTCTGTACATTTGTTCTTCCATCTGTACACTGGCAATGTAAATAACTAGATGCGGCTCCTTGCCACAGGGACCTATGACTTCCGTCTGGATAGATTTTCTGCCATTTGGGGTTTTTCAAAAATCACTTTTTTTGCTACTCCTCTCTAGGCCAATTGTCACCAAACTTGCAGTAGGACTCTTAGGGATTGTCCCAAATACAATTTTTCTAAGCGATCGGTCAAACTGTCTCACTGCCAGATACAATGCAATTTCGGGAAAACACCAGGTCAACAGGAAGTGACGCGTTACTTGTCAACGCTTTATACCAAACTTGGTATAAGCCAGAACTACAGATCTGTAGTTTTCTGATAATATCGGCCCAAATGTGAGGAAACTTTCTTACGCTGGTACCTATTGGCACTTTACAGTTTTATTGTACCCACTCAACCTGCCTTGTCCACTTCTGCTTCAGTTAGTGATTTCCTACGTTTCCCAGAATACCCAGAAGCCTGAGAGAAGTGGCTTGAACTTAGCTGTAGGTGGAGAGAGCAGTAGTGATAGTGAAGTAAGATAGAACGCGCCCCTTAAGAGTTGCGGTTGAGCGTTTCTTCTACAAGAGCATAACAGTGTGAACATGTCCTCATTATTATTAGTAGTATTACCATCTCAAAGAGCACCGCTGCAGTGACGGCCATCCAATGCAGCTTGATCTCAAAGGCGGCGTTGAGGGAGAAGTTGCCATGGTAATAACAGCTGCACCACTCGGTTCGGTCGCTGCGGTTGTTCACATCCACGTCCAGCGTGACCGTCTTCTGTTCTGGCACCGTGGCGGCTGGAGGGAAGACGGAGGGAGAGGCGAGAGAGAGACAAAGACGGGGAAGCAAGGGAACCGGTAGGAGAGATGGAGGGGAAAACATGGGCAAGGCAGACAGGGATTTGAGTCAGATGATAGGGTGAGAGGTGGAGGCGGGAGTTACAAAACGTGGTGAAAACAATGGTAGGTAGAGACCAAATGTTAGAAAGTAACGTTGAGGTATACGCCCTCTCAGTTAGCGATGACAATCAGAGACGGCGTGAGATGAAAAGCATCCTCTTTGGCATTAATTCAGAACTTGGACAAGTTAAAAAAAAAGGTTCAAATGTCGAATGGTCACATTATCTATCAGCACAAATCATGAGTTTATTACTCCATTTAAAACCATGAGACGTTTGTATTGCGAGTCATTACAGAGCTTTCTGTGTTTGCAGACAGATGATTTGCGCAGGTCAAGGAGAGGTTTCCTGGATATAGATCATGTCAAATGTTGGACGAGCTGCTTTCCAATGAACGTACTTTCAGCTTCAGGTTAAGTCTATTCCAGGAAACCAGTCCAAGGTGTTATAAAGGAATGTGGGGACAAACCTGACAAACAAAGCTTTCGGTGAAGCCAAAGCAGAAACATCGTCACAGACTGTGTTGTGCCGATGCTCCACGCCGAAAAGCCAAGGGCAGAGTGACAGGAGAGGACAATGCACACCACAGCACTACAGGACCACAGCCACGACCACAGCATGCACTAGAAACACTACCAACTAGTGCTCTAAAACTAACCACACACCATGCGCTGATTGGAGGAAGTAGATGACAGTCAGTGCTCTGATTGGTTGAACTAATCAGTCATATGATTTGGACAGAGGCTCTGCAATCAAATCTACAAATGGAGGGAATCCTGGCTGGGAGGGAGGGGAGGGGAGATGCTGCATGCAGTACGAGCTGGAGAAAACCGACACCAGTGCTTCCACGCAGATCATGAGGACGACCTTCAGGGGAATGGAGTCCAATAACTCTGTGTCACACAAGGAGGACGCTGATAGAGTGATGACGGCTGCTGTCGCGGTCAATGAATGATTAAATGGGGTCAGTTCTGCGATGATTGTGCTGGGAGGGATCACACTGGTTGAGGGAGGAGGAATTTGAGTGGTTGGATAGAATAAAACAGATTAATTTGTCATAAAGCTGGGATGGCGAGCAATGAGGTTCATACTGTGGATGAATCCAGTCTGGCAGCTTTGTGGGTGCCCTAATTTAAGGGCTCGGTACGCTTCAAAGTCACATGACACCAATAACAATCCCACCCATAAACAGGTGGAAGGAGCGCTTTGGGAGAAGAAAGGTGCTGTAACAACTCGAGAGTTGTTGGAAGGGACTTTGAATGTTTCTTTTGATACATTTGGCCATTGACTTGTGGAGCGCTGACTGGTCAGATTGAGGTTTTCAGTTTCGGACTGGTTCTAGCAGCACAACTGGGAGCCCTTAAATGAGCGCACCTGCAGCTCTGTGTGACACTTTCCTATTGGACGCACCCAATCCCCTGAGGGCGACTTGAAAGAGATTTGCGTCTGATTGGATCATTCTGTTTGGGCTGGGCTGGGCATGGAGGACCTGGCTGGGTGTACCTAGCAGTGCGGCGGCCTGGCTGCGTCCTCCAAAGCTGCGGCTGAAGGAGCTGTGCCTACTTGCGTAGGAGGCCGGCCGGCTGGGCAGCCAGGGGAGCAGGAAGGCCGGGAGGTCGCAGGGCCGTCGCTCCTCCAGCACAAAGGCCACCTCGAACCACTTCCTCTGGAACAGGGCGAAGTCTTCCAGGGCTGCGGTCGACCACCCCCCAGCCGCTGTAGAGGGGAGCTGGGAGGTAGGGCCTGGGGTGGGGAGGACAGCAATAGATGACATGGGGTGACATGGAGAGATACTGACCTCTCCTGACAAATGGATGCTGGACACCTCTAAATGAGAAGTGGTATGTGTGTGAGCAAGATATTGTTGCAAAACCAATGACCTCCGTGTGTGTGCATTTTAAAGTAAACCTCATTCACCATCCTTCTCTCCTACTATTCTGTAGAAGTAGAAACCGTAGACGAAGGTGCGCATTGCGTCTCCAGATGCGTGGGCCACCAAGCCTTCATCCAGCATCTTCTGCAGAGACAAAACAGACAAACTGATGAAAAGACGCATACAAACAGAAACAAACTCTATACTTCTGTTTTCTATACATGCCGTTTTTGTTTTTTGCCGTTTGGTTTTCTTAAGGTAGCTTGCCTTGACTGCAGAGCACTGTGGGAAATGCTGTGTAGCCATCACTCTGATGAATGTGTTACCTGCATGATGTCCACAGCCCAGCCCTGCGTGGCCACGCCCTCCACATTGTTGACCAGCCAATGGATGATCTCGGCGCTGATGAAGCAGTTGAGTGGCAGGCCCTTCTGCTCAGGGAGAAGCTGTACACCCGTGCTGCAATATCAAGACACAATGGTACCTTAATGCACCGTAGGTTTTAATGCCTTCAGGTCTGACATGAAAACCCATTCAATCAGGATGGTTTTCATTTGGACACACACACACACACACACACACACACACACACACACACACACACACACTCACGTGGGATGTTTGATAGCCTCTAGGATCTCCAAGAGTGTTGAGGATGAGGACAGAGATAGGGCTCCTGCTCCAGACTGTCCACTATGGAGCAACATACATGTACAGAGCACTGATCAATACCCAACCACAGATGAACATTAGTTAATCAAGGTATCAGCTCTGAAGCTACCTGGTGTCTGTGTTGCCGCTGGCTGCTGTATCCCCTGTAGTCTGTGCTGCAGTGCCTCCTGTGGCCCCCGGTTGGGCTCCTTTATCGGGGGCCTCGGCGGCTTCAGTAGGCAGCTACACAGTTGAAGTACTTAGTAAGACGGCTGTTTTAATTCACACCGCTCGTAACATTACAGATCAAATGTGAGCACTGCACACCAAAAGTCAGATACACATGAAGAGTGTATCTGCACAGCATGCAACCATGCAGAGGATGGGTTAGGGGGGTTACAGTGAATGGGACGGGACACCAGGCATGCAGCACACACAGACAGACTTCTAATCTAAGGAGAATCCATGTCCAGGGCCCCTCTGTTACTGACCTGAGAGTGATAGATGTAGGAGGAGCGAGGGCTACGTATAAAATCCAAAATGAAGGCGGCATCCTGTCAGCATACAGGAAGAATATATCCCAGGATGAAACACCCAAAGCCCAGCAACAGGAAAAGGAAAAAGGAAAAAGGTGCAGATGGAAGGAGAGTAACAACAGCAAAGCCCCAAAACTAAAGCATCAGCAGAGATCAATCGTCTTATCGAATGCGACTAGTCATTGTTGATGGTAAAATTAAACTCATATTAATTCTGATATATTCTGAGACTCTCTACAGTCATCAAACACTAAACAACGGAAAAGTCATTCACCTTGCGGGGGCTGTCCATATAAGTGGCAGCTGTGACGATATTAGATGGGTCACTGGCAGCTACCGAGGGTTTCCCCTGTTGTTGGTGCTCCTCCAGAGTCCTGGATAGGAAGCAAATCGTTACAACTATGGGTGTGGGATTCGTGGCCGACATCTGAAGCTGCAGGGGGCCCCCCCACTCACTTCTGGTTCTGCTCCAGCTCCAGGAGGGCCGACAAAGCCGAGGTGCCTTTCTTGCCCGGCGGGGGCGCCACAGACTCCGGAGGGTATGGGGGGAGAGGACCTGTGACCTGGAGTCCCTTCATCGGCGTGCCTTTCTAAAGCGTGAAAAACAATGAGAAAGTGGGGGGACGTAGCTAGATACTTTACTTCTACGCCTGACAACTTTAGATCCCTTCATTTCCCCAGAAGAAACTTCCAAGAAAACAAAGTAGTGATGAGATCAGAGGGGAAAAAAGCGTGAGAGAGCCTCACTCTGATGATCCTGTCGGAGCGATGGCGTCGCCGGATGCGGTTGAGGCCCTCTAGGAAGCGGATGAAGCCGTCCAGCAGGACCCAGTCCCCGGTGCCGCCCATCCCAGTGCCAGCTCCCTCCCCATAAACATCCCAGTGGCCCTCCCCGTCCGCCACCCGCCGAGCACCTCCAGCCGGCAGCAACAGGAAGCGAGTCCTCCAGAACTTCAGAGAGTCGATCAAACTAGGGACACACACGTTTTTACAAGCTCTGGTCGTTAGTGAACAATGTTTTCCAAGATCTGTGAGTGTGTGTCTATACAGTGTGTGTGTGTGTGTGTGTGTGTGTGTGTGTGTGTGTGTGTGTGTGTGTAGTTACCTGAAGTCCTCTGAGCCAGCAGAGCAGATGTACTGGTCCAGGTAGTTCCACTTGTACTCCTCCAGTCTCTCGTGGCCAAATTCTACCCAGCAGGACAGGAAGTGGGCGTCGGAGTGCGGAGGGCACAGGCTGTAGCTGTACTGGATCTGGGCCGACTCGCACAGGTACCTAACACACCAACACACAGCGTACTCTTTAGCCTGCTGAACTAGGATCACACATCCGATCTCTTTGAAAGGTACTGGTGACCACTCACTTGGGCAGGTAGCGGGTCACGGTGATGATTTTGTCTTTGAGGCAAACTTTATGAAAAGTGCGACCCATGCTGAGCCAGTAAACGGTCTCCTCCTCCTCCGGCCTGCGTTGGGCCACCAGACCTGGGAGGGATTATGAACATTTCCTTTGCTATGTTGGTACGATTTGTACGATAAATATACTGTTAAAAAAAGTGAATAGCGCAGCAGTACCTCTGGAGTAGAGAGGGCTACTGCCGAGAGGCGTGGCCGCAGCGGGCTGGGGTTTCCTGTTATTTGGCTGGACGATGATCTGGTAGCCTTGCATCAGCCGCTGGCAGATAAACTCTTCGAACACCTGAGGAGCGACCATCGCTGGAGCTTCATCTTCCCGCCTCAGAGAGAGAAAGAGGAGCATGAGGACAGAGCAGAGAGACGTCTTTAGAATGGGAATTTATATTTACGTTGTGTGTGTGGGGTGAGGAAGGAGATGGAGGATGCATTCAAGGGATACTGGGTTGTAGTTTTATTCACCCCAAGTGAGTCATTTTGTTTTCCATTTAATTTGGCACTTTTTGGCAATGAAATCAATGAAATCAAATCTATAGATATTGAATATTGGCTATCTGTTGCTTCACTCCAAAACATATTGTGTGTGTGTGTGTTTTGTCTACCTCTCCAGGTCAGTGTGAGGCAGCAGGTCGTAGCAGCCCTCGGTGTAGTCGTTCTGCAGGGTCTGGCGGTCGGGGAAGTAGTCGGTAGTGAGGGGCAGACAGGCCGGCGTAGTCAGAGACTTCCAGTCCACCCCCACGGTGCAGCAGAAGCTGGGCACTGTCGGGGGGGCAGACAGCAGCAGGGCTTCAGGAGCACCCCCGACATACATCCAGACAAACACACACACACACACACACACACAAACAAAAAATCCCCACGGCAAATACAAATACATGCACCCAGAAGGGTACAGAAGTGAGGGGGGGTGGAAAGAAGAGAAAACACAATGGTAGGATATGAAAAAGAAAGGAAGGGAAGAGATGAATAGGATGGAGAGGAGGGAGGGGGAAGAACAGACAGACAGGCGACTCAACAACAAACACAAAGATGAAAGAAGAGAGAGAGAACGAAGAGGAGAGAAGGGGGAAAGAAAAAACAGGGAAATGTTACTTTCATTGGCTTCACTGCGCCTGCTGGTGATTCCTGAGGCGCTGGTAGTTGTGGAGCAGTGATCAGATCAAAACATGCAGATTGTGGCCCTGTGACAATCGGTGTAAAACAACGTGGAACAGGCATCACTCACAAGCGTGTCTTGAGCTTAGCATGAGCGTGAAAAGTGATAAAGTGAATCTAAAGTACAGAAATTACATCGTGTGAGGAAACGTACTACGGATTAAACATACTGAGATGTCAGATTAGAAACACCAATTTACAATGAACAAGGATTAATTTATCGTGCAAACTGCATGCACACAGACACCTTTTAAGCACAAACAGGTGAAAGAGTCGTAAAATGACCAGAGCTAATTCATTTGAGGATTTTCAAAGCTGGCAATGCTATAACATAGGAGTTAAAGATCAAGGAGACCCAGAGAAAGAGAGAGATACCGAAAGAGGCAGTGACAGTTCTTAGAGAGGGGTCAGAGGGGGAAGAGGAGTGGGTAACCCAAAACTACAAGACCTGTAAGCTTAGCTCTTTTGCCCTTTTATACCTGCGACACATGGAGACAGACACCCAGTGGAGAAAACAAGCTGAATAAGCCCCCAGGTGATAGTGTCCTCTGGAGGCTTATTGCAATCATCTGTTTGGTGGCAAAGAAGTCTCCTACTACCAAACGGATAGTGTGTTATGGCCACATGACAAGTGTGTGTGACTCTTCAATGTGCAAGTAGGTGTCCCTTTTCAGAAGAGCAAGACAGACTCACTTGGATTGGCACCACTGATGGAAAAGTCCTGAAAGGAGGAGCCGCGGTTGGTGAGAGTTCCTGTGCAGAGATCAAAGTTGAAGCAAATGGGGTGAAAGAGCAGCAGTTACAATTTTTCAACCTGTCAAATAAATGATTTAAAAGGAATACACCAAGTTTTTGGTAGATTGTCCCAGTGGTCAACTTAACCATTAAAAGTGATGAGAACATAGACACCAAAATCATCCACGTGTCCCCAGTAGATCATTAGCTCTGGTGCTCCACGCTAACACTAGCATAGACTATGTTGAGTGATAGTAGGCTCCATGCTAACACTTTAGTATACACTATGTTGAGTGATAGTAGGCTCCATGCTAACACTTTAGTATACACTATGTTGAGTGATAGTAGGCTCCATGCTAACACTTTAGTATACACTATGTTGAGTGATAGTAGGCTCCATGCTAACACTTTAGTATACACTATGTTGAGTGATAGTAGGCTCCATGCTAACACTTTAGTATACACTATGCTGAGTGATAGTAGGCTCCATGCTAACACTTTAGCATACACTATGTTGAGTGATAGTAGGCTCCATGTTAACACTTTAGCATACACTATGTTGCGTGATTGTCGGCAACTAGCATTATCTTAAAGTGAGAAAATGAGAACGTGTAGCAGCTCTAACGCCAAATAGCAAGTAATCTTAAATAATTGGTAAAATATACACAAAATATGATACAAAATAATGTACCATTTTGAACTACTTTCCCTGTTTATATAGGAAGTGACAGTGGTGGGCGAATGGAAGCTGTCTACAGCTAAAAATAACAGCGGATGAACACGTGGTTGATCACCTGATATAGTTCTAAAAATAAACTGACAACTATATTGAGTTATTGATGTTTCATTTTTGAAAATGTATGAATCTATAGACCATAAAAAACACTAATCACTTATTATTACTAAAAAGGTCAGTCTTCATACTTACGGACATACGTATAATGCTTGAGTGTTAGGGACACACAGGGACACATGGATGATTTTGGTGTCTATGTTCTCATCACTTAACGGCAATGTTGACCAACTGGACAATCTACCAAAAACTTGGTATATTCATGTAATGAATGCTGATAAAATAGTTCTATGGGATATAAAAAAGGTAGGGTCTAAACAGGAGATACTACAGTATGCATGTTTTAGGAGGTCACTCTGTTGGCCAGGCGTACCAGCACTGTTGTTGCTTCCTGGACTTCCGGTGAACTCTTCCATCCCTCCACCGATGTAAAGCCCGTTTTCTCCTGTCTGCCGAGAGGTCGCTCGCCTGAAACAGAGACAAAACAATGATTCAACTCAG
Source organism: Hoplostethus atlanticus (assembly GCA_034670405.1). Lineage (NCBI taxonomy): Eukaryota > Metazoa > Chordata > Actinopteri > Trachichthyiformes > Trachichthyidae > Hoplostethus > Hoplostethus atlanticus. Next base: position 38,624 of record JAXDDX010000076.1, on the reverse strand, counting down.
TCTGTGCTTCAGCCTAACCTTTGGTTAAAACAGGAAAAGCCTCCTCCTTGTGGTGGGCGTATCTAACCTTCCAGTAGCCTCGTGATAGGCCAGCTCCAGCAGCTCAGCAGAGGTGTGGGCGGGGTCTCTCTGCTGGCTGCCCTGCAGTTCAGCCATGTTCTGTCTGGTCTGGTGGTGGATCTGGATGGCCTCTCCAGATGGACCTAAAACAGTGACACTTACAGTCTGTAGCAGTACAGCACGCTAGCAGTACAGCTACAGTCTAAGCAATTCCCTGTCATACATGACCATACTAGGGTCCAGAGCTGGTAATCAGTAACAAGTAATATATTACTTGTACTAACAAGCCCAACACTGCTAGGGTCACAGGAATATCTGTTCCATGTATGGTCTGGCTGCTGTGGCTCAGTTTCCCATGTTCCCAGTTCCCAGTTTCCCTATCTGAATTAAACAATGTGTGTGTGTGTGTGTGTCCCCTCACCGACGGGGAAGGTGTGCATCCAGCGGCGGCGGTTGGACGTGAGCTTCATGGGCATCCTGGACGGGGCGTAGGGGTTGATGAGGGCCCTCTGAGGGGTGTAACCTCCAGGCCGAATGTGCAGGGTGGACTCGGCGCTTCCCACCGTGAACCTGCCGGGGGCGCTGGAGTCCCGCTGAGACTCCATCATCTTCTCCAACAACTCTGGAAAAACAAAACACGGAGGGTGAGAGGAAACTGTGAGAGGAGGATGGAGAGAGGAGAAGAGAAAGAGAAAATATGGCATAACCTTGTGGAAATTGTGTATGTGGTAAAATGAAAATAGTTTATGGGCAAATTAGTGGAAAAAGCACATGCCAATCCAGAGGTGGAGGGCACCTCAAATCAAAGAATGGAATTACACACATAGCATGTAAAAGTTACATTACATGACGTCCTCCACTCAAACTAATCCAGCAACGCTATCGTCAGTAACAGCACAGTGTTTTAACCAGTCCAGACCAAAGCTTAGTTACCTCTGGTGCTGGTGTAGCCCAGGGAGCTGCTGACTTCATACTGGGCGGGAGGCATCCGGGGGATCAGCAGGATGTTGGAGACGGGCCCCAGGCTGTCATCGGAGGCCAGGCTACGCTGTTCGTCGGGGCCTCCGGAGCGAGCGGGAGGGGACGCCCCTATGCCTCCGCTGACGTCCACCGAGCCCCAGCTTTTTCTGCCACTCGTCTCCTTGTCTCGGCCCATCCTGGCAGACAGTGACGCAGTCAGACCACAAGGTCTAGCATTCAACAAAGAGGATAACAGGAGAAAACAACCCTGTGGAGTTTGGTGCAGTGGGATTGGTCAGACACCTGAAGTTGGTGCTCCTCTGGGCACGTGACGGACCAGGAAGTCTGAACACCTGAGCATCATGGGCATCGTAGTCCACCTGTATGGGGAGGCTGTTCTCAGAATCCTTTGGAGCACAGAGAGCTGCAAGAGGTCATGGAGAGGAGGTTTGGGATGCATGGAAAGTCATTTACCTTCGAGAGGCCTTTTGCCAGGCTGTCATTGTAAATAATTTGTTCTCAATTGACAAATAGTCGTATCTTACTGTGGTCTTTGCTGCTCTTGAATTTTTCTGCATGCAGCTAGAAATAAAGAAAGAAATGGTCAGTATTTCTATCCGAGATATAAGAGCATACAAGAAACACATCAGGGTAATTTAGCCTAAAGGCAGGACCGTACTGCAAGAGATGAATGAACTTACCTTGCGGCCCGCCAGTTTGATACGCGGGGTGAAGGAGCTGCAAGAGTTCTGGCTTTTGGAGGTGTAGAAGCTGTGAGAATGGCACAAGAAAAAGATACAAATCAATTGAGACTTAATTCTAGACCCCATCAGTCCCTCTCCATTCCCATCATGCATGTTGCCTTGCCTGTGGTTGATCCAGTGTGGCAGGTTATAGTCATCCCCCACGCGAGAGTCACCAGGCACCGTTCTGTTGTGCAGCTGCAGAGTATACGACAAAACATCAGTGGCTGATCACTATATTTCCTAATGCAACTACAGCAACAGATATCCTAAACATCTTACCTTGAACAGCGGTACCGCATGCAGCGGCTGCTCCCCCATGCACACCAAGTCTACACCAATACCTGACAAAGGAGAAGCATTTCACCAATAGCGTTAAAGGAAACTCCGGCCTGATCATCAATCTGTGACGTTCAATGACTTCCAGGAAATATTTTGTGATGAAGTGTCTGGAGTTAAATTAGCGTGTTTATTCATTGAACCCCCTCTTAACATGATAACAGTCAAGGTGATGATGATGATGATGATAGCTGTATCCATTGTAGCCGTTGTTCAAAGTGTGTTTGTGCGGTCATCCTCACCATTGTCTATCATGCGTTGTTTGGTGAGAATCATAAGCAGGCGGTCCACTTCGAACACGCCCACCCCCGGTGTGATGACCACAGACATCTGGCCCGTGCGGTCAAAGTTACGGTTGATGTAGTGCTTGTCGAAAACTGTGGGAGAGAGAGAGTCAACTTGACCATTTTTTCCATATCTAGTAATCCAGGCAGAGACGCTGCTTCGAGAGACCAAAATATCTCATTTAATATCTGATTAATTCAAAATTCAAACATTACCCTACATTTCCAATCATGATTTGAAACCAGACCTTGTCTGGTTACATATTCATGAGATTTTTTGTGATTGGTCAGGAACTAATAAATGAAAGTGTTGGTAATTAATTGATTCATCGTCTTAGTAGAAACCTGGGCCAAGTTTCACAAGATGTTCTTAGAGGAAAAACAAAGTTTTTATGAATTCTCTTCCAGAGAAAAAAAAACCCTGAGAATGAATGAGATTCTTGAAAGAAAACCTCACAAATTCCTTTTTTCCTGACTTTAATTGTCTTTGGGTCACTTGTCTTCACTGTTTACTATTTTATTTACTATTACTATAGTTTTGATACTTAGGCTAGTACTGATTCTTAGAAAAGAGGCTGTAATTTGTGTTAAGTCATTTTTTTCAAGTTTAGGAGACGTTAGCTGTTCCTACATCAACATTATATAACTGTCCACCATGGGAACTTGATATTGAACTGAAACTTTTTACTTACAAATCTAAGTTTTGCCTCAAGTTGTGTGTGATAAGTCAAGTGCAACATTATATGCAACAACGTGAGCTGTGCTGGTATGTTGTATGTCTGAACTTGCTTATCTGCCAAATAAATACAATGTTTTTGTCAATGTCTTTACCTTAGTGTGTTTAAAAGCATTTTAGCGCAGAATGGGCGGCCGGTTCAGACTGCAAGACTCAGACTCAAGTACCTTTAATACACAATATAGTGCCACTGAGATTAAGAACCTCCTTTTCAAGAGAGACTCCAGATTTAGTACTAACCATTGAAGGACAGGTTAATGGCCTCCAGGTAATTTCCTTGAACAGCAGTTGAGTTGTGACCGGAGGGGAAACCGTCTGACGAGATAATAAATACAACACAAAGATTCAGTTACTAATCCGAGCTGGGCGAAATGTGTGAGCCAAACGCCAGGCCTTGCCTTGTTCGTTACCTGCTTCTTTCAGCCGCACCAAGACAGGATACTGGATGAAGAGCTTCTTGATGGTGACCAGTAATGAGGTCCACTCATCCCGTCTCTCATTCTGAGCCACGACCCTGGACACAGAACAGTTAACATCCATCAGACATAGTCAATGCCCCTTACGCCACAATCCTGATGAACTGAGAACTGTGATTGTTGCGTGATTTTAAGGCAAATTAAAGCAATTTGTGACACTTTCTGTCTATTACTGTAACGGTCTTCTCTCAGGTCTCCCTAAAAAGGCACTCAGACAGCTACAGCTCGTTCAGAATGCTGCTGCTAGACTTCTAACAAAGACGAAAAAGTTTGACCACATCAAGTCAGTTCTCAGGTCCCTGCATTGGCTTCCAGTGTGTCAGATATTGTTACGATGGAGTTCAATATCAGAAAACTATCTAAAACATCAAGGGTATAAACGTCAGGTTTTGGTGTCGGCCCCTCAGAATCAAAGAGGGGTTCTTTCTAGACCGACGTTCAACAATCATGCAGGGAGAAATCCATGGGAGAAGAAGAAGAGAGACCAATTTCTCCACAGACAGTAGCCTCAATACACCAGAACGCAATGCAGCTTGCATCTTTGTGGATCTGTAGTCAGTAGCGTGTGAAATACTACGCCCTGCTCAACGGCTTTTTTTTTTGTAATTTGAACAACCGGGTACAGCAACAGTCTCTCTCCACGCTATCGTTATTGAATTGAAGTAGAAGAAGACGAGGCAGGTTGAGGGAAAGTGGGTACACCGAATAAAAAGTAAACACTTGATTGGCTATGAATGGTAGGTTACATAAGCAATGGAAGTATGCTTACCTGTAGAAGTCCTCGTAAAAACGTCCCTCGTGATCATGTCTGATGGACCCTCTCAGAATCTCAGGGAATTCATCTGAGGGAAATAAGAGCTCAGATGTACCTGCCGTGTTGCTACAGCCGTATGGTATAACATGGTGTAAATCATTGTAATGATGAGGGGAATGTGCTCACCGATAGTTTTAGCATTGTAGAAAGTACGTGAGAACAGCACCACCGTCACCTCATGACTACAGTTCTTCTCCTAAATTGCAACAACAGTGATCACACATGAGAACGTTGCTTTTGTGGAACATTTGAAAGGTTTGAGAATGACAAACTGATGGAAACCACAAACCTTCCACTTGGCAAACAGGTCAGATAGAAAACCATTCACTGCCTTCTCAAAGTAGAGGTCACCTGAGAGCAGAACATTTAAATAAGACATTCTTCAACATCGTGAAGCCTTACGTCACTGAAAAACACGAACTCTCAGCAAAGACGAACCGAGCTGACCAAACAGAGGTTCAACCAACCGTAGATGTCAAAGTCCCACATCTCACAGCTCATCTGGATGAAGATGTACACCATTGCAGATGTGGATCTGAACACCACCTGAATCAGAAGAACAAAGTAAAACATAGATGCTGTTTCAGAGGCCTTTCCACCCTGATAAGAATACAGTTCTGGAGGAAACACCGAATACTTGCAATTTTGTGGCATGAAAAAAGTTCATTTTAATACGTCAAATTTAAACATTTTGAATATTGGCACAGAATATCATCTATCGGTGACTTCAGTCTAGAAATATCAGTATTGTATTGGTATCTTCAAAAACCCATAGAGGTATTTCTTACCCTGGTGTCTTCGCTGATGTAACCACAGGTTACCTTCTCTCCCTTCACCCATAGTTCACTGGCCTGGGCTCTGGAGACGAGAACAGACCGTTAACATGAATACAGTTATGGAAACAATTCAACATGATCAGAGTTTTCACTCATCAGCCTCACCACATTTCCCATCTGATCCTCCTCATCCACCTCCATCTCAACTGCTGTAACTAGCTCGTACCACTGGAAAAAGCCAATCGTCTTTTTCTCACCTCAGGGAACTATTCTGTTCCTCCACTTATATGACCTTGAGGTCCTGGAACTCATGACCTCTAGCTTGCCTATTACCTGCCACTTATCAACATCTCCTGATCCTTATTTCAGGACTCTGCTGGTGATCTCGTCTCTACTAGGTGGATGTCCCCATCTCCGTCAGCCTCAACCCCACGTAACCCAGACCTGGCTACCCAGCATGCACTTGAATGTGCTCCTAGTTTCCACCAATTTCGGCACCTAAGTTGCCCCTTTTAAGTTAGTAGTGCAACTGTTTTCTTTTACACATATTATTAGTTGGCTGCTTGAAAAATGTAGATAAATGTCATTCCACTGTTACTTTAAGTCACTCTAAGTGCCATGGTATAAATGGATTGTACATAGTATGCTTGGTACTGTCCTACCTGATCCCTGCAAACTCCACTTTCTGGGTCACATAAGCACAGGTGCTCACCTGTAATAAACAGAATATAAGTTAGATGCTCACGTGTGCATGAGCTATTACATTAAACCCGGCTATGTAAACACGCGTGAGCCTCACCAGACTCTTCTTGAGCCTCCACATGTCTCCCCTGCCGATATACTGGTCTTTGAAAGTAAGCTCCACCAGGTCTAATGTTACATCCTGCAAGTAATAAAAAAGCAACAACTATAAAAGCTCCTGTTTGATTGATACGAGGTCCAGCTGCACAACATTCACAGTCAACCCACCTTAGGGTCCACGATGTTGACGATCACATCCTGATACGCCCGCAGTTTGAAGGCTTGTGCTACTGTCTGGTCCACGCTGATTGTCTCTAGATGAGAATGAAATATCATTGTTGGATATTCAGGTACAACAAGGGCACACAACCTGTACATAATCCAGTACACATCCCGTATATGATGGCTAACAATGCTGTATTAAACTGTATGAAACTGTATTCCATTTACCTTTCTGAAGGTCCTCTTTGAGGCTCTTCACCTGCAGCAAGAGAGGACTGGGAATTTAAAGGAGAGAATAATTGATGGAGGGATCAGGGGAAGAGCAATATTTATCACCACGCGCAAGGAAGGAAGGAAGTACTGCAGGCATGAGTAAATAAAGATCCACCTGCCATGCACGCTCACCTGTATTCATCTGTGGGATGTGCGATCTCGATGATGTCCCTTAGGCTGACTTGAGGGAAAACTTTTGGGTTGACGACCAACTCATCGTCTGGTAAAAAGAAAAAAGAAAAAAAGACGTGAAAGACACCAAATCTTTCAAAAGCATCAGATGAACTTTGGCAGCATTAGACCACTTCACTTACCATTCCCACCAAAGCCTTTCTTGTGCACCACAAGTTTATAGGACTTATTGGTCTTCATGATGAATCAGCTGAGGGACAACAAACAAGACTTCATTTCTATGAGGGCTGTATGCAACCTAACTTCTCTTAAGTCATGTTCTGTTGTGTACATGGTTTGCCGATAAAGAGTCAGCATTAATAATATCAATATAATAACTTAACAAGATGAAGAAACGTTAAACGGGTAATTTAAGTAACAAGGGGTTACCTGAACCAAGTGGTCCTCCTGAAGCACCCTAGCTAAGGCAAGCGTCCCGTGATGTTGACATCTGCTAGCCTAGCATGCTGCTAACCTTCGACAACTAGGAGCTAACTAAACTTAACACTAATCACTAACAACAGTGATTAGGGTTTAATGGGAGGTTACACAAATTAAAAGTAAATGCTTGCCTCGAGTCCACATCTAAATTAGGGTCACAATTTTCATGGAAAGTTCAATTAAAAAGCTAGCTTGTTAGTTAGGTTTACGACTAGCTTAGCTTGCCAGTTAGATTCTACTTCCTCCAAAACATGGAAATCCCGTCCACGTGAGCTACGCTCTCAGTGATTGGTTCCGAGTTACAGCAGAGAGTATCCTCACGAAGCGAGAGGGTTCACTCCTGCTTATTTACGTCTTCGATAAAGTCCCGTAGGCACACTAAACCGGGTCTTTTTAGCTGGGTATCAAGACTGTTTCACATTAGTAGAAAACCTTTTTTTAGTATCCTAATTTTATTGTACGGCTTACTCCGTAAAGCACAATAAATATCTGTAAGCCTTGGGTTCGCCATTGGTGTGCCTGTTTAAAATGTTGATTAAAAACGTTGCTGTCTGTTGATCCTTTGATCCTTTGACTAGAACTAAAACGAATTTTTGTTGTAACAGCTGACTTGACATGTGACTCTAGATACCACAAATATATACTATAAATTATATACTGATACGATTGTGTTGACTGCTACTATTCCTGGCTCATCCACGGCCTGGCTAACTGGTGAATTGACTTGCATCAATTTATAGAAAGATCATATTTATTTATCACTTTTCAGAGAAATGTAGAGCATTTATATAAACTGAATAATAAAAATATATTCATAGCATCACACAGTTGGAGCTAACTGGTTCACATGAATAATGAATATTTATGTTTTTATAATAGCCACCCATCTTCTGCCCTCCTCCACTCCTTGGAGGAATAAAAGTAGAAGAAATGTAAAAGAACTTAAACAAAGAGTGTGTCAAAGAATTTATTGCACCAAATAAATTACAAATTTACAGTGGGGCTGGGAGTCCAGGGATTGGTGATGGAGGTGGTGCAGGAGGTGGTGCTGCGGATTTGATGAGGCGTCTGTTATTATTGTTGGATGCATCTAAAATTAAAACAAAACATAATTACAGACAGCAGTCTGCTTAGCTTCTGAGATCGGACGAGATTGGGCGTGTAGAGGGTGGTATGGCCGTAAGCGAAGGTTGCGGCCACAGAAAGGCTCTTTATACATGGCTTACTCCGTAAAGCACGGCGGCGGGGCTGAGCAGTCTATTTGTGGTTGCCATCATTTCAGAGGTGGCCAGCACACACTTAAACTCCTCTTTCTTTCTTTTTTCTTTCTACTTTGGCGTGTGTGGCATGTGCTGCCAGTGTATGGTAGGATGAAGCCAATGTAATAGAGAGGTAGATATGCTTTTTTGAGTCAAGCGAAAAAAGTGGTGAGCAGATGAAACGTGACATGAAAGCATTCCTCTATCCCAAGACAGAGAAACCCCGTCTCCCATTAAAGAATAAGCAGCGCCACCTGCAGGAGCAAAACGCTTACAGCACCGGGTATTCCCAGGCAGTCTCCCATCCAAGTACTAACCCGGCCCGAGCTTTACGGAGTAAGCCATGTATAAAGAGCCTTTCTGTGGCCGCAACCTTCGCTTACGGCCATACCACCCTGAACACGCCCGATCTCGTCCGATCTCGGAAGCTAAGCAGGCTCGGGCCGGGTTAGTACTTGGATGGGAGACCGCCTGGGAATACCAGGTGCTGTAAGCGTTTTGCTCCGGCAGGCGGCGCTGCTTATTCTTTAATGGGAGACGGGGCTTCTCTGTCTTGGGATAGAGGAATGCTTTCATGTCACGTTTCATCTGCTCACCACTTTTTTCACTTGACTCAAAAAAGCATATCTACCTCTCTATTACATTGGCTTCATCCTACCATACACTGGCAGCACATGCCACACACGCCAAAGTAGAAAGAAAAAAGAAAGAAAGAGGAGTTTAAGTGTGTGCTGGCCACCTCTGAAATGATGGCAACCACAAATAGACTGCTCAGCCCCGCCGCCGTGCTTTACGGAGTAAGCCATGTATAAAGAGCCTTTCTGTGGCCGCAACCTTCGCTTACGGCCATACCACCCTGAACACGCCCGATCTCGTCCGATCTCGGAAGCTAAGCAGGCTCGGGCCGGGTTAGTACTTGGATGGGAGACCGCCTGGGAATACCCGGTGCTGTAAGCGTTTTGCTCCGGCAGGCGGCGCTGCTTATTCTTTAATGGGAGACGGGGCTTCTCTGTCTTGGGATAGAGGAATGCTTTCATGTCACGTTTCATCTGCTCACCACTTTTTTCACTTGACTCAAAAAAGCATATCTACCTCTCTATTACATTGGCTTCATCCTACCATACACTGGCAGCACATGCCACACACGCCAAAGTAGAAAGAAAAAAGAAAGAAAGAGGAGTTTAAGTGTGTGCTGGCCACCTCTGAAATGATGGCAACCACAAATAGACTGCTCAGCCCCGCCGCCGTGCTTTACGGAGTAAGCCATGTATAAAGAGCCTTTCTGTGGCCGCAACCTTCGCTTACGGCCATACCACCCTGAACACGCCCGATCTCGTCCGATCTCGGAAGCTAAGCAGGCTCGGGCCGGGTTAGTACTTGGATGGGAGACCGCCTGGGAATACCCGGTGCTGTAAGCGTTTTGCTCCGGCAGGCGGCGCTGCTTATTCTTTAATGGGAGACGGGGCTTCTCTGTCTTGGGATAGAGGAATGCTTTCATGTCAGTAGACAAAACAATGATTTTTTAATTCAATCAGTCTAGTGTTCGCCTAACCTTTGGTTAAAACAGGAAAGCCTCCTCCTTGTGGGTGGGCGTATCTAACCTTCCAGTAGCCATCGTGATAGGCCAGCTCCAGCAGTCAGCAGAGGTGGGGCGGTGGTTTCTGCTGGATGCCTCTTGCAGTTTCAGCCATGTTCTGTCTTGGTCTGGTGGTGGATTGGATGGCCTCTCCAGATGGACCTAAAACATGACCACTTTACAAGTCTGTAGCAGTACTGCACGCTAGCAGTACAGCTACAGTCTAAGCAATTCCTGTCATACATGACCTACTAGGGTCCAGAGCTGGTGGTAATCCGTAACTAGAATATATTACTTGTACTATCAAGCCCAACCTGCTTGGGGTCACAGGAATATTGTTCCTTGTATGGTATGGCTGCTTGTGGCTCAGTTCCCCTGTTTCCAGTTCCCAGTTTCCCTATTGAATTAAACAATGTGTGTGTGTGTGTGTCCCCTCACGACGGGGAAAGGTGTGCATCAGCAGGCGGCGGTTTGGACGTGAGCTTCATGGGCATCTGGACGGGGCGTATGGGGTAGGGGTGACTGAGGGCCCTCTGAGGGGTGTAACCTCCAGGCGAAATGTGCAGGGTGGACTCGGCGCTTCCCACCGTGTGACCTGCGGGGGGCGCTGGAGTCCCGCTGAGACTCAAATCATCTTCTCCAACACTCTGGAAAAACAAAACACGGAGGGTGAGAAGGAAACTGTGTATGAGAGGAGGATGGAGGAGAGGAGAAGAGAAAGAGAAATTATGGCATAACTTGTGGAAAATTGTGTTGTGGTAAAATTGAAATATAGTTTATGGGCTAAATTAGTGGAAAAAGCACATGCCAAATCCGAGGTGGAGGCACCTCAAATCAAAGAATGGAAATACACACATAGGCATGTAAAAGTTACCTTACATGACGTCCTCCACTCAAACTAATCCAGCAACGCTATCGTCAGTAACAGCACAGTGTTTTAACCAGTCCGACAAGCTTGTTACCTCTAGGTGCTGGTTGTAGCCAGGAGAGCTGCTGACTTCATACTGGGCGGGAGGCATCCGGGGGGGATTCAGCAGGATGTTGGAGACGGGCCCCAGGCTGTCCTCGGAGTCAGGCTACGCCTAGTTCGTCGGGGCTTCGCGAGCGACGCGGGAGGGACGCCCCTTATGCCTCCGCTGACGTCCACGAGCCCCAGCTTTTTTGCCACTGTCTCCTTGTCTCGGCCCTCCTGGCAGACAGTGACGCAGTCAGACCCACAAGGTTCTAGCATTCAACAAAGAGGATAAACAGGAGAAAACAACACTGTGGAGTTTGTGCAGTGGGATTGGTCAGGACACCTGAAGTTGGTGCTTTTCTCATGGCGGCACGTGACGGACCGGAAGTCTGAACACCTGAGCATCTGGGCATGTGTGCCCTTGTCTGGGGAGGCTGTTCTCAGAATCCTTTGGAGCACTGAGAGCTGCAAGAGGTCATGGAGAGGAGGTTTGGAGATGCATGGAAAGTATTTACTTGAATGAGGCCTTTTTGCCAGGCTGGCATTTGTAAATAATTTGTCTCAATTGGATCAAATAGTCGTATCTTACTGTGGTCTTTGCTTGCTCTTGAATTTTTCTGGCATGAGCTAGAAATAAAGAAAGAAATGGTCAAGATATTTCTATTTTTCCGAAGATATAGAGCATACAGAAACACATCAGGGTTATTTAGCCTAAAGGCAGGACCGTTACTGCAAGAGATGAATGAACTTACACTTTGCGGCCGCCAGTTTGATACGCGGGGTGAAGGTAGCTGCAAGAGTTTGGCTTTTGGAGGTGTGAAGCTTGAGGCGAGAATGGCACAAAGAAAACAGATACAAATCAATTGGAGACTTATTCTAGACCCCATTCGTCCCCTCTCCATTCCCTTCATGCATGTTGGCTTGACTGTGGTTGATCCAGTGTGGCAGGTTATAGTCATCCCCCACGCGAGAGTCACCAGGCACCGTTCTTTTGTGCAGCTGCGAGTATACGACAAAACATCAGTGGCTGATCACTATATTTCCTAATGCAACTACAGAACAGATATCCTAAACATCTTACCTTGATCCGCCGGGTTTACGCATGCAGCGGATGCCTCCCCATGCACACCAACGTCCTACACCAATACCTGACAAAGGAGAAGCATTTCACCAATAGCGTTAAAGGAAAACTCGGGCCTGATCATCAAATCGTTGACGTTTCAATGACTTCCGGAAAGTATTTTGTGATGGAACAGTGGTCTGGAGTTTAAATTAGCTGTGTTTATTCATTGAACACCTCTTAACATGATAACGTCAAGGTGATGAATGATGATGATGATAGCTGTACTCATTGTAGCCGTTGTTCAAAGTCGTGTTTGTGCGGTCATTCCTCACCATTGTCTATCATGCGTAGTTTGGTGAGATATAAGCAGGCGGTCACTTCGAACACGCCCACCCCGGTGTGATGACACAGGGACATCTGGCCCGTGCGGTCAAAGTCGGTTGTTGATGTAAGTGCTTGTCGAAAACTGTGGGAGAGAGAGAGTCAACTGACCATTTTTTCCATTCTAGTAAGTACCAGGCAGAGACGCCGCGTGAGAGACCAAAAATATCTATTTAATATATGATTAATTCAAATTCAAACATTACCCTACTTTCATTTACCAATCATGATTTTGAAAACCTAGACCTTGTCTGGTACATAATTCATGGAGATTTTTTTGTGCTTGGTCAGGAAAAACTAATAATGAAAGTGTTGGTAATTAATTGATTCATCTTCTTAGTAGAAAACCTGGGCCAGTTTCACAAGATGTTCTTAGAGGAAAAAAACAAAGTTTTTATGAATTCTCTATCCAGAGAAAAAAAACCTGAGAATGAATGAGATTCTTGAAAGAAAACCTCACAAATTCCTTTTTTCCTGACTTTAATTGTCTTTGGGTACAACTTGTCTTCACTGTTTACTATTTATATACTATTACTATAGTTTGGATACTTAGGCTAGTACTGATTCTTAGAAAAAGAGCTGTAATTTGTGTTCAAGTCAATTTTTTTCAAGTTTAGGAGACGTTAGCTGTTCCTATCTATAAATTATATAACTGTCACATGGGAACTTGACTATTGAACTGAAACTTTTTTTACTTACAAAATCTAAGTTTTGCCTCAAGTTGTGTGTGATAAGTCAAGATGCTAACATTATATGCAACAACGTGAGCTGTGTGGTATGTTGTATGTCTGAACTTGCTTATCTGCCAATTAAATACATGTTTTTTGTCAATGTCTTTACCTTAGTGTGTTTAAAAGCATTTTAGCGCAGAATGGGCGGCCGGTTCAGATGCCAAAGACTCAGACTCAAGTACCTATAATACACAATATAGTGCCATGAGATTAAGAAACCTCCTTTTCAAGAGAGACTCCAGATTTAGTACTAAACATTGAAGGACAGGTTAATGGCCTTCAGGTATTTCCTTGATACAGCAGGTTGAGTTGTGACCGGCGGGGAAAACCCGTTCTGACGAGGATAATAAATACAACACAAATATTCAGTTCTAATCCTGAGCTGGGCGAAATGTTGAGCCAAAGCCAGGGCCTTGCCTTGTTTCGTTACCTGCTTCTTTCAGCCGCACAAGGACAGGATAATGGATGAAGAGCTTCTTGATGGTGACCAGTAATGAGGTCCACTCATCCGTCTTCATTATGAGCACGACCCTGGACACGAACAGTTAAACATCCATTCGACATAGTCAATGCCCTTACGCCACAATCCCTGTGTACTTGTGAACTGTGATTGTTGCGTGATTTTAAGGAAATTAAAGCAATATGTGACACTTTCTGGTATATTACTGTAACGGTTCTTCTCTCAGGTCTCCCTAAAGGCACTCAGACAGCTAACAGCTCGTTCAGAATGTGCGCTAGACTTCATAACAAAGACGAAAAAGTTTGACCACATCAAGTCAGTCTCTCAGGTACATGCATTGGCTTCCAGTTGTGTATATATTGTTACGATGGAGTTCCAATATCAGAAAATATCCTAAAACATCAAGGGTTAAACGTCCGGTTTTTGGTTGTCGGCCCTCAGAATCAAGAGGGGTTTCTTTGATAGACGCGTTCAACAATCATGCAGGGAGAAATCCATGGAGAAGAAGAAGAGAGACCATTTCTCCACAGACAGTAGGCTCAATACACCAGAACGCATGCAGCTTGATTTTGTGGATCTGTATTCAGTAGCGTGTGAATAATACGCCCTGCTCAACGGCTTTTTTTTTTGTAATTTGAACAACCGGGTACAGCAATACAGTCCTTCTCCACGCATATCGTTATTGAATTTGATGTAGAGAATGACGAGGCAGGTTGAGTGGAAAGGGGGTACACCGAATAAAAAGTAAACACTTGATTGGTATGAATGGTAGGTTACATAAGCAATGAAGTATGTTACCTTGTATATGTGTAGAGTCCTCGTAAAAACGTCCCTCGTGATCATGTCTGATGGACCCTTCAGAATCTCAGGGAATCATCTTGAGGGAAATAGAGCTCAGATGTACCTGCCGTGTTGCTACAGAAAAAGTATGGTTATAACATGGTGTAAATCATTGTAATGATTGAGGGGAATGTTGGCTCACCGATAGTTTTTAGCATTGTAGAAAGTACGTGAGAACAGCACCCACGTCACCTATGACTACAGTTTACTCCTAAATTGCAACAAACGTGATCACACATGACGAAACGTTGCTTTCGGTGGAACATTTGAAAGGTTTGCCGAAATGACAAACTGATGGAACCACAAACTTTCACTTGGCAAACCGGTCAGATAGAAAAACCATTCACTGCCTTCTCCAAAAAGTAGAAGGGTCACCTGAGAGGAACATTTAAATAAGACATTCTTCAACATCGTGATGAGCCTTACGTACATGAAAAACACGAAACTTCGCAAAGAGAACGAGCTGACCAAAACGAGGTTAACCAACCGAGCAATGTCAAAGAACCAATTCACAGGTCATCTGGATGAAGATGTACAACATTGAGGTTGTTGGATTTGAACCACCACCTGAATCAGAAGAACAAAGTAAAACATAGATGTGTTTCAGAGGCCTTTTACCACCCTGATAAGAATACAGTTCTGGAGGGAAACACCGATTACTTGCAATTTGTGTGGCATGAAAAAAAGTGCATTTTTAATACGTCAAATTTAAACATATTTGGAATATTGGCACAGAATATCATCTATCGGTGACTTCAGGGTTATAGAAAATAATCCAGTATTGGTATCTGGTCTCTTCAAAAAACCCATAGTTGTATTTTCTTACCCCTGGTGTCTTCGCTGATGTAACCCACAGGGTTACCTTCTCTCCTTCACCCATAGTTCACTGGCTGGGCTCTGGAGACGGAACAGACCGTTAACATGATACAGCTTATGGAAACAATTTCAAACCATGATCAGAGTTTTCAATCATCAGCTCACCACTTTTCCCACTGATCCTCCTCACATCCACCTCCATC
The DNA here is from genome assembly GCA_034670405.1 of Hoplostethus atlanticus. Lineage (NCBI taxonomy): Eukaryota > Metazoa > Chordata > Actinopteri > Trachichthyiformes > Trachichthyidae > Hoplostethus > Hoplostethus atlanticus. The sequence goes on along the minus strand of JAXDDX010000076.1, from coordinate 23,304 downwards.
TCAAACTGCTGTAACTAGGCTCGTACACTGGAAAAAGCCAATCGTCTTTTTCTCACCTCAGGGAGACTATTTGTTCCCCACTTTTATGACCTTGAGGTCCTGCCTCGATGACCTCTAGCTTGCTATTACCTGCACTTATCAACATCTCCTGATCCTTATTTCAGGACTCTGCTGGTGATCTCGTCTCTACCTAGGTGGATGTCCCCTTCTCAGTCAGCCTCAAAACCCACGTAACCCAGAACTGGCTTAACCCAGCATTGCACTTGATGTGCTCTTAGTTTTCCACCAATTTCGGACCATAGTTGCCCCTTTTAAGTTGTAGTGCAACTGTTTGCTTTTACACAATTATTAGTTGGCTGCTTGTAAAAATGTAGATAAATGTCATTCCACTGTTACTTTAAGTCACTCTAAGTGCCATGGTATAATATGGATTTGTAATAGTATGCTTGGTACTGTCCTACTGATCCCGCAAACTCCACTTTTCTGGTCACATAAGCCCCAACAGGTGGCTCACTGTGATAAGAAACAGAATATAAGTTAGATGCTCACGTGTTGCATGAAGCTATTACATTAAACCCGGCATATGTTAACACGCTGTGGCCTCACCAGACTTTTCTGAGACGCTCCACATGTATCCCACTGCGATATTACTGGTTCTTTGATAGTAAGCTCCACCAGGTCTAATGTTACATCCTGCAAGTAATAAAAAAGCAACAACTATAAAAGCTCTGTTTGATTGATACGGTGTTCCAGCTGCACAACATTCACAGTCAACCACCTTAGGGTCCTCGATTGTTGACGGATCAAATCTGATCGCCCGCGTTTGAAGCTTGTGTACTGTATGGTCCACGCTGATTGTCTCTAGATGAGAATGAAATATCATTGTTGGATATTCAGGTACAACATGGGCACACAACCTGTAACATATCCAGTAACATACAGTATATGATGGACTAACATTGCTGTATTAAACTGTTGAAAACTGTATTCAATTTACCTTTTCTGAAGGTCCTCTTTGAGGCTCTTCACCTGCAGCAAGAGAGGATGGGAATTTAAAGGAGAGAATAATTGATGGAGGGTTCAGGGGAAGAGCAATTTTATCACCACGCGCAAGGAAGGGGGGGAAAAGGAAGTACAGCAGGCTATGAGTAATTAAAAGATCCACTGCCATGCACGCTCACTGTATCTCATCTGTGGGATGTGCGATCCGATGATGTCCCTGTAGGCTGACTTGAGGGAAAACATTTTGGTGATGACGACCAATCTCATCGTTCTTGGTAAAAAGAAACAAAGAAAAAAAGACGTGACGACACCAAATCATTTCAAAAGCTATCAGATGAACTTTGGCAGCATATAGAAACTTTCACATTACCATGTCCACAAAAGCCTTTCTTGTGACCACAGTTTATAGGACTTATTGGTCTTATGATGAACTCAGCTGAGGGACAAAACAAACCAGACTTCATTTCTACTTGAGGGCTGTATGGCAACCTAACTAATCTAAAGTCATGTTCTGTTGTGTACATGTTTGCGATTAAAGATGGGTTCAGCATTAATCAATTCTTATAATAACTTAACAGATGAAGAACGTTTAACGGTAGGTAATTTAAGTAAAACAAGGGGTTACCTGAACCAACGTCGGTCCCTTTCCCTGAAGCACCCTAGCTAAGGCAAGCGTCCGCTTGATGTTGAATCTGCTAGCCTAGCATGCTTGCTAACCTCGACAATAGGAAAGCTAACTAAACTTAAACACTAATCACTAACAACAGTGATTAGGGTTCTTTTTATGGGAGGGTTACTCAAATTAAAGTATATGCTTGCCTCGAGTCACATCTAAATTAGGGTCACATTTTCATGGAATGTTCAATTAAAAAGCTAGCTTGTTAGTTAGGTTTGACGACTAGCTAGCTTGCCAGTTAGATTCTACTTCCTCCAAAAATAAATGGAAAATCCCTCCACGTGAGCTACGATTCTCAGTGATTGGTTCCGAGTTACTGCAGAGAGTATCTCGACGAGCGAGAGGGTTCAACTCTGCTTATTTACGTCTTCGAATAAGTCCGTAGGCACACTAAAAGGGTCTTTTCTAGCTGGTGTATTCAAAGACTGTTTTCACATTAGTAGAAAACTTTTTTTAGTATCCTAATTTTATTGTACGGCTTATCCGTAATTGCACTATAAATATCTGTAAGCCTTGGGTTCGCCATTGGTGTTGCTGTTTAAAATGTTGATTAAAAACGTGCTGTCTGTTGATCCTTTGAGCATTTGACTAGAACTAAAACGAATTTTTGTGTGTGTAAAAGCTGACTGGTCATGTGACTTATTACCCACAATGTTATTATATTTTTTAGTATCTGTTCGGTTGTGTTAGAATGTTACTTTTCCTGCTCTGCCACGGCTCGCGACTATAGGTGGGTAGTGATCTGGCATCTTTGTAGTGTTAGACTGTGGGTGTGTGACAACTGGCAGAGTTTGGGGTGGAATGGGGGGTTGTGTTTTGGTTGTCGTTTTTGGTGGTGGGCGCTGGGTTGTTGGGGGGGTTGCATTTGGGTGGGGAGCGATCGCGGGGGGTGTTGGGTGGTGGGTGTGGGTGTGGGTGGGGTTGTTGTGGTGTGGGCTAGTGAGTTGTGGTGGTTGGTGGTGGCGGGGGGGGTTGGGGGGGGGGTGGGGTTGGGGGTGGGTTGGGGTGTGTCAGGGGGAGGGTTTGGTTCGCTATGTGTGGGTTTGAGTGGTGGTGTGATTTGTTTTTGGGGGGGGTTGGTTGGGTTGTGGGGGTGGGGGGGTGGTGTGGTGGGTTGCGATTTTTGGGATGGTGATGGTGGTGGTGTGGTGAGGTAAGGTTGTGTGTTTTTGGGTTTGTGTTGGTGGGGGGTGTGGTGGTTGGGTTGTTAGGTGGTGGTTGAGGGTGTGGTGTGTCGGTTGTTAGGGGCGGGGGTGGGTTGTGTCGGTGAGTTGGGTGGGGTTGGGCGGTAGGGGTGGTGTGGTGGATGGGGGTGGTGTGTGGTGGTGGGGTGTGTTGGGGTTGTATGTGGGGGTGGACGTGGTTGGGGTGTGGTGGGTGGTGGGGAGTGGGGTTGTGTGGGGCGGGGGGGGTGTGTTGTTAGGGTGGGTGGTTGGTGGTGGGTGGGGGGGGGGGGGTGGGGTGGGTTTTGTGGGGTGGGCTGTGGTGGATCATGTGTGTGGGTGTGGGGTCGTTGCTGTGGGATGAGGGTTGGTGGGTGTGCTGGTGCTGGGTAGGGGTTGCTTTGGGTCGGTGCGGGGCTGTCGGTGTGAGGTTGAGGGGGGGTGTGGTTGGGTTGGGGGTGCGGGATGTTGGTGTGTTGGTTTGGGTGGGGGTTGTGGGAGTTGGGTGGGGGGGGTTTGGTGTGGGGGGGTTGGGGCGGAGTGGGGCTGTGGTGTGCTGGTGGTGGGGGCTGGGGATGTGGGTCGGGGTATGGGGTGTGTGGGGGGTGGGGGTTGGTGAGAGTGGGGGGGGTTGGTGGGGGTGTGGAGATTTTGTCGTATGTGGTTGTGGGGTGGGTGTGGGGGTGTTGTGGAGGGTTGTGCGGGGGTAGTGTTTGTGTGTGTTGGGGGTTGTGGGTTTGTTGTGGGTGGTGGGGTTGGGGTTGATTTGGTGATTGTGGTGGGATGGGGGGGTGGGTGGGTGGTGAGGGGGGGTTGGTGGGGTTGGTTGGTGTGGTGGGTGGTGGGTTGTTAGTGTAGGGGGTGGTGGTATTGTGGTGTGGTTTGGTGTTGGGCAGGTTGGGGGGGCGGTGGTGGTTGGGGGGTTTGATGATTGGGGGTTGGGTGCGGGTTGGGGGAGGGGGTTGTTGTGGTGGGTGGAGTGGTGGGGTTGGTTGTGGTGGTGGTTGGTGGTGTGGTTCGTGTGTTCGAAGGTGTGTTCGGGTTTGCGGGAGGGTTGGGGGGTGGTTGTCTGGGGGGTTGGGTTAGATGTTGTGTTTTGGTGGGGGTGGTGCTGATTTGGTGGTGGAGGGGTGTTCACTGGGGTTTGTGGGTGGGGGTGGGGTTGGTGGTTGTTGTCGGGGTTGCTTGCGGGTGGGTTGGTGTTGGTAGTGGAGCTGGTTAGGTGTTGGATTGTGGTGTGGGTGTGGGAGTGGGGTCGGAGTGGGTGGGTGTGGTAGTTGTGGTGGTGGGTGTGGTTAGTGGGTGGGGTGGTGGTGTTGGGTGTGGTTGTGTTGTGGGGTAGGGTGTCTGTGTGTAGGGGGGTTGGGTGTTGATGATGTGTGTTTGGTTGGTGTTGGTGGTGGAGGGGGGTGTGGTGCGGGGGGGGGTGGTCGGGTTGGTGGTGTGGTGTTGGTTTGTTGGTGGGTGCTGGTGGTTTGTTCGTGGGGGGTTGTTCGGGGTGGGTTGGTTGGGCGTTGGGGGTGGGCGGGGGGTTTTCGGGTGTGGTGCGAGGTGGTGTGTAGTTCGGTGTAGGGGTGACGTGGTTTATGATGGGTGGGCTGGGTTTGGTTCTTGGTGTTGTGGCGGGGCGTGTTGAGTGGTGTGTGGGGGTTTTGGTGTGGGGGTGTGTTGTGGTGTAGGAGGGGGGTGGGGTGGTTGGGTGGTTAGGTGTGTGGTTCGTCGGTGGTGGGTGGCGGTGGGTCGGTTGTTGGGGGGTGGTGTGTTGTGTGGTGTTGTGTGGTGGTTGTAGGGGGTGGAGGGGTTGTATGGGGGTTTGTGGGTGGGTGTGTAGGGGTGTTGCTAGTTGGTGGTTTTGGGGTAGTTGTGTTGGCGGAGTGCGGTGTGTTTGTGTGTGTGGTTTGGGGGGGTTGTAGGTCGGTGGTTTTGTTGTGTTGTGTGTGTTGGTGGGGGGTGGAGGGTGGGTGGGTTGGGGGGTGGGTGTGGGGATTGAGGGGTTATGGGGTGGGTTGGAGTGAGTTGGTGTGTGTGGGGTGGGGGGGTGTGGTGGGGTGAGGTGGTGGTTTGTGCGGGGGGGGTCGTTGCGGGTGTAGGTGGGTGTTGCGGGGGTCGGAGGTGGTGGGGTGGGGGGGTGGTTCGTGGTGTGGGGAGTAGGTGTGTCGGGTGTTGCGTGTGTGGGATTGTGTGGGTTGGGGGGGGTTGTTGTAATTTGGTTGTGGGGGGGTGGGCTGGTGGTTGTGGGTGGGTGGGGGGTGGTGTTTGGGTGGGTTGTGGAGTGGGGATGTGTCTAGTGGGTGTGTGTGTTGTTTGGTGGAGGGGGTGGGTTGTGTGTGGTTAGCTCGTGTTTGGGGAGGGTGGCGTGGTGGTTGAGGGGGGTGAATGGGGGGGGGTTGTGGGCGGGGTGGGTGTTGGTGTTGTGTGGTTAGGGGGAGTGGGAGGTGTGTTTGGTTGGGCGGTGGCGTGGGTCTTGGGATTTGGTTGTGGTTGAGGTTTGGTGGGCTGAGGTTCGTGGGTGTGGTGGTTTGTGAGGTGGTTGTGTGTTTTGTGAGTCGTGGTGGGTGTGCCGGTTAGTGGTGGTGTTGGGGAGGTTGGCTGGGTTCGGTTGGGTGTGTGTGGGTGGGGTGGTGGCGGTGGGGGGTGGTCGGTGTTTGTTTGTTTTGTGTGATGGCTGTTGGGTGGGGGGTTGTGGGTTGTGAGTGGGGGTGGGGTGTGTTAGTTGGGTGGGGATGTGTGGGCTGGGGGGTGGGGGTGGGTGGTTGGTTGGGTTGGTTTAGGTGTGTCGGTTGGTGGTGTTTCGTGTCGGTGTGTGGTTTAGTGTGTGGGTGAGTGGGGGGGGGGTTGTGGGGGGGGTTGGGTGGTGGGTTGGGGTGGGTTGGGTCGGTGTGTGGTGGGGTGGTGGGGGTGGTGGGGTGTGGTGGTTGTCTCGCGGGGGGAGTAGGAGTGGTGGGTTGTGTGGTGGTGGGGTGGGGGGGTGTGGTGGTTATCTGTTCGGTGTGGTCGGTTGTGGGGTGTGTGTGGGTCGGGGTCGACGTCTAGTCGTTTGTTGTGGTGTTGTGGGTGGTTGTGGTGATATGGGTTGGGTGTTGTGCGTGGTTCTGAGGTGTGGGTGGTGCGTTGGGTGTGGGGGGTGGTTTTGGGTGTGGGTGGGGTTGGTTGGGTTGGCGTGGGCCGGGGGGGGATGGTAGGTCTGTGGAGGAGGTGGGTTGGGAGGTGGTGGTGCTCGGGGAGGTGGGCGGGTGGTGTGTGGGGGGGTGGGGTGGGTGGTGGGGTGGGGGTGTTAGTAGGTTGTGGTTGGGTTGGGGTGCTTGGTTGGGGGGTGGTTGGTTTTGTGTGTGTGGTGTTGTTGGTTGGGGGGTGTCGGTGTGTGGTGTGGTTGTAGGTGGGGCGTGTGGGGGAGGGGGGTGGTGGGGGGGAGTGAGGGGGGGTGGGGGGGTTAGAGGGGGGGGGTGGTGGGTGGGGGGGTGGGTTGGGGGGTTGGTGTTGGGTTGTGGTGGGTCCGGGTATTGTGTGTTTTGTGGGTGGTGTTTGGGTGTAGATGGTTGTGTTGGGTGGTTTAGTTGGTTTGTTGTGTGAGGGTGTGCTTGTGTGGTGGGGGTGGTGGTGGGTGCGAGTGTGGGTGTTGTGTGTGTGTGGGGTGGGTGTTATGGGTGGTGGCTTTGTGGGGGGGGTGTGGTGGGGTGGTGGGGGTGTTGGACGGGGGTGGAGTGGGGTGGTTGGGGGCGAGGGGCGTGGTGGTGGTTGGGGCGGGTGGGTGAGGGTGTGGGCGGGTGGGGTGTGGTGTGTGCGGTGGGGGGGGGGGGTTTGTAGTGTTGGGAGTTGGGGGGGTAGGGGGGGTGAGTTTGTGGGTGTGATGAGGGCGTGGGGTGGTGGACGGGGGTGTATGGATGGGTGTCTTGGGGGGTTGTGTGGGGGTACGTGGGGTGAATGTGGTGGGTGGTTGTGTCGGGTGTGTGTGTGTTTCAGTGGGTTGGGTGGGGTTCTGTGTGGGGGTGGGTTGGGTGGGTGTGGTTGGGGGGTGTGGTGTGGTATTGTTGGGGGGGGGTGGGGGGGTTGAGTTGTGGGTTTGGTGTGGTTGTTTGGTGGGTCTGGGTCGTGGGTTGGGGCTTGGTTGTGGGTGCGGGTGGGGTGGGGGGGGGGGGTGTCGGTGGGGGTGTCGTGGGTGGTGGGGTTGTGGAGGTTGTTGTGGTGTGTTGGGTGGTGTGGGTTTGGTGCGGGTGTGGGTGTGTTGGTGTGGGGGGTTGGGGGTGAGGTGTAGGGGGGGGGGTTGGGGGGGGGGTGGGGGTATGTGTTTGGTGGTGTGGGGTGATTGGGTTTGTGCGAGGTAGGGGGGGTGGTTGGTGTAGGGTGGGGGGGTGGGGATGGTGGGTGGGGGGTGGGTGAGGTGGGGTTAGGGGGTCGGTTGGGTGGGTTGGGTGGGTGGTTTGTTCGGTGGTTGGTGTGTGGTGTTGGGGGTTGGGGAGCGGGTGTTTGTGGTGGGGGTGGGTTGTGGGTGGTTGTTGTCGGGGGGTGGGTTTGTTGTGGGGGGGGAGGTGGGGATTGTGTGTCGGGGGTCGTGGCGGGCGTATGGGTGGGTGGGGGGTGTTGTTGGGTGGGGGTAAGTGGGGGAGTGTGGTTTGGTGGGGTAGGGTGGGGTGTGTCGCGTGTGGGGTTGGTGGGGGCTGTTGGGGTTGTGGGTTGTGGTGTGTTTGTGGGTGTGGTGGCGTGGTGTGGTTTTGGCGGGTGTGTGGTGTTGGGGGTTGTGTGGGTTGGCTGTTTGTTGTGGTTGTTTGGTGTGGGTTGGGGTTTTGGGTGGGTTGTGGGGGGTGGGGCTGTTGGTGCGGGTGGTTTTGGGGGGTGGTGGGGGGTTTGGGTGGTGGGAGGCGGTTGGTTGTTGGGAGTGGTGTGAGCGTTGTGGGTGGGTTTGGTTGGTGGTGTTGTGTGTGGTAGTGGTGGGGGTGTGGAGGTGGCGGGGGGGGGCGGGGTAGGGTGGGTGGGTGTTGTAGGGGTGGGTGGGATTGTGTGGGGGGTTCGTGGTTGGTGTGCTAAGTGGCGTTGGGTGTTGTAGAGGGGGGCGGTGTGGTGGGTTGGTTGAGGTTGGTGTTGGGGTTGGTGTTGGGTAGGGTGGGTTTTGGTGGGGTGTGTGTTGTGTGTGTTTGGTGTGTGGTGGGTGGTGTTTTAGGTGTTGGTTTGGTGGTGTTGTTAGTGGAGCGGTGGGTTTGTGGAGTTGCGTGTGGGTGGTTTGTGTGGTGGGGTTGGTGGTGTTTGGGTGGAGTGTGGGTGTGGTGTGGTGGGGTCGGGTGCGGGTGTGTGGGTGTGTGTGTGTGGGGTGGGGGGTGGGTGGGGTGTGGGGGGGTGGGGTGGGGTTGTGTTGTGGTGGTGGTGCGGTTAGGTGGTGTTGGGTGTGTGGTGGGTGGTGGGGTTGTGGGGGTGGTGCTGTTGGGGGGGGGGGGTGGTGGGGTGTTAGGGTGTGGGGGTGCTGTTGTGTGGGTGTGATGGTTGGGGGTTGTAGGTGTGGTCGGGTGGGGTTTAGGTGGTGTTTGTGTGTGCTGAGGTGTTGTGGTGTTGGCTTTGTAGGGTGTGGTGGGGGTGGGGGTGTTGGTTGTGGGGTGTGTTGGGTATTGTTGGTGGGGTGGGTCGTGGTTTGTAGTGGTGGGGATGAGGGGGCGGGGCGGGTGGTTGAGTTGTGGGTGGTGTAGTGTGGGGGGGTTGGGTGGGGTGGTACGGGGTGGGTGGGGATTTGGGGGTGGGTGTGTGCTGGTTGGGGGGTGGGGGTAGTGGCTTGTGGGGGTGGTGGTGGGGGGGGGTAGTGGTGGGTCATGGGGTTGGTGTTTTGGCTCTTGTTGTGGGTGTGGTGTCGGGGTGTGTGGGTGTGGGTGGTGGGTTTGGGTTGTGGGGGGAGGTTGGTTGTTGGGTGGGGTGGTTGGTAGGGGTGGGGTTGGGTAGGTTTTGGGGGTGTGTGGTGGTGGGGGGGTCAGGGGGGGTGGTGTATGTTGTAAGTGTGTGGTGGGTGGGTGGTGTAGGTGGGCTGGTGGTGAGTGGGTTGTTTTGGTGTGTGTGGTGGGAGGGTGGGGTTGAGGGGTGGGTGCTGGGGGGTGTGTGGGTGGGTGTGGGGTGTTTTGTTGTGTTGGGGTGAGGTTGGGCGGGTGTTTTGTGGGTGTGGGGGTGTGGGCATGTTTGGGGTGGTTGTTGGAGTGGTGGCGTGGTAGGTGGGGGGGTGGGTTGTGGGTGTTGTTAGTGTGTTGGTTGGGAGGTGTGTGTGGGTGGGGTGGGTAGTGTTGGGGTGTGCTTGGTGGTGGGGGGTGGTGGGGTGTTAGTGGGCTGGTTGGTGGGGTTATGTGGGTGGGGTGGGGGTGATGGGGGGGATAGTGGTGTGTGTGGGTCTGGGTTTGGGGTGATGTACTTGGTGTGGGAGGGGTGTGTAAGGGTGGGGGGTGGCGGGGTGGGTGGGCTGTGTTGTGTGGGGGGGGTGGTGTGTGGGTTGGTGTTGGGGGTGTGGGGTGTGTGGTTGAGGGTGTGTGGGGTGGTGTGTGTTGTTGGGGTGTTTTTGGGTGTGGGGTGGTGGGTGCTGGGGTGTGGGGATGTGGCGGTTGATTGGTGGGTGGGTGGGTGGTTGGTGGGGTCTGGTTGGTGTTTGGTTGTGGTTTGGGTGGTATGGGTGTGGTGTGTGTGGCGGGGTAGGTTGTGGGGTTGTTGGCTGTGGTGGGTGGTGGGTGGGTGGGTTGTGGAGGGTTGTGTTTGGGTGTGAGGGTGGGATGTCGGGTGAGGTGGGGGTGTGGGGGGTGTCGGTTGTGGTATGAGTGTGTGGAGTGTTGATTGGTTGGTAGTCGGGGTGGGGGGGAGTTCGGGGGGGTGGGTTAGTGTGTGGTGGTTGTGTGGGGGGGTCGGGTTGTGATGTGAGCTGGTGTCGTTCGTTCGGTAGTTGGGTGGTTGGGGTAGTGGTGCGTGAGGTGTGGGTGGGTTTTGTTGAGTAGGGGTGGGGTGACTGGTTTTGTTGCGTTGGGGTGTGGGTGCGGTGTGTGTTGCGTTGTAGGTGTGGGGGTGTGTCGTTGGGTGGGTGTGGGGTGGGGTGCTTTTGTCTAAGTGTGGGATTCGGCGTATGTAGTGGTGGGTGAGGGGGGGGTTGGGGGGGTGTTTGTTGGGGGGTCGGGAGTTGGGGGGTGTGTGGTGTGGTTTTGGTGGGTTTGGTGTGCTTGAGGGGGGGGGGGGTGTTGTCGGCTTGGTGTTGGTAGAGGGGGTGTTGGGCGTGTTGGGTGGTTGTATGTTGTGGTGATGGGGGGTTGACTGAGGTGGGGTGTGGGGAGGGGTGGTGGGTCGTTCGGTTCGGGGGGGGGGGTGTGGTTGTGTTTGGGTGGTGTGTGGGGGTGGGTGGACTGTTTTGGGTGGGGGTGGTTCTGTGTGGTGGGTTTGGGGGGGGGTTGGGTGGGGTGGTTGTCTGTGGGGGGGGGGGGGGAGGTGGCTTGTTGTGGGGCTGGGGGGAGAGGTCGGTGTGTGGCTGTTGGGGGGGTGGTGGGTGCGTTGGGTGTGGAGTTTGGGGGTGGTGGTGGGGGGGTTTTGTTGTGGAGAGTAAGTTGAAGGTAGTGGGGTGTGTAGTTGTGGGGGGTGTTGGGAGTTTTGTGGAGGTAGTATTGTTGTGGCGTTGGGTGGGGAGTCGTGGTGGTGTGTTGTGTGTGTGGGGTGTTGCGGTGGGTTGGTGTGGGGGGCGGGGCGGGGGGTGGGGGTGTGTGTGGAGATTTGGGGTGGGGTGTGTGGGCTGGGTTGGGGGTGGGGAGATTGTGGGGTTGGGGGGTTCGGTGGTTGGTGGTTGTGTGTAGGTGTTAGGAGGGTGGTGGGGGGTTGTGTTAGGTGTGGGGTTGTGGTATTGTGTTTTTGGTGAGTTTAGTTTGAGGTGTTCGGGGTGTTTGTGTTCGGTGGTGGGGGGGGGTGTGGTGTTGGAGGTAGGTGGGGTGTGGGGGGTCGTTGTGGGTGGTTGTGTGGGTGTGCGTTGGTGGTTGGGGTGGTGTGTGTGGGGTGGGGGTGGGGGTGGTGTGTGTTTGTGTGGGGGTTTCGGGTCGGTGGTCTGGGGTGTGGGTGGGTATGGATGGTCTGGTGTGTGGGTTGGGGTTTGGGTGTGAGGAGGGTTGCGCTGTTGGGGTGGGTGTGGTGGTGTGTTTGGTGGGGTGTGGGGTTGGAGTGGTCTTGGGAGTGGTTGTGGTTGGTGGGTGGTGTGTAGGTTGATGCGTGTGGGCGTAGGTGGGTTCGGGTGGGGTGGGGAGTGGTGGGGTTGGTTGTGGGTTGGGGGTGTTGGTGTGGGCGGGGGGGAGCGGGTTAGTAGGGGTGTTTGGTTGGTGTGGTGTTTTGGTGGTCGGTGGGTGGGTGTTGGGTCGGGGTGTGGGTGTGGGTGGGTGTTGGGTGGGGTGGGTGATTGGTGGTTGGGTGGGTGGGGGTGTGTGTGTGGTGTTTCCGGAGTGTGGGGGGGGGGTGTGTGTTTGGGGTGTGGTGTTGTGTGGGGGGTGTGGGGTTTGGGTGGTGGGGTGTGGGTGGGGTCGTAAGTGTGTCCAAGGTTGTGGTTGGCAGATGGTGGGTGTGGGGTGGAGTGTAGTGTGTCGGGTGGTGTGTTGGGTGGGGGAGTGTGTGGGTAGTTGTTGGTGTGTGGGGGGGGTGTGGGTGATGTGGTTTGTGGGGGGGGTTAGTCGAGTGGGTATGGGGTGGGGTTGTTGGTGGTGTGTGTGGGGTGGGTGCTGGTGGCGTGGGGTTTGAGGGGGTTGGGCTGGGGGTTCGTGTGGTTGTTGTTAGGGTGCGGTTTGTGTTGGGTGTGTGTGTGGGGGGTGTCGTTTGGTGCGTGTGGTGGGAGGTGGGGGGGTGTGGTGTGTTGTGGTGTGTTGGTGTGGGGTTGTCTGTGGGGGGGGTGGCGGGGGTTGGAGTTGCGTGGATGGGTAGGGGGTTGTGATGATGGGGTGGGGGGATGGGCATGATGGTGGGGGGGTCGGGTGCGTTTGTGGATGCTGGGGTGGGGGTGGCGTGGTGGGGGGGGTGGTGATGGTGGTGTGGTTGTTGGTGGTGGTGGGAGTGTGTGGGATGCGGTGTGGGTGGTGGTGTGGTGGGGGGTGGTCGTGTTTGGCTAGGGGGTGTGTGTGTGTGTGTGTGGGGGTTTGGCGGGGGTGTGTTTGTGGGGTGTTTGGCGTTGGGTGTGGGGGGGTGGATTGTTTGTGCCATGGGGTGGTGGTTGAGTGGTGGGGGGTTGGGGGGTGTTGTGGTTGGTTAGTGTGGGTGGTCGGGGGTTGAGGTGCGTGGGTCGTGGGAGGGGGGACTGGGTGGGGGGGAGTTAGGGTTGGGTGGGGGGCGGTGTGTGGGTGGGTGGTTAGTGTTGTGGTTGTTGGGGGTGGTGGAGTGTGGGGTCGGGTTTGTGTTGGGTGTGTGTTTGTGTGTGGCGTCGTGGGGATGGGGGGGGGTTATGTGGTGGTGGGGGTTAGTGGGTGGGGTGTGGGAGGGTTGGTGGTGTGTTGTTGGTTGGTGGGTGGGTGGTGTGTGGGGGGGTGGGTGTTGGTGTTGGGTGTGGGGTGTGGTGTGAGGAGTGGGTGTGGGTGATTGGGTTGTGGTTGGGGGTGGGGTGTGTTGTGCTTTTGTTGGGGATTGTGGTGTTGCGGGTGGTTGTGTGGTTGCTGGGTGGGGGTGGTTGGGGTGTGTGGTGCTTGGGGATGGTGTCTGGTGTTAGGGGGTGGATTGGGTCGGCGGGGGTGGGGTCGTGAGGGTTGTGGTGTGTTTGGTTACTGCGGAGGGGGAGGGTGTTGGTGGGTGGTGGGGTTGTGTGTGGGGTGGGTTGTGTTGTGTGGTGGGATTAGTAGCTTGTGGGGGGGTGGGTGGTGGGGGTGGGTGGTGTGGTGAGTGGTGGGGTGCAGTGGGGTGGGGTGGGGGTTGGTGGTTGGGTGGGGTGTTGGGTGTGTGGGGGTTTTGGGGGTTCTCGGGGGTGTGTTGTGGGGGGGAGGGGTGGGTGGTGGTTGGGGGAGTGTGTGGGTGTGTGTGTTCGAGGCGTGCTGGGTGTGTGGGTGGTTTGGGTGGTAGGGTGTGGGGTTTGTTTGTGTGCGAGTGGGTGGGGAGTTGTGGTTGGTGGGGCGGCGTGTGGATGCGTGGGCTGTGGGGTGGCCGGGGTTGTGGATGTTGATGGGCGTGGTAGTGGTGTGTTTCAAGGGTGGGCGGTGTGGGGGGGGTTGTTCTGGGGTGTCGTGTGGGGGGGGGTGGGGTGGGTGGGGGGGGTGTGGGGTGGTGGGTGGTTGGGGGGTGCGTGTGGCGTGTGGCTGAGTTGGTGGTCGTTTAAGGGGGGGGGTGGGTGGGTGTTGATGTGGTGTGTGGGTGGGTGGGGTGTGGTGAGAGCGTGCGATGGGTTGTGGTGGGGTTTGGGTGGTGGCCGGTGGGGGAGTGCGTTGTGGGTGTTAGGCTGGTTGAGGGGGTGGGTGGTGGTGGGTGGGTTGTGGGTGTGGGTGCGTTTGTGTGGGTTGGGTGGGTGGGGGGTGTGTGTGGTCGGTGGTGGGATTTCGGTGTGGGTGGTGGTTGGTGTTGTGGGGTTGGGTGGTGGTGGGTGTTGTATGGGTGGGCGTGCTGGGATGATGGGTGTGAGTGGTTGCGGGAGTGGTCTGGGGGGGTGTGGATGTGGCGTGGTGGTTGTGGTGGGGTTTAGGTTGTTGGGTGTGGGGGTGGTTGTTGGTGTATGTTGGTGTGTGTGTGTAACGTGTAGTGGATGTGAGTGTGGGGGTTGTGGTTGGTGCGGTGTGGGGTTGTGGTGGTCGTGTGGGGTGTGTTGTGGTCGTGGGGGGGGTTGGGGGGGGTGTGTGGTGGTGGCTGCTGGGTGTGTTGGTGTTGGTTTTTGGGTGTGGTGTTGTGGTGGTTGGTGTTGGTTTGTGGTGGGGTGTGTGGGGTTGGTGGATTGGTGCGGGTGGGCGGTAGGCCGTGATGGGTTAGTGCGTTGTGGGTGTGTGGGGGGTGTTTGAGTGGGGGGGGGGTGGGGTGGGTTGGTTGTGGTTGTGGGGGTTGGTAAGGTGCGGTGTGTGGTGTGTTGTGTTCGGGAGTTGTGGGTGTCGTTTGGGTGGGTCGGTGGGTGTGTGGGCTTGGTTGGTTGGTTGGGGTTGGTGGGTGGGGGAGTGGGATGAGTGGTGTGGTGGGTGTGAGTTGGGGGGGGTGGTTTTGTGGGTGGTTTGGGGGGGTTGGGTGGGGTGGAGTGAGTGTTTTGTCTTGGGGGGGTGTTTGTGGTGGGGTTTGCTTTTTATTGGTGGGTTGATTGGGAGGGGTGTGGGCTCGTGGGAGGTTAGTTGAGGAGTGATGGTGTGTGGTGAGGGTGGTGGTTTGATGTTGGTATGGGTGTTATGTCTGTTGTTTGGGGGGGGGTGGTGGGTGCTGTGGAGGTGGTGGGGTTTGGTGTGTGGTGGAGGGGGTAGGGGTGTGGGTGCGTGGGGTTGGGTGGGGGTTGGTGGGTGGGGAGTTGATGTTGATGGTGGGTGGTTGTGAGGTGGTGGTGTTGGTTAGTGTCGGTGGCTTTGTGTGAGTTTGGGGGTGTGGGTAAGGGTGGGGGGCTGTGTGTGTGTTCGGGGGGGTGGAGGGTGGTGTGTTGGTAGGGATAGTTAGATGTTGGGGTGGTGATGTGTGGTTGTGGGTGTGGTGTGGGGTGGGGGGGGTGGGGGGTGGGTCTGGGTGTGGTGTGGGTGGGGGGGTGATGTGTTGGGTTGTGTTGGTTGGGGTGATAGTGGGGTGGGGGGATGGTGTGTGTGGGGTTTGTGTGGGGTGGGGGTGGGGTTAGGTTGTATGGTGGGAGATTGGGGTGGGGGGTGTGGGGTGTGGTGTGTGTGGGGGGAGTGTTGGGGGTGGGTGGGTTGTGTGGGGTTGTAGGGTTGGGTGTGCGTAAGCTACGTGAGTGGTTGTGTTTGGGCGGGTTGTTGGTGGGGGTTGGGGGGGGGTGAGGGGGTGTGTGGGTGGGGGGGTGGGTCGGGTGGGGGGTGCGGGGTGGTGCGGGCGGGCGTTGTGTGTTTGGGGGGATTTGGGTGCGTAGGGTGGTGTGTTGGGTTGGTGGTGGGGTTGGGTTGGTGGGGTGGAGGGGTTGTGTTGTGTTCTGTTTTATCTTTTATATTTTTTTTTTTTTTATAAAATTTTTTTTTTTGTTAAGAGTCTTAATTATTTATTATTTTATTTATTTTTATTTTTTTTTTTATATTATTATAATTAAATATTATATATTAATATTTTTTTTTTATTATTTTAAATTAATTTATTATTATGTTTTTTATTAATTTTTAATAAATTTTAATTTTTAAGTTATAATTATTTTATGTTTTATATATTACTGTCATATATAATAGTTATTATTTAGATTATATATTTGTTTATTTTTGTCTATTTATTTATTTATATATTTTATTTTTAATATTTTTTATATCTATATTTATTATTTTTATTCTTTTGATTTTTTTATTTTTTATTTTTAATAATTTTTTTTTTTTTATTTTTTTTATATTCTTTTTTATTTTGTTATTATATTATTTTTTTTATTTGTACTTTATATAATTTTATTTTTTATTTTAATTTTATTCTATTATTTTAATTTTTATTATTTCATATTTTTTTTTTATTATATTATTTTTGTATTTTGTTTTTTTGTGTTTTTTTTTTTTATTATTTGTATATTATTATTTAATTTTTTTTTATTTTAAATTTATTTTATATATTATAATTTTTTTTTATTATTAGTATTTATAATTTATTGTTTAATTTAAGATTTATAATTATATTATTATATTTAATTTTATGCTTTATTTAATTTACAAATTTTTATTATTGTTTTCTTCATTTAATTATTTATGTTTTATTTATTTATTATTTATAATTATATTTTTATATGCATTTTTATTAGTTTAGTATATTATATAATTTTTTTAATTTATTTTTGTATATATTAATTTTTAATAATATAGTTTATGTTTAATTATATTTTTTATTTATATTATAATTTCATTTATATCATATTGTTATTCTTTAATTATAATATAGAATTTGTATGTTAATTTTTTATTTTATTTATTCTTATTTATATTTTATTATTTCTATTGATTTTTATAATTTTTATTTTATTTTTTATTATAAATTGTTTATTTTATATTTATAATAAATAAGTTTTTCTATATTATATTTTTTTTTTATTATATTATATTTTATTAATTATTATTTTATTTATATTTTTTATTTTTTTTTTTATATATTGATTTTATTTTATTATATTAATAATTATAAGTTATTATTTATATTATAATAATATTTTTTTATGATAGTTTATATTGATTTTTTTTATTATTTTTAATTTTATGTTTATAATATTTATATTATTAATTTTTTTTTTATTATTTATATTTTTTTTATTTTTATATTTTTATTTTTTATTTATTATAATATTTATCATAATTTTTTTTTTTTTTTATTTTTTATTTTTTTATTTTATTATTATATTTTATAATATAATTATTGTAATATTTATTTTATTTATTTTTTATTATTTATTTTTTTTTTTATATTATTTATTTTTCTTATATTTTTTGATTTTTATATTTTTTTTTTTTTCTTTTTTTTAAATTTATAATATATTTTGTTTATATTTTTTTTTTAGTACCTTAATTATATTATATTATATTAATAAATTTTTTTTTTTTTTATTTTTTATATTTATTTTTTATAATTTTTATTTTTATATTTATTTTTTTGTGTTGATTAAATTTAATTATTTTGAATATTTTTCAATTTTTATTATAGTTTATTATATTTTTATTTTTTTTTTAATTTTTTTTATTGTATTTTTTTTCTTTCCGTATTTTTTTTTGTTTTTTTTATATTTTGTTTATTTTATTTATTTTTTTTATAGAATTTTTTAATTATTATTTAATTTTTATTTTTTTACTTTATATTATGAGTTTATGTCTTTTGTTTTTGTTTATTTTATTTTAATATTTTTATTAAAGAGATTTTTTATTTTGTATAGTATGAAATGTTTCTTTTTTTCTTATTTTTTTTATTTTTTTTAAAGATTTTTTTTATTTATATTAATTTTGTTTGTGAATATGTTATTTTAATATAGTAGTTTTATTTTATTTTTTATTTTTTTATAATTGTTTTATTATCTTGTTGAATATTTCTAAGGTTGATTTGGGTATTTATTTAATATTTTTTTTTTTATTTTCTTTATTTTATTCTATTTATTATATTATTTATTATATTTAGATGTTTTTTATTAGAATTTAATAGACTATTTTATTTTGTTTTTTTATTTATATGCTGTTTTATAATTTTTTTATATATTTTTAATTTTATATTTTTATTTCATTATTAGATATTATTGTTTTTTTTTTATATTATTTGATAATTATTATTTATTTATTTTTTTTATTATTTTTTATATAGGTTTTTTTATTATTTGTTTACTATTAATATTATATTTATATTTATTAAATATATATTTTATTTATTTTTTTATGAAATTTATATTTGTTATATATTTTTTATATATTTTTAATTTCTTTTAATAATATATTTATTAGTATATATATAATCTAATCTTATTTTTTTTATTTTTTATTTAAATTTTTTAATTTTTTATTATTTTTTTTATTTATTTATATTATAATATTTAATTAATTTCTATATTAATATTATATTTTATTTTTTAATTAATATATTTATGTTTTATTTTATATTATATGTATAATTAATTTTTTTTATATTATTTCTCTTTTATTTGTTTATTACTATATTAATTATTTTATTATATAATTTTAATTATCTAATATATATTTTATTTAATTTTATTTATTATTTTTATTTATATTTTATTTTATATTTATTTTTTTTATAATTTATATATTTTTATATATTTTTAATACTTAATATAATATAAATATATTTATTTTAAATTATATGTTTTTATTTAATTAATATAAATACTATATATTATTTTATAATTTTTATATTATATTAATATTTATATTTAATTTTTTTTATAATATTTTATTTTGTTTATTTTTTTTTTTAATTTTTTATTTTATTATTAATAGTATTATTAATAAATTTATTTATTTATATATTAGTATTATTACAATTTTATGTATTATTTATATTATTTTAATTTTTATAATTTATTTTCTAATGTTAGTTTATTTTTTATTTAATTATAATTTTTTATTATTAGTTTATTTTTATTTAAATTTTTAATTTTTTAATTATTTTGTATATAATTTATTATTATCTATTTTATTTTTATAAATTTATATATAAACACTTTTTATAATCTTTATATATTTATTATTATATTAGTTTTTTATTAGATTCTTATATTTTTTATTATATATTAATTTATTTTATTATTTTTAATAATTAATATTATTATAATATATATTTATATTTTAATTATATTATATAAATCATTATTTTTAGTATTATATTTATTATTTAATTATATTATTTTTTTATATTATTTTTTATTTATTATTTTTATATTATTTATTTTTTATTATATTAATATTTGTTTATATTATTTAAGATATTATTTATTTATTTTTCATATTATTATTATTATTTTTATTTATATATTTATTTATATTATTTATTATATTTTTATAATTTATTTTTTTATTTTATATTTATATTATATTTATTATTATTAATTTCTTAATATTTATATTTATATATTTATTTATTTATTATCTCTATATTTTTTTTATATTTTATTTAATTTTTATAATATATAAATATTTTTTTAATTATTCTATTATAATAGTTTATTATTTATATTATTTATTTTTTTTTTAATTTATTATATTTATTTTATTATTTATATATTTCTTTATATTTTATATCGAATTATAATTTAATTTTTATTAAAATTTATATTGTTATTAATTTTTTTATATATAATATTTTTACTTATTAAATATTAATATAATTTTATTATATTTTTATAATATATTATAATATATTATAGTGATATTTTTTATATTTTATTGTTATATTTATTATTATTTTATTAATATTACTTTTATTTTTTATTATATTTAATTTTTATTTTATTATTTTATATATTTATATTATTATATTTGATTTAATTTTATATTTATAATATTTTTTATATAATAATTATTTAAATTGTTATTTTTTTATTATATTTTTAATATTATTTATTTATTATTTTTATTTATTTTCTATTAATTTTTTTATATGTTTTGTATAATTTTATTTTTATTTATTTTAATATTCTTGTCAAATTTATATTTTGTTTAGTTATTAGAATTATATAATATTATTTTTTATATTTTTTTTTTAAATATATTATTTTTTTTATTTTAAATTTTATATTTTATTATATTTTATTATTTTTTTAGTTTTATTTTTAATTTTGGTTAAACTATTGGATATATTTGTTATGATTAGAAATAATAAATATTGTTTTTATTAAATATTTATTTTATAATTATTTAATTTTAATTATATTTTTTATTATTTTTAAATATAATATAAATATTTATTAAATATTTTTTTTTTTTTTTTTTTTTTTTATTTAGTTTTATTTATTTTTTTTTTTTTATTATCTTTATTTTTATATTTATTATTATATTATAATTTATTTATTATTCTCAATAATTAATTCATAGCATCACACCGTTGGAGCTAACTGGTTCACATGGAATAATGAATATTTATGTTTTTATAATAGCCACCCATCTTTTCCTCATCCACTCTTGGAGGATTAAAAGGTATAGAAGAAATGTAAAAGAACTTAAACAAAGAGCTGTGTCCAAAGAATTTATTGCACAAATAAATTACAAATTTACAGTGGGGCTGGGAGCCGGGATTGGTGATGGAGGTGGTGCAGGGATGGGTGGTTCTGCGGATTTGATGAGGCAGTCTGGTTATTATTGTTGGATGCATCTAAAAATTAAAACAAAACTAATTACAGGGACAGCAGTCTGCTTAGACTTTGAGAATCGGACGAGATTGGGCGTGTAGCGGGTGGTATGGCCGTAAGCGAAGGTTGCGGCCACAGAAAGGCTCTTTTACATGGCTTACTCCGTAAAGCACAGCGGCGGGGCTGAGCGTCTATTTTGGTTGCCATCATTCAAGAGGTGGCCCAGCCCACACTTATACTCCTCTTTCATTTTTTTCTTTCTACATTGGCGTGTGTGGGCATGTGCTGCCAGTGTATGGTAGGATAAGCCTATGTAATAGTAGATGGTAGATATGCTTTTTTTGAGTCAAGCGAAAAAAGTGGTGAGCAGATGAAACGTGACATGAAAGCATTCCTCTATCCCAAGACCAGACGAAAGACCCGTCTCCTCTAAAGAATAAGCAGCGCCACCTGCAGGAGCAAAACGCTTACAGCACGGGTATTCCCAGGCAATCTCCCAATCCAAGTAACTAACACCGGCCAGAGCTTTACGGAGTAAGCCATGTATAAAGAAGCCTTTCTGTGGCCGCAAACCTTCGCCTTACGGTCTACCACCCCTGAACCGACGATTCGTTCGATCTCGGACAGCAAGCAGGCTGGGCCGGGTTAGTACTTGGATGGCGGAGACCGCCTGGAATAACCAGGTGCTGTAAGCTTTTTTGGCTCGGAGGCGGCGCAGCTTATTCTTTAATGGAGAGATGGGGGTCTTCTCTGTCTTGGGGATAGGAGGAATGCTTTATGTCACGTTTCTCTGCTCACCACTTTGTTCACTTGACTCAAAAAAAGTTATCTACCTCTCTATTACATTCGGCTTTATCTCTACCTACACTGGCAGCACATTGCCACCGCCAAGAGTAGAAAGAAAAAGAAAGAAAGAGGGTTTAAGTGTGTGCTGGCCACCTCTGAAAAATGATCGGCACCACAAATAGACTGATTCAGCCCGCCGCGTGCTTTACGGAGTAAGACATGTATAAAGAGCCTGTTCTGTGGCGAACCTTCGCTTACGGCCATACCACCCTGAACACGCCCGATCTCGTCCGATCTCGGAAGCTAAGCAGGCTCGGGCCGGGTTAGTACTTGGATGGGAGACCGCCTGGGAATACCCGGTGCTGTAAGCGTTTTGCTCCGGCAGGCGGCGCTGCTTATTCTTTAATGGGAGACGGGGCTTCTCTGTCTTGGGATAGAGGAATGCTTTCATGTCACGTTTCATCTGCTCACCACTTTTTTCACTTGACTCAAAAAAGCATATCTACCTCTCTATTACATTGGCTTCATCCTACCATACACTGGCAGCACATGCCACACACGCCAAAGTAGAAAGAAAAAAGAAAGAAAGAGGAGTTTAAGTGTGTGCTGGCCACCTCTGAAATGATGGCAACCACAAATAGACTGCTCAGCCCCGCCGCCGTGCTTTACGGAGTAAGCCATGTATAAAGAGCCTTTCTGTGGCCGCAACCTTCGCTTACGGCCATACCACCCTGAACACGCCCGATCTCGTCCGATCTCGGAAGCTAAGCAGGCTCGGGCCGGGTTAGTACTTGGATGGGAGACCGCCTGGGAATACCCGGTGCTGTAAGCGTTTTGCTCCGGCAGGCGGCGCTGCTTATTCTTTAATGGGAGACGGGGCTTCTCTGTCTTGGGATAGAGGAATGCTTTCATGTCACGTTTCATCTGCTCACCACTTTTTTCACTTGACTCAAAAAAGCATATCTACCTCTCTATTACATTGGCTTCATCCTACCATACACTGGCAGCACATGCCACACACGCCAAAGTAGAAAGAAAAAAGAAAGAAAGAGGAGTTTAAGTGTGTGCTGGCCACCTCTGAAATGATGGCAACCACAAATAGACTGCTCAGCCCCGCCGCCGTGCTTTACGGAGTAAGCCATGTATAAAGAGCCTTTCTGTGGCCGCAACCTTCGCTTACGGCCATACCACCCTGAACACGCCCGATCTCGTCCGATCTCGGAAGCTAAGCAGGCTCGGGCCGGGTTAGTACTTGGATGGGAGACCGCCTGGGAATACCCGGTGCTGTAAGCGTTTTGCTCCAGGCAGGCGGCGCTGCTTATTCTTTAATGGGAGACGGGGCTTCTCTGTCTTGGGATAGAGGAATGCTTTCATGTCACGTTTCATCTGCTCACCACTTTTTTCACTTGACTCAAAAAAGCATATCTACCTCTCTATTACATTGGCTTCATCCTACCATACACTGGCAGCACATGCCACACACGCCAAAGTAGAAAGAAAAAAGAAAGAAAGAGGAGTTTAAGTGTGTGCTGGCCACCTCTGAAATGATGGCAACCACAAATAGACTGCTCAGCCCCGCCGCCGTGCTTTACGGAGTAAGCCATGTATAAAGAGCCTTTCTGTGGCCGCAACCTTCGCTTACGGCCATACCACCCTGAACACGCCCGATCTCGTCCGATCTCGGAAGCTAAGCAGGCTCGGGCCGGGTTAGTACTTGGATGGGAGACCGCCTGGGAATACCCGGTGCTGTAAGCGTTTTGCTCCAGGCAGGCGGCGCTGCTTATTCTTTAATGGGAGACGGGGCTTCTCTGTCTTGGGATAGAGGAATGCTTTCATGTCACGTTTCATCTGCTCACCACTTTTTTCACTTGACTCAAAAAAGCATATCTACCTCTCTATTACATTGGCTTCATCCTACCATACACTGGCAGCACATGCCACACACGCCAAAGTAGAAAGAAAAAAGAAAGAAAGAGGAGTTTAAGTGTGTGCTGGCCACCTCTGAAATGATGGCAACCACAAATAGACTGCTCAGCCCCGCCGCCGTGCTTTACGGAGTAAGCCATGTATAAAGAGCCTTTCTGTGGCCGCAACCTTCGCTTACGGCCATACCACCCTGAACACGCCCGATCTCGTCCGATCTCGGAAGCTAAGCAGGCTCGGGCCGGGTTAGTACTTGGATGGGAGACCGCCTGGGAATACCCGGTGCTGTAAGCGTTTTGCTCCAGCAGGCGGCGCTGCTTATTCTTTAATGGGAGACGGGGCTTCTCTGTCTTGGGATAGAGGAATGCTTTCATGTCACGTTTCATCTGCTCACCACTTTTTTCACTTGACTCAAAAAAGCATATCTACCTCTCTATTACATTGGCTTCATCCTACCATACACTGGCAGCACATGCCACACACGCCAAAGTAGAAAGAAAAAAGAAAGAAAGAGGAGTTTAAGTGTGTGCTGGCCACCTCTGAAATGATGGCAACCACAAATAGACTGCTCAGCCCCGCCGCCGTGCTTTACGGAGTAAGCCATGTATAAAGAGCCTTTCTGTGGCCGCAACCTTCGCTTACGGCCATACCACCCTGAACACGCCCGATCTCGTCCGATCTCGGAAGCTAAGCAGGCTCGGGCCGGGTTAGTACTTGGATGGGAGACCGCCTGGGAATACCCGGTGCTGTAAGCGTTTTGCTCCAGGCAGGCGGCGCTGCTTATTCTTTAATGGGAGACGGGGCTTCTCTGTCTTGGGATAGAGGAATGCTTTCATGTCACGTTTCATCTGCTCACCACTTTTTTCACTTGACCA